>JBBDGP010002726.1:12500-1232623 GCA_037952835.1 Lithobates septentrionalis
CCCTGCACTTTCTGCTTCCCAGCTTCTTCCCTGCAGCAGCACAAAGTAAGGGGGGTGCACTGTGATGTAAGGGAGGGTGGATGACTTGACTTCTGATGGTGGGGGTGGATCTTGACATCCGATGTAAGGGGGGGGGGGTGCTCTGGACATCTAGTCCTACAGATACAACTGGTCCCTTGGGGGCAATCATAATACTGACGCAGCCCACAATGAAAATTGAGCTTGACACGGCTGGCCTAGGCGATGGAAGAGAACGTTCTCCTCACCCCCTCCCTCCCTGCAGTCTTCTGGGACATGTCACAGGCCATGCAGTTGATCTGCCGTTTTGACTGCCTGAACAGGAACATCCAGCCGCTCACAGCTCTATACATACATGGCTTGGCTTCGCTGCTGCAGCAAAACCTAAACCACAGCTCCCAACTGTCCCTGATTTGGAGGGACTGTCCCTGATTTGGAGCAATGTCCCTCTGTCCCTCATTCCTCCTCTTTTGTCCCTCATTTTGGTCTGATCCATATAGTTGTATATAAAATGCACTTTTTATCTATGAAAAAGTGTTTCCCAGTGCTAAACCTTTCATCTGATTTCTAAATTGCTGCATTTGTAAATTCTAAAAGCCAATATAAAGGAATAGTAGTGCTAGTAGTAGTAGTGGGTTTAACCAATCTTGTTTTTTTTGTACAATTCTCCTTTAAGGAGGCGTGGCAAGGGGTGTGTCCTATGCCTGCATACTTTTGCTGATAGGTGTCCCTCATTCCCATCTCAAAAAGTTGGGAGGTGTGCCTAAACAACATGTTGCTTTAGGCAGGTGGTGCCGCTGCTGAATGTGATGAATGCAGTTCTATGGGGCATCACCACAACCACCTAAAAAAAATCCACGTGATTGTGGCGTGGTATGGTGGCAATTATAGGCTTCAAGCAGGTGGTGAGGAGGTAACATTTTGCTTCCTCACCGCCTGTCAAACACCTCTGAAAAGCGATCTGAGCGTAGATCACTTTTCAGAGGAGCTGCTATACATGTGAACGAGCCCTCAGAGTGTTGGCTATGGGAACATTTAAAATGCAGTTTAACCGCCTATTTTTACTGCCCTCCAACTGCAAATCTAATACCTGGACCTTTGCTCCTGCAGACTCCCTCCATGCTGTGTGACCGGTCCCCTAAAGCCTCTTCTCTGAGGGCCCATTGATGACCGGGTCAGCACCAATCACTGCAAGGGCACATAGGAAAAAAATATATTTTTTATATTTGTGAGGTTGTTTTAACTGATGCATACTTCCCGGCTGTCCCGGATTTGGAGGGATAGTCTCTATATTGGAACCAAACCTCTCTGTCCCTCATTACTCCTCAAATGTCCCTGGTCAGAGGTATAGACCTCTACCATAAAAATAAAAATACTCTATAGAGGTGTATTAATACAAATAAAAAATAAAGTATCCTGCGAAACTGAGTGTACATTCATTCTTAGAGAATGGAGGAAAAATCTGTTATTAAGCTTTTTTTTTTCTCTGGGTTCAATGTTATTCATTCACAATGAATAGAGTGAATCTGGAAAATACAGCATAATGGTCACTAATAGACATGTAGTTCCAAATTACTTTTTTAACGAATTTTCAACAAATTCGTTAATATGGAAATATCCGAAATAACGAAGACCCATTTAATGAATTTTTCCAAATATTCTTAAATTCGGATATTCGAAAATTAGTAAATTTGTAAATTCGAAAATTTGTAAATTCGTAAATTCAGAAATTCGGAAATAGAAATTTGAAAATCCGAATACCGCGAAAATTCGAAAATCTGAAATAATGACTAATTAATAATAACTTAACTATTACTAACTATTAAATTACAGGTATTGGAATTTCCTTTCAAATATGGCTGTTATTTTTTTTTTTTATCAGATTTTATTTTTGAAAATTTTGATATAACACATTACAAACAGAACAAATATTAAACAATAACAATAAAAAAAAAGAAAGGAGAAATAGATAGATAGATAGATAGATAGATAGATAGATAGATAGATAGATAGATTTACAGGCATACCCCACTTTTAAGTACACAATGGGACCAGAGCATGTATGTAAAATGAAAATGTACTTAAAGTGAAGCAATACCTTTTTTCACTTCTGGGGTGTCAGGGAATGTAGTGGGGGTGCAAGGGGCTGTGGAGGGGGGGGGGGGGGGGGTCAGGGAGTGTGTTTCCAAGTAGCTGGGAATCTGAACTATCCGTGCACAGATTACTCAGCTGCAGCTTGAGAGCCACTTTACACACACTCACGGGTATGTCCTTACTCACGAGTGTATGAAAAGTGAGTGTACTTAAAGTGGGGTATGGCTGTATACAGTATCTCACAAAAGTGAGTACACCCCTCACATTTTTGTAAATATTTTATTATATCTTTTCATGTGACAACACTGAAGAAATGACACTTTGCTACAATGTAAAGTAGTGAGTGTACAGCTTGTATAACAGTGTAAATTTGCTGTCCCCTCAAAATAACTCAACACACAGCCATTAATGTCTAAACTGCTGGCAACAAAAGTGAGTACACCCCTAAGTGAAAATGTCCAAATTGGGCCCAATTAGCCATTTTCCCTCCCCGGTGTCATGTGACTCGTTAGTGTTACAAGGTCTCAGGTGTGAATGGGGAGCAGGTGTGTTAAATTTGGTGTTATCACTCTCACTCTCTTATACTGGTCACTGGAAGTTCAACATGGCACCTCATGGCAAAGAACTCTCTGAGGATCTGAAAAAAAGAATTGTTGCTCTACATAAAGATGGCCTAGACTATAAGAAGATTGCCAAGACCCTGAAACTGAGCTGCAGCTCATAAGACCATACAGCAGTTTAACAGGACAGGTTCCACTCAGAACAGGCCTCTCCATGGTCAACCAAAGAAGTTGAGTGCACGTGCTCAGCATCATATCCAGAGGTTGTCTTTGGGAAATAGACATATGAGTGCTGCCAGCATTGCTGCAGAGGTTGAAGGGGTGGGGGGGTCAGCCTGTCAGTGCTCAGACCATACACCGCACACTGCATCAAATTGGTCTGCATGGCTGTCATCCCAGAAGGAAGCCTCTTCTAAAGATGATGCACAAGAAAGCCTGCAAACAGTTTGCTAAGAACAAGCAGACTAAGGACATGGATTACTGGAACCATGTCCTGTGTTCTGATGAGACCAAGATAAACTTTTTTGGGTTCGATGGTGTCAAGCGTGTGTGGCGGCAACCAGGTGAGGAGTACAAAGACAAGTGTGTCTTGCCTACAGTCAAGCATGGTGGTGGGAGTGTCATGGTCTGGGGCTGCATAAGTATTGCCGGTGTCTTGCCGAGAAAGTTCCCCCGGCGGATAAGAACCCCCCCTCTACTGCGCAGGCGCAGCGCTTGCACAGTAGGAACAACAAGGGAGCCGCCGAAAAGAGCCGAAGCTGAACACCTGAGTCAGCTGTACACGGCGCCTGCACAATACATTCTACCCTATATCCACGTTAAAGCCCCACCATCCAAGTGGACATAGAGTTAGAAAAATAATATGCTGAGCGCAGCAAAGCGTGGCGAGCGTAGCGAGCCCGCAAGGGGCCTGTTACAAACTCTTTTTTATTAAAATAGTCTTCGCACGCAGGCGCTGTGTACAGCTGACTCAGGTGTTTAGCTTCGGCTCTTTTCGGCGGCTCCCCTGTTGTTCCTACTGCGCAAGCGCTGCGCCTGCGCAGTAGAGGGGGGTCCAGATCCGCCGAGGGGAACTTTCTCGGCAGAACACCGGCACTGGTGAGCTACAGTTCATTGAGGGAACCATGAATGCCAACATGTACTGTGACATACTGAAGCAGAGCAAGATCCCCCTCCTTTCGGAGACTGGGCCGCAGGGCAGTATTCTAACACGATAACGACCCCAAACACACCTCCGAGACAACCACTGCCTTGCTAAAGAAGCTGAGGGTAAAGGTGGTGGGCTGGCCAAGCATGTCTCCAGACCTAAACCCTATTGAGCATCTGTGGGGCATCCTCAAATGGAAGGCGGAGGAGCGCAAGGTCTCTAACATCCACCAGCTCTGTGATGTCGTCATGGAGGAGTGGAAGAGGACTACAGTGGCAACCTGTGAAGCTCTGGTGAGCTCCATGCCCAAGAGGGTTAAGGCAGTGCTGAAAAATAATGGTGGCCACACAAAATATTGACACTTTGGGGCAAATTTGGACATTTTCACTTAGGGGTGTACTCACTTTTGTTGCCAGCGGTTTAGACATTAATGGCTGTGTGTTGAGTTATTTTGAGGGGACAGAAAATTTACACTGTTATACAAGCTGTACACTCACTACTTTACATTGTAGCAAATTGTTATTTCTTCAGTGTTGTCAAATGAAAAGATATAATAAAATATTCACAAAAATGTGAGGGGTGTACTCACTTTTGTGAGATAGTGTGTGTGTGTGTGTGTGTGTGTGTGTGTGTGTGTGTGTGTGTGTGTGTATATTTATTTTTTTTTACATTTCCTTCTTCCTTCCGTTTAAGCAGTTACGAATTATCCAAAATAACGAATGCCGTATCTAAACAAATGGAACGTAATGAATTCATAATAATAAATAACAATAATGATAATAAAAACTTTTTATTGTTATTATTTATTATTAATTCCGTTCCATTTGTTTAGATGCGGCATTCGTTATTTCGGATAATTCATAACTTCGGATAAATTCGTATTTGTTACGTTCACTAACAGTCAAATTCGAAAGAAAATTCCAATACCTATAATTTAATAGTTATTATTAGTTAGTTAGTTATTCTTTCGAATTTTCTGACTTTCTTTCTTATTTGTGGATTTTTCCGAATTGGTGAATTTTCGAATTTTTCAATTTACGATTTTTCGAATTTTTGAATTCACGAATTGCGGTTGTAACGAATGGCTGGAAAAACGTTAAAAAAATAAAGGAATGAAACGAAAACTAACAAATTTTTCAGCAGTGCACATGTCTAGTCACTAAATGAGGCTGACAATTGTATTTTTTTTTTCCTATGATCATTGACTCCATCTAGTGGCCAAAAACTGGTATTTTCCTAATTCATTCTACACTTTATGCATGAATAACCTCTTCAACCTGGAGAGAAAATAGTCATTCTTCATGCTTTGTGTCACTGGGGGTATGGCAGAAGGTGTGTCTCTTGGCTACATAATTTGTACTGGGGCACATTCACACTGATCCTTAGCAAAAAAAACAGTAAAAACGCCTGTGCAGTTTTGCCATGTTTTTAACCACAATTTTCCCATGTTTTTACCGCGTTTGCAGTGTGTTTTTCACAGGACATGTGATTTAAAAAAATCGCATCAAAAATACAGCTGCTTTTTCTATGCATTTCAATAGGGAGGTGCGTTTTTGGTGCTTTTTTTTTCACTACACCAAAAATGCAGCAAGCAGGGTTTTTTTAAACGCAACGGACCGACAATGGATCATTGTGAAGAGTTCAATAGGATTACATGCTCACACGTTCTTCTTTTGCTTTTTTAATGCAAAAGCAGAAGATAAATGGATCAGTGTGAAAGCAGCCTAAGGCCTGGTTCACACCTATGCATTTTTTTAGTGCTTTTTGCAGAATTGCACTACAGTCAATAAGGGCCAGTTCACACCACATGCAGTCCAGTACGTTTTTCTTTTTTTGCATCAAAAACACATGGAAAGTAGGTTTAAGCTCTTGTTCATATTGAAGTCAAATCGCATGGCAATATGCAGCCTTTTGCAATGGCACCATTCCAATTGGTGCGATGCCGACTTTGCAGCGCCGCACCAATTTGCAAAAGTAGTTTCTGCACTACTTTGCCGACTTTGGGTGCGCCTTCAGTAGACATCTGTGCATGAAGCCGCACAGATGTCTTTCTAATCGGACCCAAAGTCGCATTGAAATGCAGCTTTGAAATTGTGCAATTTCAGATCAAGTCGCACGATTTCAAAGCCACATTCAATGTGAACGAGTGCTAAGGCCCAGTACACACCTATGAAGTTTGCTTTTGATCCATTTCTGCAGTGCTTTTTGCGGTGTGGTTTGCCTCTCAGGATCCCCATCAGACTCCCCCTCTTACATCAGGATCCCCATCAGACTCCCCCTCTTACATCAGGATCCCCATCAGACTCCTTCTCTTATATTAGGATCCCCATCAGACTCCCCCTCTTACATCAGGATCCCCATCAGACTCCCCCTCTTACATCAGGATCCCCATCAGACTCCTTCTCTTATATTAGGATCCCCATCAGGCTCCCCCTCTTACATCAGGATCCCCATCAGACTCCCCCTCTTACATCAGGATCCCCATCAGACTCCCCTTCTTACATCAGGAAACACATCTGAGTCCTTCTCTTATATCAGGATCCCCATCAGAGTCCCCCTCTTACATCAGGGTTCCCATCAGACTCCTTCTCTTATATTAGGATCCCCATCAGACTCCTTCTCTTATATTAGGATCCCCATCTGACTCCCCCTCTTACATCAGGATCCCCATCAGACTCCCCCTCTTACATCAGGATCCCCATCAGAGTCCCCCTCTTACATCAGGGTTCCCATTAGACTCCCCCTCTTACATCAGGATCCCCATCAGACTCCTTCTCTTATATTAGGATCCCCATCAGGCTCCCCCTCTTACATCAGGATCCCCATCAGACTCCCCCTCTTACATCAGGATCCCCATCAGACTCCTTCTCTTATATCAGGATCCCCATCAGAGTCCCCCTCTTACATCAGGGTTCCCATTAGACTCCTTCTCTTACATCAGGATCCCCATCTGAGTGCCCCCGTTTATCAGGATGCCCTTGGGGGATTCTAGGTTTCTAGGTACATATGATTGCTTTTGGTGAAGGCCAGCCGAGCCAGCACCTGAGATGTGGTTGTGGAGTGTAGAGCCTGACCTCCCCCGAAATATCTGACATTGGCTGATGCCTGTATTTGTGGAGCCCTTGCACCAGGGTATACATTATCCTATATATATAACCTGTGCTTGAGTTGCTAAAATCTTTCAGTAAATCTCCATCAATGACTGTTCTCCGTTGGAGTTCATGTTTGTTTTCCTGTTAGCGCTCTGTATATTATTCTCCTCCCCATAACCGTACTATGATGACAATAAGTTCCATATCTCCATCGATACCCTGGGGGTCTCAGTCCAGCAGTGACAGATGGATTAAGCTGTAGTAGCTCTGCTGGGGGTTGGGCAGTGCTGGGAGTTAATTATCTACATTGCCTTCACCAAGAAGAGATAAGGACTGAGATAAGGCAGATTCAGGCCTGAGGTCCCTGGCTGTAGCCTGTGAAAAGGTGAGGTCTGCCTGATGTTAAACATACAGTGGTGATGAGATGCCAGACTGTCATTGCCTGAGTCAGAAGGTGACATCTGTCTTATCCCTGACAGGTACAGTTCAGCCATTGTGCCCATTGTCACTATTAACTTTCTTACAATAATTATCATTATTATGGTGCCCACCAACCAACCAATCAATCCGATAATGTCAATATTACAATAAGATCTGTGCTTGCGGACATTTTTCAATGTTCATTGAATTGGGGTTGCCTCCTGGCTAGTATTTTGAAAAAGTTTTCGGCTTTCCAAAGCCATATCGAAATTACAAAAAGATGCGGGCTGGCTAACTAGGGCATCGCCTAAAAGGACCGGACTTTATAAGCTCAAAATGGGAGACCACACAACAAAATATAAAACATAATGTATTTATTTACAAACATGAAAATAGAGTTGCAGCTGGAAACCATGAGGAGAGACACATACTCCATACGGAACCTCAGACTTTGTGCTGAGTGTCCCCAACAAAAGTTTTCTCATCCTCGTGGTCACCTTCTCTACAGATTAGACTCTCTGGTCCTTTCATGCCTCCTATGATTGCCTGCAGTCCGATGCTCTGTCTCATGGTGTCTGCTCGACCCCCAAACCATTATCTATTGTAATACACTCTGATATTTACTGGACAGCAGCCCTGAGGAAGCCCCATTATAGGGCGAAACATGTTGGGAACCACACCATCGTGCTGTACCTTAAAGGGCTATACTGTTCAAGCCTTCCTTAATGCAATTGCGTTGTTTTTATGTATTAATAAAATTTACATTTTTTTAAATAGTTTTTTTATAGTTGATTTAATATGCACCTTAAAAATTCCATAAACCTTGTATCTACCAATAAAAATGGAGTTAAAAAACATTGGCAAAAATAGCCTCAACAGGATCCAAATATTGAAAATGCCCTACTGGGAATATCGGAAGTCTAAACATAGATAGCATGAAAGTAAAAAACCTTCTGTGTGTAGCAGCCCCCTAATACTTACTTGAGCCCCTTCTCAATCCCGCGACGTTCATGAGAACCTTGCCTCTTTGGGGACTCGCACTACTGATTGGCTTTTGGTAACAGTGGGAGGCATTGGCTCTCGCTGCTGTCAATCACAGCCTGTGAACCATTTAGGAGATGGAGGGGTCGGGGCAGAGCCGCAGCTTTGCGTGTGAATGGACACACAGAGCCACGGCTCGGGAGCACGTATGGTTGGGTGCCCCCACAGCAAGCTGCTTGCTGGGGAGGATCCAGGAGCGCCAGGAGATGGGACCCGAGAAGAGGAGGATCCCCTCTGCACAGACCACTGCACAGAGCAGGTAATTATAACATGTTTGTTATTTTTTTTTTTTTAAAAACAAGACTTTATTATTGCTTTAAAAAGGAGCGAATTTTAGAGATGTTACAGTGCCTACAAACCTACAAGCTTTTGACAGCAATTTAATTTGGGGCTTAAAAGGAGAGGTCTGAGTCTAGGATTACATCGGATACCCTAGAGTGAGAAGAGGTACTGATAGTTGTATTGTATTGATCTTGATGGAAAAGTCATAGAGGGGGGCACGGGCGGGGGAAGGGGGCAGGGGCGGGGGGAGCGGTTTTAGAGAGATTTAGTTTAAGGAAGTGCCGAAGTGGTGCAACATCCATGTTGATATGTCAGTTAGTAGGCTAGTAATGTCAGAGGAGACTGAAAGAGTGAGGTGAGGAGTAGAGCGATAGATTTGGGTGTTATTGGCATAGGAGATGGTATTGGAAGCCGTGGGAGGTTATCAAGTGGCCAAGAGGAGGTTATCAAGTGGCCAAGAGGAGGTTATCAAGTGGCCAAGGTATAGAGAAGAGAAGGGGCCCAAGAACAAAGCCTTGGAGGAGCCCTACAGAAAGAGGAAGTGGAGAGGAGAAGACAATTTTTATAGGTAACACTTAAGGAGCGTTATGATACATAGGAGGAGAACCAGGAAAGAGATGAACCTTGGAGGCCTAGGGAGTGAAGTTCATTGAGAAGGACTGGGTGGTCAACAGTATCAAAGGGCGTTGAGGGGTCTAGTAGTAATGGTATGGAGTAGTGGCCATTGGTACTCTTTTGGATGAGCTGTGCACTACTGGGTGGCTGGAAGGCACCTGGAGTATGGTTCATTCAAAGAAATGAATAGGACAGAGGTGCATATACGCAGCAGGAAAAGGGCCCAGGTGGTATGTTTTCCCGGATTTTCGTTCTTTTGAATTTTCCGATTTTCATTCTTATTTTAGAATTTTGGATTTTCGTATTACCGAATCTTCGAATTTCAGAATTTTCGAATTTCAGAATTTTTGAATTTCAAAAAAAATAGTTAAATGGGGTTTTCGTTAATTCGAATATTTACGAATAAATGAATTTGTCGAATTTTGTCATAAAAACGAATTCGGCACTAAACAAATTGCACATGTCTAATTGTGTCTACATCATCCCCTATAGATTGTATCCATATCATCATCTATACATTGTATTCACGTCATCCCCTATAGCTTGTATCCATATTATCATGTACCATTGAGTCCACATCATCTCCTCTACATTGTGTCCATATCATCATCTAAACATTGTGTCTATGTCATCCCCTAGAGATTGTATCCATATCATCCTCTATACATTGTGTCCACATCATTCCCTATATATTGTGTCCATATCATCCTCTATATATTGTGTCCAAATCATCCTCTATATATTGTGTCCACGTTATCCCCTATACATTGTGTCCACATCATCATCTATACATTGTGTCCATATCCTCCTCTATACATTGTGTCCATTTCATCATCTAAACATTGTGTGCATGTCATCCCCTATACATTGTATCCATATCATCATATATACATTGTATCCACGTCATCCCCTATACATTGTGTCCATATCATCATTTAAACATTGTGTCTACGTCATCCTCTATAGATTGTATCCATATCATCCGCTATACATTGTGTCCACGTCATTCCCTATATATTGTGTCCATATCATCCTCTATATATTGTGTCCACGTCATTCCCTATATATTGAGTCCATATCATCCGCTATATATTCTGTCCATATCATCCTTTATACATTGTGTCCACATCATCCCCTAAACATTGTGTCCATTTCATCATCTAAACATTGTGTGCACGAGCTCCCCTATACATTGTATCCATATCATCATATATACATTGTATCCACGTCATCCCCTATACATTGTGTCCATATCATCCTCTATGCATTGTGTCCACGTCATTCCCTATATATTGTGTCCATATCATCCTCTCTATATTGTGTCCACGTCATTCCCTATATATTGAGTCCATATCATCCTCTATATATTCTGTCCATATCATCCTCTATACATTGTGTCCATATCATCCTTTATACATTGTGTCCACATCATCCCCTAAAGATTGTGTCCATTTCATCCTCTATACATTGTGTCCACATCATCCCCTATACAATGTATCCATATCATCCTCTATACATCGTGTCCACATCATCCCCTATACAATGTATCCATATCATCCTCTATACATTGTGTCCATATCATCATCTATACACTGTGTCCACGTCATCCCCTATACATTGTGTCATTATCATCAATTCAACATTGTGTCCACATCATCCCCTATAGATTATATCCATATCATCCTCTATACATTGTGTCCACGTCATCCTCGATACATTATGTCCGTATCATCCTCTATACATATTTCTATTGGTTGAAATAGATAGACTTGTGTCTTTTTTCAGCCTATGTAACATTGCAACATTTGTGTCTGGGAATATACTAATTTCATTACATTGGAGTTCTGTGAGATATTGGAGAATATTTACTGACAAACATGGAAGTGTAAGGAGATTCTCCAGTATTCTGGTCTTACAGATAAGGTTGTGTTGAAGATAACAAGGCACAGGAAACTCTTATTTCATTGGAGGACTTCATTAGTGTTTATGGCAAAACATCCCAGCTAGAGTAGATGTTTGGGATTTGTGGTGGATCCAGGGTGGCCTGGAAATCCCGGAGGTTAATAAAAGTAAGAGTTCATCTCAGGTGATCCTTCCATGGAGGAGAATCATCTACTGTGCTCTGTATGCATGCATTGTGCTATGGAGGTTGCTAATTATAATCTACTGCATACTTGACAATGGCTGAAAGTGGAACTTCACCTAGAAAAAGGGAAGTTCTGCTTTATGTTCTCCTCCCCCCTACTCTAACACTTTTACAAACTTTTCTTTTTTGGGGGGGGCAGATACCTAGTTTTGTCAGGTACTTCCTCCCATTTCCGGTGGAATCACTGTGGCAAGTCCCCCCCCACACACACACACACACACGCACCCTATCCCCCCGTAACATTTTGGAGCACGTCACAGGTCCCAGGAGGCTGCAGTCCATTCACAAACTGCAGCGCAACTAGCGCATGTGCAGTGGGTAGCCGGCTGCGAAGCCCTAAGGAGTCACAGCTGGCTTCCCACAGTGAACATGCCAGGCCAAGGACCCGAAGACCAGCGAAGAACCGGCCCTGGTGAGGACAGCTCTGGATCCTTGGACAGGTAAGTGTCCTTTTGTTAAAAGTCAGCAGCTACCGTATTTGTAGCTACTGACTTTAATTTTTTTTTATGTCAGACTGCAGAACCTCTTTAACCACTTCAGCTCCAGAAGGTTTTACCCCCTTCCTGACCAGGCCATTTTTTGCAATACGGCACTGCGTTACTTTAACTGACAATTGCGCGGTCATGCGACGCTGTACCCAAATAAAATTTCCCACAAATAGAGCTTTCTTTTGGTGGTATTTGATCACCTCTGAGGTTTTTATTTTTTGCGCTATAAACAAAAAAAAAACATTTTTGAAAAAAAAATATATATTTTTTACTTTCTGCTATAAAACACACCCAGTAAATTTTTTTTAAAAATCTGATTTCTTCATAAATTTAGGCCAATATGTATTCTGCTACATGTTTTTGGTACAAAAGAAAATACCAATAAGCGTATATTGATTGGTTTGCGCAAAAGTTATAGCGTCTACAAACCAAGGTATAGATTTAGGGACTTTTTATTTTTTTTATATTTTTTACTAGTAATGGCGGCGATCAGCGATTTTTACCGGCACTGCAACATTCTTGTGGACAAATCTGACACTAAGTGACACTTTTTGGGGACCAGTGACACCAATACAGTGATCAGTGCTAAAAAAACAAAAAGCACTGTCACTGTATAAATGACACTGGCAGGGAAGGGGGTTAATATCAGGAGCAATCAATGGGGTTAAATGTGTCCCTAGGGGGTGCTTTCTAACTGCAAGGGATGTGCTTTGACTATCAGAAAAACAGAGTGAATAAGAAAGGGGTTGGGACTTTAAATGAGGCATATGTGTAAGGCTAAAAGAATAGTCGATATTGGAGAAATAAATACGTTTATTGTACCATGCATGACAAAAACATCACATGAAAGAAAACAGAGATCCGTGTTTCTGCTTAGAAACACAAGATCTCCATTTTCCCCTCTGGCAGAATGGCGGTCTGCCTTGTTTATATATGTTCTGCCTCTCACCGAACGACCGCCTGGTTCCCGGCTGACATCGGGTCCGCCGGACCCACTGATTGGCTCCCGCTGTGACCCATCGCGACCCAACACAATACGCATCGCGCATGCGCGCTCTCAGTTTAAACGGCGGTGGTGACGTTTTTTTTTCCATCTCTGTAAGATTTTATGTTTTTACCTTTTAATATTTTAATAAACCAGCCAAAAGTTTTTCTACACCATTGGAGTCTTTCCCCTTTTTTTCTTTTGGCATTTTTGATTAATTTCGCTGGATTTGTGAAAGCACTATCTGACTGCTCTATGAGAAGCGATCCTGTGAAAGGCACTTTGTGAAGCACTTCGCCAGCTGGTCGTCCATGCAGGAGGTTGATGTCTCTTCCCAGCAGTGTGTCCTGGAGTATTCCCTTGATGGTCTACTTCTACTAAGCCTGGTTTGACCCCCCTGAGTAAGGGCGGTCACAATCTTTCTGGTAAGCCTCCATTTTTACCATTAGGTGGTGGGCAGCACTACATGGTGGAAAACTCATCCCGGATCGTGTATTGAATTTCTACACATCACAATTTTGGACTTTACTTTATTGATTTTTTTCAACACTTAATATTTTTGAGCATCTAATTGTTGCTGATCCCCTACCAATGATTGGAAAATATTTATTGTGGTTTATTATTTTGATTAATTGATTGAATAATTGTTTTATTATCACTCACATAAGTTTTTGTCATAAGTCCAGCGCTGTACTTTCTATTTCTACAAAGATACAACTATGTTGGTGTCCCTTGTCAATTTTACATTGTATTTTTTTTAAATGTAACTGCCTACTCCCAAACTGTCATTTGAAGTAAAACACATAGCCAAGTATTAGACTCCATTCACACAGGGGCAACTTTGCCCCTAGCCACCTCAAGTCACCTCAACTACATGAAAAAATCAATGTAAATGAATGGATCCGTCTTAATGGACACTACTGCAGTCGCTCCGACTTCAGAAAAGGTTCCTGTACTACTTCAATCCGACTTCTAGGCGACTTGTACCCATTGATTTCCATGGAAGTCGCCTCCAAATCGGATCCCCGTTCATAGGGAGGCAACTTTACAGAAAAAAGAAAAGAATTTACCCAGGAAGAGTGACCGCGATATGCCAGCGCCGTGCTGGCTCGCTCATCGGGAAAGGAAAAATGTGTTTTTTCCTTTCCCAATGAGCGACATGCAATACTGACATGTGTTTGGTATGAATCATGAGGGGGAACTCCACGCCAAATTTTAAATAAAAAAACAGCATGGGTTCCCCTCCAAGAGCATGCCAGGCCCTTAGGTCTGGTATGGATTTTAAGGGGAACCCCCTATGCCGAAAAAAAAGGCGTGGGGGTCCCCTCAAAATCCATACCAGACCCTTATCCGAGCACGGAGCCCGGCCGGTCAGGAAAGGGGGTGGGGACAGGTCAGGAAAGCGAGCGCCCCCCCTCCTGAACCGCACCAGGCCGCATGCCCTCAACATGGGGGGTGGGTGCTTTGGGGAAGGGGGGCGCCCTGTGGTCCCCACCCCAAAGCACCTTGTCCCCATGTTGATGAGGACAAGGGCCTCTTCCTGACAACCCTGGCCGTTGGTTGTCGGGGTCTGCGGGCATAGGGCTTATCGGAATCCGGGAGCCCCCATTAATAAGGGGGCCCCCAGATCCCAGTCCCCCACCCTATGTGAATGAGTATGGGGTACATCGTACCACTACCCATTCACCTCGGGGGAAAAAAGTGTCAATAAAAAACACACTACACAGGTTTTAAAACTAATTTATTAGGCAGCTCTGGGGGTCTTCTTCCGACTTCAGGGGTCTCTTCCGACTTCTCCGCTCTCTCCGGCCTCTTCTCCGTTCTCTCCGGCCTCTTCTCCCGGTGTCCAGTTCTTCTCCCGCTCTCCGGTTCTTCTCCCGCTCTCTGATTCTTCTGCCGGGCTCCTCCGCTATCTTCTGCTCTTTTGACGCTCTTTTGCTAGCGGTGGCCCGGTCTTCTCCATCGTCTTCTTCCCTCTTCTGTTCTTCTGATGTTGACACAACGCTCTCTCCCCCTGTAATGCCATGTACGGGGTGCGCAATGACTTATATAGGCATGGGGCGTGGTCACCGGGTGATGTGACCCCGCCCCTTATGACGTCACAGTCCCATCATGCCCCGGGACTGTGACGTGTGGTAAGGAGGGGGTAAAAAGGTGGATCAACCACCTGTTTTCACCGCCTCTTTTTCATCTGTGTAAACGAGGCCTAAGGGTATACTATTCCGATTTTTGATCGTAATAAATTATTTTTTTGGGTGTGATAAAATAGTTAAGGAAAACAGGTGTATAGGCGCTGCAACCTTCCTACATAAAAGCTCCGCCTGGTGCTCAGACCTTGAGGCGGCGGACACTTCCAATGTACCAGAATAAGGAAAGGGGTGGTCGGCACTCAGGATGACATCCAAAAATGGTCATGGTCATGACTAAGGACTAACGTCTGAAACGCGTAGACTGTTTTACAGCTTTGTACATGTATTTAATAGAAAAATACCATTTTGGATGTCATTCTAAGTGCCGACCATCCCTTTCCTTATTCTGATAAAATAGTTGGTGCCAAAATTGCTACAACCCAATCAAATGCACACATTTTATAACACAAAAAAAAACAAAAAAAAAAGGACTTTCAGTGTTTGCAATACAGCCAACAATTACATGTCAAATAAACGTGAGTACATCGGTACTGTATTATGCATTTGGCTCTTCCCCTCCAAAGCACAGCCTTTACCCCAGACAGTAGAAGTCTCTTTAATACGTTTCTATAGGTAGACATATAATATAATGCACCTGATTCAGGATAAACCATCCCTTTGTCTTCATAGTCAATGTACACCACACATGGTCACAGCTATTTTTTCGGACTAGACAACAGTCGACATCATAAATGTTTACTCTCATCCCCCAAGAGCCTTTCTGTCCATTATGGTCTTTGTTCTCTTCATAATAATGGAACAGTTGTGCATAGAAAATGTTTTTTTTCCATAATAAAGTAAATAAAATCAGTAAAGACCATCCCATCTGTTCCTCAGGAAGTTCCCAAAATTCTATTAATAAGTGTATGGTAATACATAATTATTTATTATACTTATATTTTTCTCTCTTTTCTTTTTTCTTGATTAGCTAATGATGTGATTGTTATATTATTGTATTTTTTCAGTTTCAGGGACGAATCAGGGCTGAATTTTTGCCTGAATTTGGCCCTGAAACGGAGCCAAAGACGTACAAGAGTGCAGGCCGCTCCGGAGCCGCCTCGGAGATATGTGAATCGTTTCCATAGAGAGCCAATCACAGTCTCCTGTCATGGGAATTGGATGCGGTGAAATCCACATCCAATTCACATTAGTGTGAACCCCTCCTCAATGTTTTTTTTTTTCATAATGTAATATTCATGTAAAAAGTGACTGTCACCTTCTCTTGTCCTTTCTTTTTACCTTTTTACCTTTTCTCTTCCTGTCTTTCCTCTACAGTAGCATACTTCCCAACTGTACTAAAAAAGCAAATACTCTTGCGCACAGGTGTGTGAGCTAAATGATGCAAGAAATTCAATCCAAAATGGACAATGAGTTTCGGCCTTGCTGCCCTCCAGGACTGGGATATCCTAGTAGTCAAACGAAAAGAAAGAAAGAGGGCGCACCAGCCTAGTGCATTATCCTTGAGTATATTTATTTAAAAACATGATAATAATCTACTCACAAGGGTAGAAAGAAAGTCATGCTTATAGCAATCTTATGGCAGTTAGTCCACTGGTAGCGGTTTCCAGGACCTAGGGAGAGGACGTACAAATCGCTGCTGGCTGACGCGTTTCGAAGGTGTCCCTTCTTCTTCAGAGCCTCTGAAGAAGAAGGGACACCTTCGAAACGCGTCTTTCTACCCTTGTGAGTAGATTTTTATCATGTTTTTAAATAAATATACTCCAGGATAATGCACTAGGCTGGTGCGCCCTCTTTCTTTCTTTTCGTTTGGTTTACCTCCCAACTTTCCCTGATTTGGAGGGACTGTCCCTGATTCGGAGCAAAGTCCCTCTGTCCCTCATTCCTCCTCATTTGTCCCTCATTTTGGCCTTTTCCATATAGTTGTATATAAAATGCACTTTTTATCTATCAAAAAAGTGTTTTCCAGTGCTAAACCTTTCATCTGGATTCTAAATTGCTGCATTTGTAAATTCCAAAAGTCAATATAAAGGAATAATAGTGGTTAAAAAAAGCACTTGTGGGTTTAACCGATCTTGTTTTTTTGTACAATTCTCCTTTAAGGGGGGCGTGGCAAGAGGTGTGTCCTATGCCTGCATACTTTTGCTGATAGGTGTCCCTCATTCCCATCTCAAAAAGTTGGGAGGTATGCAGTAGTTCTTTATGTTTATGGTATTTGCACATGTGGGTTGCAGTTTACACCAGCACAGTGCTGGTGTGCTGCTTGTCATAAACCTTTTTGAGGCTGGGTTCACACCAGTGCTAATTGGATGAGGGTTTCCCCACATCCAATTCGCATGTCAGGAGATTGTGACCGGCTCTCTATGGAGCTGGTTCACACACCTCCGGGGCAGCCTCAGTCCACATTAGGAAAGGGTCCTATGCGTCTTGGGCTCCGTTTCAGGTCCGAATTTAGGCACAAATTCGGACCTGATTTGTACTTGAAACGGAGAACAGGGCCACACTGGACATTAGGGATGTCCGGGCGCCGCCTTCTCCATGCCACCGCTTATATGACCAATGGATAGATTCATGCATAGCATAAATCTATCCACCGCTGCCACCCCCTATTTAGGCGTCCGGCCCCTTTGAGGACACCGGGCGCCTGAATTACAGCGGCGGGGGGAGTTTTTTTTAAGCACCTAATTAGAGCCATAGGCTTTATTAGGCTTTAAAATATGTGGGCTCGTGGCGCAGAGCATTGCGCCATGAGCCCACCCAGGTGTTATAACAGTGAATGAACATTCGCTGTTGTAACACTGATCCTCAATTAGGCCAATCAGAAGCAAGTGTAAGACCCGTTTTCTGATTGGCCGAAAAGAGAAGACTCCCGATTGGCCGCCGAGAAGGAGGGAGGAAACGGAAACCAGAGCTGTCGCCCGTGAAGAGCAGGAGAAAGAGAGAGCTGCCGCTGGGAGAAGCGCTGCATAGATGTGGTAAGTTTACTAGACCCACCCGCTGACGGACAGACCGACGGGGACGGGGGCAATACGGTTTGCCACACCCCCCCCAAAGAAAATTACCATCGGCCGCCACTGCACCAGACCCCCTGCTGCGCAAGCCGCGGCGGCAGCCAGTGTGAACCCGGCTTGACACAGGGGTTTTTCCTATTATTGTTATCTTTTTACTCCACTTTGCCATTCCATCTTATCTTGGGTACATGAATAATGGTTTGTTAATATGGTAATGACCCTAAGTATGTACAACACAAACATATTGGAAGCCTTGTGTCACATCTGCTGGAGAATGTCAGGTGCAAAAGCACATATGACATACTTTGTATTTTGTATAACTGTTTTTGTCTCAAAAAACAATACAAATTATTGGAAAAAAAGTGACTTTCAAATTTAGAAGTAGATGAACTTTCCCTCTGTTCACATTTTGGTGTTCATTCACTAAAGGCAAGGAAACCAAAGCTTTGCCTCATTTACCAAGCTCTGGAACAAATGCCCTTGCAGAATGCAGCGGGAATTGCACAGTCCACTGGCATTTAGTAAAACCCAAATGCAAAAAACACAAATGTTTACAAACCTTCGTGGTCAGGGTCTAACAACATTTTTTTCATTGCTTGTAAAGCTGGCCATACACCAGTGGAAATTCATTAGGAAACTTTCATTTTCGGAACATTCATCCAGTTAATATTTCCCTATTACTGATTTACCATGACTTATTCTGCACTGTGTCTCTAGGTGGAGGCAGCCATCTTGGTAGAGGCAGGGCTTTACTTAATCATGTCAGTCATGCTTAATTGCAGTGGCGGCTGGTGCTCAAAATTTTTGGGGGGGCGCAAACAAACTGAAAAATACTGAACCCCACCCATCAATTGCAGCCTCACTGTGCCCATCAAATGGAGCCATTGTGCCCATCAAATGCAGCCACTGTGTCCATCAATTGCAGCCATTCTGTCCATCAAACGCAGCCACTTGTGCCCATCAAATGCAGCCACTTGTGCCCATCATATGCAGCCACTTGTGCCCATCATATGCAGGTATTGTGCCCATCATATGCAGCCACGTGAGCCCATCATATGCAGCCACATGTGCTCATCATATGCAGCCACTGTACCCAGTATATGCAGCCACTTGTGCCCATCATATGCAGCCACTTGTGCCCATCATATGCAATCACTTGTGCCCATCAAATGCAGCCACTTGTGCCCATCATATGCAGCCACTTGTGCCCATCATATGCAGCCACTTGTGCCCATCAAATTTAGCCACTTGTGCCCATCATATGCAGCCACTTGTGCCCATCATATGCAGTGATTGTGCCCAGTATATGCAGCAACTTGCACCCATCACATGCAGCCAATTGTGCCCATCACATGCAGCCACTTGTCCCCATCATATGCAGCCACTTGTGCCCGTCAAATGCAGCCATTTGTGCCCGTCAAATGCAGCCACTTGTGCCCATCATATGCAGCCACTTTTACCCATCATATGCAGCCATTGTGCCCATCAAATGCAGCCACTGTGCCCATCAAATGCAGCCACTTGTCCCCGTCAAATGCAGCCACTTGTGCCCATCATATGCAGCCACTTGTGCCCACCGACCCCCCCCCCCCCCTCACTCGTGGTGCTTGCGGCTCTGGCAGCACCCCCAACCCCCCCTGCGCGTGGTTCTGACAGATGGACAGATGGGCCCCCTAGCACCAGGCAGCAGCTCCTCTCAGTGCACCAGAGAGGCGGCAACCTCTGCTCCAGCGTGTGTCTCCTCTGCTCCTCTTCCTAAGCGCCAGACATCCAATAGGGTGGCCTGGCGCTTTGGCCAATCAGGAAACAGGTCTGACGCCCTGCCTCCTGATTGGCGGGGAGGAAGGTTAGTGTGAAAATAGTGAAAATTAATTTATTATCGTCACACAATTGGGTGGGATTAGGGGGCGCACTCTCTGCGCCCCAAGCCCACCCTATTTTGAAGCCTATTAGAGCCTCTGGCTCTAATCAGGTGTTTCAAAAAGTACCACCCCCTCCTTCCACCGCCATAGAAATCCATGCATCTGGCGTCCTGAAAGGGGCCAGGCGCATGGACGGGCGGCCATGCCCGTGTGCCCACAGCGCACGGACCACCACTGCTTAATCGTGACACTGCGACGGACAGATCGGACACTTTTGACACATTTTTGGACCATTGACGCTTATACAGCGATCAGTGCTATAAATATGCACTGATTACTGTATAAATGTCACTGGCAGGAAAGGGGTTAACACTAGGGGGCGATCAAGGGGTTAAATGTGTGTTCCCTCTGTATGGGGATTGGACTGACTAGGTGAGGAGGCCACGCCCATCCGGTCCCCTACTGTGCAGCAGGCGGGCACACGCGTCCTCTGGCGGCTCTTAAAGGGAACCCCGTACCCGTACAAGGTTTCATGCCATTCTGCCCCCGTAAAAAGACGTGAGCCGATTGGGAACCGGTTAAACAGGTAGTTATACAAAACTCAAAGAAAATTTATGTAAGGTTTCACCATATGTACACTATATTACCAAAAGTATTGAGACACCTGCCCTTACACGCACATGAGCTTTAATGGCTTCCCAGTCTTATGCCCTGTACACACGGTCGGACTTTCCAGGATTCTAGGATTTTTTCCGACGGATGTTGGCTCAAACTTGTCTTGCATACACACGGTCACACAAAGTTGTCGGAAAATCTGATCGTTCTGAACGCGGTGACGTAAAATACGTACGTCGGGACTATAAACGGGGCAGTGGCCAATAGCTTTCATCTCTTTATTTATTCTGAGCATGCGTGGCACTTTGTCCGTCGGATTTGTGTACACACGATCGGAATTTCCGACAACGGATTTTGTTGTCGGAAAATTTTATAGCCTGCTCTCAAACTTTGTGTGTCGGAAATTCCGATGGAAAATGTGTGATGGAGCCTACACACGGTCGGAATTTCCGACAACAAGGTCCTATCACACATTTTCTGTCGGAAAATCCGACCGTGTGTACGGGGCATTAGTCCGTAGGGTTCAGTATTGAGTCCTTTGCAGCTATAACAGCTTCAACTCTTCTGGGTAGGCTGTCCACAAGGTTTAATATAGTGTATATACCACATGTGTCAAACAGAAGGCCCGCGTGCCAAATCTGGCCCTCCAGTTCTTCATGTGGCCCTCGCACCCAGGGGGAGGGGTGGAAGTGAGATGTGAACAGCCTGTGAAAGAGAGCTAATTCCTGCACACTGTGCATAGCAAACCCTAAACCCTGCACTCTGTATGTAGCAGACTTCTCAACACTGAACTCTGTATGTATTGCACCCCTGGAATCTTCACTCTGTATGTAGTGCATTCCTGAACTCCGCACATAACGCACTCCTGGTATTTATTACCCTATTTAAGATCCTCCCACTGTGCAATTTGGCTACAACCATAGTTCGATGCAGTTCTTTGAGAAAAAAAGCCCTGCATAAATTTATATAGTCTTACAGATACAACCGGCCCTTTGAGGACAACCATAATACTGATGTGGCCCACAATGAAATTGAGTTTGACACCCCTGGTACATAGCTCCCAACTGTCCCTGATTTTGAGGGACTGTCCCTGATTTGGGGCAATGCCCCTCTGTCCCTCTTTCCTCCTCATTTGTCCCTCATTTTGGTCTGATCTATATAGATGTATATAAAATGCACTTTTTATCTATCAAAAAGTGTATTCTGATTTCTAAATTGCTGTATTTGTAAATTCCAAAAGCCAATATAAAGGAATAGTAGTGGTAAAAAAAAGCACTTGTGGGTTTAACCAATCTTTTTTTTTTTTTGTACAATGCTCCTTTAAGGGGCGTGGCAAGGGGTGTGTCCTATACCTACATACTTTTGCTGATAGGTGTCCCTCATTCCCATTTTAAAAAGTTGGGAGGTATGCTGGTATATACAGTATACCCGCTATAATATGGGGTAGCACAGTGGTGTAGTGGTTAGCACCTTCACCTAACAGCAACCAAGGGTCGCTGGTTCAAATCCCGACCACGACACCATCCGCCTGGACCTCGCATGCTCCCCCCGTGCCTGCATGGGTCTCCCCCAGGCACCCCAGCCTCCCCCCACGATCCAAAGACATGCTGGTAGGCCAATCAGATCCTGTCTAAATTGGCCCTAGTATGTATGAATGTGTTAGGAACCTTAGGCTGTAAGCTCCTTGAGAGCAAGGACTGTATGTGAAGGTTCAATGTATATGTATAGCACTGCGTAAATTGACTGCGCTATATAAGTACCTGGAAAAAAAAAATAATAATAGAAAGAATCATTTTTGTGAGTTCCCATTCTTTTGGCAGCCCATTGAAATGAATGGGGTGTCAAAACCACAAAAATGTGGGGCGTTTTGGAATGCGTGCGTTCTACTAAGACAAGAGCCTAAGGCCCCTTTCACACTTATACGACTTGTCCCACGATTTTGTACTGCAAGTCATTCTCCATGATTTTCAATGACTACCATTCATATTGGCACGACTAAGTCGTGCCGACTTCAAAGTAGTCCCTGCACTATTTTGTTCCAACTTCCATGCGAGTTGTACTCCATAGACCTCAATGTTAAACCCTCCAGTAGCATGCAAATCGTACCTAAATAATATAGACACGATTTCAGCACTACTTTGTAAGCACAAGCTGAGAATGGTTAAAGCGGAGTTCCACACAAAAATGGAACTTCCGCTTTTCGGAACCCTCCCCCCCCTCCGGTGTCACATTTGGCACCTTTCAAGGGGGAGGGGGGTGCGGATACCTGTCTAAGACAGGTATTTGCACCCACTTCCGGCATAGACTCCCATGGGAGTCTATGCATCTTCCTGTCCCTCCGCGCTGTCTCCTGGGAAACACACAGCTCCCAGGAGAGAGCGGGGACCAGTTACGATGCGCAGCGCGACTCGTGCATGTGCAGTAGGGAACCGGGAAGTGAAGCCGCAACGCTTCACTTCCTGATTCCCTCACCTAGGATGGCGGAGGCAGCTGTCGAGAACCGAGCGGGTTCTCGGCGTCGCCTGCCGACATCTCTGGACCCTGGGACAGGTAAGTGGCCATGTATTAAAAGTCAGCAGCTGCAGTATTTGTAGCTGCTGGCTTTTAATATTTAGGTGGACTCCCTCTTTAATGCCAAAGTTGTGGCAAAGTCGTACATAGTAGTACTGCTCCCAAATCGCGGCAGAATCGTGGCAAAATAGCGGCCTCGAAATCGCAGTAAAATCGTGCATCTTTGAAGTCGTATAAGTGTGAAAGGGGCCTTAAGGAGTCCTTAGGCTGGGTTCATACCTTATGCTTTTTATGTGCATTTTTGAAATGCACAAAATTGCATGTTCCGATTAAAATACACTGACCCCAATGAGGCTGTTCCCATCTGTGTGCTGCATTGCACAGCGTTGGTAAAAAATGAGGCATGCCGGATTTTCTGTGCATTTTCAGGTGCTGCGATTTCAAATAAAAACGCATGAAAATGCACTTAGAAAAAAAAGGACAAAAAAAATGGACAAAAGTGGACGTGGATAGATGTGAACCTGGCCTTAGTGAAGTGATGCCGGGGTCTTTTTGTACAGTTTTTTTAGTGTATGTAGAACGGTGCTTTTACAGTGCGGTCACCGATGCAGGGCTGTGTTGGTTTAGTGACAAAGTGTGATGTATCAGCTAATGACAGCTGCCTCTCCTGATTCTAGGGGTCTGCTGTAAGTGTGCACTTTCTACACAGCCCTGCAGGAGGGCCCCTCCTCCTTTACCTGAGTACTTGTTTACCTTAGGTGAGAGCTGGGAGCCGGTGAGATAAAGGAGCAGGGAGCTCCATGGAGCACACAGAGCTCAGCAAGCTGACATAGCAGACACACCGCTCTCACTATGGATTCTACACACTATATACTGAAGGCCACCCTGGCTCACATGTGCTCCAACAGCAGCGCCGGCGCAGTGCACCTTGGCCAAGCACAAAGGTAAGCGGCTAATGAAATCGATTGATTTGATCTGCAAACCCAGAAAATTCACCTGGATGGAAATCTTAGTGCTCTTATACAAGAGACAGTTCCTGCAATCTACAACTGTGTGTAGAATGCTAAACCCTTCTTAGACGTTGGGTGATCTCAGCAACAGTTTCCTATTAGATATTAGAGTATAAGCTCTCAGGAACAGCGTCCACCTAATGGCCCGTACACACGATCCGAATATCGTACGACGGATCGTATGACCTTTTTTCGCGTAAGTAGAAATTGAATAGGTAAATAAAGTCACGAAAATTCTCGTACCACAGGAAAAAAAAATCTGAAGTGATGTCATGTGTTGTAATGTATTTTTATTGTATTTTCGGATGACAACTGTACTGACTAAAGAAAAATCGTATGATCTGGTATCGTACGAGGAACATTGTCCGATCATATAATATCGGATGAACTGTCATAATCGGCTCTCGAAAGTGGTGTACACACAATCCGAAAATCGTACAATTCTTCCTTCTTCTTATTTTCGGACGACAGTTTTCGTACGATATTCGGATCGTGTGTACGGGCCATTACCCTATGTAATGAATTGTATTGTACCTGTACTGTCTCCCTTTATAATGTATAGCGCTTTGCAAACTATCGGTGCTTTATAAATCCTGTGTAATAATAATAATTGGGAGAGATTGATCGGAAAATAAATCAATCCTTTTTTTTGTGAAGCGCGCACGGCTTCCATTTCATCGGTTGGAAGGGAAGTTATTATCGGCTTTTTAAGTGTCTGCAGATTTGATCGTTTTGATAAATATGCACGTTGATCGGATTTAAAAAAGAAAAATGAAACCGTGTATGGTCACCACTAGGGTCAGTTCAGGCAGTCAGACCTTTGCCTAGAAGACCTAGGATCTGCATTTCTTACGTTTAGTTTGCACTGCGCTTTACATTATAATACAGTTATAATAGAATTCATTACGATTGTTGCCCGCATTCTCCACCGAAAAAAAAAAAAAAAAGAATTCATTACGATAGGGTTAGGAGGACCCTGTTCCTGAGCGCTTACACTCTAATATCTAATAGGAAGAATCAATCTATAGTTAAGAACCCATTTGATCAATATGCTACACACAGGGGAGTTGATTTAAATCAGTAGTCAAGATAGGATCGTACCTTAGGCCATAGTGGGTTTTTTTTTTTGTTCGACCAGTGAGTTGAACAAAAAAAAAAAAGATTTGATTCCCCCATCAACACCAAGTGGAGTCTCTCCCAAGGAGCTATTGTTTTCTGATAGCAGGGGGGAGTTCCTTATCGTCAGAATACATTCAGTGCTGCTAAAGTTATATAAATCCTATATAATAGTAATAATAATAATTGGGAGAGATTGATCGGAAAATAAATCGATCTTTTTTTGAAGCGTGCATGGCTGCCATTAATCGGTCAGAAGGGAAGTTGTTATGGGCTTTTTAAGTGTCTGCAGATTTGATCGTTTTAATCAAATTGCACATTGATCGGATTTTTAAAAAAATGGAACCATGTATGATCACCACTAGGGTTTTTTTGCGTTTCAGAGATTGCTATCCCTGCCGTACCCGGCTTCTTCGTTTATTTAGTGTTTCCAGTGCTGTGTGTGTCCATAAAGGCCAACTATAGCCAGCAGCACCGATAGAGCGAAAAAAACAAACAACAGGCTGGTTGTGCAGAAGTCAACCAAGAAATCGACTTCTGCACAACCAGCCTGCCCATAGATTAATCAAAATTCAGCCTGGTCTCTGCTGAATTTTGGGCGGCTTTATGATCGTAAGTTATCAATCACATCTCTCATAGGTGTGCGCAGCCTATTGCACCCCAAAGCTCTAACACGCGTGCATGTATGTGTATGTATGTGTAATAAATATACCGTAAATATATATATATATATATATATATATATATATATATATATATATATATATATATATATATATATATATATATATATATATATATATATATATATATATATATATATATATATATATATATACATACACTTTTTTTTTTTTTAATTAAGTAATTTTTATTATCGATTTTTGACAATACAAATACGCTACAGCAGAAGAGTATCAAACACACTCTTATAAATAAATGTAAAAAACAGTAGGGCAGTGGATGATGTCAGTAGAGCGGTGCATAAATTCATTTTTACAATTTTATTTTTATATTATTTTTTTACAATTTTAATTTATTTTTTCTATTTTTTAGGATCCCCTTTGGTGAAATATCAGCAGGGGGAATTTGCATCACACAGCGTGATTAGGGTGTGCCCAGGCACCCCCCCCCTGCGCATGCCTATGACATCACTGTTTCCAAAATGTAATTTCAAAACCTGACCCATCGAAATATGATCATATCCATAAGCAAAGTATTTCGGTGATGCTGATTGATCCAAAACCAACTATGCTATGCTGTCCTTGCTGACTGACTCAATTAGATCAAATCTAATCGAAATCAATCCTATGGTGGCCACACATTGCCTCTCAACCTCGTCCAATCAGTGAATGCTTTGCATTTATTGAGAAAAAGCAAAGCATTCCCTGAATGGCGCACGTTCAGATCAAGTGACCTCCTGTGAATACAATACAGAAAAGCAACCACTCTGCATGGGACCCAAAAGTTAGGGGAAATTACTGCAGTAGCCAGTGATTTCCAGCTACCACAATGATCTCACAGGTATGGCTCAGACATACTTACATTGGTCTACGCTTTATCTATGTAAAAAAAGCCATACCTGGAATAAATCTTTAAAATTAAAACTACTGTGATCACCTAGGCCACTCCAGACTAGTCAGTTTATCTTGAGATATCTGTGGAGGGTTCAGAAGGCTCAAAGACTAACAAGTTCTCTGTTTTGACCACTATCTCGCCCTAGGCTGCCTGTGTTCCAGTATTTGTCAGTCTCTGCACAATGTAGTTAAAACACATGCCTGTCTGACAGTCAAAGTGATAATTACAGTAAATCATTTAAACATCAAAGGCATGCATGCACAGTGATAGTGAAGAGCAGTGCATGGCTTGTTATCTGTTGTTGCACTAGTAATCCCCATAGTAGGTTACAGCCATAATAAAGTGGCATCTGTAGGGTTGGAGATCGCTCTGGGCTGACTCAGTCAATTGTAAGTCGATGACGAGGTGATGATATGTACATAGCTCCCAACTGTCCCTGATTTCGAGGGACTGTCCCTGATTTGGAGCAATGTCCCTCTGTCCCTCATTCCTCCTCATTTGTCCCCCATTTTGGTCTGATCTATATAGATGTATATAAAATTCACTTTTTACCTATCAAAAAGTGTTTCCCAGCGCTAAACCTTTCATCTGATTTCTAAATTGCTGCATTTGTAAATTCCAAAAGCCAATATAAAGGAATAGCAGTGGTAAAAAAAAAGCACTTGTGGGTTTAACAAATCTTTTATTTTTTGTACAATTCTCCTTTAAGGGGGCGTGACAATGGGTGTGTCCTAAGCCTGCATGCTTTTGCTGATAGGTGTCCCTCATTCCCATCTCAAAAAGTTGGGAGGTATGATAGAGGTATGATGGAAGAGTTCTCTTCCAATGCTTTTTGCCCCACTACACCTGGAAGGAGATGTGAGCCCTTTTTGGGGGGCCCGGGCTATTGCCTTCAGGTCATTTGCGCATGTCCTGTACAGGGTAGGGAAGGAGGGAGCGCCCAATATCCAAACAAATGCAAAAAAAGGGGTATATTTTTGGCTCGTTTCCACTGAGGGGATCGGTTTGGGTTGGTACAGTTTGGAAGGGTTAGAATGGTCTGGCCTATTCAGCTGAGTGTTTCCACTGCAAGTCAGACCACCAGGGGTCATACGGGGTTTAGAAAAAATGCCATGCGTGGCGTCACACTGATTGGCAGACGTTTTTCTGTCCGCCAATCAGTGGAATGTATCGTGTGACGCCAGTAACTCCGCCCTAACTGTACCGTACCATTTTCTATGGCCCCACATCTGAAGCAGGACCCTGAATGGTGCGGTTCGGTTGTATGGGCCACTTTCATAATGGAAACACTCAAAATAGCGTACTGCACCGATCCGCTCAGTGGAGACGAGGCAGTGATCTAGGATCACTCTGTTGGCCAACACAGCAATCCCAGATCAATTCTGATTCTAGTATTACTGACACCCGTGTGGGATTTTCCGTGTGGGATTTTTCCAGTTCACCAACCTACAAACAGCAGCAGTCCTGAGGAAGGGGAATCTTTTCCCCCCGAAATGCGTTGGCTTGACCATTTTTGGCTTCTTCCAATAAACGACCACAAAATATACCCCTTTTTTTTTTTTTTTTTTTTGCATTTCTTTGGATATTGGGAACTCCCTTCTTCCCTACCCCTTACATAAATTGTCAGAAATGGCTGGTGTGATACAACCCCGGCCAGGTATATCACATGGCTGGCTTGCACCCAAACATGAATGCTGGGCTTGCTTTTGCACATATGCAAATGAAGAGGGGTGAAGTCTGCAGCAACCCCCAACACTGCTTATCTCGCCAAGTACAATAGCCAATAGGCATGGTTGTTTTAGAGACATTCCCACCCTACGAAGGGTGGTCAGATGGCATCTGTTTCAGCCATATGAGATCTTTGGCCAATGCAACCTCATTGTGCAACTGCCATCTCATATCTGTGCCTAGCTTTATACATGTGAGGATTTGTAGTACCTAAGCTAAAGAAGACTTTTCTAGTACAGCGTTCAATGAGTATTTAGTAGCTCTCCACTAGGACAGCTATCAAAAAAAAAAAAAAAGAAAAAAAAATGGGTTTTATGATAAAAAAAAAAGATTGCACAGAAACTCACATCAAGTTGCTACATCTACACAAAAAACTAGATGACATTAATAAAACTTTGTTGCGCGGTCTAGTGTTCGGTGTTTGCTGTCATTTTGGGCTCAAGGAGGGCTTAAAGCATATCTTAACCCTCTGGAAGATTTACCCCCCTTCATGACCAGGCCATTTTTTGCGATACGGCACTGCGTTACTTTAACTGACAATTGCGCGGTCATGCAACGCTGTACCCAAATAAAATGTATGTCATTTTTTTGCCTTTCTTTTGGTGACATTTGAGCACCACTGCGTTTTTTTGGTTTTTTTTTGGGTTATAAACAAAAAAAGTGACCATTTTTGGAAAAAAAAAAAAAAAACAATAAAAAAATCTAATTTCATACATTTAAGCCAATAAAGTATTCTGCGACATATTTTTGGTAAAAATAAAAATCCCAATAAGCGTATATTGGTTTGCACAGATGTTATAGCGTCTATAAACTAAGGGATATATACTGGATTTTTTTTTATACTAATAATGGCGGCGATCAATGACTTATAGCGGGACTGCAATATTGCAGTGGACATTCTGACACTTTGTGGGAACCAGTTTCACTAATACAGTGATCAGTGCTAAAAATATGCACTGTCACTGTACTAATGACACTGGCTGGGAAGAGGTTAAACAGCTAGGGCGATCAAATGATTAAATGCGTGCCAATATTTAAACCATTAATGGGCAGGCTGAATGTACCAAGTTGATCGATGGATCAGCTTGGGTACAAACAGCTTGCTGGATTCTCTTGCAATTCTTGCAAGCGGCTGCTATAGCCACTAGTGATAATCCCTGTCTTCTCTCAGCAGGGATGGCTCCCCCCCCCCCCCCGCCCTCGCTGGGAGAAGACAGTGGCCCGGCAGGAGGGATTCCCACATTAACACTGTCTGTGTTGATGGGGGAATCGAGCGAAATTTGTGGTTGCAGGAAAGAAATCTGCGCCGTGTATGGCCGGCCTAACCAGGTTGGTGTGTACTGTGTGTGGTGCTTTTACTAAGGTAAGTGATAGATTTTATTCCCTGCTTTACAGGGAAAAAAAAATCCATTACTTCCCCGCTGTCAGTATGGAGCTCTTACATAGGCAGAGTTCTGTTCTGTGTGTTTCCCCGATGATCGGCGGGTCTTGGCGGACATCCAATGGCCAGGACCCGCTGATCGACTTCTGCTGTGACAAATCACAGCAGAGGAGCGTGCCAGCGGCATGTGCGCCCCCCCTACCCGGGAGTGCCGAGTTACGTATTAGAAGCTGATAATTTGTGCCGGGGTGGGTGCATGGAGAGAGATAGATTAGCAGAGAGCTTGTCTATTCACAGCACAGCTCTGCAAGTATCTTCGTTCTTCTGCCTATGTGGAGAGGGGGGTGTGCCTTTCCTCCAATCAGCTGTCACACAGTGTATGCCCAGACTCCCCTCCCACTGCTGAAAGAGGAAGTAAAAATTCTAACACCATGTTCACTTTATAAAGAATATACAAAGCTGAAGACAGCAGATATACATGTAAAACTTATGTAGGGAGATTTGTTTCACCTCTGTGTATCATCTGAGGCTGTTCACCTCACTGGGTATAGGAGAGGGTTTACATCCACTTTAAACCAAGAACTTTTATATGACTATCCAACATTGGCGTTGAAATCCATTTTTATATAAGCCAACTTTTTATTTAATGCACAGTGGCCCTTTAAGGGAATTTAGCTTCACGCTTTGCCTGAAATTTAATAGACCTGTCTTTGCGTTCTCTCCCCTACCTGTTAATTATGGGATTATAGCTGTCATTGTTGCACCCTGAAGGTGTTTCCTGCCAGGTCCTTTGATGTCGGGATTGTAAAGAACTGGACCTGAAACCTGTTAGATAAAAGCTGGTTAATATTCCACTTCTTCCACGGCTTCATAATACAGCCTTCTAGATGTATTTACTTTATAGGGAGTTGTTGTACGGACAGTTGGGGCTGTTCAATGAGAAACTTCAGCTAAGAGCTGTGTAAAGTAAGAACAAACTTCTTAGGTATGTAACAATGTGACCGGTGGCTGGAGAATAAAAAGTATGAGTAATTAATGAGGCTGAAAGGGTTTTGCTTGTTATTCAATGGAGATGTATAGAATCACAGGGGCATAGAAGTGTGTTTGCGTGTGTGCTGTATGTACTATGTCTATAGAGAGAGCAAGAGGGAATATAGAAAGTCAATGAAGACAAATATGGACAAAATATAGACAAATATGGACAAAAATAGAGATTGAAAAGGAAAAAAAAAAAGAGAGAGATTAAGGTCAAATATAGCTCAAAACTGAGCACAAGGCAAATAACTGAACACTATGCGGTTGATTTACTAAAGGCAAATTTACTGTGCACTTTGCAAAGTGCAGTTGCACTCTACAAGAGCAGTTGCTTCAGAGCTTAGTAAATGAGCAGAAGTTCTGCTGACTTCCATCATCCAATCACGTGCAAGCAAACATGCTGTTTTTTAATTTTCCTTTGCATGTGATTGGGTGTTCTTTGCAAAGTGAAGCTTTACCTCATTTACTAAGCTCTGGAGCAACTGCACTTTGCAAAGTTGCCTTTAGTAAATCAACCCCCTCTATATCTTATCTATCTTACTATGGGGGTTATTTACGAAAGGCAAATCCACTTTGCACTACAAGTGCAAACTACAAGATCAAAGTGCACTTGAAATTGCACTGAAAGTGCACTTAGAAGTGCAGTCGCTGTAAATCTGAGGGGTAGATCTGAAACGAGGGGAAGCTCTGCTGATTTTATCATCCAATCATGTGCAAGCTAAAATGCTGTTTTTTATTTTCCTTGCATGTCCCCCTCGGATCTACAGCGACTGCACTTCCAAGTGCACTTTCAGTGCAATTTCAAGTGCACTTTGCACTTGTAGTTTGCACTTGTAGTGCAAAGTGGATTTGCCTTTCGTAAATAACCCCCAATGTCTATTATATGTTTGTATGTATTTATCAGTCCAGCCGTATCCAACTCTATGGGCCAGCTCTCTGGGTACTATTCCACATGCTTGCCTTCCATAGAAAATGAAGTTGCTCACCCTCTAAAAGCCTTTATTCCAACTTATTTAGGCTCTCCAAAAAAAAAGACAGTTCCTCCTGAAGAGAGCAAGTCTAACTCATTTCACTCATATCAGAGCTTGCTTATAGGGGTTAGCTCTATGAGCCCCTATGAGTAAGTTCTAATACAAGTAGAAGGGCATGTGCTCTACCAGGAGGTATCTATCAGCCTTTATTGGAGAGTTTGAATAAATTGGAATAAAGGCTTTTATATGGTGGTGAGTGGCTCCCTTTTCCTTTGGAAGGCAAGAGTGAAGCGCAGTGGTTCTCAACCCTGTCCTCAAGTACCCCCAACAGCATAGCTCCCAACTGTCCCTGATTTTGAGGGACTGTCCCTGATTTGGAGCACACCGCATCCAATTCGCACTAGTGTGAACCCAGTCTCAATATTTATTTTTTTTCATAATGTAATATTCATGTAAAAAGTGACTGTCACCTTCTCTTGTCCTTTCTTTTTTCCTTTTCTCTTCCCGTCTTTCCCCTACAGTAGCATACTTTCCAACTGTCCCTGATTTCGAGGGACTGTCTCTGATTTGGAGCAATGTCCCTCTGTCCCTCATTCCCCCTCATTTGTCCCTCATTTTGGTCTGATCTATATAGTTGTATATAAAATGCACTTTTTATCTTTCAAAAAGTGTTTCCCAGTGCTAAACCTTTCATCCAAATTCTAAATTTGCAGAATTTGTAAATTTTAAAAGCCAATATAAAGGCATAGTAGTGATTAAAAAAAAAGCCCTTGTGCATTTAATTAAGCTTTTTTTTTTTGGTTAATTCTCCTTTAAGGGGGTGTGGCAGGAGGTGTCCTATGCCTACATACGGTTGCTAGTAGGTGTCCCTCATTCCCATCTCAAAATGTTGGGAGGTGCCTAACAGGCCATGTTTTGGGAATTTCTCTTATGCCGCGCACACATGAGTGGACTGTCCGGCAGAAAAGGTCCGACGGAACAATTCCGTCGGACATTCCGATCATGTGTGGGCTTCATCTGACCTTCATCGGACTTTTTCTGTCGAAAATTCTGACGGACCTAGAAATAGAACATGTTTCAAATCTTTCCGACGGACTCGAGTCTGATCAAAAAATCCGTTCGTCTGCATGCTAGCCCGACGCACAAAAAAGGACGCAAGGGCAGCTATTGGCTACTGGCTATGAACTTCCTTATTCTAGTCCGGTCGTACGTCATCACATTCGAAACGATCGGACTTTGGTCGGAGTTCAGGCGGACGAGAAGTCCGCTCGTGTGTACGCGGCATTAGATAAAATAGCTGTCCAAAATACCAAGCCATTGACTCTGATTTAAAGCACCTGTGCAAGAAAAAGGAAATGAAGACACAAAGTGGGGAAGATACCCCGAGGAGTTCAAAAGGGAGGAGGGGAATAAGGCGAACGGCAGTCTTACCTATAAATATGAACTTTATTATATATCAAAAATTGGACAGATACAGTAATGCGGACTACGTAATACAGGTTAAAACATAGACCAACGTTGCCGTAAAAAGCACACACCCGGGTTCACATGCAGAGCACAATCGTGAATTATAATGAAGTGCAGGCAATACTGTAAATAGATATAGATAAGTGTGTGGGTGTTGTTAGCCTAGATATGGCTGTACAGATACACTGTGGACGTCTGATTTCAAATAGATATCTGAGATCCACCCCTCAAATCTACTTATCATGCAGCATTGGTCAGTGTTGGGGGTCAGGTTGCAATGAGACAACAGGAAACCTTAGTGTTGTTAGCCTAGATTCTGGCTAGTACATACACACTATGGACGTCTGTCCATCACTGATAAGTCTGAGATCCCCAGGGAGTCTTTGGCATAGAATACAACAAACATTCATTTACACTGTAATTTTCTCACTTTCAGAGAAGGGAGAAATGTCCAAAAGGCGAAACTTTTAAATAGTCATCGCTATCATATTATTCCAAAGAGTTTGTGTTCCCTTGTAGGAGGATCGCATATAAAGAACAGTGTATGGATAGTTTGTTGGTACCTATGTACAGCCGGGTTTCGCAGGGTGAGTACAGTGAAAGAGGTCTGGCGGTTCACTGGGGGTGACTGTGAGCCTCCAAATGTTGGGAGATAGTGGGTGGAACTGAACCCCCACACACTTTTCTGTATCTATTTACAGTATTGCCTGCACTTCATTATAATTCACGATTGTTGTCTGCATGTGAACCCGGGCGTGTGCATTTTACGGCAACGTTGTTCTATGTTTTAACGTGCATTGCGCAGTCGGCATTACTGTATCTGTGCAATTTTTGATATATAATAAAGTTCATAATTATAGGTAAGATCGCTGTTCGACTTATTCCCCTCCTCCCTTTTGAACTCCTCGGGGTATCTTCCCCACTTTGTGTCTTCATAATCCTTCATGTTCAGAAGTTGACGGCATAGGCTAAATCGGTGGGACGGCATACCTATTAGTGCTGGCCAACGCATGGGTCCAGCACTCCTGATCCTACGGTACCCAACCTGGTGTTTTATTATTTTTTATGCAAGATAAAGGAAAACCTGCAATCATGGCCTGTTGGGGGTACTTGAGGACAGGGTTGAGAACCACTGGTGTAGAGTACTTAGCCAGCTATACACAGTTCGAGTGTATCACTGTCCTTAGGGCTCCCTCCCCCCCTCGCCGGGAGAAAACACTTGCTGATTCCCCTGTCAACACTGTCTGTGTTGATGGGGGGAATCGTGCAAATTTCTTTGTGCAAAAGAAATTCTCACCATGTATGGCCTGCCTTAGGCTGGGTTCACACTTATGCAAATTGGATGTGGGTTTCCCCGCATCCAATTCACATGAAAGGAGAGTGTGACCGGCTCTCAATGGAGTCGGTTCACACACCTCTGGGGTGGCCGTGGTCAGCATTTGGAAAGGGTCCTGTGCGTCTTTGGCTCTGAATCAGGTTCAGACCTGATTCGCACCTGAATCGGTTAACAGGGACACGCCGGCCTCCCTGCTGGGAGCCGCTGCCGCAGCAAGTGTTGGCCCGGTGTAACCACATATCCGGCGACCCATCGCAGTTGCCGCCATCTTGCTACACCCCACACTCATCCATAGTTAGGATACATTAAGAAAGGGGAAAGCAGACGTGTTGTTACACCCACCGGAGTTTTTCATTTTACACGTATTTATAACAGTAAAGTGAGTTTCTATAGTGAAATACAGTACTTAAAACTCCGTCTGACTGCTTAGATGTTGAATTTTAAAAGCAGCAAACTTCTGTCAGATTAGCAAACCTGTGAGATGAGCAGGGTTGCCGCTGCTTTTAAAATTCAAGACCTAAGTAGTCAGACGGAGTTGTAAGTACTGTATTTCACTATATAAACTGACTTTACTGTTATAAATACATGTAAAATGCAAAACTCCGGTGGGTGTAACAACATGTCCGCTTTCCCCCTTCTCAGTGTATCCTTACTGCAGACGAGTGTGGGGTGTAGCAAGATGGCGATGACAGAACGTCACTTCCGTAGCAAACTGCGATGGGTCGCCGAATATGTTGTTACACCGGCCTTAGAGTGGCCAGCAACTGCTGGAAGTCGGCTCCCTGAGTCGGGGCTTGTGGAAGAGATGTGGCTGCAGTGGAAGATTGCGTTTTGCTTTCCAGTCTCTGAGAACCCTGTCTGATACATTTAAAAGCCTTTTTCCATAGACTTTTCTTGTAAATTTGTTTTACAAGGTAGGTGGCCAGGTCTTTCCTCATCCCTCCCTAATTGCTTGAGCATACAGAATGTGATGACACTTGTGCATAGACAAATTTCACACACATGCTATTGCCAGTTTAAACAGAAGCCAATTAACCTACCAGCCTGTCTTTGGAGAGTATGGACTAACTGGGGTAGCCAGAGAAAAAACACACAAACACAAGGAAAAATCACAAACTTAATGCATATAGTATCCTGGCCGAGATTCAAACCAAGGACCCCAGTGCTGCAAGGCATATGTCCTAATAAAACTAAAGCTGGCCATACACACATAGCTTATTTCCATTCATCCTGTAGGCTGAAGAGAAAAGAGGTTCCTCCATCTATGTTACACAGCGAGAACAGATGAATCTCCTGCTACGGCATTGTATTTTGAAAGCCGGTGCAGTCAGATGTCGAGGTACTCAAACAGCGGCTGCATTTGATTGGATGAAAGCGCTGTTTGGCTGACCACTGTCCTTTAAATTTTCAAGGGATTTCTTAATGGTGTTCCTTATGTCTTCCTGGAGTACAGCTTTAATCTCAAACTGTATGGGTAATTTAGATGAAGGAAGCACCTATTGTGGAATCATTCAGTCATTGCAAACCTCCCAATTTTTCAAGATGGGAATGAGGGACACCTTTCAGCAAAAGTATGCAGGCATAGGACACACCCCCTGCCATGCCCACTTAAAGGAGAATTGTACAAAAAAAACAAGATTGGTTAAACCCACAAGTGCTTTTTTTTACCACTACTATTCCTTCATATTATCTTTTGGAATTTACAAATGCAGCAATTTAGAAATCAGATATAAGGTTTAGTGCTGGAAAACACTTTTTGATAGATAAAAAGTGCATTTTATATACATCTATATAGATCAGACCAAAATGAGGGACAAATGAGGAGGAATGAGGGACAGAGGGACATTGTTCCAAATCAGGGACAGTCCCTCCAAATCAGGGACAGTTGGGAGCTATGTCATTGACAATCATAAATAATATACCATCTATAATAAATTGTCCATCGATACTTCCATCTATCAATATATAGCACATCAACAAAATACATATTTAAATTTGTCATTTTTTTAATACGGGGTATACTGTAATCATTTTGATTTTAATACTTCACCTTGAATGTATTTCTATATACTGTATATGTATTTTGTTTTCTTGCTTTAAACTTGTAATTTCTCATTGTCTCATGTTCATGTTTCCCACAGCTCTGCCCTCTGGAGGCCCTGGGTGTCTTCTAATAGAGATAGAGAATTAGAGGCTCAACAAAGACTGGTAAGTCCAAAATGTGTTATTCTATCACTGGTGCCACAAGCTTTTGTGCCACCTAAATGTTTAATTTTTGATCATGTAATAAAGTATCTAAATCCAAAATCTTCTTTTTAAATGGCTAGAACCCTAGGCATGCTTTTATTGCTGTCTGTGTCCTGGCTGCAAAGATTCATCCTCTCCATTTGTCCTGGTGACCATTTCTTACTGGGACCTAAGGCAATAGAAATTCAGTATTTTTGGTGGTCACTGGTATAATAGGCGAGGAGAATTATTCTTATAGGCATACTTGTTTTGATGACAACTCTCTAAAGCCTAGAACACAAGGACTGAATGCCGGTTGACATTGGAATGGTTCAATACAAAACAGCCGACATTTGGCCCGTGTCTATGGACGCCAGTTCCACAGAAGCCAGCTGTTCGGCCGCCGTCTGTCGGACGAGCATGCTGGAAAACCAGCAGCCGACTGGGGGGCCAACACAATAGCTCAGCGGGGGAGAACGCTGTACTAACATCGGATTGTTAGTACAGATGCCCCAACCTGAGCTGATAGTGTGTACTAGACTTAAGAGCAGAATTCCCCTCACTTTGTAAAGATCCAGGCTGTGTCTCCTGGGCTGAAAGTGATTGGAAATGCCACCAATGGGACACAGACAGAAAAAATGGTTTAAACATCCTTAAGTCTATCCAAAAGACAAAAATAACATTTTAAAAGTCTGCACAATCTGATTATTGTTAGAGATACCCAAAAATCCTAGGTAGACAGGAAAAAGAGCATGGAATTTTGTCAAAGAGATCTCACTGTAGGAGTATTGAAGACATCTAAGGCCGGCCATAGATGGTTTCTGCTGACCTGGCCTAGATGCAAACCATGCATGGGCAGGCTAAATGCATCAAGTTGATCGATCAACTTGGGTACAACCAGCCTGCCAGATTTTACTTGTGATTATCACAGTCTCCCCTACCCCCCCCCCCCCCCCACCACTGGGAGAATACAATTGCTCGAAGGGAGAGATTCCCCTTATCAACACTGTTTTCTGACAGTGCCCAGACAAACAATTGAGCTGCAAGTTTGAAAATGACTTGCTAAGCTATTGCTAGACTTGCCAGGCTTCACAAGTTTGTTGCACAATTGCAGCAAGTCCGCATTGCATGACTCCAGATCAACTTTCTTTGCGAACATTCTGCAAGTCTGCTGCAAGTTCTGGTTCAGTTATGTTGAGTCATCCCACCACAGGGGTCAGTGTGTCTGAATTTTCATCCTGTAGACTTGCAGAGCTCTTGCTGTAGACTCACCACTGCAACTTTGCTCTTGCTAGAGACTTGCCATGCAAATTTGCTACACATTGGAAAAGTGTCAACTAGAACTTGTGCTTCCAGTGCTCTGCAAGTGTACAACTTGCCAGTGAAATTGGGCAGCAAGTTAACAAGACTAACAATTCAGCACTGCCACAAATTTGCTCTGTGTATGGGCTGCTTAAGATGCCAGAGGCTTACTCTGGTGGTTGCATCTACCATATGTATCTATCCCAAACTGGTATATCAGGTTTGGCAGTCCGAGTCTTGCAAAGTCTTGATGGGCAATCAACCTCAGAACTCCAGCTGTTTCAGAAATACAAGTCCAACAAGGCTTTGCAAGACTCACAGCCACATCATGAAGCATGATGGGATTTATAGCTTCACAGCAGTTGGAGAGCCAAGGTTGATTACCCCTGGGGTAGACTGTTCCTTGAAGGCACACACAGAGGTTGATTTTACCTAAGGCGACACTCTCCAAGAGCAGTTGCTCCCAAGCTTAGTAAATGAGCAGAAGCTCTGCTTTCTTCCATCATCCAATCATGTGCAAGCAAAAATGCAGATTTTTTACTAATTTTCCATGGGTATTCTTTGAAAAGTGAAGCTTCACCTCATTTACTAAGCTCTTGAGCAACTGTACTTGCAGAGTGCACAGTCTATTTGCCTTTAGTAAATCAACTCCACAGACACTAGCTACCCATTAACAGAATCTGACAATTTTGGTAGGATCGGGCCATGATGGGGTTATCTATGGGCACCTGTCAAAGGCAACCACAGTTGATCCATCTAGGGGAAGAAGACGGTTGGTTGGATTAATAAAGTTCACCCAGGTAATTGTGGGGTGAGCTGACTACATATACATTTAACTAGTGGTTGTATCTACCCATCTGTATCTATCCCAAACTGGTATACCAGGTTTGGCAGTCTGAGTCTACAAGTCCAACAAGGCTTTGCAAGACTGAAAGCCACATTCATGACTCGCAGAAGCCTGATGGGATTTATAGCTTCAACACAGCTGGAGTGCCAAGGGGCACACTGTTCCTTGAATGAACACACAGACACTTGCTACCCATTAACAGAATCTGAAAATTTTTGAAGGATCGGGCCATGATTGAGTTATCTATAAGCCCCTTTCAACAGGCAACCTCAGTGGTCTCCAAACTGTGGCCATTTGCTTGCTTTTATCTGGCCCTTGGGGCACTATTCCTCCCACTAATACAAGGACACTGACAACAACAATGGGGCACTATTCCTTCCACTGACACCAAAGATGGAGCACTATTTATCCCACTGACATTATAGTTGGGGCACTATCCTTCCCACTGACACCAATGATGGGGATTATTTTTCCCACCAATACCAATGATGGGGCACTATTCTTCCTATTAATACCAATAACGGGGCACTACCACTCCGACTAATACCAATAATAGGATACTATTCCTCCCACTTATAACAACGATAGGGTACTATTCCTCCAACTAATACCAACAGTGGAGCCCCATTTCTCCCAGTGACACTGACAACGGAAAATATTCTTCCCACGAATGCCAATGATGAGGCACTGTTCCTCCTCCAATCGGCCCACAAGGGGCATTATGTAATTGTTTTACCCCCTCTGAAGTTTGAGGCATTTTCTACTCTCAGTGGTCACAATCCGGCCCTCCTAAAGTCTTAAGGACGGTAAACTGGCCCTTTGCCTAGAACAGTGGTTCTCAACTCCAGTCCTCAGGACCCACCAACAGGCCAGGTTTGCAAGATAGCTGAAATACATCACAGGTGATATCACTTGCTGCTCAGTGATTGCAGTATTTAAGTCTGCAACTCCCCAAGGTAATACTTAAAATCTGGCCTGTTGGTGGGTCCCGAGGACTGGAGTTGAGAACCACTGGCCTAGAAGATGGTTGGTTGACATAATAAAGTTTGCCCAGATAATTGTGGCGTGAGCTGACTACATATGCATTTATTTAGGCGCACTAAAGGTGTCCCTTTTGTGAACTGAAAGATGGTTTAGTGGACAGAAAAGTTTGTATAACCAGCTGCCGTCAAACGCCTATGGCTACCGTAGTTGAATCCTGCGAAAGCTAAGGTGTATTGATGTCTACATTGTACGGATTTAAAAAGTGAGTGTGTTGTCAGTGGGGATAATGAAGGCTCCATTGTATTTGTGAATAGAGAAGTAGAGTACAAGCCATGTTTGATGTGTGAGCCTCCAGCAGGCATTACAGAGGAAAGGGATGTCCAGTTGATTAACAGACAATAGGATTTCCCTATAGAGCCTGCAGTCATTTAAGTGAGAAAACCTGCTCTTGGCTTTTGTACCAAAATACTCAAAGCACACAGCTAGGGCTAGAATTACACTAAACCCCCTTTATATTAGGGGAATTACTGTATTTTTTTCCTGAAGAGGCTCACTAGAACAAAGAGAACCTGTTCCACTTTCATCTAAGTATAAAAAAATTCCACATTGCCTCCATGGAAATCTGAGCCAAGACTCCAGCATGGCTCTTCATTATTACTGGTAATGACTGTGGTCAGTGGTTCTTCCCACCAGTCATTATGCAACATGAAGGAATGGCATAGCTCCTAACTGTCCCTGATTTGGAGGGACTGTCCCTGATTTGGAGCAATGTCCCTCTTTGCCCCTCTGTGTCCCTCATTTTGGTCTGATCCATATAGTTTTATCTAAAATGCACTTTTTATCTTTCAAAATTGTTTCCCAATGCTAAAACTTTCATCCAATTTCTAAATTGCTGCATTTGTAAATTTAAAATCCAATATAAAGGAATAGTAGTGGTAAAAAAAAAGTCCTTGTGTATTTAATTAACCTTTTTTTGGTTAATTCTCCTTTAAGGGGGCGTGTCAGGGGGGCGTGTCCTATGCCTACCTACGTTTGCAAGTAGGTGTCCCTCATTCCTATCACAAAATGTTGGGAGGTATGGAATGGGGAGGGGGAACAGGCCTTTGACACTCCTGGAAGTATCGACTGCTGAAGACTTTGGATTCGCCACCCACCAGAGAGGTATTCAGTGTGGCGCTATATTTATATTTGGAAAAAAAAATAGCTAAAAATTCAAATTAGCACTGTACCAAAATCTAGTTGAGGAAAATTACACTCTTTAGAACATTCGTGGATTAACTTTTCTTTTTTTCTTTTTTTTGACTGTCTTTTCTACAGGAATCCACAGCAAACAATGATAATCAGCATATTACAAGTAAAGTGGCACATGGCTTTCAACACCCAGTACGGTAGGTTCCAGCTCTTCTAAGTGTTACTAAACCCCCAAAAGTAAAATCAGTCTGTATATGCAGTAAAGCATGCTTGTTATACTCACTGTGGAACCTAAGGGGTTAATCCTCTGCATTGTGTAAAAAGGCAGATTGATCCTGACTTCTCTGATCCCCTCTCCCCTTCTTCCACTGTCCCCAATCCATCTCCTGATAGTACATAGCCTTGGGGGGCACTCTGCAAATGCTCAGTTTGGTGTGTATTGCTAGAGAGTTTTTTTTTTCTTTGAGAGGGTGCATGTGATCAGCACAGGGCCAATCAGCACTGCCCAGGCAGAGGGTCAGGGGTCATGCGGCTTAATAGGACAGTCAGAGAAGAATAGAAACTCCTCCAAACTTTAACCAGACACTGATAGAAGTCACAAGACTGCTATATACTGCTGATGAGAAAAGGTATTTAGCAGTTAATATTTATTAAAATAATTGCATTTCCATGTTCTGTGTACTGTGGGAGACCAGATAGTGAATGCAGGGTCCTGGTTTTAGTAACACTTTAAGAGTCCCAATTTTTTAGACTCCCTACTATGGATGTGTCAGAAAATTTACAAGTGTAAATAAATTCCTGACATGTCACGATGAACAGAAACATTTTTTTCCAAAAATCTCTACATTTATCAATAAAAAGCAGTCAATGAGCTTGCGTGAAGTTTTGATTTGGTTTTGTGTCCTCTGTTTAACATAAAATAGTTAATGAAGATCATTTGTTTTAAAGCGGACCTTCAGTCGTTTTTTTCATCTTTCCATCTATTAAATCTTCTGCCCTTGTTGTTTTAACTTTGGATAGTAAAACATTTTTTTCTGCCAGTAAATACCTTATACAGCCCACTTCCTGTTTCTTGTCTGGTCATTAGCCTAGGCTTATGATATCATACACAGCTCTTTCTCTCATTCTTGTGAGAGTTTGCCAGGAAGGGAGGGGGGGGGGGGGGTTGAGTCATAAGAGGGCCAATCAGAGCTGCAGAGCTAGAGGTGTGTGTCTGTGTAAATCCAGGAAGTGAACAGGCAGCAGCTTCAGCTGCCCACAGTTAAAATGGCTGCAGCCAGCAGAATATTTGGCAAGTACAGAATCACAGTATAGATAAAATAATATGCAAAGTGGTTGGAGGGAAGCTTCATAGAAAATAATACAGACCAGAGAAATGGATGCAGATGGAGCCCAGAGAAATGGATGCAGATGCAGCCCAGAGAAATGGATGCATATACAGCCCAGAGAAATGAATGCAGATGCAGTCCATAGAAATTAATGCAGATGCAGCCCAGAGAAATTAATGCAGCTGCAGCCCAAAAGGAATGGATGCAGATGCAGCCCATAGAAGTTAATGCAGATGCAGCCCATAGAAATGAATGCAGATGCAGCCCATAGAAATGGATGCATATACAGCCCAGAGAAATGGATGCAGCCCATAGAAATGAATGCAGATGCAGCCCATAGAAATGGATGCATATACAGCCCAGAGAAATGGATGCAGCCCATAGAAATGGATGCAGATACAGCCCAGAGAAATGGATGCAGTAGCATCAGTCACACATCAGTCGGACACAGTCACATATCAAAATTTGACATGCATGCTGGAGTGAGTGAACGGATTCAAACTCACAGGGGTTGATTTACTAAAGGCAGATAGACTGTGTACTTTGCAAAGTGCAGTTGCCCTCTACAAGTGCAGTTGCTCCAGGGCTTAGTAAATGATGTAAGGCTTCACTTTGCAAAGAGTACCCAATCACGTGCAAAGGAAAAAAAAAACAGCATTTTTGCTTGCACATGATTGGATGATGGAAGTCAGCAGAACTTCTGCTCATTTACTAAGCTCTGGTTCAAATGCACTCGCAGAGTGCACAGTCTTTTTGCCTTTAGTAAATCAACCCTGCAGTGTCTGTGGGGGACAGGTCTCAGCATCTGCCTGAATAAATGAATACAGAATTGCCTTAATTTTTTTCTTTTATATCAGCCTAGAGTTTAGTTTTAGCCTATGGTGATTGTAGACACATTTCTAAATTACATTTTCTTTGTATTTTGAAAGGCTGTACATGCCCAAATCGAAAACAGAGGAATATCTGCAACACATGGGAAAGAAGGTCCTGGCCAATTTCCCAGTCCAGGCCACCATCCATTTCTACAATGACGACACTGACTCTGAAGAAGAGGAGGAAGAAAATGAATACAGTATGGAATTTTATAACTACTACCAGAACGCTGAGCGTTTTCCAGGAAAGGAGATGGAAGAAGTCACAAAAGACATTTCCAATTACTCAGCAACAGCCACTAAATAGACCAACCAGTTAGCAAGACCAAAAAAAAAAGAGCCTAATTCCTATGTATAGCCCTGGCGGTATCTTTGCACATCCAGAGCTTCTCAATGTGTGTTGATTGAAGGACTCCATCCTACCAGGCGGTACACCGGCATTTTTTCATAGCAGTATGTAAATACCTTCTGTTTTAAGAAGGATTATTACGGCAATGGACACTTAAGAGATTGCTAAGAAAGGTCTAAAGTTCTTCAACATGACTGTACAGAGACATGAGATCATGATACAAAGGAGAAACAATACACGAGTATGCAAAAGACATGTTTAATCACACTCGAGCTCTTAAAGTGGACCTAAACTTTTGAAGAAAGCAGGTGCCATTTGATATTTAGTCTGCCTATGTTAAGAAAAATATAAACCTTTTTTTTTAATGGTATGGTTCAACTGTAAAACAGCCATTCGTGGTTGCTCTTTTGCCATGGCATAGGTCTGGCCATCCATAAGCAGAGTGCCCTGGAAGGGGGGACATTAAAGACTGTGCAATGTGCGAGCATAGAAGATTGCTGATTGCACCATCTGTTGGCTGGCATCTCTGACCTGGATGTAGATGGTCATGCCAAACGTGAAAGTGAGGGTTATGGCCACATCAGATCTTATGTTTTAGGTTACAAAATCTAGCAAGGGCTATGTTTTTTTTCTCTATGATCACCAAGGCCTAAATCAGAGGTCTCCAAACATTCTAAGCAAAGGACCAGTATACTATCCTTCAGACTTTGGGGTGGCAGGTCTGTGGCCAGTGCGAGTAGAAAATGCCCTGTTGGCAGTAGAAATAAACATTGCCTCATTCTTGGTGTCAGTTGGAGGAATAGTGACCCATCACTGGTATCATTGGGAGGAGTAGTCCCCCATTGTTGATGACAGTGGGAGGAATAGTGCCCCATTGTTGGTGACAGTGAAGGAATAGTGCCCCATCATTGGTGTCAGTGGAAGGAATAGTGCCCCATAAGTAGTATCAGTGGGAGGAATAGTGCCCCATCGTTGGTGTCAGTGGGAGGAATAGTGCCCCATTGTTGGTGTCAGTGGGAGGAATAGTGCCCCATCGTTGGTGTCAGTGGGAGGAATAGTGCCCCATTGTTGGTGTCAGTGGGAGGAATGGTACCCCATTGTTGGTGTCAGTGGGAGGAATGGTCCCCCATTGTTGGTGTCAGTGGGAGGAATAGTGCCCCATTGTTGGTGTTCATGGCAGGAATTATGCCCCATTGTTGGTGTCAGTGAATGGTTTAGTGCCCCAAGGGCCCGGATAAAGGCAAGCAAAGGGCTGCATCTGGCCCTTGGGATGCAGTTTGGAGACCACTGGCCTAGATCATAGGCCACTTTCACATTGAGGAGTTTTTGAAGCGCATTTGCATAAAAAAAATAAAAAAAATGCATGAAAAGCTCAAGAAAAATGCTTTCCTTTAAATTTTCATGTATGTGTTTACACTGGGGCGTTGCGCTTCCTTTGCGGTGTAAAGAATACTGCATGCCGCATTTTTGGAGCATGTTTAGTCAGTCAGAAAAACGCACAAAAAATGCTTCTCCCCATTGAAATGAATAGGAACCGTATCAAAAGCGCCACGGCTAAGCATTTTTGGTGCAGTTTTTGATGTCCTTTAAAGACCGCACTGCAAACGATACAAAAACCCAGCAAAAACGCTCCATTAACGCATAGGCGTTTTACTGGCAGTTTTGAAGCGAACCACTGTGAAAGTTCCCTAAAAGTGTATGTAAACCCAAAATTTGGATACAGTAGGAAATGGTTGAGTTGCCAGTTTTTTTAAATGCCTCCCATTAGGGAGATTTACCTTTACTTCTTGTCCCTGAGACTCAGTAGAAAGTAAGAGGAAGTCCCTCCAAGGTTAGTGGATATCCCCTTTTAGACAGCTGACACCAGGACAAGATTTCCTGTTGGAAGATTTCCCCTCACCTCCTGTTGCAGGGGCAAAATCTTTGGATTCCCCATTATTTTCTGTATCAAAGAAAATGGTCTCCAGGCAAATAGTGAGGGTAAAACTCCCCATCGGATGGATGTTCTAACACTTCCATATTCTACCCATAACTGAAAAACTAAAGGAGAAAAAAAAAGATTCTAATAATGGGTTTATTTTTAACATATATGAGGGATGTTTTTGAAGAGCAGTCCGCGCCTTTCTTTGAACATGCGCTACAGCCAACGTCTAAGTATAAGTACAAGTATACTTGTAGAACAATGTAAATATGTTTTTTTTTGTATAATCTATTGGTGTGGGTCCTTAACAAATTTGCACTCTTTTAATTTTATTTGTACAGACTGTGTAAATAATGTAATTGTTTTATATTGTAAACATTTCATGAAAAAGCTTTTAAAATCAATAAAAGAAAAAAAATGGATTGATGTTATATTTACAAATGATATAACAAATTTCCAGTACCTCAATCTCGATGGGATAAATCAGGGGTGTCCAGCCTTCTGACCTTCCTGGGCTACATTGGAAGAAGAGGAATTGTCTTGGGTCACACAAAAAAATACACTAACAATATGGATTATTATAAAAAGTCGGGCAGATCACACGTTAACGATCACTAATATAGATAACCAGCAATAAAATTTAATTTATTTTTTTTTGTTAGAAAAGTAAAAGAGGTCAACATAAAACTAGTGCAATATATGACAATGTATTTTATAAAATAACGCATCAATATCTGGCTGGATGGATGCAGTAGCAATTCTTAATGAATTCTCAAGATATGGAAAAGGAAAAAACACCGCGCTCAAAAAAAGTGTAAATACTACTAAGCTGCAGTTCAAATGTGCGATAACCACATAAATATAAAGAGAAGAAAAGAAAAAAGAACTGCGCTATACCTTAAAAGCATATATGCGAATATATGTGACAAATGATATGAACTCTGTACCTAAGTGCAATTGTGAGAAAACACACTGATATAAAACTGAATGCATATAGGTGTCCTTTTATAAAACTGCGGTAAAATACCGCGATTCAGTTCTCAGGCATTCTCAGAGGAGATCGCTCTCCTCTGAGTGCCTGTTTATGAAAGTGTGTAGATCGCTTCTCATGTTGAGTTGAGGAGCGATCTAGTACAAACGCCGGGAACTCCTGAGAACGGCTCCTCTCACTATAATCTCGTGTGATGTAGCGGGATTACAGTATGAGGAACCATAAAATACAAAGTGTAACACATATCAGCACACATTATTCCCCAACATATTAATAAAATAATAAAGTTAAATTCCCCCTACACAATATACATTAACCTAATTATAAAAAAAAACATTGTTTTTATCAATATTTAAAGATCATACATGTCCCTATTTAAATGTGAATGGTGTATAGTAAATGAATGTAATGCACATATGTAATGCAGCTATACACCATTCATATAAATGCAAAATACATTTATAATCATTAAAAAATAATTTTAATAAAGTATACAAGTATAAATATTTATTAATAAATGAAAATAAAATATATTTCATAATTGATAAACATAAAAATTGATAAACTGATTCAATGCGAGAACACTGCGAATCCACTGCGGGTTCCCGCATCGCACCGACTCGCATGTCAGTTCACACTGCCATATGCGAATCGCTGGGGAGTGTCAATACATTGTTAACGACATCCCCAGTTCAGCTTGCATATCGCACTGCGAACTGACAGTCTGGACATGAATCGGATCGCATATGTGTGAACACCCATGCGATCCGATTCTGGTCCGAACAGAAAAAAGGGTCCTGTGCGTGTTTGCACCGAATGCGGTGCGATATCAGCCATACTATCTGTACAGCTGATATAGCACCGCACAGACATCGCAAGTAATGTGAATGGCAGTGTGCTGCGAATTACATGCGATGCCTGTGTGATGTCCGGCATCGCACAAGTGTGAACTGGGCCTAAAAGTTAACACCACCCCCAAATCAGTTCGCATATCGCAGTGCGATCTGCAAACTCGGACAGTAATCGAATCACATGGGTGTGAACACCCATGTGATCCGATTCTGCTGTGGACTAAAAAAAGGGTCCTGTAAGAGTTTGGCCTGAGTGCAATGCAAATTTAGCAATACTATCTGTATGGCTGAAATCGCATCGCACAGAGATCGGATGTGATTTTGCACTGCAGTGCGGTGCGAATCACATCCGATCTCGGACACCGCAGCAGTGGGAACTGTCCCTAAATCATATTGCATTTGCACCAAAATGGTACAGGACCCTTTATTTGGTCCGCACTGGAATCGAATGGCATGGGTGTGAACACGCATGCCATCCGATTCCTGCACCATTACATAGTTCGCACTGCGATCTGTGAAATGATCTGGGGGTGTCATTAACTTTACATTGACACCCGCAGTGGTGCGCAGATGTCAATGTAGGTGCGATGTGAAAACCCGCACAGGAATCACGCTGGTTCACGCATCGCACAAGTGTGAACCCAGCCAGAGACGTGAACATCTAAAAAAAATATATATACATATGTAAAAATATATATAATAGATGTATCTATATATAGATATATCTATAGATAGATATAGTCTATATATATCAATAAATATCTATCTATCTATCTATCTATCTATCTATCTATCTATCTATCTATCTATCTATATATATATATACACACTATAAATTCCTATCCTGCTGGTTTTGGGGTGTGTACTTTCTCCAGAATATCAGCCAGTTTCACGCTTCTCACTCTGATTCTCCACTTCTGAAATGGTGAATCAGAAAGTGAGAATTCTGTCACAGATCACCAGTGAGGTGCTGAGATCGCACCTTCATAAACTGGCCGTTTCTGTGAAGTCAGTTACAGATTCTCACTGTGCTGAGATAATCTGCGGAGAACATGTTCTCCGCTGATTATCTCAGTTTCATAAACTGGTAATGAGCTGAGATCAGCGGTGAGACTCGGGATCGCCGCTGATCTCAGTTTCATAAAAGGACACCTTAGTCACTACCACAAAATATATAGTGAAACAAAAATAAAAATAGAAATAAAAATTACAAGTCCATAAATCAAATAAACTGATAGTCCACTAGGTAGTGGGAAGAAGCCCCTGATTGCCGTTTATAGGGATCAATGTGTGGAGGGAGAGAGTAGGAAAACACCCATCAAAGTGATCCACCACCACCTGAAATGCACGCTTACCAAATAGCAAGCTGAATGGGCTTGATCAAATAAACCGGAGGTCGGATGGACATGGATCTGCAGCTTCAGAGCCCATTCACACAGGGACGACTTGTCAGGCGACCTAGTCGCCTGACAAGTCGCCTCCCGTTCTGTGCTATGGAACCATTCTAAGGGGAGCGACGCAAGTCGCTCCGACTTAGAAAAAGGTTCCTGTACGACTTTGGGGGCGACTTGGGGCGACTTGCATAGACTTCTATACAGAAGTCGTTTTGTAAGTCGCCCGGGCAGTCGTGTGCAGGTCGCCTCGGTGAGGCGACCTGCAAGTCGTGTTGCCCCTGTGTGAATGGGGTCTCACTCTGTGTGTAGTACCAAACAGCAGGTGGACTGGCTGGAATGGAGACCTGGATACCCAGCTAGCATTAAGACGCCCCTCTAGCGGCGTGGCCGCGAGCGGTTTTAGGAAAATCCCGATCACCGAATTACCACTTTCGCTTGGCAGTCCGCGCAAAACTTGTTCTCCTCCCGCAGCAGCAGCTCGGACAGCACGGCTTGGTACCGCTCCACATCCCGAACCGACTTCCCAGTCATTCTCAAGATATTTTGGTTCTAATTTTGCCCTTCGTGTTCTTCATCCTTGAAAATATTTGCTCACAAATATACCGTAGGTGCTGCTGAAAACTGATGACATGAATAAGGCGTGATGGTGAAGAGCGCTATGTTTTTCTTTGGGAAGATAAAACTTATTGATACTATACCAAAAAAGAGGCACTGTCAAATTTTTCTTCGTCCACATGTGTTCACTAACTGTAAATGCATTAAAAAAAATTAAAAAAAATTAATATTTGTAGGTAAGTTTCTGATTTTGTGTTAGGCCACATTCATAGCCACGGCCCGTGGGTTGCAGGTTGAACACCCCTGGCATAAATAGTGCTCTCTACAATGTTAACCGCTTGCCGACCAGCCACCGTCATTTTGCTGTGGCAGGTCGGCACGAACCCGCGAGCCGTCGTAGCTATACGTCGGCTCGAGGGATCGGGATAGCAGGGGCGGCGCACGCTTCACAGCGGGGGTGCCTTATTATAGGCTTACCCGTAAGTAAAAATTAAAAATAAGGGTATACAACCACTTTAACTGTGTCAAACACTGCATCGCATTGTGATGGAAAGTGTCTGACCTGCCATCTATCCAAATGTGGCTTAAAAAGATTGAGGACATTAACAAAATGGAAGATCTCACAGCACAAAATAAACATGAGCGTTATAAGAACGTTATAAGAAAACGTGGCTACTTTGGAACATGTTTATATATTCGGATGAGGGAAGATCCCTACTGGATGGCCCCATACAGCTGCCCTAAAGTTACCACCTTGGCCAGTGTGTGTGTTTGCACTTTATCCAACTCCCGATCCCCGCTTCTTTTTTTCTTTTCTTTTTTTCTGTGATTTGATATTTTGTGTCCTCAAGACACTTATTTATAGGACTACAATTATGCTGTTCTGATTTTGACGCGATTTGTTGGCTGCCTGTTATACCCTTTACTAAATAAAGAATTTGAAATGTATATATATGCTTAGCAGAATCGAGTTCATAAAGTAGTCTAGACATTGGTTGGCACAGGCCATACATGCACAATCTGCTGCCGGACAATCTTTCTTACATGAGATCGCTGTACAACTTTGCAGCCACTTACTGACTCTGTGCACTCCAGCGTTGGCTGCATAGCATTTCTCGGGGCAGTTTCTGTGAGGAATACAACAGTTGAGCATTCCTGTGCAATGTGTGTTGAAAGGATCAATTGTAGTCTCCATTGGAAGCCTGTGTAACAGGCTGACAATGCAGAAACACAACTGGGAGACAGGGACAGATCATTGGTTAGTATATTCCCACTAGGTTTGCCACCTCATCCCTTTAAACCCGAACACATATGATTTACACAGGTTCTGAGGCTAATTAAATGCAGATAAGGCAACAAGTGAGTTGAATTACCACCTTAATCAACCACAGAACCCGTGTAATTAATATGTGTTCAGGTTTAAAGGGATGAGGTGGCAACTCTAATTCCCACACCATACGGGAATGGAGGATCACACATGTCTGATGAAGGGGTCCTACACAGCTCCAAACACTGCGTAATGATGTGGTCATGCAATACAAATTGGACTTTGTGCTGTGCTAGAAACGAACTATAGGGTTCTCTCAAAGTGGTACTAAGTCCTGACTCAAATTCATAAGTTTGCTCCCATTTACTCTCACACCTGCTTCCAAAACTGTGCTGATGTAGGTTCCCAGGCCCACACCTGGTGGTGCTGTCTGGTAATTCAGGCCTTATGGATCAAAATATTCAATATACTAATGGACCTCATCAGACATCTAATTCATATTGATCCTACCTTAGTATTCCTGAATAAATGTCCCCCAGACATCACCACTATACAATTCAAACTGCTTACGGCAGCAAAGCCAACCATAGCTAGACCATGGAAGAAACTGAATCTCTGTTTGACTAAAATCTAAAATATAGGGTCACCCAAGCCACAATTCATAAAAAAAACTGAAGCAACACTAGCAGGCATAAATCCATTAAACACCCAGATTTGGCAACCCTGGATCGTTAAATACCTACCAACAGGCTTCAACACCACATTACTTGAACCATAACCAGTACATCCACCCAGACTATATGACCTACAACCCTGACGAAACTGAGATGGGCCATTAACCCATCCAGGACTCCCAGAAACCCCCTCCCCCCCACCCTACCTACCAAACCCTCACCTTCCTTACCCTCAAGTTGTTTATTATAATTGTATCTATTATAATTGTAACTACAGCCTTGCGATATTGTCCATTTTTACTTGATTCTCTATGTACTTGTATCCACCATGCCTCATCATTCGATATCTTTGGGGCTGTATTCATTTTTTAGGAAAACAATCAAAACCTTTTCAAAGAGGAATACATATTTCGACATAGGTTTTGTTTTGCTTTAGTTTGCCTGATTTTGGAATATATGCTGGTTGTAAAATATGTACATGGGATGTTTGTGTGTTTTGTATTGTTTGAATATAAAATCAATATAAGATGTTCTAATTTAAAAAAACAAAAACAAAAAAAAACAACTTTTGAACAAAAGATTTGGACTTCGCAACAACATCCAAAGTGTGCTGTGAAACAGGAATGGAGCATTGTCGCCCTATAACAGGGACCTTCAAGGCAGTTATATTTTAATATAAGATGCAAATGTAAAAAGATGTTAAAATGACAATAACCTGATAAAAATGGTATGAGATTTTAGTGATTGGGTTTACAATTTTTTTAAAGGTATAAGAAAGAGTTAAAGGCTCATGGAGGATGTGGAGTACAAGTGGCTGCTGGTGGCACTTGAAGTAGAGGCAGAACCTGTTTACACAGTATGGGAAAGGAAGAGGTTTTGGAAGTCTGAAGTGGAATTCACCGGAGCAGAACAAGTGCAAGATGTGAGTGGATGTATGTGTGTTTGGGCGTGTTGTGTGTGTATTTGGAGACAGTGTATGTGGTGCCATCCTAATCCACACAGGATGTGTTGGGTACCCATGTCCCTTTATGAAACGTGAGATGGTTATGAAGGTCTTATGGTCTCATGAGAAAGGAAATAGTTATAGGACCACACACTGAACATACATTGTACAAATACAAGTCAGCATGGTGGCTGTACATAGGGAATTTTATGTTCTTCCCATATCACTGTAAGTTTATTTTGGGAGCGTTGTGTTTTGTTTTATTCCAATTTTATTTTATATCTCCAATCAGCAAGGAGCATGAGCTTTACTGATTAGAGCAGCCCTTTTCAACCAGTGTGCCTTCAGATTTCTTCAGGGGTGCCTTGGCAAAATGCTTAAATATTGCCCAAAAATTGTATACAAGCCAGCAGGTGGATGAAGCCTTCCTTTTAGTTACAGAAAGCCATGGGTTTTCATTGTGCACCATTAGAACCTTCTAGCCACCAGCGTCTTAACAACCAATGACTTTCATCGGTTGATAAGAAGGAAGTCAGACGCCTGCACAGCATCCTCGTTTCCCCCTCTCAGTCAGCAGTGGGGTAACATTAGCCGGGCATTAGCCGGGTAAGGATGAGAAATTGTGGGAGAAGAGAAATATTGGAATATTAGTCAGTATCAGTGTGCAAAGCTGTGTTTGCTTTGGAAGAAAAAATCACCTCAAATGTTGGGTGTCCTACATGTGTGGATGTTGCTGCATTATGTTTAGTTTAGGTTTATTTTTATAATTTTATAATTTTTTTTCACACAAATAGAGCTTTCTTTTGGTGGTATTTAATCACCACTGGGTTTTTTGTTTGCTAAACAAACAAAAAAGCCAGAAAATGTTGGGGGGAAAAAACAGTTTCCATAGTTTGTTATAAAATTTTCCAAACGGGTAATTTATCTCCTTCATTGATGTGTGCTGATGAGGCTGAACTGATGGGAACTGATAGGCACTGATGAAGCGGCACTGATAGGTGACATTGATCGGCACTGATAGGTGGCACTGATGGGGACTGATGAGGCGGCACTGGTGGGCACTGAACAGGAGGCACTGATGAGGCTGCACTGATAGGTGGCACTGATGGGCACTGATAGGTGGCACTGATGGGCGCTGACAGGCAACATTGAAGGCCACTGATAGGCAGCACTGATGGGCAGCACTGATGATGAAGCACTGATGGGCACTGATTGACAGCACTAACAGGTGGCACTGGTGGGCACTGATTATCAGTACTGATGGGCACTGGTAGCAGCTTTGGTGGGCAGTGTGGGACCGATGTCCCTCTTACAGAAGCCGGTAATCGGCTTTATTTTTTTCTCCTCACACAGGGGTCACACAGGCAGCACGAGCACGGGAGGGCGTACATGGATGCCCTCCCGGTATTATAAGCCCACGCTGTAGCTGTCTTTTGGCTATAGCCCAGGCATCAAGTAGTTAATGGCCATTCCCGTTCTAATGCACCCCTGCTTTTTATGACATTTAAAGTAGATTGAGCTGTGCTATTTCCATTTCCACCACCATGCAATGTGTTTTTTATGTGCATAAAGTATATCTAAACTCAAAAACAAAAAAGTATAACATTGGAGCTTACTAGTTGTTAGATGTGGTAGCTGAATAAGTTATCTTTTTCCCATATGACCCAAATTAGGGACAGTTTGTTTAACCGCTTGTCGACCAGCCGCCGTCATTTTACGTCAGCACGATCCTGAACCGTCGTAGATATACGTCGGCTCACGGGATCGGGATAGCAGGCGCGCGCAGGTGCCCGCTGCACTGCGGGGGTGCCGATGCTCGTGGCCAACGGTCGCGATGACCGCCGGCCACAAGCGATCGCGAGCACGAGGGACAGAACAGGGAAGTGTGTGTGTAAACACACAAATCCCTGTTCTGTTCTGAGAGGAGTGACAGATCGTGTGTTCCTATTAGATAGGAACCACGATCCGTCACTTCCTCTAGCCAGTCCCCTCCCCCTTCAGTTAGAATCACCTCCCAGGGAACACAGTTACCCCCCCTCACCGCCCCCTAGTGTTAACCCCTTCCCTGCCAGTGACATTTTTACAGTAAGCAGTGCATTTTCATAACACTGATCGCTGTATAAATGCCAATGGTCCCAAAATGGTGTAAAAAGTGTCCAATGTGTCCGCCATAATGTCGCAGTCCCAATAAAAATCACAGCTTGCCGCCATTACTAGTAAAACAATAATAATAAAAATGCTATAAATCTATCTCCTATTTTGCAGACGCTATAACTTTTGCGTAAACCAATCAATATACGCTTATTGCGATTTTTTTACCAAAAATATGTAGAAGAATACATATCGGCCTAAACTGAGAAAAAATTCGCTTTTTAAAAAAAAAAATGGGGATATTTATTATAGCAAAAAGTACAAAATGTGTTTTTTTCAAAATTTACGCTCTTTTCTTGTTTATAGCGCAAAAAATAAAAAATGCAGAGATGATCTAATACCACCAAAAGAAATTGTCAATTTTGGGTGCAACGTCGCACGACTGCGCAATTGTCAGTTAAAGTGACGCAGTGCCGAATTGCAAAAAATGGCCTGGTCATTCAGCAGCCAAATCTTCTGGGGCTGAAGTGGTTAAGTAAGTTGTTATTGGTATTTTTATGTATTATTTCGTTTGTTGTCCTGTATGATATATGAACATTTTTCAATATTTTGAACATGATATTTCTTTTTCCAGATTGGACTTTTTATATTTATACTTAATTTAGTTTGGATCCTGGAAGAGATTGTATCTCAATATGCGTCAATCTGATGTGCTAACAATCTGGAATTCTATTATTTATGGGGTCTTTTCAAAAAACCCAGAATGGGGCTACCTGGGCCTATGGGGGGACAAAGGAGAAATGGACAACCAGAAATAAATATTATATCGGCCATAAAATATAGGAATTTCTACCTATCAAAATGTTTGAAAGCAAACTAAATAGTTAAAGCGGTAGTAAACCACCGGATTAAAAAAAAAAGGAAAACCCTGCAAGGTAAATTTATAATGTGCTAGTATGCATTGCACCAACTAGTTAGCACATTATGTGAAACTTACCTTAAAATGGAGCACATTTAGAAGATATTTATTGTAAGTCTTATTATAGGCTTACCTATAGGTAAAAATCAACCAAGGGAGTTTATTCCGCACATTTACTGTGATAAGGTGGACCTGCTGCGTGAAATGACGTACCTGTATGTCATTCCGTGCAGAAGCTCTGGGGGCACACACACGCTGCCGGAGGTGCGATCGCGTGCTGATTGGCCAGAGGAAGAGCCAATCAGCGAGTCCAGCGGGCCTGAAGCCTGCCGGCCACCCATGATCGTTCCTGGAAGAAGCAGAACAAGCTTTGGGGGTGGCGGCCCGCCCATAGGGGCGCAGGGTGCCGCCACCCCCAAAGCTACTCATCACAAAAAAATAAAAATAAATAATGGCCCTTTAAGTGTGTGTGGGATGCCGGACACACAGGTGTATGGGAAGCATGACGTGCTGCAATCACTGAAAAAAGATAAAATAATGGCCCTTTAAGTGTTTGCAGGGCGCCGGACACACAGCTGCTATGGGAAGCATAACGTGTTTGTAATCATGTGATTGCAAACAAGAGGCTCTATTGGCTTCCTTTAGAAAGTCCCCGGGGCGCAGAGCTCTGCATCCTGAACACTCCCCCTATAGCATTGTTCCATGCTGTGGTGTGTTATTGGCGGGTCCTGTGCCTTCACTCCTGGTTTCTCTGACTCTTCCTGGCCAGTCCGAAGGTGGATGTAAGGCAACTTCCTGTGAGAGCTGTGGGTACGAGGGGGGGGGGAGAGTGGGGACATCTGATGTAAAGGAGGACTCTGATGGGGACATCTAATGTAAAGGGGGTCTCTGATGGGGACATCTGATGTAAAGGGGGTCTCTGATGGTCACATCTAATGTAAAGGAGGACTCTGATGGGGACATCTAATATAAAGTGGGTCTCTGATGGGGACATCTAATGTAAAGGGGGACTCTGATGGGGACATCTAATGTAAAGGGGGACTCTGGTGGGGACATCTGATGTAAAGGGGGACTCTGATGGGGACATCCGATGTGAAGGAGGACTCTGTTGGGGACATCTGATGTAAAGGGGAACTCTGATGGCCACATCTAATGTAAAGGAGGACTCTGATGGGGACATCTAATGTAAAGTGGGTCTCTGATGGGGACATCTAATGTAAAGGAGGACTCTAATGGGGACGTCTAATGTAAAGGGGGACTCTGATGGGGACATCTAATGTGAAGGAGGACTCTGATAGTGACATCTGATGTAAAGGGGGACTCTGATGGGGACATCTGATGTAAAGGGGGACTCTGATGGGGACATCCGATGTAGAGGAGGACTCTGATAGTGACATCTGATGTAAAGTGGGACTCTGATGGGGATATTTGATGTAGAGGAAGACTCTGATGGAGACATCTGATGTAAAGGAGGACTCTGATGGGGACATCTGATGTAAATGGGGACTCTGATGGGGATACCTGATGTAAAGGGGACTCTGATGGGGACATCTGGTGTAAAGGGGGACGCTGATGGGGACATCTGATGTAAAAGAGGGCTCTGATGGGGACATCTGATGTAAATGGGGACTCTGATGGGGATACCTGATGTAAAGGGGGACGCTAATGGGGACATCTGATGTAGAGGAGGACTCTGATGGGGACATCTGATGTAAAGGGGGACTCTGATGGGGACATCTAATGTAAAGGGGGACTCTGATGGGGACATCTGATGTAAATGGGGACTCTGATGGGGACACCTGATGTAAAGGGGACTCTGATGGGGACATCTGGTGTAAAGGGGGACGCTGATGGGGACATCTGATGTAAAAGAGGGCTCTGATGGGGACATCTGATGTAAATGGGGACTCTGATGGGGATACCTGATGTAAAGGGGGACGCTAATGGGGACATCTGATGTAGAGGAGGACTCTGATGGGGACATCTGATGTAAAGGTTGGACTCTGATGGGGACACCTGATGTAAAGGAGGACTCTGATGGTGACATCTGATGTAAAGGGGGACTCTGATGGGGACATCTGATGTAAAGGGGGACTCTGATGGGGACATCTGATGTAAAGGGGGACTCTGATGGGGACATCTGTTGTAAAGGGGGACTCTGATGGGGACACCTAATGTAAAAGGGGACTCTGATGGGGACATCTGTTGTAAAGGGGGACTCTGATGGGGACACTTGATGTAAAAGGGAACGCTAATGGGGAGGACTCTGATGGGGACATCTGATGTAAAGGGGGACTCTGATGGGGACATCTGATGTAAAGGGGGACTCTGATGGGGACATCTGATGTAAAGGGGGATTCTGATGGGGACACCTGATGTAAAAGGGGACTCTGATGGGGACATCTGATGTAAAGGAGGACTCTGATGGGGACATCTGATGTAAAGGGGGACTCTGATGGGGACATCTGATGTAAATGGGGACTTCGATGGGAACATCTGATGTAAAGGGGGACTCTGATGGGGACATCTGATGTAAAGGGGGACTCTGATGGGGACATCTGATGTAAAGGGGGACTCTGATGGGGACACCTGATGTAAAAGGGGACTCTGATGGGGACATCTGATGTAGAGGAGGACTCTGATGGGAACACCTGATGTAAAGAGGGACTCTGATGAGGATACCTGATTTATAGGGGATGCTGATTTGGACACCTGTTGTAAAGGGGTACTCTGATTGGGACACCTGATGTAAAGGGGGACACCTGTTGTAAAGGGGTACTCTGATTGGGACACCTGATGTAAAGGGGGGCACCTGCTGAAAAGGGGGACTCTGATTGGGACATCAGATGTAAAAGGGGGCTCTGACGAGGACACCTTTTGTTAAGGGGTTTTATTTTCTTTTACTTCAAATGTGGATATGATTGTCCTACTGTGATGGGCACAGTGAGGCTGCAATTGATGGGCACAGTTTTATCTAGCAATATTGATACATAATCACCTGATAAATGGCTATTTACAGTCCTGCATTACTAACAGTTACATTTTTCAGTTTGTTTGCGCCCCCCAAAACATTTTGAGCACCAGCCGCCAATTTATGTTTTTGTGTTTCAAACTTTATCATACCCGGGATGTCTACTAGACTCTTGTTTGAACAGATTTAAGTGTGTTATTGTTAAGAATTACAGACCTACAATATAAAACGCCAAATTTACATGCAAAATAATTGTACTGCTTTCAGCACCTAAAACCCAAAATAATCATACCGCCAGGGAGGTTAAGGTTTGAAATCTAAAAATAGAAGTTGATTGGTTGCCACGCACAGCTGCTCCAGATACTGTCTGCTTCAGTTTAGATACACTTTCCTGTTTGTGTTTGCACAACTAGAAAAAAATTAAAAGATGCAGAAAAGTGAAGGTTCTCGAAAGGTTTTTTTTTTTTTTTAATCAAATAATCTTTTTTATTTTTATCATGCTTATTTCATACAAATAAAGACATTTTTAAACGAAGATACAATAAACATAAGAGATTAGCATCATTTCATTTCTTAATGGAAATATACAAAGGAAAGAAAACAACAACAAAGACAACAAGAACACGAAAAACCAAAGACAAAAGTAAACTAACAAGACAAACCAACAACAAACATACATCTCTAGATTGATTTCCAATTCCATTTGTATTGTACAATTCTCATCATCTTAATTTGTTATAGAAAATGTTAGAAAAATGTATTAACATTCAGCACACGCAGTAACTTACATATAAAAAAGAAAAACGAAGAACAGCATTAAAACCGAGTACTTCCAGTCCCTAAGGAGGAGCCAGGTGTCATCACTTCCGGTCGCGGATGCGACCGGAAGTACTCGGTTTTAATGCTGTTCCTCTTTTTTTATATGTACGTTACTGCGTGTGCTGGATGTTAATAAATTTTTCTAAATTAATACACATTGGAGCCACCCTTCTTCTATTTTACTATATGCCCTCACTGCTGAGCCCGGAGATCGAAGGTCAATCGTTTTGTGGAAGTCAGCGTCTCTGGTTGATCTGAGTCCAACTTGGCCCGTAGGGGCCGCTGCTAGAGGTGAGAGGCTGGGGGAACAGGTGGCGCACTGCGGATAGGGATTGGATGAAGTGGACATTAATCGTTCTTTTTGCACATCGATTGCTTTTTGCACTTTGCACTTTCTTCACATGTGAACTGTTCTGAAGATATTGTACACATTTATTTCGTTGGATATTGCATTACATCACTACTTGGGATTTATATATTCACCTACAGCAATTTATTAGTGTTTTTTTTTTCTGGACACTTATTGGCCACTTATTGTTTGCACTTTGAAGATATATTTTTGTTCTTTATGGCAATATTATTGTGTTGATTTTTTTGCTATATTTTGCACATTATTATTAGGCTTCACTATTGCCTTTGATTATTTATTTTTATCACCGCCAGGTGATTGGATTTGCACAATCATTATATATTTTTTAATTATTGAAGATTCACTGATTCATATAAATTAGGTCAGTTAGCGCCACATAATTTATATTTTTAGAATAACTAACTATTAAATTATAGGTATTGGAATTTCCTTTCAAATTTGGCTGTTAGTGAACGTAACGAATACAAATTTAGCCGAAGTTACGAATTATCCGAAATAATGAATGCCACATCGAAACAAATGGAAGGTAACGAATTAATAATAAATAATAATAATAATAATAATAATAATAATAAAAAGCTATTATTATTATTATTTATTATTAATTAGTTCCGTACCATTCATTTAGATGCGGCATTCGTTATTTCGGATATCCAAAATAACGATTGCCGCATCTAAATGAATGGAACGGAACGAATGGAACGTTTTATTATTATTATTATTATTATTATTATTAATAATATTTATTATTAATTAGTTCCGTTCGTTTAGATGCGGCTTTCAGTATTTCGAATAATTCGTAACTTCGGATAAATTCGTATTCATTACGTTCACTAACAGCCAAATTTGAAAGGAAATTCCAATACCTATAATTTAATAGTTAGTAATAGTTAAGTTATTATTAGTTAGTTATTATTTCAGATGTTTGAATTTTGAGGTTTTCGGATTTTCAAACTTTGAATTTCCGAAATTAAGAATGTTCAAATTTACGAATTTTCGAATATTTGAATTTATGAATATTTGCAATAAATTTGTGAAACGGGTTTTCGTTGATTCCGATATTTTCGAATTAAACGAATTTGTCGAAATTAGTTGAAAAAAACGAATTCGGAACGAAACAAATTGCACATGTCTAAGGAAAACTTCTCCAATAACTTTCAGGCACCAAAAGCACAGACTGTCCAGATGGGACTTGGCGACATGACGTATTCAGGAGACAGGAGCAGGCAGTGATGGAATATTGTATTTCCTATAACAGTGTGTGATCAATCATGTTATCCGCCCGTCATACCAATAGCTGTCACTATGCGCTATTGGGACAGTCACACCTTCCATGGGAACACCTTCACTGCAGGTAAACATATCCTGTGCTGTGGAATCCTATCCTCACATGTCCCTGACCTGTGTGTTATAGACACGGGGCTGTCGTGCTGCTTCTCATGACCCCTCCTCACCGTGATGGATGGCTCAAAGGTCAGGTGTGGTCACCTGGGCCTCCTTCCTGATGGTTCACACGGCTGTCATCAGATGGTCAGACGATGCAAGTCTTATATAAATATCCACTCTGATTGCAATACATATTTTATTAACCACTTCAGCCCCGGAAGAATTTACCCCCTTCCTGACCAGAGCACTTTTTGCGATTCGCCACTGTGTCGCTTTAACTGACAATTGCGCGGTCGTTCGATGTGGCTCCCAAACAATTGGCGTCCTTTTTTTCCCACAAATAGAGCTTTCTTTTGGTTGTATTTGATCACCTCTGTGGTTTTTATTTTTTGCGCTATAAACAAAAAAATAGCGACAATTTTGAAAAAAACGCATTATTTTTTACTTTTTGCTATAATAAAAATCCCCAAAAATTATTAAAAAAAAAACATTTTTTTTCCTCAGTTTAGGCCGATATGTATTCTTCTACATATTTTTGGTAAAAAAAATTGAAATTTATTGATTGGTTTGTGCAAAACTTATAGCGTCTACAAAATAGGGGAAAGTTTTATGGCATTTTTATTGATATTTTTTTTTTACTAGTAATTGCGGCGATCAGTGATTTTTATCGTGACTGCGAAATTATGGTGGGCACATGGGACATCTTTGACACATTTTTGGGACCATTGTCATTTATACAGCAATCAGTGCTATAGAAATGCACTGATTCCTGTGTAAATGACACTGGCAGTGAAGGGGTTAACTACTAGGGGGCAGTGTAGGGGTTAAGTATGTCCTAGGGGAGTGTTTCTAACTGTGGGGGGCGTGGCTATGTGTGACACGACACTGATCTCTGCTCCCGATCACAGGGAGCAGAGATCAGTGACACTGTCATTAGGCAGAACAGAACGGGGAGATGCTTATTTACATTAGCATCTCCCCGTTCTTCCTCTCCGTGAGGCAATTGCGGGTATACCTGCGGCGATCGAGTCTGCGGGACCCGCGACCCGACTCACGGAGCTCCCGGACGGCGCACACGCAGTGGCGAGGCAGCAAATTTAAAGGGACGTACGGGTACGCCTATTTGCCCAGCTGTGCCATTCTGCAGGCCTACATAACTCTTTTTGTTCATTTTCCTGATGGATTTCACCACTCTGTATCCCCTGATTTGATTTGCAGGCCCATATCAAATGGCATGTAGAGCAAGGTCAGGGGACTTTAGAAATGGCAAGGCCATCTTTTTACGATTTTACGATTATATATAAAGTGAACAGAGTAGGCTATGGGGGTACCTCATCCTATATAGAATTTATAAACAAAGGACCAACCTGAAGGATTATCACAGTACCAGAGAGGAATTTATACACTTAATAATTTTCAATCAATTTATTTTACAAAAGTTAATACATAGCAAAAAACTATAAAATCAATAGAGCTGTTCTCATAAGGTTCAACACTAATGCCCTGTACACACAATAGAATTTTCCGACAACAAAACCGTGGATTTATTTCCGATGGATGTTGTCTCAAACTTGTCTTGCATACACACGGTCGCACAAATCTTGTCGGAAATGCCGAACATCAAGAACGCGGTGATGTACAACACGTACGACGAGCCGAGAAAAATGAAGTTCAATAGCCAGTGTGGCTCTTCTGCTTGATTCCGAGCATGCGTGGAATTTTGTGCGTCGGGATTGTGTACACACGATCGGAATTTACGACAACGAAATTTGAGAACCGGCTCACAAATTTTTGTTGTTGGAAATTCCGACAACAAATGTCCGATGGAGCCTACACACGGTTGAAAATTCCGACAACGAGCTTACATCGAACATTTGTTGTCGGAAATTCCGATCGTGTGTACGCGGCATGATAGTTACAACAGATGTCAAAAGGATGGTTGACGCGTTTCACATTTCTGCTTCTTCAGAACCAATTATTTATTGACTTGTAACAAGAGAACATGTTATGAACCCAGCCAAGCAGCCTATAGGCCAGAAGCGGTGTGCCCACACACAATGGGAGGAGTCGTTACACAGGGGATGCAGAATACTGGGCCAAACTGACAGCCCTGAAAACTTTTCCCAATCACAAATTAGGATGGGAGCAAGTGGTTGTATTCCAGTCATATGACTGATGACACTTCCCTATGAAGATTTATTATTTATTATCACCAGGCTCCTGTATATGACTTCCATACAGATAAGTGACATGGCTCATAAAACTCACAGGGAGAATGAGCCATCAAAGGAACACCAGTCAGTTCAAGTAATAAAGGTATCACAAATCCACTCAATCTAGTAAAGGAGGCAGTCAGGGTTTCTAACTTCAAGCACCGCACAGCATCCAAGTACCTCAGCATAAGAAATGCACACTGCTCACTCCTCTATGGTACCGTGATAATCCGCCATCCGTATTCTATTCGCAATTCGAATTTTGGAAGATGGTTATATTCTTTCTGTTCCATTCTATTCTATCGTTTTTTTCTATTCTATTCTATTATTTTCTATTCTTTTTTTCTATTCTATTCTATTCTTTTCTATTATATTATTTTGTTTTTTTCTATTCTATTCTATTATTTTCTTTTTTTTCTATTCTATTCTTTTCTATTCTTTTCTATTATATTGTTTTGTTTTTTTCTGTTCTATTCTTTTCTATTATATTCTTTTGTTTTTTTTCTATTCTATTATTTTCTATTCTATTCTATTCTATTATTTTCTATTCTTTTCTAATTCATATTTATTCTATTCAAATTTATTCCATTTGAAATTTGAATTCCGGAAGATGGGTATATTCTTTCTAATTTATATTATTCCATTCTATTGTTATTTTCTATTCTATTTTATTCTATTCTTTTCTATTCTATTCAAATTTATTCTATTTGAAATTTGAATTCCGGAAGATGGTTATATTCTAATTTATTCTATTCTATTCCATTCTATTATTTTCTATTCTATTCTAATTCAAATGTATTCTATTCAAAATTCGAGTTTCGGAAGAAGGTTATAATCTTTCTATTTTATTCTATTCTATTGTTTTTTCTATTCTTTTGTATTCTATTCCAATTGATTCTATTCTTTTTTCTATTCTATTCTTTTCTATTCTATTTGAATTCAAATTTATTGTATTGAAAATTTGAATTTCAGAAGATGGTTATATTCTTTCTATTTTATTCTATTCTATTCTTTTTTTAATTATATTCTATTCCTGTATTTTCTACTCTGTTCTATTCTGTTCTTTTGTTTTCTGTTCTATTTTGTTCTGTTTTACGCTATTCTTTTATATTCTATTCTTTTATTTTCTATTCTATCCCTTTATTTTCTATTAAATTTTTTTCTCTTTTTTTATTTTGTATTCTGTTCTGTTTTACTTTATTCTATTCTATTCTTTTATATTCTATTCTATTTATTTATATTCTATTATATTCTTTTCTATTCTATTCCTTTATTTTCTATTCTATTTCATTCTCTTCTGAAATTCTAATTTGTTTTGAAAATGGTTCGAATTTGATTCGAAAACTATTTCAATTCGATTGGAAAACGATTCCAATTCGAATTTCATCCAAATTTTTGTTTTGTTATTTCAGATTAGTCTATTATTATACGGGATTTATATAGAGACAACAGTTTGCGCAGCGCTTTATACTATAAAGGGAGACAGTATGGTTATATTATAATTCAGTAAAGAAGGATTGCAAGGGCTGTGCCCGTGGAGCTTACACTCTCAAAGATCTGTTACAATGTGATATTCTTGCAGTGGCAGCCCGTAATGCAGGGTGCACAGGCGCCGCCCCCCCTATCCATGTGTCTGGCCCCCTAATCTAATATACGGGGCGCCGGACACATGGATTCCAATGGGGGTTTTATTTTTTTGAAGCACGTGATTAGAGCCAGAGGCTCTAATAGGCTTCAAAAAGGGGAGGGCTTGGGGCGCAGAGCACTGTGCCCCGAGTCCACCAAGTTGTGTGACAATAGCAAATGAATATTCGCTATTTTCACACTGATTCTCCTCCCGGCCAATCAGGAAGCACTGTATTCTTGTGGTGGCGAAAATTAATATCAATGAAGGCGTGAGTGATCAAGTTCAGGAATAGAAGGGGAATAATTCATAATAAAACGTATTTTCTAGACGGCTCATTCTGCCAAGATGCTAAAAGAATTTCAGCTCTAGTGCTTCGGTCCTTGAGCTCTATAAGTGACATTTAGGCCCCTTTAAAACTGGGGCGGTTTGCAGGCGTTATTGCGCTAAAAATAGCGCCTGCAAACCGCCCCTAAACAGCCTCCCGAGGGCTTTCACACTGAAGCGGTGCGCTGGCAGGAGAAGAAAAAATCTCCTGCGAGCCGCATCTTTGGAGCGGTGCAGGAGCGGTGTATTCACCGCTCCTAAACCGCTCCTGCCCATTGAAATCAATGGGACAGCGCGGCTATACCGCGGCAATACCGCGGCTATAGCCGCGCTGTACGAGTGGTTTTAACCCTTTTTCGGCCGCCAGCGGGGGGTTAAAACCACACCGCTAGTGGCCGAATACCGCGGTAAAACAGCGCTAAAAATAGCGCTGTTTTACCGCCGACGCCCCCTACCGCCCCAGTGTGAAAGCAGCCTTATTGATTAAATTATTGACACATATCTATTGCAAATCAAGCTGGCTCTCATTTAGGAAAGTTTTCTTGTGTATTTACACCCCTGGAATCCTGGGCAGCCAACTCAAGCTGGCCATACACATTCATCTAGTTAAACAGGGACTGGGCGATATTCGATCAGTGCGTGGTCGTACGTATCCAACATGGTGGAACATTTTCATGATCAGCGGCTGCAATCACCTGCAACTGCTGAGCAGTGTATTCTAAAGCTGGCAATAGATGAATAGAGTTTTGAACTAAAATTCTTGTGAAAACTCTAAGAGCCCTTGCACACTGGGGCGGTTTGCAGGCGCTATTGCGCTAATAATAGCGCCTGTAAACCGCCCCGAAAGTGCCGCTACTGTCATTCCAGTGTGAAAGCCCCGAGGGCTTGCACACTGGAGCGATGCGCTGGCAGGACGGTAAAAAAAAGTCCTGCCAGCAGCATCTTCGGAGCGGTGAAGGAGCGGTGTGTATACCGCTCCTTTACCGCTCCTGCCCATTGAAATCAATGGGACGGCGCGGCTATACCGCCGGCAAAGCGCCTCTCCAGAGGCGCTTTGCGGTGGTATTTAACCCCTTCTCGGCCGCTAGCGGGGGGTAAAACCGCCCCGCTAGCGCCCGCATACCGACGGTAAAACGCCGCTAATAATAGCGGCGTTTTAGCGCCGACGCCGCCCCCCGCCCCAGTGTGCAAGGGCTCTTAGGAAAAATTGTATGAAAATTCTCAAACCATTCGTTTGTCATTAGAAAGATTGTGTTTGTTTTTTAACATTTGATCCTGTAATGACTGGACTTTACTGATCAAAAATTAGATAAACTTTTGTTCAAAAACAAAAATTTCCATCCTGCTCCTTTGAATTTTGAACTGGGGTCTAAAACGAACAATGTGACTCCCTATTGATTAGAAAAAGGAACAATTTTTCTTAAAACATTTTTTTTCTAGGAAATTTACGTTCGAAATTTTACCCATCTGTGGCCAGCTTAACAGCGATGGGTGCCTTTGTCAGAATATAATGTCCTGGCAGGGGGGATTCCTCCATCCACCTTGTTAGCTCAACCACATGCCGACCAGCGCATACGTCGGCACAATGGCACGGCTGGGCAAATGGGCGTACAGGTAAGTCCCCTTTAAGAAGTGGCATTGTGGGTGCGCGCGCCCCCCGCGTGCTCCATAACCGTGCCAGCGGGTCCAGCGGACTCGATGTCCGCCGGGGGCCCGTGATCGTGTCACGGAGCAGAAGAATGGGGAGATGCCTTTGTAAACAAGGCATTTCCCCGTTCTGCCTAGTGACATGACAGGGATCTACTGCTCTCTGTGATCGGGAGCAGTGATCGCTGTCATGTCAGTGGAAGCCCATCCCCCCCACAGTTAGAACACCTCCCTAGGACACACTTAACCCCTTGATCGCCCCCTAGTGTTTAACCCCTTCCCTGCCTGTGTCATTTACAAAGTAATCAGTGCATTTTTATAGCACTGATCGCTGTATAAATGACAATGGTCCCAAAATGGTGTCAAAAGTGTCCGATCTGTCCACCATAATGTCGCAGTCACGATAAAAATTGCAGATCGCCGCCATTACTTATAAAAAAAAAAAAATGATAAAAATGCCATAAATCTAGCCCCTATTTTGTAGACACTATAACTTTTGCGCAAACCAATCAATATACGCTTATTGCAATTTTTTTCACGAAAAATGTAGATATGTAGAAGAATACATATCGGCCTAAACTGAGGAAAAAAATAGTTTTTTTATATATATTTTTGGGGGATATTTATTATAGCAAAAAAAATTGTTTTTTTTTCAAAATTGTCGCTCTTTTTTTGGTTATAGCGCAAAAAATAAGAAACCACAGAAGTGATCAAATACCACCAAAAGAAAGCTCTATTTGTGGGGAAAAAAGGATGTCAACTTTGTTTGGGTGCAACGTCGCACGACCGCGCAATTGTCAGTTAAAGGGACGCAGTGCAGAATCGCAAAAAGTGCTCTGGTCAGGAAGGGGGTAAAATCTTCTGGGGGGCTGAAGCGGTTAATGTTCTTTGTACAATGCAATATACAGTATTCATGTACCACATTCTCTTTGTACTAACACCTAGGGAGTGATTCTAACTGGTGGGGGGGGTGGGCTACAACTCACATGACAGCGATCACTGCTCCCGATGACAGGGAGCGGCGATCTCTGTTATGTCACAAGGCAGAACGGGGAAATGCCTTGTTTACATAGGCACTTCCCTGTTCTGCAGCTCCGTGACACGATTGGCGGGAGACCGGCGGACATCGAACGCGGTCACGCTGTACACAGCGCGCGTGTGCGCGCCCGCTAACCCCGCCAATTAAAGGGGACGTACAGGTACGTCCATTTGCCCACCGCTAAGATTGTGCCAACGTATATCGGCGTGCAGCGGTTGGCTACTAAACCCTTGTTTTGTTTTGTTTTTTAAATAACAAACATATCATACTTACCTGCTCTGTGCAGTTGGTTTTGCGCAGAGTGGCACCCGTCCTCCTTTTCTGGGGTCCCTCAGCGGCGCTGGTGGCTCCTCCTCTTCTCGAGTGCCCCGTCGGAGAAGCGCTCTCCTTCAGGACACCCGTGCGGGTGCGCTCCCGAGTCCTGCTGCTGCATCTATTGACACAGACAGCAGGACTCCACCCCGCCCCCCCGGCGCCCATGTAATTGGATTTGATTGACAGCAGCGGGAGCCAATGGTTGTGCTGCTATCAATCTATTCAATCAGGACACGAGACACCAGCCCGAGCTGGTGTGCTCGTTCCCGTCACAGGAATTATGGGGCTCAGGCAGGGGCGTTGCTAGGTCTACAAAAGATCTGGGACTAGAGCCCATAGTAATGTAGTAAAGAAAGTCATACGCTTGAGCGGGCATACACACAAATATATAATATACGTGTGTGTGTGTATATATCCCCAGAGAGCCCCCCCTTACATTAGGATCCCAAGAGAGCCCCCCTTACATTAGGTTTCCCAGAGAGCCTCCCCCTTGCATCAGGGTTCCCAGAGAGCCTCCTCCTTGCATCAGGGTTCCCAGAGAGCCTCCCCTTAAATCAGGGTCCCCAGAGAGCCTCTGACTTAATCAGGGTCCTTAGAGAGCCTCCCCCTTAAATCAGGGTCCCCAGAGAGCCTCCCCTTGCATCAGGGTCCCCAGAGAGCCCCCCCCCCACTTACATCAGGGTCCCCAGAGAACCTCTCCTCCCCTTGGGGACCCCTGCAGAGATTCGGGGCTATGGGCCAAAGATTTGGGGCTATAGCCCCAAAAGCCACCCCCTAGCGACGCCACTGGGCTCAGGTAAGTAAAATTGGGACTCGGGGGGGTGGGGGGTCTGCTGCATGACAGATAATGTCCAGTAATCCCAGTAAACATTAGAAAGTTGTTAAAACATTATGAAAAAGTAAATTTTCAAAAAAATTTCTACTGGTGTATGGCCAGCATAAAAAGTGGACAAGAGCAGGTCTTTTATGGTCATAAATCTGACTTTAGAGCAGCACTTTAGGAACCAAGTTGCAATCTTATAGCATATTTGTCTCATGATCTGGTTTGCTGCTCCTGTTTAGCATTGTCCTGCTGTTGAACAGAATTGATAAATGTGGCCCCCATGTCTCCAGGTACATTTGTGTAATCAGTTAGGACAACTGATATGGGGAGGTCACGGGGTGAGAACGAGGGCAAGTGTGTTACCAGGCATTCCCTGACCATCTCCCTACATATCTGATCCCAGCTGGGTAATCATTACACCGCCTCTGCCTGTACTGGCCTCTCATGGCAGCTGTCAGTACAGTGTTGTGGATGGGACCTGTTGACAGGGACGAATATTGGGTTGTAATGAGAGACGAATGGTCAACTGGTGAAATTCACCTTCCATCACATCAGATGTGCACTGAATGGCAGCAATGAAAGCTCAGTTAATAAAAAACAAAAAAGAAAGCTTTGCACACATCGGCCTGATACTGTTAAAGTATCGACGTATGTGAAATAATTTTCGCCTGGTTTTAAAAGATGGTCGTACATTCTCATTTGTAGAAAAATTATTTGTCAGATCAATCTTTCTTGCCAACAACGGGTCAACTCATTTTGTTTCGAAATGCCTTAAAATTTCATCCAGGCCTGCTGAATGGAATCCTAGACCTACTAAAGTGGTTGTGAACTCTGTTATGCCACTTGTATCTAATAAGGCTTACCTGTAGGTACTGTAAATATCTCCTAAACCTGGACGGTTTAGGAGATATTTACCACATACGAAATAAAATAATATGTGGCGCTAACTAACCTGTAAAGCAGTATAATGATCTGAATAAATATGTATCAAAAAACGATCAATTGATGATACTAATAAATATAACAGCTTGATAATAACGATCAATTAATAATAATCAATTAATAATAATCATCAATAAATAATAAATATAGCAGCTTAATATTAAAGTGCAATAGTGAGTAGACAAACACAGATAATCTGTCTTCAAAAGTGCAATAATAAATAACCCTGCTGGGTACAAAAATCTTCAAAAGTGCAATATTAAGTGCAATGATGCGTGACACAGCTCTGACACAGAGTAAGTACATGACTCTGACACAGAGTAAGTACATCCAGTGAATGTCTAAAAAAAAAAATCCAATACTGTGCAATTAATAAGTGAAACAAAGATCCAGTGAACCATGTAACAGAACTCGCAGCAACAGGGGTCAGATCTTCTTACAACAGTCCATATAAGGAAAAACAAAGTGCAAGTGCAAAAAATGATCAATGTGCAAAAAAGAAGAAACGAATAATGTCTACTCCATCCAAACATGATCCGGAGTGCGCCACCTGTTTCCCCCAGCCTCTCACCCCTAGCAGCGGTCCCCCAACGGGCCAAGTCGAGCTTGGATCATCAATGAATGGAAATTTCCTCAGTCGATCGACCTCCGGTAGTCACCTCAATGGGACACACACGATATCCAGCAGACAGCTTCGATCTCCAAACTCAGCAGATGCAGTGAAGGTATATGGTAAAAGAGAAGGATGGCTCCATTGTGTAGTACTTTAAAAAAAATTGAGGAAACTGAGGAAATTTGCATTCATTGCTGATCCAAGCTCGACTTGGCCCGTTGGGGGCCGCTGCTAGAGGTGAGAGGCTGGGGGAAACAGGAGGCGCACTCCGGATTGTGTTTGGATGGAGTAGACATTATTCGTTTCTTCTTTTTTGCACATCGATCGTTTTTTGCACTTGCACTTTGTTTTTCCTTATATGGACTGTCGTAAGAAGATCTGACCCCTGTTGCTGGGAGTTCTATTACATGGTTCACTGGATCTTTGTTTCACTTATTAATTGCACAGTATTGGATTTTTTTTAGACATTCACTGGATGTACTTACTTAGCCGTGTCACGCATCATTGCACTTAATATTGCACTTTTGAAGATTTTTGTACCCAGCAGGGTTATTTATTATTGCACTTTTGAAGATTGATTATCTGTGTTTGTCTACTCACTATTGCACTTTAATATTAAGCTGCTATATTTATTATTATTATTTATAGATGAGTATCATTTGTTATTATTATTATTATTATTCAGGATTTATATAACGCCAACAGTTTACGCAGTGCTTTACAATATAAAAGGGAGACAATACAGTTATAATACAATAAAATACAAGAGGATTAAGAGGGCCCTGCTCAGAAGAGCTTACAATCTAATAGGGTGGGGCAGGTGGTACAAAAGGTTGTAACTGTGGGGAATGGGCTGGTGGAAGTGGTAGGATATTAGTTGGAGACGTGATAGGCTTTCCTGAAGAGATGAGTTTTCAGGGATCGCCTGAAGGTAGCAAGAGTAGGGGATAGCCGGATAGATGGAGGTAGCGAGTTCCAGAGGATGGGAGAGGCTCTGGAGAAATCCTGGATTATTAATTGATCATTATTATCAAGCTGTATTTATTAGTATCATCAATTAATCATTTTTTGATACATATTTATTAGGATCATTATACTACTTTACAGGTTAGTTAGCACCACATATTATTTCAAATTTACCTTAAGTTGTGCGGGATCACTTATATATGTTTGGCAGCTTTTTTCCATTTTCATTTGCATTGTGGTTTTGCGCACTAGTTTTCCCCATTTCTTTATATATTTACCATATACGCTTGCGCCGACGTCATCGGCACTTGCACACTGAAGAAACTGACCGCTCGTGCCGTTTTTCTTCAGCAGCCGTGCCGTGACCAGCGGCTCCCGCGTGGGAGTGACCTCATCGTGGCTCCTGCCAATCCCAGTGCCCAAGCCCATGAACCCAGAAATAACTTTGGGAGACATGTCACCGGTCACAGTGGTGTGCGGGGACCGCTGCAAAAGCTCAGATCTAAGGTAAGTGTTTCATAATGAGCTAGTATGCGATGCATACTAGCTCATTATGCCTTTATCTTACAGGGTTTGTTTTTTGTTTTTTTGTTTTTTTCAGGTTTACAACCACCAGGTTACTTTAAAACATAAAAAAAATATAAACTGCGCTAAACAAAGATTATGTGTGTTGGGGTGAGTTGATAGTGTGATCTATCACCAACTAAAATATAATACAAATGAATAAAGTCCAAATTCCCAAAGTGGTAGGTATTCAGTATAAATGTGGATGCTGATCCAAATGAGCTATGATTGCTCTTACCAGAACTCCAAAGATATGAGCGGATGGCAGAAAACCCTTGCCAGGGCCTCTGGGGTATTGGACCAATCAGCACCGTCCGTGGTCAGATCAAAATCCCCTCAATGGATACAGGAAAGAAGCAAACACAAGAAAAACTGGCCATAGTGTAGTATGTTAAATGCTGGACATAGACATACGGACATACCAATCACCCAGGTGTGCACATAAAAACAACCAAAAAAGGGGGGAGGGAAGTGAAAAACCCCACCACCGTGGCTGTAGATTGTGCTTACCGACTCACGGTGATACACAGGCTTTAAGTAGGTTAGGAGCTGTCATATAGCTGGCAAGGAGCACCTTAATACGTCCTCATTACCCGGAGTCCACATCATCAGTAAATCACCCAGAATATAAATGATAAACTCTCCATGGTGAAGTACGTTTAAAAACAGATTTAATAAATAAAGTATTGCACTTACAGAATAAAAGCACTTATATCGCATAAGCATATGTCGCCGGCCGGCATACAAGCATGGAAGCGAAGCTCGTCCTACTTCCTGGTCTCGTGGTAGCGTCGCTGCGTGCGTACCCACGCAGCGACGCTACCACGAGACCAGGAAGTAGGACGAGCTTCGCTTCCATGCGATATAAGTGCTTTTATTCTGTAAGTGCAATACTTTATTTATTAAATCTGTTTTTAAACGTACTTCACCATGGAGAGTTTATCATTTATATTCTGGGTGATTTACTGATGATGTGGACTCCGGGTAATGAGGACGTATTAAGGTGCTCCTTGCCAGCTATATGACAGCTCCTAACCTACTTAAATCCTGTGTATCACCGTGAGTCGGTAAGCACAATCTACAGCCACGGTGGTGGGGTTTTTCACTTCCCTCCCCCCTTTTTTGGTTGTTTTTATGTGCACACCTGGGTGATTGGTATGTCCGCATGTCTATGTCCAGCATTTAACACACTACACTATGGCCAGTTTTTCTTGTGTTTGCTTCTTTCCTGTATCCATTGAGGGGATTTTGATCTGACCACGGACGGTGCTGATTGGTCCAATACCCCAGAGGCCCTGGCAAGGGTTTTTTGCCATCCGCTCATATCTTTGGAGTTCTGGTAAGAGCAATCATAACTCATTTGGATCAGCATCCACATTTATACTGAATACCTACCACTTTGGGAATTTGGACTTTATTCATTTGTATTATATTTTAGTTGGTGATAGATCACACTATCAACTCACCCCAACACACATAATCTTTGTTTAGCGCAGTTTATATTTTTTTCTGTTTTGTTGGTGTTGTCGCACTGTTTACTGCTGCTTACTTTTTTGTGCTTCTAGCGCGGAATTTTTTGTTTTACATTACTTTAAAACATGTACGACTTTTCCTGAACAAAAACACATTTACAGTTAGAATTTCGTTTGACCGAGAAAAAATTTCCAATCCTGCTTCTTCGAATTCTCCCCCACTTTGTCCCCACTAACCATTAGAAATTCATATGAAAGATCTGACAATTCAAATTTTCTAAAAATATTCTAACGGTGTATGGCCAGCTTAAAAAAAATATATTTTCTTATTTATTTTACCTTTTATTTTTTTACACTGTTCTTTAAAAAAAAAAGTGTCACTTTTATTCATATTACAAGGAATATAAACATCCCTTGTAATAGAAAAAAAGCATGACAGGACCTCTTAAATATGAGATCTGGGGTCAAAAAGACCTCAGATCTCATATTTACACTAAAATGCAATAAAATAAATAAATAATGAAATGTCTTTTTAAAAAAAAAAAAATGACCCATTAAGAGCTATGGGCGGAAGTGACATTTTGACGTTGCTTCTGCCCTGCAATGATATGGAGACGGGTGGGGGCCATCTTCCTCTCACTCATCTCCATACCAAGACAGGAGAAGGATCCGATTGCCTCTGATAAGGTCAGGGATTTAATTTAGAGTTCTCACTTAATATAATGCCTACGTGTAAATCTGTTATGAATGTAACTTTTGGCTGTTGAACTTGATTGAAGCTGCTTTTGTTTTCTTGTAACTGTATTGCCATGGTGTTGAAGCTTGTGTTCGTAGCCCAGATGACTCCTGTTGTTGTTTACCCTTGCCCTTTGTGGGGGTTGTGCTAATGCTATTGTTTGTATAATTGCCTATAAAAGGCCTTTGAAAGAGTAAAGGCAGCAGTCCTTTATGCTGAGAACTGTGATACAGACATACCTGACTCCGTGTCATCTTTCTTATAGAAGCAATAATTTGACAAAGCAATATAAACTTAAAACAACTTATTTAAAAGTTGACCCTAACATTTTGGCGCCCGAACAGGGACTCACCGATGATACTACAAGAGGTGGCTGAGCTACGCTGACGGAACAAAAGGACAGGCATTCCGGGAACCACAGATCGAAAACCTGCGCAGGTAAGAAAAAGCTTTATTTTTCTTATATTCTGTGCTCCCCTGATTTGTGCCTATCCGTTCTGTCAGTTACGGTTCTCCTGGTTTTAAAACACCAGCCTCTGTAGTAGTGAGTCTAGAATTACTGCATATTTTAGTTTATATTGCTGGAATTATTTGTTTGTTTGTTGTCCGTGTCTGTCTTGTCTGTCTTGTTGAGAAAGTGAATGAGCCTCGTCAAGGATGGTATGAGTTAGAAGGGGATTGCCGAACTAAGCAACGGAATGCGCCTTACCTCACATGATTGGGAACTTGAGGGCTTGTGAGCTTGGGGGTCTGACGCTTATGCTTAACCTCACATCTAACTCATAAACCATAGACGGGTTGAGAGTATAAGCCCTGTCTGCTCCATAAAGCAGGGATAAGAGTGTATGAGAGGGATTCCCAGATACGGGGAGGGAATAAGATCTCCATAAAGTCCGGAGATCTAGTCGGATACCTGGCCACTTAAAGGAATGCTTGTATATGTTGTAGCCGCATTTTTGTATATGTTGTAGCCGCATTCTGGTTTGTTATTGGGCTAGCATATAAAGTAATTATTTGTTATTGGGCTAGCATATAAAGTAATTCGATTTCAGAAATCTCATTCCGGAAGAGGTTTTTAGTATTCTAGCACCCTAGGAGGAAGGCAATGAGGAACTAGTGTAACTTAGCTGGTTTGTTATTGGGCTAGCATATAAAGTAATTATTCATTCTTGTATATGTTGTAGCCGCATTATATTGTACACTAAGTGTCCCACACGCTACCTAGGCAGGACTGTTAGTATCAGGCTCCTACTTACCAGACCGGCGAGTCCTGTCGGGCAGAGGGTAGGCTCCCTTACCCTCCGACTATCGGCCCCCTGGTAGAGTAAACAGAAGGCACGAAAGTACGGAGTGGTATGAAGGCCTGTATTGTAGTCCAGGTATTGCAGTCCAGGTGTTTGCAGGGTTAATAGATGGGAAGGCTGGAGTAGGCTGGAGCACATGCACTGGGCTGAGCAGGCTAGTATGGACAGCAGGCAGGAAGTCTGCAGACAGGCAGATAGGATCCTAGGGAGCAGGCAGACGGATGGTCAGGAGACAGGCCGGGTTCGGTAACAGGCAGTCGGCAAAGGTACAGTGGAACAGGCAGGCGGATGGTCAAACAAGCAGAGGTCGGTACAGGCAGAGTTCAGAGAGAGGTCGGGGGACAAGGCCGGGTCAGCAGGTATTTCAGGAACAGACAAGGTACAAGGTCAGGCTCTGGGACGACTAGCTGTTGATTAGGCAGCACTGGTCACAAGAGCACACCGGCTTAAATGGAGCTTTTGGCGCCAAATGACGTGCACGCGCGCACCCCGGCACACACAGGCACGCGCGCCCGCCAACGCCCGCGCGCGCGCCCCCGCACACCGGCGTGCACAGCGGGACGATCCTGGACACACACGCCGGCGCCGCGAGGAACACGCACAGCGAGGTCCGCAGGAACGCGCGCGCCAATGCGCGCCGACGCGCCCTGTCGCACACCACCGCGAGCGCCCCGCCTGCCGAGGTAAGCCCCCTGACAGTGCCCCCCCCTCAAGGGCAGCCTCCGGATGCCCAGCTGGGCCAACCTGGGTGCATGGGAGTTCTTGAAGACTCGTAACATTTCGTTGGCATGGAGGTTACTTTCGGGTTCCCAAGAGTTATCCTCGGGTCCATACCCCTTCCACTTAATGAGGTACTGGAGCTGATTCTGCCTCTTCCTACAATCCAGGATTGCCTCGACTTCGAACTCCTCCTCATTGTTGACCAAAACAGACTCCGGTGGCTTGGCCTTACGGTCAGGAAAGGGATCGGGGATAACTGGTTTCAATAACGACACGTGAAAGACCGGGTGAATTTTAAGGGATTCTGGTAGACTAAGTTCAAAAGCAACATCATTCACCTTTCTTTTCACCCGAAACGGGCCCAGGAACTTAGGTCCCAACTTCCTGGAGGGACAAGCCAACCTTAGGTTAGTTGTGGAGAGCCACACTTGGTTGCCAGGCTCAAGGACGAGTTCTCCTCGCCTTTTCTTGTCGAACATCCTCTTGAAAGAAGCCTGGGATTGGGCCATGGTTTCCTGCAAGATTTTACAGTTACTAGAGAAGAACTCCATTGTTTCCGTTACTGCGGGTAAGGTACATTCCGGGATAGAACTGGGAAGGAAAGAAGGATTGAATCCATAATTTGCAAAGAAAGGAGTCTGGTTGATGGCAGAGTGTAGGGAGTTGTTATACGAGAATTCAGCGACTGGTAACAAGGACACCCAGTCATCTTGCGTAAATACAGAAAAACAACGGAGGTATTGCTCCAGCGTCTGGTTAGTTCTTTCTGTCTGGCCGTTTGTCTGAGGGTGGTAGGCCGAGGAGAATGCTAATTCAATTTCCAGGGCGGCACACAGTGCTCTCCAGAACCGGGAGGTAAATTGGACACCCCGGTCGGATACAATATTCGCGGGTACCCCATGTAATCTCACAATTTCTTTGACGAATATCTTCGCCGTTTCTACGGCTGTGGAAGTACCCTTCATAGGGAGAAAGTGTGCCATCTTGGATAGCCTATCGATCACCACAAAGATGGTTGAGAAACCTTCAGAAGGGGGTAGCTCCACAATGAAGTCCATTGATAACATTCTCCAAGGTCTGTCAGGAATCGGTAAGGGTCTCAATAAGCCCCAGGCCCTTGAGCGGTTGCATTTATTCCGGGCACAAGTGTGGCAAGAACCCACATACCTTTTACAGTCCTCCAGGAGACATGGCCACCAAAAGGTGCGTAGCACCAATTCCGAGGTTTTCCGGGCTCCGAAGTGACCCGCCATCTTGTGGTCGTGACACAGTTCTAGTACCAGCACCCTAAGTTTTTCAGGTACAAAAATCTTGCCTTCATGCCAGAGCAACCCATCACTTAAACTGGTTCCAGTAGGTAGAGGAATTTCAGAGGAGGCCTGTTTAATCCTGGAAATTAAATCTCCCTGGAGGAGTAAGAAGTTTCCCGCTGGCAAAATAGTATCAGGAGGAGTACTTTCCTTGGAATCGTGAAACATTCGTGATAAAGCATCAGGTTTTCCATTCTTGGATCCGGGTCTGTACGTAATGTGAAAGGAGAAGCGGGAAAAAAAAAAGTGCCCATCTAGCCTGTCGTGGTTTAAGTCGCTTGGCTGCCCTTAGGTATTCCAAGTTCTTGTGATCGGTAAAGATGAGAACCGGATGTACAGCACCCTCCAACAGATAGCGCCATTCCTCCAGAGCCGCTTTGATGGCCAATAGTTCCCGGTCTCCCACGTCATAATTTTTCTCCGACGACGAGAGTTTACGGGAAAAGAATGCTACAGGAAACAGGAGGGCTTTGGGGCCCTGGCGTTGAGAAAGTACTGCCCCCACTGCGATCTCCGAAGCATCCACTTCCAGCACAAACGGTAGCGCAGGGTCCGGGTGTTTGAGGATAGAGGCAGAAGTAAACAGTCCCTTTAATTTCTCGAACGCTGCCTGTGCTCGGGACGACCAACAGAATCGTGCCCCCTGTCTAGTAAGTTCCGTTATTGGCGAAATGATCTTAGAAAAGTCTTTAATAAATTTCCTGTAGAAGTTAGAAAATCCTACGAAACATTGGACCCCTTTTGTCAGAGTCCTGGATGTGAGGCCGAATTGCAGAGGGGGCGCCCCTTGCGGCTAAGTGCAGCGTAACCCTGGGAGTGAGACAGGGAGTACGGTGCCCAAAGGTGCACGGGTTGCCAGATCGCAGTTGCTGAGTAGCAGATAGCAGGGAGCTGCTAGGGTGCGCTGGTAAGGTTGAAGGGCAACCGTGCAAGGAGGGATTCCAGGTATGGAGCCGTGGAGCAACCAGGAGCGGAGTCAGAGCCAGGCCAATGGTCATTCAGCACAGGAATCAGTCCAAGGTGAGGTACAGCAGGATAATCAGGAACAGAGAAGGTAGCCGAGCCGGGGGTCAAACACAGGAGGACGATCAAGGTACAAATGCGGAGCCGAAGAATAGTCAGATACAAGCCGGGGTCAATGCAGGCGGAATACTGGAGCAGTCAGGCAAGCCGAGTAGTAACAGGAAGCAGATATCACAACAGGAACCAGGAACACAGGAACAAGGAAAACAGGAAGCTGATGATAATCCAGCAACCAGCATGAACCAGCAGCAGGCTTAAATAGGCAGAAGGGCGCCACCATGAGGAATACTGGCAGAATTACCCGTCCTACGGTTATCACCCTGACAGTGCCCCCCCCCTAGGGGCAGCCTCCGGATGCCCAATCTGGCCCATTTTTCAGGGTATCGGGCTTGAAACCTCTGCAACAGTCTAGGGGCATGAATGTTATCTGCTGGTTCCCAAGAATTATCTTCTACAGAGTAACCTTTCCATTTAACAAGAAATTGAACAGTCCTACCTCTCCGACGGCAGTCCAGAATGGCTTCTACTTCGTATTCGGTTTCATTGTCCACCAAGATTGGAGGGGGCGGAGCTTCTTCTCTCCCTGGAAAAGGACTGGAGACAACAGATTTTAATAAAGAAACATGGAACACTGGGTGAATTTTATAGGAACTTGGTAAAGACAATTCAAATGCCACTGGGTTAATTTCCTTCTTAATTGTGAATGGACCGATAAACCTTGGTCCTAACTTCCGGGAGGGGCAAGGCAGCTTAAGATTTGTTGAGGAAAGCCACACTCTATCTCCAACCTTAAAGACGGGATCTCTCCTCCCCTTGTCATAATGTTTCTTATAATTCTCTTGGGCTTTCTGCATAGTTGCCTGGAGAGTTAGGAAATTAGCCTGAATGGCGTTTATCCTGTCCTGGACTGCGGGGACTGAGGTCTCTGGTATAACATTAGGCAAGAATGAGGGATGGAAACCGTAGTTGGCCCAGAAAGGTGACTGATTGGTGGAAGCGTGGATTGAGTTGTTGTATGCAAACTCCGCACACGGGAGTAGCAAGGACCAGTCATCCTGGGAGAAGGAGCAGAAGCAACGTAAGTACTGTTCTAAAGTTTGATTAGTTCTTTCGGTTTGGCCGTTGCTCTGAGGATGGTAAGCTGAAGATAGGCACACTCTAATGGAAAGCGTTTTGCAGAGCTCCTTCCAGAACTTAGAGGTGAATTGCACCCCTCTGTCGGACACAATGTTGCTCGGTAGGCCGTGAAGTCTGACTATCTCCTTTATGAATATCTTCGCCGTGTCAGCAGCAGATGGTGTACCCATCATGGGCAAGAAATGCGCCATCTTGGACAGGCGGTCAACGACTACCAAGATGGTTGTAAATTTCTCCGAGGGTGGTAACTCTACTATGAAATCCATAGATATTTCTTTCCATGGTTGCTCCGGCACAGGCAATGGGCGTAGTAGACCCCAAGATCTGACGTTAGACCCCTTGTTACGTTGACAAATGGTGCAGGAACTAACATATTCCCTGCAGTCAGGCTTTAGAGTGGGCCACCAAAAAGATCGTTGAACAAGCTCCAAAGTCTTTCTTACCCCGAAGTGACCAGCAAGTTGGTGGTCATGTAAAGTCTTTAGGACCTGGGCTCTGGCTTGTTGCGGAACAAAAATTTTGTTCTGATACCAAAGAAAACCTTCCTGGTTTCTTAAAGACAGTGCTTCTGGTTCAGAGCATTGGGAGGAAGCTTGTTTCAGTGAGGAACTCAGGTCGGTCTGAATCATGAGAAAGTTCTGTGGAGATAATATAGTGCTAGGAGTAATTTCTTCGGGAGTGTCAGGAAACATCCGGGACAAGGCATCGGCCTTCCCGTTCTTAGACCCCGGGCGGAAGGATATATGAAAATTGAATCTGGCAAAAAACAAGGCCCATCGAGCTTGTCGGGGTCTCAATCGTTTAGCCGTGCGAAGATACTCCAGGTTTCTGTGATCCGTGAATATCATGATGGGATGCTGAGCACCTTCAAGGAGGTACCGCCAGGGCAGTTTTAATAGCCAAGAGCTCTCGATCTCCCACATCATAATTCCTTTCAGACGGACTCATCTTCCGCGAGGAGAAGGCCACAGGATGGAGTAACGACTTAGAACCCTGACGTTGGGATAAGACTGCTCCTGTGGCAACTTCAGAGGCGTCAACCTCTAAGATGTAAGGGAGGGCCGGATCAGGATGTTGCAGGATAGGTGCGGAGGTAAAGAGGGATTTGAGCTTATCAAAAGCTGATTGGGCTTCTGAAGACCACAGGAACCGAGTATGTAAACGGGTAACTTGGGTGATTGGTGAGATGATGGAGGAAAAGTTCTTTATAAACCTCCTATAAAAGTTTGCAAACCCCACGAATCTTTGTACTCCCTTTTTATCCGATGGAGTTGGCCAGTCCAAGATTGCCTGTACCTTTTGCGGGTCCATGGCAACACCACCAGTTGAGATAATTAGCCCCAGGAATTGTATTGACTCTTTTTCAAAATCACACTTCTCTGCTTTTACATAGAGTTTGTGCTTACGTAGAGTGTGCAGAACTGTCCTTACATGTGTACGATGGAGCTCCAGGGTGGTTGAAAATATCAGGATATCATCCAGGTAGATGATGACGAAGTAATCCAGAAATTCTCGAAAGATATCGTTTACAAAATGTTGGAATGTGGCCGGGGCGTTGCACAATCCAAATGGCATCACTAAGTACTCGAAATGTCCAAAGCGAGTTCTAAATGCTGTCTTCCATTCGTCACCCTCTCGGATGCGAACGAGATTGTAGGCTCCTCGAAGGTCAAGCTTAGTAAATATTCGGGCAGTACGGAGTCTCTGGAAAAGTTCCGGAACTAGAGGAAGAGGGTAACGTTTTTTTATAGTGATTTTATTGAGCTCCCTGTAATCCACACATGGTCTTAGGGATTTGTCCCTTTTTTCGACAAAAAAGATTCCGGCTCCAGCAGGAGAAGAGGAGGAACGGATGAAGCCTTTCTCCAGGTTTTCATCAATGTATTGTCGCAATGTTCCTAGTTCCACCTCCGAGAGGGGGAATATGCGACCGAATGGGATTTCGGCTCCTGGGAGTAATTCAATTGGACAATCGTATGACCGGTGTGGTGGCAGGACATCAGCCTTTTTCTTGTCAAAGACATCTGCAAACTCCTGGTAGGCCGGTGGAATACTCTGGTTGTTGACAGGTACAGGTTGGACTGACAGGCAACTGGCTGGATTATACTGTCAGAGTCCTGGATGTGAGGCCGAATTGCAGAGGGGGCGCCCCTTGCGGCTAAGTGCAGCGTAACCCTGGGAGTGAGACAGGGAGTACGGTGCCCAAAGGTGCACGGGTTGCCAGATCGCAGTTGCTGAGTAGCAGATAGCAGGGAGCTGCTAGGGTGCGCTGGTAAGGTTGAAGGGCAACCGTGCAAGGAGGGATTCCAGGTATGGAGCCGTGGAGCAACCAGGAGCGGAGTCAGAGCCAGGCCAATGGTCATTCAGCACAGGAATCAGTCCAAGGTGAGGTACAGCAGGATAATCAGGAACAGAGAAGGTAGCCGAGCCGGGGGTCAAACACAGGAGGACGATCAAGGTACAAATGCGGAGCCGAAGAATAGTCAGATACAAGCCAGGGTCAATGCAGGCGGAATACTGGAGCAGTCAGGCAAGCCGAGTAGTAACAGGAAGCAGATATCACAACAGGAACCAGGAACACAGGAACAAGGAAAACAGGAAGCTGATGATAATCCAGCAACCAGCATGAACCAGCAGCAGGCTTAAATAGGCAGAAGGGCGCCACCATGAGGAATACTGGCAGAATTACCCGTCCTACGGTTATCACCCTGACACCTTTCTTGTCTGTAGGAGCAGGCCAGTCCAGGATGGCCGACACTTTTTGTGGATCCATCTTAATTCCTTCTACAGAAATAATGAGTCCCAAGAACTGGATACTCTGACGTTCGAACTCACACTTGTCCAGTTTAGCGTATAGGCCATGTTGCCTGAGCCGGACGAGAACATTCCTGACGTGCCTGCGATGATCAGCCAAAGAAGAGGAGAAGATGAGTATGTCGTCCAGATAGACAATGACGTAGAGGTCCAGGAATTCTCTAAAGATGTCGTTCGCAAAGTGCTGGAACGTAGCTGGGGCATTACAAAGACCGAAGGGCATGACCTGGTACTCGAAATGCCCGAAACGAGTGCAAAACGCAGTCTTCCACTCGTCACCCTCTCGGATGCGGATTAAATTGTAAGCACCCCAGAGATCCAATTTAGTAAAGATTCTGGCAGTGCCCAGCCTTTGGAATAACTCAGGTACCAGAGGGAGCGGATAACGATTTTTAATAGTTATCTTGTTCAAATCGCGGTAATCAATACATGGCCGCAGAGAATGGTCTTTCTTTTCCACAAAGAATAAGCCCGCACCGGCCGGGGAGGTGGACGGCGGATAAATTTCTTCTTCAGATTTTCATCTAAATACTGCTTCAGGGTGCCCAGCTCCTGCTCAGTCAGGGGGAAGATCCGGCCAAAAGGTACCTCGGTTCCTGGAAGCAATTCAATTGGGCAGTCGTAGGGCCTGTGTGGAGGTAGTACTTCTGCCCCCTTTTTGCTAAACACATCCGCAAAGTCTTGGTAAGGCTCAGGGATAGCTTGAAGCAGATCAACATCCGGATGTAGACAGAGGAGTTGGGTAACCTCACGGCCTGTCCCTTGTAGACAGTGTTGAAGACAGTATCCAGAGAGGAACTCGACATTACCAGAAGCCCAGTTGATTTGAGGGTTGTGCACCTGTAGCCAAGGTATTCCAAGAATGACTGGAAAAAGGGGGGACGAGATGGCGTCCAAACAGAGATATTCACGGTGTCGTTGGCCCATGATGGCTTCTAAGGGGACGGTTTCTTGAGTGACCGGACCGGAGCGGAGAGCAGAACCGTCTGTGAGATGAACAGCAAGGCTTTGAGTTTTGGGATTTGAGAGGAATGGCATGTTGGGAGGCAAAGGTCCGGTCGATAAAACAGCTGCAGGCTCCGGAATCAATGATAGCTGGGACTTGGATGGCCTTTCCGGGAAGCTGTAAAGTGACAGAAATGGTTAGGTGCGTGCCAATAGTGGGTACAATAGTAGCACAGGTAGGAACATCAGAGCGACACTTACGCATCTTGTTGGGGCAACCGCTGGCGTAGTGCCCAGATTCCCCACAGTAGAGGCAAAGGTTGTGTGCCCGTCTGCGTGTTTTCTCCTCTGGGGTCAAAGAAGGGCGGAATAGACCGAGTTGCATAGGTTCAGGCGCATCATAGGCCGAGGCAGGTGGAGGAGCGGGAGATCTGCTGGGAGGACAGGGTACTTGAGGAATCATCCAGGTGGGGCGAAAGGTACTGGTGGTTCTTTCAGTAAGTCGCTCTCGCAATCTACGGTCTATTTGGATGGACAGGTTGATAAGCTCTTCCAGGGTCTGTGGTACCCCTACCCGTGCCAACTCATCCTTGAGGGGATCTGACAACCCCATCCTGAACTGATGGCGCAACGCGGCGTCATTCCACGCCGTGTCAGAACTCCAGCGTCTGAACTCAACGGCATAATCTTCTGCTGCTCGACGGCCCTGACAAAGGGCCTGTAAGGTGGCTTCTGCGGTGGCGGTAAGCTGGGGGTCTTCGTATAGTTGGGACATAGCACCAAAGAAGGCCTCCAGACTATCCAAGACGACTGATTTTTGCTCCAAAAGTCGGTGGGCCCATGTTTGTGGTTCACCAGAAAGTAAGGAGATAACAAAGCCCACCTTAGTGGCTTCAAGGGAGAACGTGCGTGGCTGTAGAGCGAAGTAGAGATTGCAGGCATTCCGGAAGGCATGATACCTACTTCGGTCTCCGAGAAATCTTTCTGGTACCGGTACTTTTGGCTCAGGAGGTAACATGACCACGGAGGGTGCTGAGGTGGCTGCTGCGGACCCTTGCGGACTGGAAGGTGCGGACAAGGCCTGTACACGCTCTTCCAAGCTGGAGTATCCCTCTTGTAGGCTCTTCACTGCCTGGGTTAAACCCGCCAGATGTCGGCAAAGTTCGTCCATGGGGGAAGCCCCCTGCCCGTACTCGGTCATGGCTGCCTAATACTATCAGGCTCCTACTTACCAGACCGGCGAGTCCTGTCGGGCAGAGGGTAGGCTCCCTTACCCTCCGACTATCGGCCCCCTGGTAGAGTAAACAGAAGGCACGAAAGTACGGAGTGGTATGAAGGCCTGTATTGTAGTCCAGGTATTGCAGTCCAGGTGTTTGCAGGGTTAATAGATGGGAAGGCTGGAGTAGGCTGGAGCACATGCACTGGGCTGAGCAGGCTAGTATGGACAGCAGGCAGGAAGTCTGCAGACAAGCAGATAGGATCCTAGGGAGCAGGCAGACGGATGGTCAGGAGACAGGCCGGGTTCGGTAACAGGCAGTCGGCAAAGGTACAGTGGAACAGGCAGGCGGATGGTCAAACAAGCAGAGGTCGGTACAGGCAGAGTTCAGAGAGAGGTCGGGGGACAAGGCCGGGTCAGCAGGTATTTCAGGAACAGACAAGGTACAAGGTCAGGCTCTGGGATGACTAGCTGTTGATTAGGCAGCACTGGTCACAAGAGCACACCGGCTTAAATGGAGCTTTTGGCGCCAAATGACGTGCACGCGCGCACCCCGACACACACAGGCACGCGCGCCCGCCAACGCCCGCGCGCGCGCCCCCGCACACCGGCGTGCACAGCGGGACGATCCTGGACACACACGCCGGCGCCGCGAGGAACACGCACGGCGAGGTCCGCAGGAACGCGCGCGCCGACGCGCCAACGCGCGCCGACGCGCCCTGTCGCACACCACCGCGAGCGCCCCGCCTGCCGAGGTAAGCCCCCTGACAGTTAGAATGGGCCAGAGGAACACAAAACCCCGTCAGGGAATTGTGGCGCACTATACGGTGCCACAGATAATTAAGAACATTTATGGGAAAACCGAAGCACAGGACTTAAAGGATGTCCTTCGTAAATTTAAGGTGAAAGGAGCAGCGGGCTTAGACCCGGATGTATGGAGTGAAATAAAAAGGGACAGACAAGGAGAGGTGTTAGAGAAGCAATGGATGCGTCAGGTTCAATGCTTAATTAAGGTCTCAAATAGAGCGAAAGAAGAGGGGTGGAAATATAATCCAGATTGTGATGGTTGGGATATGAAAGATAGAAGAACAAAAAATGTTGAGGCTCCCAGCTCAGCCATCCCACCCCCATACACTGACGTAGAACGCAAACCACACAAGATATATCCTGTACTTAAGGGTAGAGAATGGGTTTTTCAGGTTTGTGGAGTACAAGAATTTCATTCAGAAACTGTAGCCCCCGTACGCACTGATACATGCATTATAGTAAAGCCAGCTGTTTTCTGTAGATTTGTGACACAGTTAATGAATACACATGAAGCAACCTGGCAGGATGGGGAGGATTTATGCAGACATAAAATGACTATGACCCTGTTTAACCAGTTTATGACCGACCTGCAGACTGAGCTGAGGGGGATGGCAATTTAGAGACAGGACACGTCAGACACATAGACTCAAGGGCCCCTTTTATTGCTAGATTAGAAGCTTTCTGTCAGGCAAAACAACAAGAGGGGGGGGGTCAATATCACCCATGAAACAAATGCCAGGACAGACTGTATATCAGACTCCTACTTACCAGACCGGTGAGTCCGCTTTGGGCAGAGAGTAGGCTCCCTTACGCGTCCGACTCGCGGCCCCTGGTAAGGTAACAGGAAGCACAGGAGTGCGGAGTGGTATGAGAGCCTGTGAACTAGAGTCCAGATGCTGGTGGAATAGCAGTCTATGAACAGCAGGTGCAGGCTGGAACACAGGCGATGAGACTGAGCAGGATGGTCAGGAGACAGGCTGGGTTCGGCAACAGACGGGCAACAAGGTACAATAGGAGCAGGCAGAAGCGGAGTCAAACAGGCCAAGGTCGGGTACAGGCAGCAAGAAGGGGAATCCAAGAGCAATCCGGGTCGTCAGGAGATCAGGTAAACAGGAAGACAAGACAGGAAACAGGAACTACGGCACAGGAAGCTGATGATCAGGCAGCATTGAACAGAGTGCCTGACAAACTTAAATAGGCCGGCTTGCTCACAAGCACTCCCTCTGGTGGCCAATCCCATGACCAGCAAGGTGAGCTCTCTGACAGTGCCCCCTCCCTAAGGGCAGCCTCCGGATGCCCAGCCGGGCCAACCTGGAGGCATGAACATTTCTGAAAGTCTGCAAAAGTTCCGGGGCATGCAAATTGTTTTCTGGTTCCCAGGAATTGTCCTCCGGACCATACCCCTTCCATTTGATAAGATACTGTATTTGATTGCGCCTTTTCCTACAGTCCAGGATAGCTTCGATTTCAAACTCCTCCTCGTTATTGATCATAACAGGCTTAGGAGGACTGGTACTACGGTTGGGGAAAGGATCAGGAGCGACCGGTTTCAGTAAGGACACATGGAAAACCGGGTGTATTTTGAAGGAGTCCGGCAGACTGAGCTCGTACGCTACGTTGTTTATTTTTCTTCTCACCGAGAAGGGTCCCATGAATTTAGGCCCTAGTTTCCTAGAAGGGCAAGCCATTTTTAAGTTAGTTGTGGACAGCCATACTTGATTGCCAGGTTCCAGGATAAGCTCCCCGCGCCTCTTCTTGTCGAACGTCTTTTTATAAGAAGCCTGGGATTGGGCCATTGTTTCCTGCAGAAGTTTGTTGTTGGTAGAGAAGAATTCCAATGTCTCGGTCACTGCAGGGAGAGAACATTCAGGTATTGAGCTGGGTAGAAAGGAGGGATGAAATCCATAATTGGCAAAAAATGGCGTCTGGTTGATGGCTGAGTGCAGGGAGTTATTGTATGAAAACTCCGCAACTGGTAGCAGAGAAACCCAGTCATCCTGGGAAAAGGCAGAGAAACAACGGAGGTATTGCTCCAAGGTTTGGTTGGTTCTCTCCGTCTGGCCGTTTGTCTGAGGGTGATAGGCTGAAGAGAACGCTAACTCAATTTCGAGGGAACCACACAATGCCTTCCAGAACCTGGAGGTGAATTGGACACCCCGGTCCGAGACGATATTAGAGGGAACCCCGTGTAATCTCACAATTTCTTTAATGAAGATCTTCGCCGTTTCCACGGCTGAGGGTGTGCCTTTCATAGGCAAGAAGTGAGCCATTTTTGACAATCTATCAATTATGACAAAGATGGTAGAGAAGCCTTCGGATGGGGGCAGTTCCACAATGAAATCCATTGCGATCATTTTCCAAGGTCTGTCAGGGATGGGCAAGGGTTTCAGTAAGCCCCAGGCCTTCGTCCGAATATTCTTGCTTCGGGCACATGTGTGGCAGGAACTGACGTAATTCCTACAGTCCTCGGCCAACTGTGGCCACCAAAAGGTGCGCTGCACCAGTTCGGTTGTCTTCTGAGCCCCGAAGTGCCCAGCCAACTTGTGGTCATGGCAAAGCTCTAGTACTGGTACCCTAAGGCTCTCAGGAACCATGATCTTCTCCTTATGCCAGAGTAAACCATCTCTTAGGCTGGTCTCAGTGGGTTGGGGTATAGTTGTGGAAGCTTGCCTTATTCTGGAGATTAAATCCCCCTGAAGTAATAAAAAATTTCCTGCAGGCAGGATAGTGTCCGGAGGGACGGTTTCTTTGGAGTCATGGAACATTCGTGAGAGAGCGTCCGGTTTGATGTTTTTGGAGCCGGGTCTGTAGGTAATATGGAATTGAAAGCGAGAGAAGAAGAGCGCCCATCTGGCTTGTCGCGGTTTTAGTCTCTTGGCAGATCTCAGATATTCCAAGTTCTTGTGGTCCGTGTAGATTAGAATAGGATGTACAGCACCCTCCAAAAGATAGCGCCACTCCTCCAGAGCCGTCTTGATGGCCAGAAGCTCCCGGTCTCCTACATCGTAGTTTCTTTCAGACACCGATAATTTGCGAGAAAAAAAAGCTATTGGAAACAGAAGGGCCTTGGGGCCCTGACGTTGGGAGAGTACAGCTCCTACTGCGACCTCTGAGGCGTCAACCTCCAACACGAATGGCAAGGCAGAGTTAGGGTGTTTGAGGATGGAGGCCGACGTGAATAATCCTTTTAATTTTTCAAAGGCCAATTGAGCCCTAGGGGTCCAGCAGAATCGGGTTCCTTGTCTTGTTAATTCAGTAATGGGGGCGATGATCTTGGAAAAGTCTCTGATGAATTTCCTATAGAAATTGGAAAATCCAACGAAGCGTTGGACCCCCTTCTTGTCCGTAGGTGCGGGCCAGTCCAGTATGGCGGACACCTTTTGAGGGTCCATTTTAATACCTTCCACTGAAATGATGAGCCCCAGGAATTGGATGCATTGGAGTTCAAATTCACATTTATCGAGTTTAGCATACAGCCCGTGTTGCCTGAGCCGGGCGAGGACATTTCGGACGTGCCTGCGATGATCAGTCAGTGATGATGAGAAAATGAGAATGTCATCGAGGTAGACGATGACGTAGAGATCCAAAAATTCCCGGAAGATGTCGTTCACAAAGTGTTGGAATGTGGCTGGGGCATTGCATAGACCGAAGGGCATAACGCAATACTCGAAATGCCCAAAACGAGTGCGAAAAGCAGTTTTCCACTCGTCCCCCTCCCGGATACGGATTAAATTATAGGCTCCGCGAAGATCCAGTTTTGTGAAGACGGTTGCCGTTCCTAGCCTCTGGAATAATTCAGGCACCAGGGGTAAGGGGTAGCGATTCTTGATCGTTATCCGATTTAATTCCCGGTAGTCGATACATGGCCGAAGGGAATGATCTTTTTTTTCCACAAAGAATATGCCTGCGCCGGCCGGAGATGTGGATGGGCGGATGAACTTTTTCTTTAAATTCTCATCAAGGTATTGTTTTAGTGTATCCAATTCCTGCTCAGTCAATGGAAAGATCCTACCGAAGGGTACTTCGGTTCCAGGTAGCAGCTCTATAGGGCAATCATAAGGCCTGTGTGGCGGTAGAGTCTCAGCACCTTTCTTGCTGAATACATCAGAGAAATCTCGGTATTGTTCTGGGATGGCTTGGTGTGAGTTGGTTTCAGGGTGTAGGCCGAGGAGTTGAGGTATCTCATGGGCCATTCTTGGCAGGCAATGTTGTTGGCAATAATCAGACAGAAACTCCACTTTCCCAGAAACCCAGTTGATATGGGGGTTATGGCCCAGCAACCACGGCATGCCCAGGATGACAGGGAACAGAGGAGAGGAAATGACATCTAAACGGAGGAATTCCTGGTGTTGAGAGTTTATAGTAGCTAATATAGGGATAGTCTCTTGAATGACAGGACCGGAACGGAGGGCGGAACCGTCTGCAAGGTGAACCGCCAGGCTCTGGGTCTTGGGTCGGAGTGGGATATCATGCTGAGCTGCAAAGGCCTGGTCCACGAAGCAGCTGCATGCTCCGGAATCAACGATGACTGGAACTTGGATAGCCTTTCCGGGAAGCTGCAAAGTGACAGAGATGGTAAGGTGAGTACTAGGTTTTGGCATGATAGTAGCACATATACGAGCAGAAGAACGACACTTACGCGTCTTGTTGGGGCAGACGCTGGCGTAGTGCCCAGGTTCCCCACAGTAGAGGCATAGGTTAAGGTTACGTCTTCGTAACTTCTCTTCGGGAGTCAAGGAAGGACGGAGCAGACCAAGCTGCATAGGCTCTGATGTGTCGAAAACTGGAGAGGTTGGAGGAGCCAAAGGCCTACTAGGAGGACTGGGAACCTGTGGAAGCATCCAAGTGGGTCGATAGGCACTGGTAGACCTTTCGGTGCGTCGCTCTCTCAGACGACGGTCAATTTGGATTGAGAGGTTAATTAATTCTTCCAGGGTCTGAGGTATCCCAACCCGTGCTAACTCGTCCTTGAGTGGATCGGACAAACCCATTCTAAAGTGATGACGCAGAGCCGCGTCATTCCATGTCGTATCGGAACTCCAGCGCCTAAATTCAACGGCATAGTCCTCCGCTGCCCTGCGGCCTTGCCGAAGGGAGTGCAGGGAAGCTTCAGCAGAAGCGGTTAGTTGAGGATCCTCATAAAGTTGAGACATCGCCAAGAAGAAGGCGTCCAGACTTTCCAGGGCATCCGACTTTTGTTCCAGAAGGTGATGGGCCCAGGTTTGAGGCTCACCGGACAACAGGGAAATAACAAAGCCCACTTTGGTGGCTTCTAGGGAGAAGGTCCGAGGCTGCAGAGCAAAATAGAGACTACATGCATTCCGGAATGCACGGTATTTACTACGGTCTCCAAAAAATCTCTCCGGTATAGGTACTTTGGGCTCTGGAGGGAGCATGACTATGGAGGGTGCCCCGGTTGCAGACGAAGTCCCCTGAGGATTGGTAGGTGCTGACAGGGCCTGAACACGTTCCTCTAGTCGGGTATAGCCATCCTGTAAACTTTTGACTGCTTGGGTTAATCCTGCCAAGGGTCTGCAAAGTTCGTCCATAGGGGAGGCCCCCTGCCCGGACTCGGTCATGGCTGCCTGATACTATCAGACTCCTACTTACCAGACCGGTGAGTCCGCTTTGGGCAGAGAGTAGGCTCCCTTACGCGTCCGACTCGCGGCCCCTGGTAAGGTAACAGGAAGCACAGGAGTGCGGAGTGGTATGAGAGCCTGTGAACTAGAGTCCAGATGCTGGTGGAATAGCAGTCTATGAACAGCAGGTGCAGGCTGGAACACAGGCGATGAGACTGAGCAGGATGGTCAGGAGACAGGCTGGGTTCAGCAACAGACGGGCAACAAGGTACAATAGGAGCAGGCAGAAGCGGAGTCAAACAGGCCAAGGTCGGGTACAGGCAGCAAGAAGGGGAATCCAAGAGCAATCCGGGTCGTCAGGAGATCAGGTAAACAGGAAGACAAGACAGGAAACAGGAACTACGGCACAGGAAGCTGATGATCAGGCAGCATTGAACAGAGTGCCTGACAAACTTAAATAGGCCGGCTTGCTCACAAGCACTCCCTCTGGTGGCCAATCCCATGACCAGCAAGGTGAGCTCTCTGACACTGTATCAGAATTTTACTTATCTATGGAAAGTATGATGGCAGATGAGGTTATTGGATTTGGCTCTGCCAGTCACGATCCGAGCCTTCAATAGACAGTTTATGGAAGGATTAATTCCACAGATAAGTGAAAGACTGAAAGCTTGCACACCACCCTTAATTTGTTGCGATTTTTTTTTTGGCAGAAAAGGGTTGTAAAGTTAATAAGAAAAAGTTGCAGGTGTGTCAGGAAAAAGTTATCTTTTTGGGACATTGTATATCACAGGGTACGAGACATCTCACTGAGGAGAGGGTTCAAGTGAGAAAGGGAATGTTACCCCCACGGAATTTCAAACAATTGCGTATGTTTTTAGGTATTATGTCATATTGTAGACAATGGATACCACATGCTAGCGCTTTGATGCAGCAATTATACGATTGTTTGAAAATTGTACCGTATATGCTTACAGAAGTAGCTTATGAGTCGTTTATCACTTTAGATTATACTAAGATATTTAATCTGTACGTTGCTGAGATCACTGGACACGCGACAGGTGTTCTGACACAGGCACATGTAAAACAAAGACCAGTCGCATACTTTTCAGCAGCATTAGATCCAGTGTCCAGAGGTTCACCGTCTTGTGTACGGGCGGTAGCTGCAGTGTCAATTATCATAGATAAGTCATCAGAGATTGTTCTAGACAATCCAGTCGTAGTGCATACCACACATGACATACATGCAATCTTGTCTCAGGTACAGCCCAAACACATTTCAATGGCTAGGCAGTTAAGATTACAGTGTACTTTACTCTTACCTTCAAATGTCACTTTTCAGCGCTGTACAACCTTAAATTTGGCCACCTTTTTGCCTCTTCAGTCACCAGATTTGGCAAGGGGGAATGATAGTGCTAGTAGTACTAGTGAGAAAAGAAATGAGGACACTGACACTCTTTTGTTTAAAGAAGTAGATCAGCACGATTGTTTTCAGCTCATGGAACAGGAGACAATGGGATTCCCACATGTTACAGATACACCGATTTTAAATGCTGAGCACACTTTGTACATAGATGGCAGTAGGTTTGCTGATGACAAGGGTAAATATCACACAGGGTATGCTGTAGTGACTGATACGCAGGTAATTGAAGCACAGGCCTTACCAGCCCACATGTCAGCACAGGAAGCAGAATTAAAAGCTTTAGAACAAGCCCTAGAATACTTAAAAGGACGAGAAGGGAATATTTACACTGACTCTGCCTACGCTTATGGTGTAGCGCACGATTATGGCCACATATGGAGGGCTAGAGGTTATCTGACAGCAGCAGGTACACCTGTAAAACATGGAGAAGGGATTAAGAGAGTCCTGAACAATCTTCAAAAGGTTAAATGAGTGGCCATCATGAAGATAGCGGCACACACGAGCGCAAAAACAATTGAGGCAAAAGGAAATGCATTTGCAGATTTGACTGCAAAACAGGCAGCTCTAGGGGAAGGGAGCCCTGAGACCTTAGCAGCGGTAGAGGTGAGTATCCCAGAACCAACATGGCAGCAGCTGAGTAAATTACAGGAGCAAGCAGGGGAGAGCGAGAAAGATAAGTGGGTCAGAATGGGAGCAGCACCAGACCTTGACAATGTATGGACGGAAGGGGGCAAAATATGCCTACCTGCCTCTCTGTACCCAGCAATGGCAGCGGCAGTTCACCTACCCACACACGTCAGTTCCAATTCCATGTATAGGATTGTGAACCAAGGATGGCTCGCCCCTGGATTCAGTAGCACTGCAAGAAACTACTGTGCAGCCTGCCAAATCTGTCTCCTGAATAACCCAGGACAGAGAGTAAAAACCCCACGAAAACACCAGGTCCGGGCCCAATACCCCTTCCAGAGACTGCAAATTGATTACATACAAATGCCTAAGAGCGGCCCCTTTGAATTTGTCCTCGTGTGTATCGATTTATTCTCAGGTTGGCCCGAAAGTTATCCAGTAAAATCGGCTACAGCTAAAGCCACAGCTAAGAAACTGATCACTGAGTTAATACCTAGGTTTGGTCTTCCTGAAACCATAGAATCAGATAGGGGGACACACTTTACAGGAGAAATCATGCAGAACGTGATGACCATGTTAGGGGTTCAACAAAGTTTTCACACCCCTTACCACCCACAGAGTTCAGGATCAGTGGAGAGAGTAAATGGGACAATAAAGCTAAAAATACAAAAGGCCATGCAAGAGTTAAACAAGCCTTGGCCAGAATGCCTGCCTCTGGCTTTATTCTCTATAAGGTACACTCCAACAGGAAAAACAGGATTATCCCCATACGAAATACTTTTTGGGAATGCACCTAGATTAGGTCTATACTTTCCACAGAGTATGCAATTGCAATGTGATAGTTTGACTGCATATGTGATACAATTACAACAACGTCTAACTAAGTTCCACAAAAGTGTGTATTCTTCTCTTCCAGACCCTAATTCAATAACAGGTACACATACGCTGCTACCAGGGGATTATGTATATGTAAAGAAACACACCAGAAAGACATTGGAACCCAGGTTTGAAGGTCCTTACCAAGTACTCTTGACCACAGCCACCTCAGTAAAGCTGGAAGGAAAACCTACCTGGATACACGCATCACATTGCAAGAAACAACCCGAGAAAACAACATGATGAAATATCTACTTACATATTTTTTGTTGAAGATTGTTGTTTTACAAATATATGCCTGGACTCCTGGTATTAATGTACTTGAAGTAGAGGAAACAATGACTTTCGAATGGAGCATAGATGACCCTAAAGTGGCAAATGTATCAGGATATGAGATAAATAAGGATTACACTGTGGGTAATTATACTGTTGAAGGACATAGGCGACCGTTTCATGTAGATGTAGGTATAGCATGGATACAGGCAGACCCCCTCTCAGAAGTAACTGTAACTTTCCAGTGGAACGATAATATTGGTTTCCCCTTTAACAATAGTAAGAACCATAGGTGTCATAAAATATCCCTTTCACAGACATGGAAACAAGCCCGGGAACGGGTAGTGGGACAAATGTACCAAATATTAACAGTCATGGCAGAAGGAGGGAATATAACCGAAGGGATTTTTAATCTGACAGATATTACCGTTATGATGGGTGGTACTGGATGGCACAGACCTATGGGTTTCACATACAAATGGAGGAAGAAGTAACGCCAACAATTGAATCTTCCATATTAACACCCGTACCAAACACTTGCATAAATGTATCAACATCACAACAGAAAACAAAAATAAAATTCAATATCACCTTTCCCCCGATACCGGAGTGTAGGTATAAACGAGAATGGTACGACACACTATTGGGACTGACAGGTACAGGGATGGGAATTTTAAACTCGGTCGAAATAGAAGAAATGAACAACAGATGGAAGCATGCAGGGGGACACATAGCTGACAGCTTGACTATCACAAGCAAATGGTTACCCACCACTTTTGAAACCCAATTGCAAGAAATACCCCTATTACAATTTTTGGGAGGGTTAATAAATCACACGATAGGAGCAGAGCTCCAGCTGTGGAATCAAAGTCAACAGTTTGTAAATTTCACACAGTGCTCTTTTAACCTCTTATCCTATCATATACAAATAAATAGGGCCAGGACTGAACTACAGTTGGGAAATTATCATACCTGGATGAAATATTTTAAGGGTTTAACTGACGATGGTGTATGGTTCCAAGTAAAAGGGGATAAGATAGAATGTGAGGAGAAATGGTGTGTAGGAAGGTTCGAAGCATACCGGGTAGCAGATGTAATGGAAATGTGTAAAATAGTGGTCATGCCACTAGTAATTAAAGACGAGTTTTGGTATCCAGAAATATATGGGAAATATGTAGATAAAGGAAACAGAACCCATGATTTAACTCTATGTGAAGGAACTAATAAGGGAATGGTATGTGGCAGAAGTTCCCCAGTATATGAACCTTGCTTGTTAAAATACCAAACTAGCATATGCAAAATGCAAAGAACACCGATAAATGTGAACAATAGATTCATAGAAATAGGACCCCAGCATATTTGTATCATTACTAATGATAACCGCACCATGTCAGCATTAAATAAATCGGCGCCGTTTGCGGGATGTATAAAAAAGATTAAAATATTACAATGGGGTAACGACACCTATCTTTTTGAACCAGACGCCGATAAGATATTCTCTTCAGTCTATGAGGTACATAATCTCACTGACACTACACCCTTTATAATTTCTTTAGACCCACTAAAACAGGTTTTGGAACAATCAGAGTTGTTAAGACAACACATAGAAACACTAGAACATACCCTACAGAATAACCTTGTATCCGCAATTATTGACAAAGGTAGACTAGTGCATCTTTCCTCACAGTTACAACAAGATACTGCACCACATTGGTGGGATATATTTAGTGGAATGTCTTCTACAGCAACCAATACCTTTCACTGGTTGTTAAGTCCAATGGTAATTATTATTCTAATATTAATATCACTTACAATCACGAATATATGTGTATACAGGAAAATAAAAAGGAAAATTAGGAGAATAGACAGGGCATACCGATAAATGTGTATTGACATCACCCTACTCCTATAAAACTCCTCTTCTTGAATTTTAAGATGTTGGTAATACCTAGGGGGATGGGTTCTACCCCTCTGACAACTCGCGGTCAGGGAAAGGACTCTGGGGAAAAACTGACTAGAACTTATTCATGAGGACCCAGGGGGAAGGAGAGGATGATGTCAAAGGGGGAAATTGATAAGGTCAGGGATTTAATTTAGAGTTCTCACTTAATATAATGCCTACGTGTAAATCTGTTATGAATGTAACTTTTGACTGTTGAACTCGATTGAAGCTGCTTTTGTTTTCTTGTAACTGTATTGCCATGGTGTTGAAGCTTGTGTTCGTAGCCCAGGTGACTCCTGTTGTTGTTTACCCTTGCCCTTTGTGGGGGTTGTGCTAATGCTATTGTTTGTATAATTGCCTATAAAAGGCCTTTGAAAGAGTAAAGGCAGCAGTCCTTTATGCTGAGAACTGTGATACAGACATACCTGACTCCGTGTCATCTTTCTTATAGAAGCAATAATTTGACAAAGCCATATAAACTTAAAACAACTTATTTAAAAGTTGACCCTAACACCTCCGCCGCTACTGATGGCTCTGGTAAGCGGCGGAGGGCACCAGAGCACGGGGTGAGGGCACAGGCTTCGTTTGCAGGTAAATTGTACATAATGTGCTAGTATGCAATTGCATACTAACACATTATGCTTTTACTTTGCAGGGTAAAAGAAAGGAAGTAAAACCCATCAGGGTTTTTTTCCTCTTTAAGGCACTGTACTTTGCTGCTGTGTCAGTGTGTTGCGTCACATTCAGTACTGTCTATGAGAATTGAGGGGTTGATTTACTAAAGGCAAATAGCCAAATTATATGGAGGAGGTGGTGTTGTACACAGTATTATACCATTAGAGGATATCATCCCTTGTGAATGCAACTAATCCAAAGATAAGGTAATGGGACTTTAAATACACCTCCAAAGGTTAATGATATAGAGATCATTTAAAATAACAAATCTTTATTTTTGTACATTTAAAAGAGTCATACAAATATAAAATAGATTACATATATAAACTGATGCCAGTGCTATTGCTTATTTTAAAGTGGTTGTAACCCTAAAAAAAAAAGAAGATCCTGTTCCTTTAACCACTTGAGCTCTGGAAAGTTTACCCCCCTTCATGACCAGGCCATTTTTTGTAATACGGCACTGCGTTACTTTAACTGACAATTGCGCGGTTGTGCGACGCTTCACCCAAGGCGAGGCAGCAAGGAGAGCCTCCTTAATCTTATATATGAAGTATACGGTAGGCAAGCGGTTAAAGCATGTTATACAGCACAGTGCTTGTGCTGTGTAATTTGTCCCTTTCTATCACCTAAAATACCTGGCTGATCCTGCCTGGCTATACCCTTCCCTCTGTAAACTGACCATGTTTATCATGGCTGCTGAGCCCTGACACTGTGGTCAGTTTATGTGCCTCCATCATCCCGCTCTCTTTCCTTGTTCCTTATATTTTTTTAAAATAACATACAATGGGGCACATAATGTAATCTAACACAGGTGAATATAACAAGAAATATAATATAACAAGAAAAAAAGTGGCTTTACAACCACTTTAAGTTGTGTAGTCCTCAGAGATCACGCATATAGGTTGACGCGTTACGCTAGGAATCCCGCTTCATCTGGACCTTTGATCTCAATATGAAACAGGGATTGTCACTAAAACACTAGTAACTAAACTAAACATTCACTAGTCACTAAAACAGTATCAGAAATTGTATATGTTAGAAACATTCACAATAATTGTTACAATGTCATTATATTGCAAAACATAATCTTTCCATAATATTAAAATACCCTAAGCTCACTTGAGAGAGACGCAGAGAGGGAGAAAAAGAACACAGGGAAGTTCAAGGGTCTCAATATCACAATGTATATATATATATATATATATATATATATATATATATTATTGATATTATTAATTATACAGGATTTATGTAGCACTGACAGTTTACACAGCGCTTTACAACATGAGGGCAGACAGTGCAGTTACAATACACTTTAATACAGTAGGAATCAGAGGACAAACTCTGATCCCAGGTTCGAGGGCCCTGCTCTTTAGAGGTTACAATCTAAGAGGGAGGGTCAGGAGATACAAGAGGTAATAACTGTGGGGGGAAGGGCTGATGGAGAAAATAAATGTATTGTTGTTAAGTGGGGGACAGATAGGCTTCTCTGAAGAAATGAGTTTTCAGGGATCGTCTCAAAGCGGACAAAGTTGGAGATAGTTGGACAGATTGGGGTAAAGCATTCCAGAGGATGGGAGAGGCTCTGGAGAAGTCCTGGAGGCGAGCATGGGAAGCACCTCAAATGCAAGCTGAATCCATGTTACACATTCCTATCTACAATCAAACTTTTTTTTATTGATATGGCTGATAAGAAGAAGGCGTTGTCTGAAAAGCTAGCAAGCCAAACATATTTGAAGGTTAAAGGTATCACTTAACCCATCAATTTCCCTTTTCGGCTTGTTTTCCAATAAACGACAGTTTACTAAGGATAAATACACAGATATACCTTACTTTAAGGACCTGTGACTTCAAAGTCCCCTCACCTTAGTGCATTACCTGCGATTGGTCTTCAGTGAAACATCCTGCCTGATTCATCATTGATAGGATCTGCCTGTGACTCGGGCCCCTTTCATCTGTGCGCTCAAGGGTCCGGCTACTTCTTTCCCAGCAGTTTCTGGTATCAAACAGCAGGAACAAGTGTCACCTCCACAAGAGTGATTATTGGGAACAGATCCAGCAAAACACAAACTTTATAATAGCAATGTAGATGTAAACAGTTCCTCTGATTTGTGTCTTCCTGGGTCTGTTAACTGGACCATGAGCCTTATTGTAGCAACAGAAGGCAATAAATAAATTCTTCATTTTCTATATTGTCATGTTGTTGGTGTTGCATTCATAGCACCAGTCATATCAGCTGACAATTGAAACTCCCCACTATACTTTAACCTCTTCAGCTCTGGAAGGTTTACCCCCCCCCCCCCCACTTTCATCACCAGGCCATTTTTTGCAATATGGCACTGCATTACTTTAACTGACAATTGCGCGGCCGTGCAACACAGTACCCAAACGAAATTGATGTGCTTTTTTCCCCACAAATTCTTTTGGTGGTAGCCATTGATTCAGCCTATACCCTTGCATGTTTTTTTTTTAATCATTTCCACTATTTTATCGAATGAACTGTTTTTATGAACACGTAGTCATTTTCGTTGCATTCATTTATTTGTTTGGAATAAACTTTATTTATCAACTTGATTTATGCGTTAGGTCACGTGCCTCCTTTCTCCCTCATCTACCTGTATTTGATCACCTCTGCGGTTTTTATTTTTTACGCTATAAACAAAAAAAGACTGAATAGTTTTGAAAAAAATACAATATTTTTCTTGTACAAAAGGTTTTATTGAACATAAGGACCATTAACAGTACATAGTAAAAACACAATATTTTTTATGCTGCCAATACATCCAATAAAAAAAGTTAAAAAAAATAAAAAATGTCTTCATCAATATAGACCAATATGTATTCTGCTATATATTTTTGGTAAAAAAACAATCCCAGTAAGCGTATATTGACTGGTTTGTGCAAAAGTTATACTGTCTACAAACTATGGGATAGATTTATGGAATTCTTAATTGAATTTTTTTTTTTTTTACTAGTAATGGCAGCAATCAGTGATTTTTAGCGGGGACAAATCTGACACTAAGTGAGACTTTTTGGGGACCAGTGACAATAATACAGTAATCGGTGCTAAAAAAAATGTACTAATGACACTGGCAGGGAAGGGGTTAACATCAGGGGTGATCAAGGGGGTTAAATGTGCTCCTAGGGAGTGCTTGCTAACTGTGGGGGGTGCTTTGACTGGGGGAAGACAGACATCCGTGTTCCTAAGCAAAATTTTGATCTTATAAAAGATATTATTTGGTGGTACCGAAAAGTTTCGGTGGGTGGCATCTGCATCTTTTCCCTAAAATATTGTAAGGAATACGGTTTGTCACCATCAAGATAGTCCCCAATTCGTAGAGGGCCTTTATTGAAGCACCAAGGGAGTTGGCACTAGCCCTGGTGTGAACTCAGGCTTGCAAAAAATAGGAGCTAATGGAGTGTGCAGCGAAGACAGGGGTTTGCGGAGCCATGCTCTGTCCCAAACAGCTAGAGAATATGATAATGTAGGACCTAGTATAGGAGGATGTAAACGGCTGGGAAGCCACATCAAGGATCCAATGGCGAAGGGAAAACAAGAAAAAGCCTCAATAAGAGACCCACAAAGGTATAGAACCCTTAGCTGTGGTATAGGAGAGTTGAATTAATTGGGCAGCCTGAAAATAGGCCTCTAAATTAGGAAGGCCCAGCCCACCTCGTTGTTTTGTAACGTATAGTGGGAATATAAATAAACAGTATAATGTAAAAATATATTATTTTTTATTATCGCACTCAAATTGTTTTTTTTTTTGTTTTGTTTCATTACCAATTGGCATGGTGGCAACACATGTTGGTTCTCTACGGTGGACCCTCTGTCTTTGTTCATGTTGTTGGTCTTCCTAATTTAGGCCTCTAAATTAGGAAGGCCCAGCCCGCCTCATTGTTTTGTAATGTGTAGTGGGATTATAAATATACAGTATAATATAAAAATATATTATGTATTATTATTGCACTGAAATAGGGTTTTTTTTGTTTTGTTTCATCACCAATTGGCATGTTGGTTCTCTATGGTGGACCCTCTGTCTTTGTTCATCCGAGGACGGTTATTGCCCCAAATAAAACAAAGGACTTCCGCATCTCCTTTGGGGACTGCTATCGGTAAAGTCCTAAAATAATAAAGTGCGCCCGCTCGTGGAATGGCGACAGACTTTTACCCTTAAAAATCTCCATAGGCGATGCTTAAAGAATTCTAGAGGTTGCATGTTTTGAGTTACAGAGGAGGTCTAGGGCTAAAATTATTGCTCTCACTCTAACGATACCTCACATGTGTGGTTTGAACACCGTTTTCATATGCGGGCGCTGCTGAAGTATGCGTTCACTTCTGCAAGCGAGCTTGGCGGGACAGGGCGCGTTTAAAAACATATTTTTTTCTTATTTATTTTACCTTTTATTTTTATACTGTTCTTTTATAAAAAAGGAGGTGGTTATTTGCTAAAGGCAAATTCACTTTGCACTACAAGTGCACTTGAAAGTGCAGTCGCTGTAGATCTGAGAGGACGATCTGAAATGAGGGGAATTTCTGCTGATTTTATCATCCAATCATGTGCAAGCTAAAATGCTGTTTTTTTTTTTTCTTGCATGTCCCCCTCAGATCTACAGCGACTGCACTTCCAAGTGCACTTCCAGTGCACTTGTAGTACAAAGTGGATTTGCCTTTCGTAAATAACCCCCTAAATCCTTTTCAGGCTTCCTTGTGTTGGGTAGCGAGTTTAAAGGGAAAATTAAATATGTAACTGTCAGAATTTAATATTAAAATAGGGGGTTCTGTTGTACACATATTGTTATTGTTCTTGCAGTGTTCCTTATTATAGTTCATTCTTCTTTACAGCTCTTATATAAAGACAAGGAAAGGAGAATGCGCCTTGTAATGAACATCAGACTGCACCAATTTTTCACTGGCATCGACTGGACTGAGTTGGAGAAAGGAAAGTCACCCTCACCACTGATATCGGGAACTGTAAGTACTGTATATGAATTAGAGAGGAGTCTATGTACATTGGGGGGAGGGGATATTTCTTGTACAGAATATTCACATTTGTCTGTGATGTTGTGATAACTGGACAATCACATAGTCTGTAAACTTGTGTGAATGAATTCTGTTTATTATTGGTGATAATTTTTGTGTATGTGTCAGGGGCACAGCTTAGACCTGCTTTATTTGACACGGGGATCCCACCAATAACACACATTCACCTACTATTGTTCCTAATAAATTATTATTAGAAAATTGATGAGTGTATTCTTCTCTTTGCAGATTCCTGAGGAACCCGGAATATGTAAGAATAGAAATAGCAGAATTTTTGTCCAGGGAAGATTTAGAGACTTTGATGGAGGAGCAGAGGAATGTCAGCAACTTCTCCTTTATGAGCGAGCATTTCAAACAGCACCTAATGGCCCCATCTCCACCACCACCAGAGTTCCATTCAATTCTATGTAGAGAGTGGCAGCTGTATTATGAGACCAGAAAATGTGACAGGAGGGTAGAGTACAGGGGACAGAAGGGCACACTATAGGGGCTGTGGGACACATTACATAGGGGAAGCAGGGCACATTACAGGGGGGCACAACAGGGCACATTACATGGGGGAACAGTGAAACATACCAGGGCACATGAAAAAGGGGGTACAGCAAAGTACTTTACATGGGGAGGGGCAGCAGGACACATTATGGGGCACAGTAAGGCACATTACATGGGGGTAGGGGGCAGTAGAGAACCTTATGGGACAGAGTAGGGCACATTACATAGGAGGACAGCAGGGCATATTATGGGGCACAGCAGGGCATATTACATAGGGGAAAGCGGGCACATTATGGGGCACAGCAAGACATATTACATGGGGGGTAGGAGGGCACATTATGGGGGACACATGAGGGCACATTTTTTTGTAGTTTTGGATGGAGTAGGGAAGTTCCTTTATTACTTTCTGTTCTGGCCTTACATACACATTAAGAGAGATTGTACAATCACGTGTGGGCAATTCTCTCACCCTGACAACCTGGTACAGCACTGAAATGTATATGGCACCAGAGGTGAGTACTGGATCATTTTTGTTTTCCTGTCTTCTTGTCAGTAGAACAATCAGTAATGACAATTTTCTTTGTTTTTTAATATTTCCACAGATCTTCTTGGGCCTTCCATATGGATTTGCCATTAACTATTTCTCCCTTGGAGTTATAGTCTATCACCCGCTCATACACAGACTAAAGGGCCGTACACACGATCTGACTTTTTGACAACAAACATGCAAATGAGCTGTTTTGTAGCAACATCCGACCGTGTGTACGTTCCATCGGACAAACTTTTTCAGTTTCCATCGGACTTTTGTTGGCTGTGCGAACGGACAAACTTTTCGGCAACAAAAGTACGATGGAGCAAAGTCCGATCGTGTGTACACAAAGCCATCAGACTTTTGTACAAACTACAGTACGCAGCCGCGAGAATGTTTCCAGCGCGATCGGATCGCGCTGGTTCTCGGCGGCAGGGTACTGTACATCTCGCGCTAGCTGCAATAGGAAAAACACATTTTCCTACTGCGGCGGGCGCGAGAGGGTATTCCCCTCTGGGGAATACCAAGCCCTTCAGTCTGGTATGGATTTTAAGAGGAACCCCTACGCCGAATAAACGGCATGGGGGTCCCCCCAAATCCATACCAGACCCTTATCCGAGCACGCAGCCTGGCCAGTCAGGAAAAGGGAGTGGGGACGAGCGAGTGCCCCCCCTCCTGAGCCGTACCAGGCCACATGCCCTCAACATGGGGGGTGGGTGCTTTGGGGGAGGGGGCGCCCTGCGGGCCCCCCCACCCCAAAGCACCTTGTCCCCATGTTGATGAGGACAAGGGCCTCTTCCTGACAACCCTGGCCGTTGGTTGTCGGGGTCTGCGGGCAGGGGGCTTATCAGAATGATGTCATGACCACGCCCCCTTATGAACTTACAGTCCCAGCATGCACTGGGACTGTGATGTCATAGGGGGGCGGGGTCAAGCCTATATAAGTCAGTTGCGGAGCGCACAGAGAGCATTCTGGCTGGAGAGAGCGTCGTGTCAACATCTCTGGAAGAGAAGAGGGAAGAAGACAATCCAGAGGTCTGGACCGCCGCTGGCAAAAGAGCGCCAGAAGATAGTGGTGGAGCCGGCAGAAGACGCCGGAGAGACCCCCGAAGTCGGAAGAGGACCCCCGAAGTGAGAAGAGGAGCCCCGAAGTCGGAAGAAGACCCCCGAAGTCGGAAGAGGACCTCCGAAGTCGGAAGAAGACCCCGGAGCTGCCTAATAAATTACTTTAAAAACCTGTGTACTGTTTTGTATTGACACTTTTTTCCCTAGGTGAAGGGGTAGGTGTACGATGTACCCCATACTCATTCACATAGGGTGGGGGGCCGGGATCTGGGGGCCCCCTTATTAAAGGGGGCTCCCGGATTCCGATAAGCCCCCCGCCCGCAGACCCCGACAACCAACGGCCAGGGTTGTCGGGAAGAGGCCCTTGTCCTCATCAACATGGGGACAAGGTGCTTTGGGGTGGGAGGGGCCGCAGGGCGCCCCCTTCCCCCAAAGCACCCACCCCCCCATGTTGAGGGCATGCGGCCTGGTACGGCTCAGGAGGGGCGCTCGTTCGTCCCCACCCCCTTTCCTGACTGGCCGGGCTGCGTGCTCGGATAAGGGTTTGGTATGGATTTTAGGGGGACCCCCACGCCGTTTTTTCGGCGTAGGGGGTTCCTCTTAATATCCATACCAGACCGAAGGGCCTGGAGGGGAACCCATGCCGGTTTTTTATTTAAAATTTGGCGTGAAGTTCCCCTTCAAGAGTCATACCAAACACAGTGCCTGGCATTGGCGGGGATTCAAGTCGGATCCCCGCACCAGCGTCAACACGGCTCGCAAGGTGTCAATCTCGCCGATAAAAGTGGCGAGATTGACACAATATCAGACAACAATACACAAGTTGACCAAAGGGTGGTGGTAAAGAGCTGAAAAAACACGTGATATGGTGAAAGTTGGCTGGAAAAGTCCTGTCTGTATGCAAGACAAACTTTTGGGCAACAACCTTTGTACAAAGATCCAAGGGAAAGTTTGTACAAAGTCCTATCGTGTGTATGGGGCTTTAGACACCGACTCATCGACCATCATCGTCAATAAGGAGCTTAAAAACTCAATCTGCAATCAGCATTCAAGTTTTCCCATGGACTTCAGTATGGACCTCCAGGACCTCATAGGGCAGGGGTCGGGAACCTATGGCTTGCGAGCCAGATGTGGCTCTTTTGATGGCTGCATCTGGCTTGCAGACAAATCTTTAATAAAAAAACGATTAATGTTAAAAATAAAACATTCTCATGTATTTCAATCCATTTATTTCCTACCACTCATGTTGGTAGGGATGGGCTTTATGTTCGGGTGTTCGCGGCAAATTGGAAAGCTGCGGAACACCCTTTAAAAGTCTATGGGAGAAATCAAAAGTGCTAATTTTAAAGGCTTATATGCATGGTATTGTCATAAAAAGTGTTTGGGGACCCAGGTATCAATGCAAAAAAAGTTTTAAAAATGGCCGTTTTTTTGGGAGCAGTGATTTTAATAATGCTTAAGGTGAAACAATAAAAGTGTAATATTCCTTTAAATTTCGTACCTGGGGGGTGTCTATAGTATGCCTGTAAAGGGGCGCATGTTTCCCGTGTTTAGAACAGTCTGACAGCAAAATGTAATTTCTAAAGGAAAAAAAGTCATGTAAAACTACTATCGCTAGCGCCGGCTATAATGAATTGTCGGTCCGGCAATACACATAACAGTTTATTGATAAAAACGGCAGGAATTTCCCCACAGGGGAACCCCGAACCAAAATTTAGAAAAAAAATGCGTGGGGGTCCCCCTAAATTCCATACCAGGTCTTTCAGATCTGGCATGGATATTAAGGGGAACCCCGCGCCAAAATTAAAAAAAAATTATGTGGGGTCCCCCTCAAAATCCATACCAGACCATTCAGGAGGCCAGTATTTTTTTCTGAAGCCATCTGTTCGACTGGCTGTGAGGAAGGCCAGTAACCAATTCTGCAAGTGTGCTTGGGAGTGTGGAAGCTGGTAGTCTCTTTTGCAGGCATGCATTGGATCAGCCGTGAGGGGAGGTTTGAGGCTGGTAGTCTATTTTGCAGGTGTGCTTTAGACCAGCTGTGAGGGGAGGTTGGAGGACGATAGGCTGTTTTTGCAGGTGTGCGTTAGACAAGCTGTGAGGGGGAGGTTGGAGGCTAGTAGTCTTTTTCACAGGCATTTGTTGGATCAGATGTGAGGGGAGGTTGGAGGCCAGTAGTCTTTTTTTCAGAGGCGTGCGTTGGACTGGCTGTGAGGGGAAGTTGGAGGCTGGTAAACTTTTTTTGCAGACGTGCATTGGACCAGTTGTAAGGGGAGGCTGGAGGCCAGTGGTCTTTTTTCGCAGGAGTGCATTGGACCGGCTATGAGGGGAAGTTGGAAGCTGGTAGTCTTTTCTTGCAGGTGAGCATTGCATGGGCTGTGAGGGAAAGTTGAACGCCAGTAGTCTTTTTTCATAGGCGTGCGTTGGACCAGCTGTGAGGGGAGGTTGGCGGCTGGTGGGCTTTTTTTGCAGGTGTGAGTTGGACTGACTGTGAGGGAAGGTTTGAGATGGTAGGCTTTTTTGCAGGCATGAGACTAGCTGTGAAGGGAGGTTGGATGCAGTAGACATTTTTCACAGGATTGCGTTGGACTGGCTGTAAGGTAGGGCTGGGAGATTTCCCCCCCCCAAAAAAAATCTGCGACTTTTTTTATAAAAAACTCGATTCACGATTCGAATCCGATTTTTTTATCATTATATTAAAGTGCATCAACAAACAAAATTTAAAAAAAAATGTAAGTGCATTTTAAACATTCTTTGCAAGGAAAATGTGCCAGTATATACAGTGATGTAGTGTGTCAGTATATACAGTGATGTAGTGTGTCAGTATACAGTGATGTAGTGTGTCAGTATATACAGTGATGTAGTGTGTCAGTATATACAGTGATGTAGTGTGTCAGTATACAGTGATGTAGTGTGTCAGTATATACAGTGATGTAGTGTGTCAATATATACAGTGATGTAGTGTGTCAGTATACAGTGATGTAGTGTGTCAGTATACAGTGATGAGCACATTGCTGTGTGATGTCATATGGCGGTATTGTCATATATTGAGCACAGTGCTGTGTGATGATGTATGGTAATAATGTAATATAAGAAGGGTGGATATATGGAATGGGATGTGACTTCTCTCCTCTGACAGATGTTTCTTTCTTGCAGTGATCACATGTCTATCTCATGAAGTACACCAATACACCCATACAGGCAGCACTCACCCTCCCTTCTCTCTTTTTTGCAGGCATGAGACTAGCTGTGAAGGGAGGTTGGATGCAGTAGACATTTTTCACAGGTGTGCTTTGGACAAGCTGTGAGGGGAGGTTGGAGGCCGTAGGCTTTTTTCATAGGGGTGCGTTGGACTGGCTGTAAGGGGAGGTTGGAGGCCAGTAGTCTTTTTCTTGCAGGCATGCATTGGACCGCCTGTAAGTGGAGGTTTGAGGCCGGTAATATTTTTTTATGCAGACGTGCATTTGACCAGTTGTGAGGGGAGGCTGTAGGCCAGTAGTCTTTTTTCGCAGGCGTGCATTGGACTGGCTATGAGACAAGGTTGGAGATCAGTAGTCTTTTTTCAAAGGCTTGCGTTGGACTGACTGTGAGGGGAGGTTGGAGGCTGGTATTCTTTATTTGCATGCATGCGTTGAACTGGCTATGAGGGGAGATTGGAGGCCGGTATTTTTTTCTTGCAGGTGTGCATTGCACCGACTGTGAGGAGTGGGTGGAGGCCAGTAATCTTTTTTCACAGGCGTGCGTTGGAACAGCTTTGAGGGAAGGTTGGAGGCCGGTAGCCTTTTTTCACAGGTGTGTGTTGGACTGGCTGTGAGGGGAGGTTGGAGGCTGGTAGGCTTTTTCTTCTTTTTTCGACTCGTTGAACCAGCTGTGAGAGGAGGTTGGAGGCCGATAGTCTTTTCTTGCAGGCATGCATTGCACAGGCTGTGAGGGGAGGTTGGAAGCCAGTAGTCTTTTTTCATAGGCGTGCGTTGGACCAGCTGTGAGGGGAGGTTGAAGGCTGGTAGGCTTTTTTGCAGGTGTAAGTTGGACTAGCTGTAAAGGGAGGTTGGAGGCCGGTAGTCTTTTTTTTTGCAGGTCTACATTGGACCAGTTGTGAGGGGAGGTTGGAGGCCAGTATTCTTTTTTTCGCAGGCGTGCTTTGGACCGACTATGAGGGGAGGCTGGAGGCCAATAGTCTTTGCTTGCAGTCATGCGTTGGACCGGCTGTGAAAGGAGGTTGGAGGCCAGTAGTCTTTTTTCACAGGTGTGCGGTATGAGGTGAGGTTGGAAGCCGGTAGGCTTTTTCCGCAGGTTTAAGTTGGACTAGGTGTGAGGGTAGGTTGAGGCCGGTAATCTTTTTTTCACAGGTTTACGTTGGACTGGCTGTGAGGGGAGGTTGGAGGTGGTAGGCTTTTTTCATAGGAGTGCGTTGGATTGGCTGTAAGGGGAGGTTGGAGGCCAGTAGTCATTTTTCACAGGCGTGCGTTGGACCGACTGTGAGGGGAGGTTGGAGGCTGGTATTCTTTATTCGCAGGCATGCGTTGAACCGGCTGTGAGGGGAGGCTGGTATTCTTTATTCGCAGGCATGCGTTGAACCGGCTGTGAGGGGAGGTTGGAGGCTGGTAGTTTTTCATTTTGCAGGTGTGCGTTGCAATGACTGTGAGGGGAGTTTGGAGTGCAGTAGTCTATTTTCACAGGCGTGCGTTGGACCAGCTATGAGGGAAGGTTGGAGGCGTGTGTTGGCCTGGCTGTAAGTAGAGGTTGGAGGCCGGTAACCTTTTTTCATAGGTGTGTGTTGGACTGGCTGTGAGGGGAGGTTGGAGGCTGGTAGTATTTTTTTCTGGTAAGCATACAGTGGACCAGCTGTGAGGGGAGGTTGGAGGCAGGTAGACTTTTTTTCGACAGGCATTCATTGGACCAGCTGTGAGAGGAGATTGGAGGCCGATAGTCTTTCTTGCAGGTGTGCATTGCACGGGCTGTGAGGGGAGGTTGGAAGCCAGTTCAAACTCTTAACCACTGTGTTAGACTGTCTGCTTTGTAAGCATTTATGTACTAACTAGAAATGCTGTGTTTGTTGACTCATGCCTGTAAGTGTTATATTTGTATCTTCTATTTCCAAGTGTACCGTGCAACACTTTCAATAAACATTCCTTCTGTTTAAAAAATATATCATGAATTTAAAAGAATATTGATTTATTGTTGGGAATTATTGGCACCTTTAGCGCAAGAAAAATGCATACTTTTAAATTCTATGTATGTCTACACACTGGTCCATTGCACTCCCATTGTGGTTAAAACTCCTGCTTGCCGCATTTTTGGTCAGTTACAAAAACTGCACCAAAAACGCACCTCCCTGTTGAAATGCATTGAAAATGCAGCAAGAATGCATCAATATTAAACCTGTGTTATGTATTTGATGCAGTTTTTGAGTCACATGACCTATGAAAAACACACGATAAGCATAGTAAATTCAGGACAAAGTCGCGGTAAAGTCATATGCATTTTCGGTGCCATTATCGGCACCCTTTTCTCTTATCGGCAAATTTCCATAACACCATTTTCGGCTGCTGAAATTTCAGTGCACTTCTTTAAATAATAAATAAACATTATACCGGGTTTTCATAATTAGCTGACCTATCTCAAGAAAAAAAAGGCCATAAACTCTAGAAGGACAGGTCTACGACAGGTGGGTGCTTGCATTATGTCTCCAGTGTGGAAGGAAAAACATCCTATTAACTTCGCTGAGCGGAATGTCTCGCAGGGCCGGAATGGCATCTTCTTGACTCTCTTTGATCTGCTGCTTTTTGGCATACGAGTCTATGGAATAAAAAAAAAAATAAAAAAAGTTAAAGTGATACGAAACATACATTGTTTAATTTACATTGCCCCTTCTCTTTCTGTATATGGATGACTGCACTGCAATTATTTTTAAAAAAAACATCTAAGTACCTTTTTCCTAATCGATAAAGAGCTATATCACATGACCCAGAGCTCTTTCCCAGCCTGTCTGCAGGGAGACATAAGCAGGAGGAGCTTCTAGTCCCCTGCTGCTGGTCACATGTTCAAAATGAAAAAAGTAAAAATCCCATCCTTTGGAATACAGAGTACAAATAAATAATTAATATCAATAAACAGTTTTAAATTGCCACACACATATATATTTGAAATTAAATCATTATTATTTTATGGAAATATTATGGTGTGGGCAGATTTCTGTAAGTCACAGGCCCACCCCTCCCGCCTGTGTCTTAGAAATAGGGCTGCTGCAAGGATTTTTGACACCCTAGGCCAGGGGTCTCAAACTCAAATTGCCTGAGGGCCACATGACAATTTTCATATCCCATGGGGGGCCGCATGCAAACTTTTAAAACTTCAAAAGCAATGAACTATACCAGCAATACTATACTATACTATACCCAGCACTGGTGTCAGCAAACGCATTATTAACCCCCAGCACTGGTGTCAGCAAACGCATTATTAACCCCCAGCACTGGTGTCAGCAAACGCATTATTAACCCCCAGCACTGGTGTCAGCAAACGCATTATTAACCCCCAGCACTGGTGTCAGCAAACGCATTATTAACCCCCAGCACTGGTGTCAGCAAACGCATTATACCCAGTACTGGTGTCAACAAAGGCATTATTAACCCCCAGCATTACCCCTCCCACACTGCACAAATAGCCACACACTGCACAAATAGCCCCACACTCCATAAAATACCCCCCACACTCCATAAAATACCCCCCACACTCCATAATTACCCCCACACTACACAATTACCCCCCACACTGCACAATCACCCTCCACACTGCATAAAATACCCCCCACACTGCACAAATTTCTACCCCAGTCACCCCACTAAGGACTTTGCCTCAGTGTGATGCTCACTCACCTCTCCTGGCAGTCAGGATCATCTGCCTCCAGAGTCCTCTCCTCCTGGCTTCCATACAGGCCTAGTGACAGGGGACCCAGAGAACACAATCTCCCGCCCTGAGGTGGCAGCAGGACCCTGGTTTCTGGCTCTGGTCGATCGTCAATGCCTAGGTGGGCGGATCGATGAGCGGATCCCTCCTCCGCTCCATTCTCAGCTCTGTTCTCTCTCTGTGCTGCAGCAGTGTGCAGCGGAGAGGACAGAAGAGATGGAGAGGTAAAGCTCTTTGGCGCCTCCCCCTCTGCGGTGCCTGGGTGCAGTTCAAAAAGACGTCCTGGATAGAGGTCGACCGATATGGATTTTTCTCTGGCCGATGCCAATATTTAGAAATCGGGGCGGCCGATGGCCGATATATGATGACGATTTTTGTGGCCGATATTTTAGGCCGATTTGAAAAAAAAAAAACCTCACCCACTCCACTCCTCCCTGCTTGCTCCTGTTACTCTACCACACACTTGATGTCCTCAGTACAGATGGCACGGGTTGGCTGTGGCAGGTGGCACTGGTTGGCTTAGGCAGGTGGCACTGGCAGGTGGCACTGTCTGTCACTGGCAGGTGGCACTGGCAGGTGGCACGTTGCACTGTTTGGAGGGTGCACTGATTGGCACTGACAGATGGCACTGGCAGGTGGCACTGATTGGCAATGGCACTGGCAGGTGGCACTTATTGGCAGTGGCACTGGAAGATGGCACTGGCAGGCATTGGCAAGTGGCACTGGTTTGAAACTGGCAGGTGGCACTGGTTTGGAACTGGCAGGTGGCACTATTGGCACTGGCAGGTGGCACTGATTGGCGTGGCACTGGCAGGTGGCACTGAGTGGCATGGCACTGGCAGGTGGTGGCAGGTGGCACTGGCAAGCACTGGTTGGCACTGGCAGGTGGCACTGATTGGCATGGCACTGGCAGGTGGCGGAAGGTGGCACTGGCAGGTGGCTTTGATTGGCAGGGGCACTGGTTGGTGGTGGCACTGGCAGGCACTGGTTGGCGGTGGCACTGATTGGCCGTGGCAGGTGGCACTGGTTGGAGGTGGCAGGTGGAAATGGCAGACTGGTTGGCACTGGCAGGTGGCACTGATTGGCAGTGGCACTGGCAGCTGGCACTGACAGATGGCACTGACAGATGGCACTGATTGGCACAGGCAGGTGCCACTGGCAGGTTTCACACTGAGCGGAGTGTAACCGTGTGTGAAACTGACAAGGAGCTGTCCACACTCAGCGCTTGATGCTTGTGTGAAGCTGACACGTAGCACAGAGGAGAGAGACAGAGGGATCTGTCAGAATTGAGGTTGATGTCGGGGTGGGCGGGACCCGGCCGAGGTGGGCGGGACCAGCAGCTGTCAAACACCAGCCAATGATTGGGCTGCTTAAGAAAAGGGGCGGGCCACATACACGTAGCTGCCCGCCCAGATCCCATTGGCTGGTGTTTGATATTAGCCGGGTCCCGCCCACCCCGGCCGGGTCCCGCCCACCCCCGACATCAACCTCAAATCTGACAGATCCCTCTGTCTCTCTCCTCCTGTTACATGTCAGTTTCACACAAGCATCAAGCGCTGAGTGTGGAAAAGGGAGGAAGAGCAGCAGCCAGTGCTATATATCGGCCTAATGGCCAAATATCGGTCGACCTCTAGTCCTGGATCGGCCCTGCCTGCGGGCCATTTTTAACCGGTCCGCGGGCCGCAAATGGCCCGCGGGCCGGTACTTTGAGACCCCTGCCCTAGGCGAAACCTCATTTTGCAGCACAGGGCAACGTCAGTGCCTGTGTTGAAGGGCTTTGGGCTTATGTCAATAACATCAGTTTGAGTTGCATTTGACCTACAGTTGACCTCCTTCTGAACTTCGCCAAGAGGGTTTCGCATTCCCATTGATGAGTATTAGAATGAAAAAACAGCCTGATGCAAAGGAAACCCTTCAATACAGAGCCTTAAGTTCCTCATAGACATAACACAGTAGTTTAACCACTTAAAGAGGAGGTCCAGCCTGGGTAAAAAAAATTAAAAGTCAGCAGCTACGACTTTTAACCATTTGCTTACTGGGCACTTAAACCCCCCTCCTGCCCAAACCAATTTTTATCTTTCAGGGCTGATGCATTTTGAATGAAAATTGCACGGTCATACAACACTGTACCCAAAGTAAATTTTTTATAATTTTTTCACACAAATAGAGCTTACTTTTGGTGGTATTTAATCACAGCTGGGGTTTTTATTTTTTGCTAAACAAGCAAGAAAAGATGGAATATTTTGAAAAAAAATGTATGTTTCATAGTTTGTTATAAAATGATGCAAACAGGTAATTTTTCTCGTTCATTGATATGCGCTGATGAGGCGGCACTGGTAGGCTGCACTGGTGAGCACGGACAGGTAGACTGCACTGATGGGCACTGATAGGCACAGATAAGGCAGCACTGATGGGGACAGATAAGGCGGCACTGATGGCCACTGATAAGATGGCACTGATGGGCCCTGATGGGTGGCACTGATGGGCATTGGTAGGTGACATTGATAAACACTGGTAGGTGACACTGATGGGCACTAGTAGGTGACACTGATGGGCACTGGTAGGTGACACTGATGGGCACTGGTAGGTGACACTGATGGGCAGCACTGTTGATGAGGCACTGATTGGTGACATTTATGGGTGGCCCTGTGGGCACTGGTAGGTGGCACTGTTGTGCACTGGTAGGTGGCACTGTCAGGTGGCACAGGTGGGCACAGATGAGCTGGCGGCAGCTCTCCTTGATCGGGACCGATGTTCCTCTGAGAGCAGCCGGTGATCAGCTTTTGGTTTTTCTCCTCACGCTATCAGCGTGAGGAGAAAAAATAGCCGATTACCGGCTAGGTTTACATCACAGGATCAACTGTCATTGGTTGACAGCTGATAACGTGGTAAGGGGTCGGTCTCATAGACTCACTGATCACAGAGTGTGCCGCGCGCACCCTGCAGAGGGCGCGCAGGCCGCTCGAGTATTGGGAGGATGTCTATTGACGCCCTCCCGGAAAAGTAGGTCCGCGCTGTAGCCGTCATTCGGCTATAGCACAGATCTGAAGAAGTTAATATTAGCGCATTTATCTGTCCAGGGAGCCCACGATGTCGGCACCTCAGCTGATCTTCGGATCGACTCCTGGGTGCTGCTGTCGCCATTCCTGGTGAGGGAACCCGGCAGTGAAGCCTTAGCCGGTTGTTATCACAAGAAAGCCAACCGTCGGCTCTAAACAATGGTGCGGCTGCAGGCATCACCCCAATACAACCAACTGAAGCAGAATGACGTACAGGTATGTGATTTTGCGGCAAGTGGTTAAAAACACAGGAAATTTCGCACCAAACAATTGTCCTCCTGAGAAACTCCTTTAAACAGCACCCAAAAAATATTTCTGTAGACCTTAAATTTTTTCCCCAGTTTTCCATGTTAATGTACACAGTGTGCATGCACATTTCCTACCTGCAAACATCACTTTTCAGTTAACACACTTGACTTCATTTGTATTTTTTTTTCAAAAGAACAACCTTTTTTCATTGGACTTGGATACTGATGTCTATGGAAAAATGTTCACAGATTTTTGAGCACTGTCTATGGGTGGCCCCACAAAAACATAATACAGAGCCACCAATTACTTTGAGCCTGAGTGATGCTGAGTACAGACATATTACCTGTGACTGTCTCTATGGAATCTAGGGGAGCCGTACTCATCAAATTCACACCAAACAAAAAGACATAGGCAATGCATACAACCACCAGGAGGTACACAGGAATAGCCACAGCCCAATACCTTAGGGAAAAAAATTAAAAAGACACAGTCATTAATAAAAATTGCAGGTAAAAGTACAGAAAAATCAAGTATTTTAAGTGCATTTTTGCAGTATTTTTGCTTTACACAAATTATTCTTTATTGGCTGGCAATATGCCTTTAAACTTGCTGGATACTCCAGGAAGAGTCAATTATTTAGCACTCCTTCCTTGCACGTCATAGTCTCTCTAAGGCTGCATTCACACCTCAGCGTTTTGTAGCTTGAAGCTCAAAAATGCTGGAGGAGAAAAAAAAAATCATTGATTCTCTATGGAGATGGTTCACATCTCCAGTCCATGTCGCCTGAAGCCAAACGCCTGAGGCTCAAACAAGTTCTGGAGCTTTTTTTGTCTCTTAAATTGGTCAGATTTGGGCGTTTTTGGCAAATTTCTATTCCCATAGAAATTAATGGAAGCGCACCTTTCGTTTGTTTTTGTGCGTATTCGCACGTTTTATCGCACGTTTTTGCACGATTTTCTGCTCAAATTAAAAATGTTAAAAATAAAATAGTAATAATATATGAATAAATAAATACACAAATAACTAAAAATCATCATAAATAAGTAAAATAAATTAATAATATGTAATAATACATTAATAATAATTAACCTCTAACCTTAAAAAATATTAAATACATTATTATTATTATTATTAATAATAATAATAATAATAATAAAAAAACAATAAACACCCAAACTCAAACAAAAAAATACATTATTAATAATAATAATAATAATAATAATACTTTATTTTGTGTTAGGGTGTTTATTTATTATTAGTTTATTTTTTTAAGGGGTAGAGCTTTCTTTTGGTGGTATTTGATCACCTCTGCGTTTTTTATTTTTTGCGCTGTAAACAAAAAGAGAGCGACAATTTTGAAAAGAACGCAATATTTTTTACTTTTTGCTATAATAAATATCCCCCAAAAATATATAAAAAACTTTTTTTTCCCTCAGTTTAGGCAGATATGTATTCTTCTACATATTTTTGGTAATAAAAATCGCAATAAGCGTATATTGATTGGTTTGTGCAAAAGTTATAGCGTCTACAAAATAGGGGATAGTTTTATGGCATTTATTATTATTATTATTTTTTTTTACTAGTAATGGCAGCAATCTGTGATTTTTATCGGGACTGCAACATTATGGCGGACACATCGGACACTTTTTACACATTTTTGGGACTAATGGCATTTATACAGCGATCAGTGCTATAAAAATGCATTGATTACTGTAAAAATGTCACTGGCAGGGAAGGGGTTAACACTATGGGGGCAATCAAGGAGTTAAATGTGTTCCCTAGTGTGTGTTCTAACTGAAGGGGGGAGGGGACTGTGTAGGGGAGATGACAGATCGCTGTTCATATTCTGTATGAACAGACGATCTGTCTCTTCTCCCCTCAGAGAACCGGAAACTGTGTTTACACACACAGATCCCGTTTCTCGTGTGCCCCGAGTGATCGCGGGAGGCCGGTGGTGATCGTGACCGCCGGGCACTCTCATCGGCTCCGTGGGCGAGCAGGGGGGCGCGCGCACGCCCCTAGTGGCTGAATATGGAAGCGATGTAACACGACGGCGATTCGCGCAGCCGAGGCATGTTGCCCCAGTACAACTGCGGCTGCTGGTTGGCAAACGGTTAAATGACTTTCTGTGCTGGCTTGAGTTCTGAGACTTACTGGGGTTGCTGACATCACATCCAAGATGGTGGCACATCTTGGATGTCTACACAAGGGAGGTTTTTACAGGTAAATAACATACATAAAACATGTTAGATGCACATACAATCTTATGGGAAGATTTTTGTTGAAATGAATGACCTGGCGACAGGGTCAATTGAAACAATTAATAGGTACTAGTATTGTTACTAACTTTTATTTTTTATTATTATTAATATTACATGAAGCCCAAAATATATTATACAACCCCATACAACTCCTAATATTAATAATAGTTCCCTTAATTTAGAAAATAATAATTTTATGCAGTACGACAAGGCTGCTTTAGCCTTATGAGCTAAAGGGGAAGCTTCCTGGGGCCCGTTGGTGTAGAGGGCCTGCCAGAGCCAGGAGACCCCATTGTCTCCAGACCTACGATCTCTGCGACCTGACCTGACGTGTACATGCAACCAACCCTGGGTCCTATTTCAGAGTGAGAAATACAGTGGAACGTTGGTTAACGAGTAACGCAGTTAACGAGAGCTTTGAAAGACGAGCAACTTTTTAAAAAAAAATCCTGACTCGGTTTGCGAGTATTGTCTTGCAAAACAAGCAGAATTCAAGCTAATGTGGTGTGCAGTACCGCATTTGGCCAGAGGTGCGGGGGCGCCGGCGACACTCGGAACGGTTCAGAGCCGTTCGAAAATACTCGGAATCACTAGGGAATACTCCGTTCCCAAGTGTTTCCGAGCCTTTCCGAGTTCAGCCGAGCTTTCCCCGAGTATTTCTGAGGCTCTCCGGCGCCTCCCCGCCTTTGGCCACATACAGTATTGCATGCAATAGAAGTCAATGCGGAACAAATTATCTTTGTTTCCATTGACTTCTATGGGGAAACTCGCTTTAATATGCGAGTGCTTTGGATTACAAGCATTCTCCTGGAACAGATTATGCTGTAATGTCATTTTCATATTCTGAACTAACCATTTTGTCTCCCTCAATTTTTATAAACATACTAAACACTTTAAATTAGTACTCACTTTTGAGGCCAATAGGTCAGTCCTAAAGAGTGTAACCATGATTCAGGAACAAAAGCCCAGGTCAGATACAAGACTGGAAAACAATGTGAAACACAAATAGTCAGATCGGTTACAGAATCAATTAGGGACTACTTGTACAACCAAAAAGGGAAACAATAAACCATTCAGGTCCTAGGTTGTGCTTCTCTATGCAATGCAGGCAGATCATGGCTGGTTGGAGGGGCCAGCAGGGTGCTGTACTTAACTTCCTGAAAACATCACAGCACCCTGCCACAGTACTCCTCTTGAGAGTCCTTGGCTCTGATGCAATTATCTGATTGGCTCTTGGGAGGAGTAATGCAAACAATAAGATGTATTAATGGGTGGCTGTCATTCTGGAGGAGTTGGTGTTCCTAGGCAGACTGCATTTACAAATATATAGAAAAAAGATGACCGCACACCAATGTTCAGACAATCTTGAATGCTTTATTCCATAAAATCCACGTCATCAGATAGACATCAGATAGAAATCAGATAAACACGATACAAGAGGACAATAACAGCGTGGTTAACACGTTTCTCACGAATAGAATTGCTTAATCATAACCCTCTCAAAGTGATTGTAAGGGTTCATTTTTTTTTTGTTTAAAAAAACAAACATATCATACTTACCTCCACTGTGCAGCTCGTGACCCTGCTCTACTGGGGTCCCCCGACAGCTCTCGCAGCTCCTCCCCACATCAGATAACCCCCTCGGAGAAGGGCTTCCCCGAGAGGGTTACCTTGTGGGCGCGCTCCCGAGTGCAGCATTTGCGTCCATAGACACGAATGCCAGACTCGGCCCCGCCCCCCGCGTCATTGGATTTGATTGACAGCAGCGGGAGCAAATGGCTGCACTGGTATCAATCTAGCCAATCAGGACACGAGACACCGGCTAGAGCGAGAAAAAGAGAGAAAAAAGAGGGTTCAGGTAAGTAAAACGGGGGCACTGGGGGGCTGCTGCACTGCAAGAGGTTTTTCACCTCAATGCATAGAACGCATTGAGGTGAAAAACCACGAAGGTTTACAACCCCTTTAAGCGAATTATGATTAATCGATTCTATTTGTGAAACATGTTAACCACTTCAATACCAGGCACTTTTGCCCCTTCCTGCCCAGGACAATTTTCAGTTTCACTACAAAATGACACTCCCGATGACATGGAGCAGTAGATCTCTGTCATGTCACTAGGCAGAACAGGGAAATGCCTTGTTTACAAAGGCATCTCCCTGTTCTGCCGCTCCGTGACACGATCGCGGGCCCCCGGCGGACATCAAGCCCGCGGGCACGGAGTACGACAATGCCGCAATTTACCTGTACGCCCATTTGCCCAGCTGTGCCATTGTGCGGAAGTACATTATCGTGCGCTGGTCGGGAAGGGTTTAAGGTAAAAAATGTTTAGGCATCAGCATCACCTCCTCAGCTCTTATTACTTACCTGATCCCTCATGCGATTCAGTGCTGTGCACTTCTGCAGCTCTTCTCTTCCCTCACTTCCGGGCCCCATGGGCTTTGCTGGGGCACCGGGAGCCTTTGGCTCCCAGTGCTGTCAATCAAAGCCAGTGATGACAGAGTGAGCGGCGGGGCTGAGTCCCTTTGTCTGTGTCAATGGACGCAGCAGAAGGATTCGGGTACAAGCACGCATGAGTGCCCCCATGGGAAGTGGCTTCCCATGGGGGCACTGGACAGAGAGGAGCGCTGGTGGGGGACCCAAATAGACCGGCAAAGAACTAGCTCGGGTGAGGACATCGCTGGATCCCTGGACAGCTAAGCTTATGTTAATTGTCGGCAACTACGGTACTTTTTTTTTTCCTAAAGAATGAAGAACTGCTTGAAATAGTTATTTGAAGACAAACAGAAATGACTGAGAAGCACCTGCCACCTAGTGGTTACACTATGTTATTTATCTACAAAACATTGCAGGTCATAAAACTATAGAATAGAGTTGCACCGATACCACTTTTTTAAGTCCAAGTACAAGTACTGATACTATTTTTCAAGTACTCACCGATACTTTTTCTTAATGTCACATGACAATGGCACTAATATGCAGCACTGATGATGCATGGACTTTTTCCAGTAGTTTTTTATTTTTTACAATGTATTTTTTTGTTATTTAAAAAACATATATTTTTTAGTTCTTTTTTTTTTTTTTTTTTTTACGTTTTTTTTTTTTTTCTGGTGATGGCGGTGTCAGTGTTTTTTTTCCATTTTATTTTTTATCATTTTTACAATTTTACTTTTAAATATTTATTTATTATTTTGGTGAGATATCAGGGGTCAGACCTCTCAAATCTTACCTTTGAGACACGGAAAGGGACTAAGGACAGAGATTCCCCAGTCCCTTTCTCTGCAGCCTCAGCTGCACTGAAGATGAATGGAGAGGAGACAGAGGCTCCTCTCCACTCATAAACTGAGACAGTGTAAACACAGGTTACAATTTTTTTTAGTTATGAATGGACAGTCAGGGATCACTTCGCTCTCCATCCTGAAAGATCCGGGACATAGGGGGACCGGAGGAGGACAGGGGGGACCGGAGGAGCACAGAGGATACTGAGGGGGGCAGAAGGAGGAGCATGGAGGGGGACCGGAGCAGCACGGGGAGGAAAGAGAGGGGGACCGGAGGAAGAGCACAGAGGGGGGACCGGAGGAAGAGCACAGAAGGGGATCGAGGGGTACACAGAGGGGGACCGGGGCAGCATGGAGGAGGACACAGGGGACAGCACTGATCTCCCTGTATAGATTTCAATAAAGCTGCTGAGAGCTGCGATGGAGGGGGGAAAGGAGAAGCGGCTGTCAGCTGCTTTATTGAAATCTATACAGGGAGATCAGTGCTGTCCCCTGTGTCCTCCTCCATGCTGCCCCGGTCCCCCTCTGTGTACCCCTCGATCCCCTTCTGTGATCTCCCTGTATAGATTTCAATAAAGCTGCTGAGAGCTGCGATGGAGGGGGGAAAGGAGAAGCGGCTGTCAGCTGCTTTATTGAAATCTATACAGGGAGATTGGTGCTTGTAACTCCCCCACCGCTGCACCGATCATCCCTGACTGCCCAGGTATCGGATTAGGCATAGGAGCAATTGCATGAGTACAAGTACTCGTGCAAATGCTCGGTATCGGCACCGATATTAGTATTGGTATCGGTGAAACCCTAATATAGAGTATACACTATAAGGCCAAACATTTGTGAACACCTGACCATCAAACCTACTTTATGGCCAAAAGTACTGGACACCTCTCCAAATTATTGAGTTTAGGTGTTGTTAGTCAAGGGTACTTTTAATGCTACTGCATGCCAAGACATTTAGAGAATGGTGAGCTTCCAACCTTGTTGGGACAACCCTCCTCTGCTCCTGCTAGAGGTTCATGGCTTTATGAGTTCTATCCTGAATAACCTACAGCCTGCCCAGGGCCCTGGCTGAATACATTTAGGATGAACTGGAACACCGACTTTTGAGATCTTCTCTTCCAACATCAGTACATGGCCTCACAAACACTCTTTCACCTGAAGTGACACAAATTCCCTCAAATGCTCTCCTAAACTTTGTTAAAACCTTCTTGGAAGCTTGGAGACTGTTAAGCTGGAAAAGGTGTGTGTGTGTGTGTGTGTAGGGGGGGTGCTGGGCAACTCCATGGCCATGCTTTGGGATGTCTAACAAGCTCATATAGGTGTAATGGCCCCATGGCACCTAAAAGTGAAACGCCAGCTTTGAGAAGATTTGTGGTTGAGGCTAGTGGACTTTAATGGTACCGTAACAATTTATGATACACGAGAGTATAAAACAAGTACATTTTTATTAAATTACCATCAGCATGTTAAAACATACATATTGTTCTTATAACATCTTAGTATGCAAACAAAAGCTCCTGAGGAAGCGGTGAACATCTGTGAAACGTGTCGAGCATGCCAATTTAACTGACACAGGGTGAACTGGTACTGCCATCTTTTTTCAGTTGTACCCCCCTTGATTGAATAGACAGAGATATGTTTTTAAAAAATATGTATGTTTTAACATGTTGATGTTAATTTAATAAAAACGTACTTGTTTTATACTCTCGTGCATCTTAAATTGTTACGGTACCATTAAAGTCCACTAGCCTCAACCACAAATCTTCCCACTTTGATAGGACGTAGGTACTCCTTTCTATTTATTATTAAATTCTGGCACTCCAACTAACGAAACTCCAGCTTTTTTGAGGAAAAAAAAAAAACAGTTCCATATGAGTCGACCATATAAACAACAAGGACTACTGATCCCAGAGGTTTGGGGGAACATGTACGCATGAGACGCTGGATTGGAATCATGACTGAAGGAGGTTAATTACATTCAAGTGGAGTACAATGGTTCCAGTAAATCTACTCTCAACCCACACAGGTTACTTCATAGCTAGAGGACCAGAAATAGTAAATGTAATGAGCGTTCAAGACCAAGGGACTTAAAGGAGTTGTAAAGTCTTGTGGTTTTTCACCTCAATGCATTCTATGCATTAAGGTGAAAAACCTTCTCTGCTGCTGCTGCTCCCCAGAGCCCCCCTTTTTCTTACCTAAACCCGATCGTTCCAGTAATGAGAACGATCCCAGCAGCTCTAGCCGCTGGCTCAGGTCCTCATTGGATAGATTGATAGCAGCAGGAGCCATTGGCTACGTAGAATGGAGGCTGTTGAACTAATGGAGCCCATTTATCACACAATATTTGATACTATGCATATCTTTGATTGGAAGTGGGAGAACTGGTCATCTTATGGTAATTTCTTGGGAAACTGACTATAGTATTCAGATATCCTACTTGGTGACAAATGTTATGTTATGTATCCAGGGCTTTTTTTCTCAAACAATAGGTGCTGGAACTCAACCACAACCACCCAAAACCCCTCCCCACACACACAACCCCTCCAAATCACATCAAATAGTGGGTGTGGTCATATTTCACAAACAGTAGGAGGGTCTTAAAGGGGTATTAAATATCAGGATTGCATTACATACAAAGTGCAGAGTTCATGGGGGTTACACACAGAGTGCAGAGCTGTCACTTGTAAACACAGAAACTGGACTTCTGTGTTTACAATTGATTGTGGTGAGCAGGCACCAAAGGGTCTGAGCCAGAGGTGGTGGAACTGATTTCCACCAAGTTCCCCCTGAAAAAAAGCCCTGTATGTATCCAAAAAAAAAAAAAAAGAATTAAAAAGAGAGACAACTTTTTCTTTCGCTATAACCTTTTTGGTTTGATTATTCATGGCTGTTCTTTTTCTTTTTAGCTGATTTAGTTATATAGGATGTACCTATTATCTACATTGCTTTATATATAGTCTGCATATGCCCCTAAAATCATTGGCCAGAAGGACCATGTGCACCATCTAGTATGTAATGGACACTTGTATCATATATTTTGTCCTTAATGTCTACATCCTTGTTACAGGCTATCTTTGTAATGCTTTTTTATTTGTTCATTCAATAAAAAGTGTTTGTATTTAAAAAAAAATATTTAAGGCTCAAATATTGAATATTGTTAGGAGGAGGACCTAAAAACAGCACAGTCACCAAAATTAATTACTGGAAGAATGAACAGTGAAAAGTATATGGGATCAATATTAGCAGACGCACCCCTGGGGTTTGGGAGAAGCAGTAAATGAATTACATTAGAAGGGGGCTAATGGGGTAATGACACTTGTGCGTGTATAAACCACAATGTGCATGGAGTCCCCTTGTAGTAGTTGGATCATTAGTTCTTGGTGCTGGTGATTTGGTGCTGTTACTTTTTTGGAGAAGAATGGAAATTTTGTATGGGTTCTCCCCGCACAGGAAGTATTCTGCTCATCTGCTCAGTGGGGGGACAAGGTTCTTTAATACCCAAGGTGAAAAAGCCAAAGTGCATACGTGTTGTAAGCTACCAGCATAGGTTGCAGCTTCCCTAAACCAATACCCCCCCCCCTGCTTAGCTTAAGTGCCTCTGCCTACCCCTTAGCCCAACCCCGATTCTGCTACAGGGGTTAATTGGAAGTTTGGGACTAGTTTATGCTTTGCAGGATGCTCATAAAAAATTTGCAGTGCTAGGCCCATGCTGCCAAGAACATGTGGTGCCTGTATTAGTCTATTACTATACATTAAAGTGGATATTTATTCAGGAATATGACCTCCTTTTCTCTCCTCCCTCCCTACAAATGGAAAAAAATGTACCAATATATCCTTATTTACAATTTTCATTTTCTGCACTCTTGCCTGGGCGAGGATGATGTATTCAGTCTATGGGACCTGATAGAGACGCGCAGTGTGGCCTGTCCCATAGACCTGGCAGAGACCCATAATGTGCCTTCACAGGACATCGGTCTAAGATGGTGGGGTGGGAGAAGAGTGATGAGGAAGAACTTTGGGCTGGAAGGAAGACATTGCTGGACTTCATGGACTAGTTAGCTTTTTTTTTTAAATATACATACAGGAACATTTATAAGGGGCTAAAATAACATTTTAGCTAGATAGAGTGATAGCCTTTCGTAAATGACAGGTTTACTTTTTAGAACTATATAGAGCTGTAATAATCAGATATTGCATCACCGTGTTTATTATACTTACTAAATCCACACTGAGAAGCCAAGTAAAGGACAAAGCCATAAATGGCTCTCTCCGGTAGAGGAGACGGAGAATTCTCCACCATTCTGTTACCTATAATAAACAAAGCAGTATATAAATTATTGCCAGTACTGAGCGGGAGAGAGGTATGGACAATATGCACATCATTTATTAAAGTGTTTTAAGAAACTGTTTATGCGGAATACCGCAACCTGGAGCTACCTTTAAATTTTCTAGCTGTACTAAGAAAATATAAGCTGGGAACTTGCATGATCATATGGGCAACACCAAAAGTTCTTCTAGTTCCTTTTCTAGACTTTGGTAAATGAGCCGCCCAATATACCCAACATTAATATTTGCAGCCTTTTACATCATGATAAATCTGGCTGTCTTCTGAGCTCTGATGACTGCAGAGGATAACATTGCAACTTGCGGCATTGCTGAAAGGTGTCCCAGGTCCTGGGCTCTCAATATCCTATATAAGGTTGCCACCTGTCTGGAATTCACCTGGACGGTCCTGGACGGTCCGGGTTTCAGACTGCCTGAAACCTGGACACAATATGCATAATGGACTGGGGCTCCCCAAGTAACCAAGTACCACAACTACCGAGTGCTAGAGGTGCGCACGGGCCCCCTCCCCATACACAGACAGGAGAGAGGAGAAAGTGCTTGATCTGGTCCTCCTCCTCCCACCCCTACTCCTCTGTCTGCCCACCCACACTCCAATTCTCGGTGTTCTGTGCCTCAGAAAAGGGATGTGTGGGTTGGAAATTTGAAGTTCAGGAACGGCGGATACTTCGTGGATGAAAGGTGTCAATACCTGAGCCTACCACCCTTGGGTGAGTGAGCTCACTATTCAATGTCTGTGACTGAAGTCTCCCCCCCCTTCTCTCTCCTGCCTCCGAGCGAGTGAATACACAAAGGTAAGAGGGACTCAGTTGTATGGGGTGCCCTGTGGACTCTGATGTAAGAGGGGCTTTGGGAACCCTATTTAAGGGGGAATGCTGGGAACTCTGATGTAAGTGGGAGATTTGGTGAGCAGAAACCTTCTTCCATCAGAGTTCTCCTTTACATCATAGTCTACAGCAATCCCCCTTAAAAATAATTTTGCTGTGTGTCAGTAAGTGTTCGGGTTTGGCTTGAAGAAAAGTGGCAACCCTAATCCTATAGCACTATCAAGAGTATTATATTGAGCGTTTTGTAGACTAATGCCGTGTACACACGGTCAAATTTTCCGACAACAAATGTTCGATGGGAGCTTTTTGTCGGAAATTCAAACCGTGTGTAAGATCCATCGGACATTTTCCATCGGAATTTCCGACAAACAAAGTTTGAGATCTGGATCTCAAATTTTCCGACAACAAAATCCGTTCTCGTAAATTCCGATTGTGTGTACATAATTCCGACGCACAAAATTCCGCATGCTCAGAATCAAGCAGAAGAGTCGCGCTGGCTATTGAACTTTAACTTTCTCGGCTCCTCGTACGTCACCGCGTTCTTGACGTTCAGGAATTTCCGACAAGATTTGTGGGACCGTGTGTATGCAAGAAAAGTCTGAGCCAACATCCGTCAGAAAAAAAACATGGATTTTGTTGTCGGAATGTGCGATCGTGTGTACGAGGCATAAATATTACTGGAAAGTATAGCCTAAACACACATTGGTTTTGAATTTGGAAGCACTTCCTTCATATATCTGCCTTCTGGGTTTTGTTCTATGGCTTTCATACTCTCCATTCTTTCCATAAAATGGCTTTAACACTAAAATGCATCCAGCTAGTACCTTTACACACTTAAAATGTGTTCTCCAGCACCCCAGGGCAGTTTTTAAGGCAAATTTCAACTCTGTCCCTGTCAAGGGCAACCTGTCCCATCTTGAGCCTCTTTACTGGCCAGCAAAGATGCCCATTTTAGTTATGGGCCAATAGGAAAATGGAGGAGGGGTTAAGCCAATCTTTAGTACTGTAGGGGAGTGTCGACATTCACATAAGAAAGTGCCCAAGGATTCAGGTAGGCAGGGATACCCGAATTTAGTGGGTATGAACAGAACCAGAAACTATCAAAGAGAGACCTCAAAGCTGAGGGCCTTCAATAGAACGAAGAAGGCAACAGCTAACACTCAATCCACTAGATATCTGAAATATCACTTTTCATTGGTAAAAAGATAAAAGCCGCACTCCAACAAGCATTTCTTGCTGTATTTTTTTTTTAAACCATCAGCAAAATAACTGCATACATAGTATCTCCACCCAAAGCCACAAACTCCTGGCATGTTCAGAACCATACAAGCATACAGCAGTGAAACATGTCGAGGAAGTGTGGCTTTGGGTGGAGATATATGTATGTAGTTATTTTAGGCTGAATATATATTTATTTGAATTTGTCAACAGTACAGAGAAAAAGGAAAACATAGGTAGTGAACAGCGACTCTACAAAAAAGAAGTATAACACAATATAAATGTGTAAATATAGGAATACAAAATCGACAATGGGAAGAGTCATCTCAAAATGTAGCTGTGTCCCTTTGATAGGACATCGTGCTAGGCAGATACAGCAACTAATAATAGTCTATGGGTCCAATGGGGAACCAAGTAGAGAGGAATCAGAGCTGAACAAAAAGAAAAAAGGAGAGGAAGAAAGAAAGAGGGGAAGCAACACCGGATTGTCAAATAATGAGCTATATAGTGACTTGTGAGCATCATCAAAGAATAAACTGGCCTGCCAAAAAAGGGGGCTAAATAATGTAGGGGGCTAAGGCCAGCAAAAGTTGTGTTCAAGAGATGTTGACTCTCCTGGGAGAGCACCGGGGAAGCAAGTTTTTAAATTTATCAGAGGCAGAATAATGCACCCAGATACCATAAAGTGGTAAATTTGCCCCAAGTTTCTTGAATCCATCAGCATGGTATCGTTGAATATGTCCACCCAAAGGGACAAGGGATGCTTAGAGGTAGACTTTCAAAATCTGGAAAACAGTTGTTATGAGTATGAGTATGCAGTTATTTTGCTGATGTTTGAAAAAAATACAGTAACAAAAGCTTGAGCAGTGCTGTGGATTTGGGTATATTCTTACATCACTTTTCAGTGGACTAACACAAAAAATTTAAAAGTGGTGTATGAATCAGTAGCAATAACAGTGCCATATTGGGATAGCCTAATGCTAGCCATACACACAAAAATTTCTCCATCCAGGCTAAACAGCACAGATGGAGGAATCTCCCCTGCCAGCTATTGTTGTATTCAGATAACCACAGAGCCCATAGCTGTCTGAATGCAATCACTGTTTGGCCGACACTTTTCCTCCCAGCTCCTCAATTTTTCAGTAGAAGTTTGTTGGTCAGAGTGGTGCCAGCAGGGCCACCCGCGGCTCAAATTTTGGATGATTTTGCAGAATTTAACCGAAATTTTAACGTGCATGGCCAGTTTTCCAATAGTGGAGAGTGAATGGTTTTAAGTTAGAAAGTTTAACAAGGAAAAAAAAAAAGTTTAACAAGCGAAATGCTGGATTGTTGCAAAATTGTGCTTTAGATACAATCATCCCGTTACAGAAAGTAAAGATATATAGGAGGGAGACACAAAAGTGGCAGTCGCCACATTCACTGCAACACAAAGGTAATGAAATCATAACAGAGGAGTGATAGGGGCCTGAGGAAAGACATCATACCCTGAGTGCTATTTCCATCTGATGAACCTTCTGCCAAGTTCATCACTCATCCATGGCGCATCGTATGTGAAAAAAAAAACACACACATAAGGGCCTATGCTATAACAGTGGAATAACTGTATGCAGTGATCTTTTGCAAACAAACCAGGTTTAAAAATGAAAGGATATATCAACCCGAGAACCAAAATGTAATATATTGCAGCCTACCAGTCTTTAGAGGTGGAGGTGAGTTGCCATCTAGATAAAGGAAGGCCCGTAGACGTGGTGTATCTGGATTTTGCAAAAGCATTTGACACAGTTCCCCATAAACGTTTACTGTACAAAATAGGGTCCATTGGCATGGACCATAGGGTGAGTACATGGGTTGAAAACTGGCTACAAGGGCGTGTTCAGAGGGTGGTGATAAATGGGGAGTACTCAGAATGGTCAGGGGTGGGTAGTGGGGTTCCCCAGGGTTCTGTGCTGGGACCAATCCTATTTTTTTTTTTTAAATTTCTTTTTATTTCAGATTTTTAACAAACAGTACATAAACACTTGGTTGCATACAGGTCATCTATACCACGACAGTATTATAAATGTGGCGATCAGTGAGATTACCCAAACATAACATAGCTTAAAATTCCTGAATCAGTCCTCATCTATGTGTGTTATACAGTTAAATCCAACAACTGTTAGAGGCCTAAAATAACAAATGTGTGGACTGCATTGGGAGCATCTTTATTTAGTCAGCAAAACCTGGTTCCTATTCGAGCTGTTTATCACTGTGCAATGTTCATTGTTTTCAACCATTTGCTCCAGACCTTGTCAAATTTCAAGGGGCATCCTCTATTTGCGTATGTATCTTTGTATAGCGGAAGGCTGCTGTTGACCAGGCCTTTCCACTGTTTATTGGAAGGAGGGTTGGGTTTTTTCCACTGCATTGCAATATTTTTCCTAGCATAAAATAACAGAAGCCCAATCATAGTGCGTTTGGCTATTGATGGAACAACATTTTCTATCAATCCTAGTATACATATTTCCATTGACAATGGTAAGTTGGTGGAAGCGACCTTGTTCGTTATATTAAGCACCTCCTTCCAGTACTGTTGAACCCCCGGACAGTGCCAGAAAATGTATGAAAAGTCTCCTGGTGAGGCTCCACATCTCCAACAATCTGAGGTATGGTTAGGGTTCATCATATGTAGCCTGTGCGGGGTAAAATACGCCCGATGTACAATTTTGAATTGTACTAATTTGTCACGTATGGAAACCAGTGATCTGAAAGGAAAGTCCCAGACGTCATCCCAGTCGGACCAATCCTATTTAATTTGTTTATAAACGATCTGGAGGATGGGATAAACAGTTCAATCTCTGTATTTGCAGACGATACTAAGCTAAGCAGGGCAATAACTTCTCCGCAGGATGTGGAAACCTTGCAAAAAGACCTGAACAAATTAATGGGGTGGGCGACTACATGGCAAATGAGGTTCAATGTAGAAAAATGTAAAATAATGCATTTGGGTGGCAAAAATATGAATGCAATCTATACACTGGGGGGAGAACCTCTGGGGGAATCTAGGATGGAAAAGGACCTGGGGGTCCTAGTAGATGATAGGCTCAGCAATAGCATGCAATGCCAAGCTGCTGCTAATAAGGCAAACAAAATATTGGCATGTATTAAAAGGGGGATCAACTCCAGAGATAAAACGATAATTCTCCCGCTCTACAAGACTCTGGTCCGGCCGCACCTGGAGTATGCTGTCCAGTTCTGGGCACCAGTCCTCAGGAAGGATGTACTGGAAATGGAGCGAGTACAAAGAAGGGCAACAAAGCTAATAAAGGGTCTGGAGGATCTTAGTTATGAGGAAAGGTTGCGAGCGTTGAACTTATTCTCTCTGGAGAAGAGACGCTTGAGAGGGGATATGATTTCAATTTACAAATACTGTACTGGTGACCCCACAATAGGGATAAAACTTTTTCGCAGAAGAGAGTTTAATAAGACTCGGGGCCACTCATTACAATTAGAAGAAAAGAGGTTTAACCTTAAACTACGTAGAGGGTTCTTTACTGTAAGAGCAGTAAGGATGTGGAATTCCCTTCCACAGGCGGTGGTCTCAGCGGGGAGCATTGATAGCTTCAAGAAACTATTAGATAATCACCTGAATGACCGCAACATACAGGGATATGTAAGGTAATACTGACACATAATCACACACATAGGTTGGACTTGATGGACGTGTGTCTTTTTTCAACCTCACCTACTATATATGTAACTATGTCTGCTTTAGTTTTCTAAAGAGTATTTTCAGCAATTACAGAAAACACATGGTAATCTTTGCAGAAATGCAATTTCCTTGTCACTTCCTCAATGCTGAAATAAAAGTTCAAACAATGTTTTCTTTCTTTTGTAAACTACTAATCCCATGTAATGGAGATGAAAAGAAGAAGACATGCTCGAAATCCATCCAGGGTGATAGTTGTGCCTCCCTCTATAGATACTGTGCAATGTAAAACATTAATGTTTTGGGAGATGACTAGTATAAAAGGGAAATTTCACCACCCCCTATGTGATTTTTTTTTTTTAACATAAATCCCCTACTACCTTTTTTTTGCTATGTTATCCATGAAAAGCAAACAGCAAAATTCTATAGTGATCCGCTCCTCTGCTGCTACACACCAGGTACCTCGCCACCATCTTTCTCTCGTACATCATCAAGGGGCCGCCTGTCTATAGCTGGTTCTTGCAGACGACCCCAGAAGACATGCTGAGGCACATTATCAGGGGTCCATTTTAAGAACCAGGAATAGACAGTTGGCTCCCTGATGACATGGCACATGCACGTATGTGGTGTATTGCCCTGAAACCTCCTGGGATGCATGACATAGGTGTTACATGAGGCTGTGAGCAGTAGAGTATAGGTCGCTGTAGTGTAGATGATAATCCAAAGTGTGGGGCATTAAAAAAAGGAGGAAAAAATGTGTGACTGCATCTAAAGATAGGGAGGGAGTAATTTAATAGAAAGCAGGTGAAGAGGGTGAAGGTCCCCTTTAAAGCCTAAAGCTGGCCATAGATGGATCAAAATTTGTCCGGTTCAGCAGGGACCAGCTGAATTTCGATCCATCTCCGGCCGGTCCTGTTTGAGAGCCGTCAAACTAATGACTGATTGCTCCCGAATGGGCTTGCTTAAAAACTTTAGTTTTATAGCAGTGCAGCCAATAGACTGCAGCACCAGTGTATTCGAATGTCCTGTACACATGATCGGAAATGCCCCCAGCAAAACTCAGATGAGAGATTTTGGTCGGAAAATGCGACCGTGTGTATGCTCCATCGCACTTTTGCTGGCGGAATTCCAGCCAGCAAAAGACTGAGAGCAGGTTCTCTATTTTTCGGTCGGAAAAAGCTATCCGAAAAAATGCGATTGGCTGTAGATCGTCTGTAGCGATTCCGACACGCAAAAAAACACGCATGCTCGGAAACAATTCGACGCATGCTCAGAAGCATTTAACTTCATTTTCTCGGCTCGTCGTAGTGTTGTACGTCACCGCGTTCTTGACAGTGGAAAGTTCAGAGAACTTTTGTGTGACTGTGTGTATGCAAGGCAAGCTTGAGCGGCATTCTGTCGGAAAAACCAGCCAAGATTTTTCCGACGGAAATTCCGCTCGTGTGTATGCGGCATAACAGTGGAGGAGTTCACCTGGCTACCCGGTTGTCAGAATACAATGACTGAGCAGGGGGGATTCCCGCATGCACCTCGAATGTAGTGGATAGGATAATTGGTTCAGTGTTTTTCATTCAGCCCGCTGACTAAACGAAAAAAAAAAAACTGAGCCAAGTATTTATTGCCAGCTTAAAGGGGTTGTAAACCCCCCGTGGTTTTTCACCTCAATGCATTCCATGCATTGAGGTGAAAAACCTTGCAGTGCAGCAGCCCACCAGTGCCCCCATTTTACTCACCTGAACCCTCTCTTTCTCTTCTCGCGCCGGGGATGAGCACACCAGCTCTAGCCAGTGTCACGTGTCCTGACTGTCTAGATTGAAAGCAGCTCAGCCATTGGCTCCCGCTGCTGTCAATTAAATCCAATGACGCGGGCGCCAGGGAGCGGGGCCAATTCCAGCATTCGTGTCTGTGGACGCAAATGCTGGACTCGGGAGCGCGCCCGCAAGGTAACCCCCTCGGGGGAGCGCTTCTCCTAGGGAGTTATCTGATGCGGGGAGGAGACGCAAGACCTGCTGGGGGACTCCAGAAGAGCATGATCGGGGCCCCTCTGTGCAAAAGGAGCTGCACAGTGGAGGTAAGTATGACATGTTTGTTGTTTAAAAAAACAAAAAAAAAAAAAAACAATCCTTTACAATCACTTTAACTCCAGTCAAAATGTTCGGTTTTTGGTTGAGTGGAGAAAAGTAAAAAATAGAATCTACCATGAACCCATTGGGGGATCTTATTTAGTCACTTCTTAAATGTCAGAAACCCATAGAAAAAACTAGGAGTAAGTGAGTGCAGCCACCCTAGGTGTTATTTACAGCATCAATAGATTGAAAATAAAGTGGAAAAAACAGGATTTTTTGTACATCGTAAAATCTCTTTCTCGGAGTTCATTGATGGACACAGCCTCTTCTTCATCCATAACCAAACAGGGTTTTATAGCCCCACCTACAGGAGTAGGACACTAGGCAGAAAAAAAAGACTCGGCACCTCCTATGGGCAGTCTTCTCTGGACATAAATCCCCTTATATAGGCCTATAGTCATTCTGCCTAGTGTCTTCAGGAGGATCCTGCACCTCAGGAAGTCTGCATTGAACCCATATAGGCGCTTGGAGTCTTTGGGGCTGCTGCTCAAGTCGGAGCATTGAGCCCCGGTTCACACAGGGGCGGCACGACTTGCAGGTCACCTCAGCGAGGCGACCTGCAAACGACTTCCGCGGCGACTTGCGTCGCTCCTATTAGAACGGTTCCATTGTACAGAACGGGAGGCGACTTGTCAGGCGGCTAGGTCGCCTGACAAGTCGCCCCTATGTGAACCGGCTCTGAGGCTGTGTCCATCAATGAACGAGAAGAGAAATATAAATTCCTCCATCCAAGCTGTACAGCATACATACATGCATTGTTCATTTTGTGTGGCGCACCAAAGCATTTCTCTTGGATGGAGTGCTGATACCGACTTTCCTTGCCTATGTGTGTGTGCATACAATATTGCACAAAAGTGAGTACACCCCTCACATTTTTGTAAATATTTTATTATATCTTTTCATGTGACAACACTGAAGAAGAAATTATACTTTGCCACAATGTAAAGTAGTGAGTTGTACAGCTTGTATAACAGTGTACATTTGCTGTCCCCTCAAAGTAACTCAACACACAGCCATTAATGTCTAAACCGCTGGCAACAAAAGTGAGTACACCCCTAAGTGACAATGTCCAAATTGGGCCCAATCAGCCATTTTCTCTTCCTGGTGTCATGTGACTCTTTAGTGTTACAAGGCCCAAGTCATAGGAGAGGAGAAGCTCCTTAAACAGGTCTTCCCATGAAAGAAGTGATGTGCGTGCCCAGTTACTGTTTTAAATAGTTGTTGAAAGGTTAAAGGGGTTGTAAAGGTTCCTTTTTTTTTTTTATAAATAACAAACATGTTATATTTACCTCCTCTATGGAAGGGTTTTGCACAGAGCGGCTCCAATCCTCTTCTTCTGGGGTCCCCCCGCAGCGCTCCTGGCTCCTCCTCTTCTCGAGTGCCCCCACGGAGAGTTGCATTCCATGGGAGCACTCGTGCAGGCACGCTCCCGAGTCCTGCTGCTGCGTCCATTGACACAGACAGCAGGACTCGCCCTGCCCCCGCATCACTGGATTTGATTGACTGCTATCAATCTATTCCAATGAGGACTTGAGACAGCGGCTGGAGCTGCTGTGCTCGTCCCCGTCGTTGGAACGATCGGGTTCAGGTAAGTAAGGGGGGGGGCTCTGGGGGGCTGCTGCACTACAGAAGGTTTTTCACCTTAATGTACAGGTGAAAAACCTTGAGGGTTTACAACCCCTTTAAATGTTTCATTACCACTAGATTCTTGGCTGCATGTCCAGATTTTATTTATAGATGTGCCTCATGTTATTGGATGTAAAGTTTATCCCACCCTGTGTCTCTATGCCAACAAGAAGGGGGCGATTGTCTTCAGAGATATAAACTTGTGTCTGTTTTTCAAAAAAGTTTTATGCTTTTATTCACCCTACACTGCTGTCTCGACAAGTGACTGGGTGAGCTGAGGGATCTTGGATCGTGCTGGTACCGGGCAAGGGAAGCTTATACGGCGGACATACTCCTCAAGAGTACGGGGTCCGCCACACACATTATATTACCAAAAGTATTGGGATGCTTGCCATTACACACACATGAAATTTAGTTGCATCCCAGTCTTAGTCAGGACTCTGTGCAGGCCAGTCAAGTCCCTCTACCCCAAACTCACTCATCCATGTCTTTATAAACCTTGCTTTGTGCACTGGTCCAAATCTATTTGGTGGTGGGGAAATTATGGTGTGATGCTCCCAACTTTGTGGGAACAGTTTGAGGATGGTCCCTTCCTGCTCCAACATGACTGCGCACCAAGCAAGGTCCATAAAGACATGGATGAGCAAGTTTGGGGTGGAGGAACTTGACTGGCCTTCACAGAGTCCTGACCTTAACCCAATAGAACACCTTTGGGATGAATTAGAGCGGAGAGTGCGAGCCAGGCCTTCTGGTCCAACATCAGTGGCTGACCTCACAAATGCCCTTCTGGAAGAATGGTCAAACATTCCCATAGACACACTCCTAAACCTTGTGGACAATATTGAACCCTACGGACCAAAACTGGGATGCCATTAAAGTTCATGTGCGTGTAAAGGTAGGCTTCCCAATACTTTTGGTAATATAGTATATATAGATAGATGGAGTATATTATGTATGTTTGTATCTATCCATCTAAAGTCATATATATATATATATATATATATATATATATATATATATATATATATATATATATATATATATATATATATATATACACACACACACACACACCAGGGAGGTGCAGTCAGGGGAGGCCATGAACGTAAAAAGAAAAAGATTGAGCTTCAAGGGTCATAGCTCGACGACCTGGGGGGGTCACAGAGACCCCAGATTTGGGGGTAGGTAGCTAGACCTACCCCACCACTGGTCAAAATTTGGGGCTCCTACGACTTATGGTTCCAGAGGTAAACTGTCGGCGCTATATAAATCCTGTAGTATAATAATAATAATAATACGGGGCTCCTTGCGCAGCCTGTCAGAAGCTAAATACAGAGCGGCCTGTTTAAATACAAGCTGACACACTCTGTTTGCAGCAGACGGAGAGGATGAGCTCACATTGCCTCTCCTCACTTCTTGTCAGAGGCACTGAGCTCAATGGGCAGCTTGGAGCCTTGGACCAATGGTAAAGTACCATTTGCTCAATCAAGTACCATTTGCTCAAATGCTGCAGTGGAGGCACGCCTCTCACTGCAGTGTCATAGAAGGGGGCATGTGTCTAAAAGACACATGTTCCCTTCCAGCCCAGCCCTCTTAACTACAAGGAAATAACATGTGTTTATGAGTATAAGATTTTTGCACAATCTCATGTTTTTCTTACACAGTTAAGAGGGAGAATGAGAATCTGCTGCTGTTGAAAAGGTACAAGATAAATCCTATATTATTATGCTGTATGTTATAAGATAATAATTTATTATTTATTTATTTACTGTGAAATTACTGATTGGAAGTTATAACTTCAAACCTCAGTAATTTGTCCGTTAAGCCACCTGCTTAAGTACAGTTTTTAAAAATATAGTAAATCACCTTAAAAACAATATGTAATCATAATTTGTATATTACTTATGGTAATTAACCTCTTGCCACCCAGGCCAATTCTGACACTTCTCTCCTACATGTAAAAATCATAATTTTTTTGCTAGAAAATTACTCAGAACCCCCAAACATTATATATATTAGCAGACACCTAGAGAATAAAATGGTGGTCGTTGCAACTTTTTATGTCACACGGTATTTGCGCAGCAATTTTTTAATTGCCTTTTTCTTTTGGAAAAATACTGTTTTATGATTAAAAAAAAATAAAAAAACACTAAAGTTAGCCTGATTTTTTTGTGCAATGTGAAAGATGATGTTACACCGAGTAAATAGATACCCAACATGTCACGCCTTAAAATTGCGCACACTTGTGGAATGGCGCCAAACTTCAGTACTTAAAAATCTTCATAGGCGACGCTGTAAAATTTTTTACAGGTTACATGTTTAGAGTTACAGAGGAGATCCAGTGCTAGAAAAATTGCTCTTGCTCTAACGATCGCGGTGTATGTAACCTGTGTGTATCTGGCTCTGATACTGACCAGTGCCTCACCAGCCACTGACTTCACCGCACGTCCCAGATATACACACACACAATGGGGGAGATTTACTAAAACTAAAGCACTCAGAATCCGTGCAGCTGTACATGTAGCCAATCAGCTTCTTACTTCAGCTTGTTCAATTAAGCGTTGACAAGGAAACTTGGAAGCTGATTGGTTTCTGTGTAGAGCTTGATCAGATTTTGCACGCTCCCGTACTAGTAAATCTCTCTCTCTCTCTATATATATTTATATACTAATATATATATATATTTTTTTTTTTTTTGTATGAAGGATACTAATGATCAAGGGATTCTAAAGATGGTTAATGGGGTTCAAACAATGTTTTTTACTGTAGATAGGAGAAAATTTGAAGGCGCAGAATGGAAATTTTTTCTCGAATGACTGAATTTCTAACTGTAAATGTGTTTTTTCTTTGAGAAATCTGTTTAATACTTCTGGAACTTCATTCGAAAAGCAGGTCTGGATAAAATTTTAAGGGATTTTGAATGAAAATAGTTGACCCAATGATGTCAAGAATGAAAGTTCTGATGAATGATTTTTTTTTAACCACTTAAGGACCGGAAGGATTTGCCCCCTTAATGACCAGGCCATTTTTTGCGACATGGCACTACGTCGCTTTAACTGACAATTGCGCGGTCGTGCAATGCTTTACCCAAACAAAATTGACGTCCTTTTTTTCACCACAAATAGAGCTTTTTTTGGTGGTATTTGATCACCTCTGCGGTTTTTATTTTTTGCGCTATAAAAAAAAAAAAAGCGTCAATTTTGAAAAAAACCCCAATATTTTGTATTTTTTGCTATAATAAATATCCGGAAAAAAAATGTCTTTATCAGTTTAGGCCACAATGTATTCTTCTACTCATTTTTGGTAAAAAAAAAAAAATCACAATAAGCGTATATTGATTGGTTTGAGCAAAAGTTATAGCGTCTACAAAATAGGGGATAGATTTATGGCATTTTTATTATTTTATTTTATTTTTACTAGTAATGGCGGCGATCTGTGATTTTTAGCGGGACTGCGACATTGCGGCTGACAGATCGGACACTTTTGACAAATTTTTGGGACCATTGACATTTACACAGCGATCAATGCTATAAAAATGCAGGGAAGGGGTTAACACTAGGGAGCGATCAAGGGGTTAAGTGTGTTCCCTGGGAGGTGTTTCTAACTGTGGGGGGGGTGGGACTGACTGGAGGAGGAGAGAGATCGCTGTTCCTAATCACTAGGAACAGCAGATCTGTCTCTCCTCCCCTGTCAGAACGGAGATCTCTAAGTTTACATTGATAGATCCCCATATTGGCTCTCTGTGGAGCAATCGCGGGTGGCCGGCCACACGCATCGGCTCCGGCGTGCCCCTAGAGCTCTTAAAGCGGCCGACGAACAATGATGGCGATTCGCCCAGGAGAGCCAACCTGCCGCAGTACAACTGCGGCGGCTGGTCTTAAAGCGGTTAATGAACGTTCTAACGAGAATCTAATCGGGTATGGCAAGCTTAAAGACCGCGAGCAGGTAGACATGCATTCTCTTCTGCAATAAAATAAATGTACCTCCTATCTCGCAGTCTTCTTTGGAATGCACAATTAGGTGCTCAAGCGCAGCTCAGTTTACATTCTGGCACACCGCCTTTGTGCCTGGAAGACTGAATTCCTGCGCATGTGCAGGAATGACATCATCCCACACATGCCAAATCAGACGGAAGAAGCAGGTAGAAAATGCTGGTGAGGGTTGTCTGAATGCTGAAAACTAGGCAAGTATCAGCACTTTAGTTCCACTTTACGGGATAACTTCCTTGTGAGTTAAGGACCTACATTCCTGTTATATTTGTAGAAATCTTATCTAACTAATTTTACAAGTATAAATTTTCTGCTCTGATAACGCACCCATCCACTGCACAGGCACTATTAAAAGCAGTGACCTCATATGATGATGTAATTAAATATTATCTGAATGTTCCAGACCTCCCAACATTTTGAGATGGGAATGAGGGACACCTACTAACAAAACATATGTAGGCATAGGACATGCCCCCTGCCACACCCCCTTAAAGGAAAATTACCAAAAAAAAAGAAGGTTAATTAAAGTGGTGTTCCGGCCGAAATTATACTTTTTAAATAAGAATACCCCTATAATACACAAGCTTAATGTATTCTAGTAAAGTTAGTCTGTAAACTAAGTTTATAGCAGTAGTTTGTTATTTTATAAACTAACAGCAGGCCGTGGCCATCTTAAGTCTGGGCATCTGAAGCCAGGGTGTATTTCTTCCTGGATCTCATCATTGCAGATCTCGCACATGCTCAGTGCAGCACAAGCAGTGTAATAGGTTTCAGGTCAGGTTTCCATAGTAACGGCAGTGTCAGAGGAAGTTGCCGCCCCTTCCCAGAAGGCATTGCAAACAGGAAATGATGTGATGTGCCGCGGCCAGGGAGGAGGAAGTGAAAAATGAATACAGCAGATATACAGTAGGTGCTGAGAAAAAAAAAATCCAATTAGTTTACAGTGCACAGTTTAGTGAGGGATGCTGAAGAGTTGTAAAGGTGGGTGGAACTCCACTTCGAATCCACAAGGACTTTTTTTTACCACTACTATTGCTTTATATTGGCTTTTAAAATGTACAAATGCAGCCATTTAGAAATGGGATGAAAGGTTTAGCACTGGGAAAGACTTTTTGAAAGATAAAAAGTGCATTTTATATACAACTATATAGATCAGACCAAAATGAGGGACAAATGAGGGGAAAAGAGGGACAGAGGGACATTGTTGCAAATCAGGGACAGTCCCTCCAAATCAGGGACAGTTGGGAGCTATGGTGTTCTATCCAGGTTACATTGTTTTATGTCAAAAAAGTTCCCATAGGATATTAAAAAATAGATGATGGTATCAGCAGGAAAGCATAAGCAGCTAAAATGGAAATCTAGAGGTGCTTCAAATGACTTTTGGACTTTGCTTTGTTCTCCAGTCAAGTGTAACTAAATAAACACATTCTTAGATTATCTACAAGGTAGTGATGGCTGATAATAGAGAGTCTGAGGACAGCACAGGGGCATGGAGTCAGCCAAAGTTCACAGCAATAAATCAGCAGTTTAGCCAAAGAAAGAAATGGCTGATGGGAGGTCAGAGGCCGGCTGGAGATGGCACAACCTAAATAGATTACAAGCAGATACTGTACATGGCAGAAGAGTACTGTGATGTGTTTTATCTCTCCTTTCTGTCTGACTTGGAGTAAGGCCCTCTTCACACTGACAGATCGATCGGGTCCACCTGTCCATTTTTCAGGCAGACCCAATTGGACCATCCGATGCTCTCTATGGCGTGGTGGATGTCAACAGGGTGTCTGTTGACACCTGCCGACATATGAACCGATCCTGTCCGCTAAAAACAGACATTCTCCGTAGGGTCTACAGAACGCCGCAGTTTCTCTGTGCAATTGGACTGAAATCTGAGCCAGCCTGTGCTAGATGTGATAACACAGGTACATTAATACATCTTTTGTGGCGATGTCCGAAACTCCAAAGATACTGGGTGGAGGTGATTGGTACCTTAAATAGGGAATTGGATATTAACATTCCGGTTGAACCACTTGTATGTATATTGAGTTACTGTGATACCTCTATCTACACCTCCCCTACTGGTAACACTAATGGAGCGCAATTTTTGTGGCCCGTAGACAGATTGTTCTTAAGTGGACCTCTCCACATCCACCGATTGGATTGTAGATCTCAATAGGATTATTTTATTTGAAAAGCATACATATTCCCTAAGGAACTCCCTGAATAAGTTTGATGTTATCTGGTCTAGATGGCTTCAATCTATGACTTAGGTATCATGTCAACCAATGAGTACTGTGTACTTTGTAATACTTTCTGGTTTTTTTTCTTCTTTTTTTGGGTGTCATATATATACTCCGAGTGAGCGGGGGGGGGGGGTGGGGGGTGGCTTGGTGGGGTTTGTTGAAGGGGGGTGGTCTTGGGGGGGGTTATTTATTTATTTTATTTTTTATTTTTTTGGGGTTTTGGTTTGGTGTGATTTCTATTTTTGTGGTTTTGTCTGTAACATGTCAATGTTGTTTTCATATAAAATAAGAAAAAGGATTTGAGTTAAAAAAAAAAAAAACAAAAGAGATGGATGGGGACCAGATGACAGTCAGAAGGAAATGAAAAGTCAGTACATTTACATCTGACCACCCATAGAGGACAGCAGGCTGTGTCCGTTCTGCATCAGCGAAGCGGACACGGACCTGTCATCGGCCTGCTCAGCAGAGAGATCCCCTGCTGAGCAGGCAGATCCACTGGTGGACCCAGCCAGTGTAAAAGGGGCCTAAGGCTGGAGACATTTTCAATAAATTTTAACCAATTCAAAGTTTTTAAACACATTCAAAGATTAAGCTGGCCATAGATGATTCAAACCAAGTATGGGCAGGTTGATGGTACCCAAGGTGATCGATCAATCGAATTGGGTACAACCCGCCTGTTGGATATTTCATGAGATTATTGCCAGCAGCGATAGCACTATAGTTTTCCGGCAGGGACGGCTTCCCCCGCTGGCAGAACACAATGGCTCTGTGGGAGGGATTCCCCCATCAACACTCACTGTGTTGATGGGGAATCAAGAAAATCGCACTATATTGCCGCGTACACACGAGCGGACTTTACGGCAGACTTTGCCCGACGGACTTTTCGACGGACTTTATGACGGACTTTCCGAATGAACGGACTTGCCTACACACAATCCACCAAAGTCCATCGAATTCGTACGTGATGACGTACACCGGACTAAAACAAGGAAGTTCATAGCCAGTAGCCAATAGCTGCCCTAGCGTGGCTTTTTGTCCATCGAACTAGCATACAGACGAGCGGACTTTTAGACCGGACTCGAGTTCGACGGATTAATTTAAAACATGTTTCAAATCTAAGTCCGTCCAACTTTTGAGAAAACAAAGTCCGCTGGAGCCCACACACATCGAATTGTCTGACGAAATCCCGTCCGCCGGGCAAAGTCTGCCGTAAAGTCCGCTCGTGTGTACGCGGCATATGGCTGGCTTTAGTCTGCCTATATTTTGGCTTCCTTTGTTTCTTCTATCACCCTATTCATGTGCGAATTAAAAGAAAAAAGATTTAAAAAAAATAAAACAAACTTTTATGGTTTTCATTACACACCTTATTTTGGACCTTATGATGTCATAACTAGGTAAGTCCCTGTGCTTTTCGATCTAAAAAAAACTCCCTTTTAGAATGTAAGCTCTATTGAGCAGGGCCCTCTGATTCCACTTGTACCAAATTGTAATGTAACTGTCTCCCTTTATTTTGTTAAGCGCTGTGCAAACGGTTGGCGCTATGCATAAATCCTGTATAATAATGCAGGCAGATCGTGGCTGGTGGGAGGAGCCAGCAGGGTGCTGTACATAGCTCCCTGAAAACATCATAGCACCCTGCCTCATTGTTCCTCTCAAGAGCCATCAGTCCTAATGCAAGCAGCAGGCTGGTTCTTGTGAGGAGCCACACAAATATAAAATGTCTTGAAGGGTGGGTGTCAGTTTGGAGGGGTGGACATTCCTAGGCAGGCTGTATTTGCATGCAGACCACCCCAGGTAATGTCCACATGTGATTCTGAGCCTCCATGATTGAAAGTACTGAAATCAATGAATGAAAGAGGTGGGCCAGGGACAAATCAGGCTGGGGAGGAAAGCGCTAGATGATGCTAGACATCCTCCAGCCAGCAAATGCGGTGAGCTCTATGTGACTCGCTGTAACTTTTAATGCTCACAGTGTGCAGTGAAATCAGAGTAAGCTATTTCAGTGCAGGAGGGGAGCCTGGATAAGACTGAAGAGAAGGCTGGTGTCCAGCTTTAAACTATTCGCAGATGGCAAAATAAAAACAAAAAAAAAAAGACAGAAGTTATAACCCTCCTTAACGTCTCACTTACATGATCAGCATCCTCTGGAAAACGATCCATGGTGGGTTACTTTTTAGAGGGAGTTTGACAGGTGGCTGGGAGTTGAATGGGTCATGTTTTGTTGGCATACATGAGGGATATGCAATTAGCGGACCTCCAGCTGTTGCAAAACTACAAGTCCCATCATGCCTCTGCCTCTGAGTGTCATGCTTGTGGGTGTCAGCTATGCCTCATGGGACTTGTAGTTCTGCAACAGCCAGATGTCCATTAATTGCATATCCCTGGCATACATAGTTACATAGTAGGTAAGGTTGAAAAAAGACAAGTCTATGAAGTCCAACCTATGTGTGTGATTATATGTCAGTATTACATTGTATATCCCTGTATGTTGCGGTCGTTCAGGTGCTCATTTAATAGTTTTTAGAAACTATTGATGCTCTCCGCTGAGACCACCGCCTGTGGAAGGGAATTCCACATCCTTACCGCTCTTATGCCCCGTACACACGGTCGGATTTTCCGATGGAAAATGTGTGATAGGACCTTGTTGTCGGAAATTCCGACCATGTGTGGGCTCCATCACACATTTTCCATCGGATTTTCCGACACACAAAGTTTGAGAGCAGGCTATAAAATTTTCCGACAACAAAATCCGTTGTCGGAAATTCCGATCGTGTGTACACAAATCCGACGCACAAAGTGCCAAGCATGCTCAGAATAAATTAAGAAACGAAAGCTATTGGCTACTGCCCCGTTTATAGTCCCGACGTATGTGTTTTACGTCACCGCGTTCAGAACGATCGGATTTTCCGACAACTTTGTGTGACCGTGTGAATGCAAGACAAGTTTGAGCCAACATCCGTCGGAAAAAATCCATGGATTTTTTTGTCGGAATGTCCGACCGTGTGTACGGGGCATAACAGTAAGGAACCTTCTATGCAGTTTAAGGTTAAACCTCTTTTCTTTTAATTTTAATGAGTGGTCGCGTGTCTTATTAAACTCCCTTTCGCGGAAAAGTTTTATCCCTATTGCGGGCTCAGTATGGTATTTGTACGCACCAGGGGGTTTTATTCTTGCAGTGCAGCAAATATGCAACCCTGTCCGGCTACCTTTGCAGCTTAGGAGGGCAGTAAAAATGCAACTCAACCGCCTATTTCTAAACCCCCCCCCCCAACTACAATTGTAAACTAATGGTTATAACCCTCCTGTACTCTATCCAAAAAAATAAAAGGGTTTTGCCCTCACTTCTATTTCGAGCCAGCAGGAATAGCAAATACAATCTCCAAGTAGTCACTAGAGACTAGGCAGTCTACAACCCGTGCGTTCTACCACCAGTATTTGCCAATTTGCATTTCCAAATCCTGGCAAAATCAGCCGGTGTCCCTCGATTCCCCGTCCCGCAGACAGGAAGTGAGGGGAAATTCATTTTGCACTTGTCACTAGAACAGGAAAAAAAATTCCTAAAAAGAATTCCTACAGGGGACACCTGCTCTCTGACTCTGAAAAATAGTGGGAGCAAAATTTATTAGATAGCCAGCGCTTACAGTCGAATATAAGCTTGTGAACGGGCCTGGATTCCACCATCAATTTAGGACTATTCTCCGGAGTTTTCACAGATGATGTACATGCCTTGTCTATAGCAGTTGAACTCCATTCAACCTCTGCCATGTTCACCTGAAGGAATGTGACACGAATATCGTAGTTGCTGAAAGCAGATCTGGAGGCAATGAGAAAATGGAGTGTTTGTTGGTGTTCATTGAGAGGGACATCAGTAAATCACCACCTGCTATAGTTTAGATAGGGATGCCATGACCTACACCTGAACTGGTCAGCCACAAAGTCACAGCACTTAACTAAACCCCGTACTGTACTGCTAGAGCAGTGCTGGTCAACTCATTACATAAAGAAGGTTCTCATGTGTGGACCGTGGCATTACCTAACAGCAGAACGTATGCAACAAAAGACTGTCAGGATGAACATGCTACAAGAGATGATCGTTGACTTCGAACTTGCTACAGGAGATGGATACAGATTGTTAACATGCTGCAGGAAATAGTCAGAGATTGCAATCATGCTATAGGAGATAGTTAGAGACTGATAACATGCTACAGGAGATGGCCAGAGTGGGAACATAGTACAGGAGATGACCAGAGTGTGAACATAGTACAGGAGATGGCCAGAGTGGGAACATGCTACCGGAGATGGCCAGAGTGGGAACATAGTACAGGAGATGGCCACAGTGGGAACATAGTACAGGAGATGGCCACAGTGGGAACATAGTACAGGAGATGGCCACAGTGGGAACATGCTACAGGAGATGGCCAGAGTGGGAACATGCTACAGGAGATGGCCAGAGTGGGAACATGCTACCGGAGATGGCCAGAGTGGGAACATGCTACCGGAGATGGCCAGAGTGGGAACATAGTACAGGAGATGGCCAGAGTGGGAACATAGTACAGGAGATGGCCAGAGTGGGAACATAGTACAGGAGATGGCCAGTGTGGGAACATGCTACAGGAGATGGCCAGAGTGGGAACATGCTACCGGAGATGGCCAGAGTGGGAACATGCTACCGGAGATGGCCAGAGTGGGAACATGCTACAGGAGATGGCCAGAGTGGGAACATGCTACCGGAGATGGCCAGAGTGGGAACATGCTACAGGAGATGGCCAGAGTGGGAACATGCTACAGGTGATGGCCAGAATGGGAACATGCTACTGGAGATGGCCAGTGTGGGAACATGCTACAGGAGATGGCCAGTGTGGGAACATGCTACAGGAGATGGCCAGAGTGGGAACATGCTACCGGAGATGGCCAGCGTGGGAACATACTACAGGAGATGGCCAGAGTGGGAACATGCTACCGGAGATGGCCAGAGTGGGAACATAGTACAGAAGATGGCCAGAGTGGGAACATGCTACAGGAGATGGCCAGAGTGGGAACATGCTACCGGAGATGGCCAGAGTGGGAACATAGTACAGGAGATGGCCAGAGTGGGAACATGCTACAGGAGATGGCCAGAGTGGGAACATGCTACAGGAGATGGCCAGAGTGGGAACATGCTACCGGAGATGGCCAGAGTGGGAACATGCTACGGGAGATGGCCAGAGTGGGAACATAGTACAGGAGATGGCCAGTGTGGGAACATGCTACAGGAGATGGCCAGAGTGGGAACATGCTACCGGAGATGGCCAGAGTGGGAACATGCTACCGGAGATGGCCAGAGTGGGAACATGCTACAGGAGATGGCCAGAGTGGGAACATGCTACCGGAGATGGCCAGAGTGGGAACATGCTACAGGAGATGGCCAGAGTGGGAACATGCTACAGGTGATGGCCAGAATGGGAACATGCTACTGGAGATGGCCAGTGTGGGAACATGCTACAGGAGATGGCCAGTGTGGGAACATGCTACAGGAGATGGCCAGAGTGGGAACATGCTACCGGAGATGGCCAGTGTGGGAACATACTACAGGAGATGGCCAGAGTGGGAACATGCTACCGGAGATGGCCAGAGTGGGAACATAGTACAGGAGATGATCAGAGACTTTGAACATTCTCTAGTACAGAGGTCTCCAAACTTGCTAAACAAAGGGCCAGTTTAAGGTCCTTCGTGCTTTAGGGGGGTCAGACTGTGGCCAGTGGGAGTAAACAATGCCCCATCATTGGTATTATGGGGAGGAATAGTGCCCCACCATTGGTATCAATAGGAGGAATAGTGCCCCATCATCATTGGTGTCAATGGAAGGAATCGTGCCCCATCATGGGTATTAGTGGGAGGAATAGTGTTCCATCATAAGTATTAGGGGAAGGAATGGTGCCCCATCATTGATGTCAGTGAGAAGAATAATGCTTCGTCATTGGTATCAATGGGAAGAATAGTGCGCCAACATTGGTGTCAGTGGAAGGAATAGTGCCCCATCATTGGTATCAATGGGAGGAATAGTGCCCCATCAGTGGTGTCAGTGGAAGGAATAGTGTCCCATCATTGGTGTCAGTGGAAGGAATAGTGTCCCATCATGGGTATTAGTGGGAGGAATAGTGTCCCATCATGGGTATTAGGGGAAGGAATAGTGACCCAGCAATGGTGTCAGTGAGAAGAATAGTGCGCTAACATTGGTGTCAGTGGGAGTAATAGTGCCCCATCCATCATTGGAGCACAGGTGTGTCAGGAGGAGGCTGTCTCTCTGGAGCTGCTGCAGATCCGTGTGAGAGGGGACTGGTGAGGAAATCTATCCCAGCTCTCCTGGCCCCTTTCTGGGGAAGCCATGGAGGCCAGCAGGGCCTCTCCTGCTGGAAGCTCACAGCCATCTCCTGGGCCGTCGGGTGACATGCCTGCCCCTGTACAAGCTGATCTCTCTACCCCTGGTGGGGATGAAGGTTCCGAAGCCATTCGGGAGCGAGTGGTGGCCGGGATTAAGGTCCTAAATAGGGAGAGGGATAAGCTTTACAAGCTACGAGCGGAGCTGAAGCGTCTGCGAAGGCAGCGGGAGGGCTTACACAGCCAGAAGCGTGGATCCATGGATCCGGAGATCCAGTTGGCCAAAGTCCGTGTGGACCATCAGGAGACCATTGTGGCCATGATGGAAGGCAGAGATGGGCCATTTAAGGAGAAGTTTGGAAATGACAGGAGGTTTGGAAGAATGACAAAGATGGAGGTGGAGGAGGAGACCCCCAGTTCTGACCCCCTGCCCCCTCAGGGAGAGGTAAGCAGCCCCATGCCTTCCCAGGACTCAGGAGGCATGCTCAGGGCCATCCAGGTAATGGAGTCTCCTATGCGGAGGAATCAGTTAATGTTTAATGAAGAGGACATTACTGATGATGTACCTGATAAGGTAAAGACTGCCAAGTCCCATGTTGTGGATAAGACTGTTTTTGTGCCTTTCAACACTGACAATGTGCCTAATGACAATCAGGCTGCTGATCCTGTGTGCAGCAATGTTGTGTCTGCTGATGCTGCAATGCAGCAAGAGTTACTTTTAAAAAATGTCATTTCTGTAGAAGAACCACAGGTGTCAGCAGAGCCCATTAACCCTTCTTTAGGCGAGTCCAAAGCTGTTTGCCCCACTGCTGCTGAGGACTCTACAGCGCAGCATCAGGAGACAGCTGGTATTGCAGCAGAAACTGTGACCTTTCCTGATGGGAAATTGAATATTGCTGTGACTGATAACAATCACCCCAGTATCAGTGTGATGGACAATCGTCCTGCTATGGATTCTGCCAGTTCAGTTCAGAGTTGATAATGATGTACAGACTAATGTGACTTCAGTGTGGGGCCTTGGCCCTGATAAACTTACCTTTGCTCAGGTGGTACGCTCTGCTCCTGGTAGCTCTGCTCCCAAGCGGGGTTTTCCCCTACAGGCTACCACTTTGAGCACCCCAGGATCTGGTCTTGGGTCTCTGGCTTCTGCTGGGGGTCCCAGACGTAATGTTGTTATTCTGAAATGGGAAGGTGGTGCGATCCCTCCAGCACGGCGTGCAGTGGTGGATTTGATTTTGGAGATGGGTTTTGGAGCAAATGATCTGTATGCCTTTATACATGTAGCTGGGACACGGGATTATACAGTTAGCTTCACCAGGCCAGAGGGTCTTGACCTGTTCTGGGAGAGATATGAGGCTCGTTGCAGGTCAAGACCTGAATGGGAAGGTCTGGCCCCAGTTGCAGTTTCTCAGAGGTCTACAGTAAAAAAAAATCACAATTATCCTCACTAATGAGAGTGTCCCTGCCCGGGATCTAGAGGTTTGGTTAAGGAACTATGGGGAGGTTTTGACCAAGCCCAATAAAATCCTTGATGAGCGTAACATCTGGACTGGGGGTTGGTCAGTTACAGTCAGGTTGGCCAGGGATGGGAATGTTGTCCGTCACCTGCCCTCCTCAGCTTTTATAGGGAGGGATAGGATGACTGTTTTTTACCCTGGTCAGCCGAAGCTGTGTCACCGCTGTGGAGAAAAGGGGCATTTGAGTTCCTCCTGTTCAGCCTTGATATGTTCAGTGTGTCGGGGTCAGGGTCATATGGCTAAGGACTGCACCGAAATGATCAGGTGCAACCTGTGCCTGCGCCTTGGCCACCCCTACAGCAGATGTCCTGAAGCCTGGCACAATATGGAGAAGGAGGTAATTGATGACATGTCAAGGCTGGACAGGATGGAGGGTGAGGCCCCTGGTGTACCATCCTCCTCTGCGGTGACCGACTCCCCTGGTCCTGCTCAGGATCCCTCTCCAGTTCCTGTGGCCACCCCTCATGAGTCTGTAAGTATTCCTTCTGTATCTGTATCTGTCTCCCCCCAGCCTACTGTACCCTCTCCTCTTGTGTCAGAACCTTCCAAGTCTGTGCCCCCTGAGTCAGTTACCCCCCAGGAGTCTACCCCTCCTAAGTCTGATTCAAAGGGAGCACCCCCCCCACCAGCAGTGGTAGTGGGTACTAAAAAGGTTGCTTCTTCCTCTGTAAAGAAGTCTTCTGTAAAGACTTCACAGAAAAAAGTAAGAGATGAGGGCATCTCTGAAGCTGACCTGCAGTACCTGGAGGAGAGAAGGAAGGTTGGGAAGCGGAAGAAGCAGGTGGTGAGGACAGAACAGGCTCCAGTGCCTGTCTCCAACCGGTATAGGTCCTCTAATTGGGATATCTCTTCATCTGGAGCTTCTTCGGAGCGAAGTTCTGATTCCGAAATGGAGTTTGAGGCGGCCTCAAGAAAGAGAGAGGCTTCTGGTGATGAGCAGCAGAGGGGAGCTAAGAAGCAATCCACCCAATAACCCAAATGGCGGTTCCCCCTCCGTTAAAAGTGGTGACAATAAATGTCGCCAGCATTAAGTCAGTAAGAGCTCGTTCTATGGCCTTCTTTTTGTTCAGCCAATTAGATGCTGAAATTGTATTTTTGCAAGAGACTAGGCTCACCTCCTTGGCAGATATTCATATGGCCAAGAGAGAGTGGAGGTATGGTCCATCTTACTGGTCTCTTGCGGCCGAGCCTTACGGCGGTGTGGCGGTGTTGTTTAAAACCGGCATGGTAACTGTCCGGCGGGTTATTGAGATGGAGATTGGGAGATGTATGGTCTTAGACGTCCTTGTGGGAGGGCAGGACCTGCGCCTAATTAATGTTTATGGACCACACACAAAGTGGGACAGGAAATGCCTTTTTACAAGGATCAAGCCATTTCTTTTTACATCCCGGCAAGTGGTCTTTGGAGGTGACTTTAATACAGTAACTAGGCCCAAGGACAGGAAGGACTTCAAGGACAGGCTGGGATATGATAGCGTTTTTTTAAATAGTATGGTCGGGGATGCTGGTCTTGTGGATGTGCACATTAAGCACCTCCCGGATGACACCGGGTTCACCTTTCATCGAGGTAATAGTCAGAGTAGAATAGATAGGTTTTTTTTGAAGGAGACCTCTGCTTTCTCACCCCCAGTGGTGCAGGCAGTAGAGTTCTCTGATCACTGTATGCTATCTGTGGTCCTGAATGCTTCAGACGCCCCTCAGAGGGGTAAGGGCATCTGGAGATTGAATTCGACTCTACTCAAGGAAGAACATGTTAGACAATCCTTTGAGGAATTCTTTCAGGCACAGGTGACCATCCTGGACTTTTGTAGCAGCAAGGCTGAGTGGTGGGAGCTGACCAAAAAGAGGATTGCTGGATTCTTCAGGGGCCTAGCCAATAGAAAGCAGTTTAATAAATACATGACCTACCAACGTTTACGGAGGAAGCTGGATATTCTTGTCTCGAGAGGAGGAGATCCTGGGGCAATCTCCGAAGTGAAACTCCTTCTCAGGAAGTGTCAATATGACCGGCATGCCTCTTTGGTTCTGGAGAGGGACTATGGGAAGTACCACTCGCCTGACCCTTACCAGAACTGCAAACAAGGTGTAGCTGTTAAAACGGTCGTTGGCCTTAAGGACAGTACAGGTTCCTTGACAAAGTCCAGGTCAGGGATTCTGGAGGTCGTGAGGTCCTTTTATGCTGACCTTCTTGGGAGGAAAGAGCTTGACCGTGACAAGATGGAAAGCTTTTTGGACTCTACTCCAGGTCTAAATGATGAAGATGTCCCATTGATGAATTTGACAGAGGAGATCACAGTTGAAGAGGTGATAAGGGCAATTGAACAGCTTGCCATCAAAAAGTCACCTGGACCGGATGGCTTGACGGCTGAGTTTTACAAAGCTTTTAAGTCTATTCTGGCCCCACATTTGGTAGAGGTTTTTAACAGTTGCCTTGCTGAGGGGGTACTTCCCTCTTCCATGAGGCACTCAGCTGTGATTCTTCTTTCAAAGGGTAAAGATCCTTCGATGATTGAGAATTGGCGCCCCATCAGCCTTCTTAATGTCGATAGAAAGATACTGGCAAAGATATTTTTCTGGCGCCTATCGTCAGTAGCAGAGTCTTTGCTTTCTCGCCATCAGCACTGTTCGGTCCAGGGTAGGTGCACCTTCACAGCAGTTTTAGCTGTCCTTGGAGCGGTCCTTGGAGCGGTCCTTGGAGCGGTGCAGGGCTGCAGGCTGGGGAAAGTATTTGCTGACATTGGATCAGGCAAAGGCTTTTGATCGTGTTAACCATGAGTACCTGTGGTTGCTCCTTAGTAAGTACGGTCTGCCGGGTGGTTTTGTTGATTGGTTAAAAGTCTTGTATGAGGGGGCAGAGAGCTTTCCTCTTGTTAATGGTTGGGTTGGGCAGTCCTTTGAGGTTGGCTCCGGGGTGCGCCAGGGTTGTCCCCTGAGTCCCCTGCTCTATGTGTTTGCAATCGACCCCTTCATCAGGAGGCTAGAGAGCGGCATGTTGTGTGGGGTGCCAGTGGGGCTTCCGGGTGAGCGGCCTTTGAGGGTTGTTGCCTATGCGGACGATGTGTCGGTGATTGTCACTGGGGCGGATGAAGCAGAGGAGGTGGTCTCTCTGACATCACGGTATTCTGAAGCATCAGGCTCCAAGATCAATCAGGAAAAGAGTGAAGTTTTCTGGATGGGAAAGGAAGGTGAGGGGTTTGATCTCCCGGACACCTTTCCAGTGCCCCAGGAAAGAATTAAGATCTTAGGCATTGAATTTGGACCTGGCGATTATGGCCTCAAAAACTGGGAAGGCAGACTGGAAATTGCCAATACTAAGGTGGTCAGCTGGAAGAGATGGAAGTTATCTATGAGGGAAAGGGTTGATCTGATTAAGACTTACCTGATTCTGATCTTCTTGTATGTCAGCTTTGTCTGCATCTTGCCAGTGTCTCTCTATGCTAGGGTCAGTAGTGTGTTCTTCCAGATGTTGTGGGGGAACAGACTGAACCCCATCAAGAGGAATGTCACCTATCTATCCAGGAGGGAGGGTGGCTTAGGTATGGTCAACCCAGTTCTTTTCTTTTCACTGCTTTTTCTCAAGTTTAATATTGGTAATATGCTTGCAGTGGAACCTCCTGGATGGGCAGGCATATTTAGATCTTGGTTTAGGCCTTTTCTACGACTTTGGGAAGAAGGTGGCCAAGTGAAGAATCTCAGGGGTCATCGTGGTCAGCTACCAGCCTATGTCGCTCCGTGCCTGAAGTTACTACGGCAGTGGCGATTGTCGGCTGAAGATCTCAGATCGGTTCCGAGGAAAGTCCTTATGAGTCGAGTCTTGAGCGAAGTCTTTCATGACCCACTGGCCTTAAGGGATTGCCCAGGCCCAGTTTTGAGGGCAGGGTTAAGACTTATTAATTTGGACAGAGTACCCCCTAAATTCAGGGATCTGGCCTGGTTGTGCTTCCATGGGAGACTCTATGTTAGGGGCAATTTGAAATTCCGCAGTGGGGTGGATCGTAGCTGTCCTCGGGAGGAGTGTGCAGGTGAGGAGGAGACTATGGACCATTTTCTGCTTCATTGCCCTTTTAACATAGAGGTGTACAAACAGGTGGGACGGGCCCTCGGTGTCCCTTTCCTCTCCAGGCTGGGTTATGCTGAGTGGGTGTACGGAGCATTCAATACTGGTGGGGTTTTTTGTTTAGATACACTTTTTCTAGTTAGCCTAGTAGTCCGTTATTTCACTTGGAACGCACGGTGTCAGGTCTGCATTCGGCGTAAAATCCTTCCTGTTCAGGTGGTGGTGTATGACATTTTGCATGAGGTGGAGAAGATTCGGGTGCTCGAGAGAGACAGGTGGAGTCAGGGGGCTTGGTTGAAGGCGTGGAGGGGTTTCAAGCCTCCCTGACTGCCAGGAGTCTCTTTCCCGGGTGTGGCTGTCTGTCTCTTATCACCCTAGATTATTATTTTTTTGGATTAATTTTTGATAAATGGCTGCGTACATAGGTGATGGGTTGTGCCTCTTAGGCCCTCTCTGCTGCTTTATGTAAATAATTTTGGTAGTAGATTATGTATATATTGTATATATTCTGAACATGGATGTGTATTCCTTGGATTTCTGTTGAAGTTTTGTACTATGGTTTTGTTTTTTACTTTTGTATAAAATTGGTTGCTTGATTCTTTTAATAAAAGATCAATAGTGCCCCATCATTGGTATCAATGGGAGGAATAGTGCACCATAATTGGTGTCAGTGGAAGGATTAGTGCCCCATCATTGGGATTAGTGGAAGGAATAGTGCCCCATCATTGGTATCAATGGAAGGAATTGTGTCCCATCGTTGGTGTCAGTCAGAAGAATAGTGCCCCATTGTCAGGAACTATGCCCCACTGTTGTTGACGGGGGGCGGGGAATAATGTCCAAGGGCTGGAAAAAAGCAACCAAAGGGCCGCATCTGGCTCCCGGGCCACAGTTTGGGGACCAATGCTCTAGTAAATGGTCAAAGAGTTTGAACATGCAACAGGAGATGGACAGAAACTGGGAAGACGTTACAAAAGACAGAGAAACACTGAAAACATATTAGATGAGGTTTGCTAGAGATCACGACCATAAGCCCCTTTACACATCAATCATCCACATTTGGTTCTGGCAGTGAAGGAACTGTGTGGTACAAGGTGGTTCTGAAACACGTTTCATAAATTGTTCAAAGTCCCAAGAATAACAGCACTTAACCAGATAGGAAAAACACTAACAAATGCCTACTGGGGCCCAAGGTTGCACAATAGGTATCAAAAGGTTGCATGTGGCCTTTGGGCCAAAGGTTGGGCTCTATGTCATTAGTGTTCACCTGTACAATCGCCTTTTTCAGGCTGGGTGGGAGCAACAGTCTTGTGTCTGGGTGACGGGGGAATAAAATCAATTGACCAGGAGTAGAAGCCTTGTCTGATTACAATTGTTCTGCAGGAGATAAATAAAGTTGGCCAAACATGGTTCAAATTTTAACCAATTTTTAGCCAAAATTTGAGCAATGGGTGGCCTTGTTGGCATGAAAACAGTTGATTAAAAAATTGACTCCGGTGTAGGGCCGAAACAACTAATCGATTAATTGACAACTAATCGGTTATGAAAATAGTTGTCAACTATTTTCATAATCGATTAATCGGCCAGCCGATTAGTTGGCCTGCATACAGAATGCATTATTTGTTTACATATCAGAAATATCAGAAATACAGTGCAGCACACATACAGCTCCGTACACCGTCCATACATGTCAGTAAGTGCCTGAGAACTTGTGAATGTGTGAGGAGCAATGCATCATGGGACATGTAGTCCTGGGCAGGAAGTGAGTGGTTCTAAAGGCAGAAGTTTTTGTTACCATGCTATAGGGGCTCTCTATACTATACTTTGCAGCTTGCTATTGGGGCACTCTGAAGGCAGGAGGAGCCAGAAGCGTCAGTGGGGGACCACAGAAGAGGAGGATCCGGGCTGCTCTGTGCAAAACCATTACACAGAGCAGGTAAGTATAACATGTTTGTTGTTTAAAAAAAAAAAATATTACTTTAAAGACTGTGCAGGGAAGATCAGCATCTGAACCCAGAGAAGGTGGAGGCTGATAGACTGAAGTTAATAGAAGGCATTACAATTACATTGTAATCTCAGCTTTTAGTACAACTTTAATATAAAAGATTTATATCTCCCTTCCACCCTTCATATAGCTTCATGTCTTACTCTTAGTTATAATGCCCCATACACTGTGTGTATTTATTATTGTATATATATATGAAGTAATATATATTATTACTGTCACTGTTTCACAGTATAAATGATCCCCCTATAGTAGCGATTATCTGCTCTTTTTGTACTATAAAAGGACAAATTTTTGTTTTTTCAACCCCATGATGACAGGTAATACAAAAAAAGCATGCTGCTTCTACTAAACGTCTCAGGTCTGATTCACACCTATGCGTTTTTGGTGCTTTTTGTAGAAATGCACTACAGTTCATTTACATGGTTTCCTATGGGACACATTCACATCTATGCTTTTTTCAGCCGCTGAATATTTGGAAAGGGACAATTACTTTTTTCAATGTTTTTTTTTGCTTTTTTGGTTCAATATAGTTTAATGGAGAAGCTGCAGAAAAGCATGTAGTGCGTTTTTGCAGCAATTTGCATTTTTTAATCTGCCCAACAACAAATTGGCCAAAATGCAAAATGCAAATCACAAATCACAGCAAAATCGCGTGTGCAAAAATGCAAAAAGCACTGTAGAAACTGATCAAAAGCAAACTGCATAGGTGTGAACCGAGCCTTATGCTGCCCATACACGTATCAATTTTGGGATGAGAATATTCATACAAAAAAATCTTTGTACATTCGCCGAATGAAAGAATGTAATTTGAAAATTTCTCTTGCTTTCAACATTCAGTTTTAAAATCGATGTAATTTCTAACCGAAAACCACATTCCTCTGACCAAGAAGTTTTCTATTCTGCTCCTTCGAATTTCCCCGTCACTGTGGTCAAAAAGAACGTAGATTTGACCCCATTAATGATTAGAGAATCGAACGAATGTTCTTAAAATGAAATTTTTTTTGAAGGAAGATATGGTTTTTGTATGGCCAGCATATAATATATTACAGTTCTGTCTGAAAATTGCCAAAACAGTCTTTCATTTTTTTTTCTTTAAATAAAAAATTTGATCTCGGAGTCTGATATTTACCAGATTTAACCTCTAATAGTATATATCTCTTCTGTCTGTTATTCTCAGAGTGGATTAGAGATTTTGCGCCCTAACCATATAGTTAGTTACCATATTTATCGGCGTATAACATGCACTTTTCCCTCCTGAAAATGTGTGCGTGTGCGTGTTATACGCCGATTTCTGCTGCCTCTGAGTGGAAGGAGGGGACGAGCGCCGCTGGATTACACAGAGTCACCATCTCCTGTGTATCCGGCGCTCAGTCACACACGCTCAGTCCTGCCTCCTTGGCCCGGAATTGGACCACTGTTCTGTCTATCATATGAGCCGGGCGGGACTGTGAGTGACTGAGCGCCGGGTACACAGGAGATCGCGGATCTGTGTAATCCAGCACTGGCGAGGCTGCAATGATCGGCAAAGGTAAGGCTGCACATGGACACTAAGCAGGCTGCAACGATGGGCATATTAGAGGCTGCAGATGGGCACAAAACAGGCTGCAATGATGGGCATATTAGAGGCTGCAGATGGGCACTAAGCAGGCTGCAATGATGGGCATATTAGAGGCTGCAATGATGGGCATATTAGAGGCTGCAGATGGGCACTAAGCAGGCTGCAATGATGGGCATATTAGAGGCTGCAATGATGGGCATATTAGAGGCTGCAGATGGGCACTAAGCAGGCTGCAATGATGGGCATATTAGAGACTGCAATGATGGGCATATTAGAGGCTGCAGATGGGCACTGATCAGGCTGCATTGATGGGCACTGATGAGGCTGCAGATGGGCACTGATAAGGCTGCATTGATGGGCACTGACCCTTATTTTGCTTTAAAGTTCTTTATTTAAAATTTAAGTTTTTTTCCTGAAAATTCCCTCTTAAAGTTAAAGTGTAAGGCTTCGAGTTTTTTTTTTTTTTTTAAATAACAAACATGTCATACTTACCTCCACTGTGCAGTTCGTTTCACACAGAGTGGCCCAGATCCTTGACATGCGAGGTCCCCCGGCGGCTCTCGCGGCTCCTCCCGGCATCGTATAAGTCCCTAGGAGAAGCGCTCTCCCGGGGGGTTACATTGCGGGCACGCTTCCGAGTCCATCATTCGGCGTCCACAGATGCCGAATGTAGGACTTGGGCCCGCTCCTAGGTCACTGGATTTGATTAACAGCAGCAGGTGCCAATGGCTACGCTGCTATCAATCTATCCAAACAAGAGCCAAGAACCCCGGGCAGAGGAAGAGCGCGTCTCCGCCGTGAGGAAGACCCGGGCTCGGGTAAGTAAAATGGGGGGCTGGGGGGTCGGTCACTGCCAGGTGTTTTTTCACCTTAATGCATAGGATGCCCTGAGGTGAAAAAACGCGAGGGTTTACAATCCCTTTAAGGTGCGTGTTATACGCCGATAAATACAGTATTTATATTTACCATATAAATATTTAAGAATAAATTGCCTTTTTTTTTTAAACTTTACATATTAAATTATACACCACACTTTTTTTAAGGTAATTATCCGATTAATCTAAACAATAATCGGCCAACCAATCGATTATGAAATTATGATTATGAAAATAATCGTTAGTTGCAGCCCTACTCAGGTGTAAAGTTCTTGGCTGAACAGGGATTACATCCTATCAGGTTTTTTTGCACTAGTTATAGTGCTCTGGCTCTGCCCCCGCAAATCCGCTCAAGCGCTGTAGCTGAACTCCCGATCTGAGACTTAAACAGCACACCTATAGCCTACTATTATATAAACCGTTATGAATTGCACTGGCGTTATTCAATGCGTATACGTGTCTGATCTTTTTCATTATAAATACTGGTATCTTCAACAAATGACAGCAGCATAAACGCGAACAGAAGCGTGGATGGGGCTGTCAGAATATTAACCAGCTGACATAATTTTAGAAAGTGCCTGCACTGGATTGTTATACTGTACTCCCAAATAAGAACACGCCTAGGAGGTCACCTATGAAAGTCCTACAGGCAGACTGTGGAGGGCAATGTAACCACTTCCATATAGGAACTGCAACAGCAAGATTTTAGGGATACATTATTCTTAGAAAGGACAAATGGGAAAAGTCACATACAAGTAATGCAAATGATATATATATTTTTGTCATTTGGCTTTAGTAACACATTTCTACCTCTGCCTTCCTCCAACATTTTTCCAAGGCGGAGGGGTCAGCGAGGTGGAGGTTCAAGACAATAGGGATGCATTTGACATATTTCATAGTGACACTAGCTAAGGGGGATGAAATTTATCTTCTCATCACCACTCACTACTGCTTGACAGACTCGCTTCATTTATCCAATGGGCTGCAGATAACATCACTAAAAGCCAGGACTCCTATAATGGCCACTATATAAACTTACTTTTCATAGGCTGCTTGATAAAAGCAAGTGGCCTTTATGAATCTGAGAGTTGCTTGAGGCTGTTGATGTAGATGTGTTAGATGTGAGTTATGAGTGCCTATGAGTCGGAAAGTCAGGGAATTTCCAATTGTTTCAAAATCTCCCTACAAACACGACAGGTCCTTCAGTCTTCTGTATCAAAGACGATGTAAACCCTAATGTCACGTACACACGGGCGGACCTTTCGACCGGACTGGTCCGACTGACTTTTTAACGAACAGACTTGCCTACACACGATCACACCAAAGTCCGACGGATTCGTACGTGATGACGTACACCGGACTAAAATAAGGAAGTTGATAGCCAGTAGCCAATAGCTGTCCTCGCGTGGGTTTTAGTCCGTCGGACTAGCATACAGACGAGCGGATTTTTCGACCGGACTCGAGTCCGTTGGAAAGATTTGAAGCATGTTTTGTTTCTGGGTCCGTCAGACTTTTGGGAAAGAAAAGTTCGCTGGAGACCACACACGATCGAATTGTCTGACGGAGTCCGGTCCGCCGGACCATGTCTGCCGGAAAGTCCTCTCGTGTGTATGCGGCATTGGATGAAAATTAGCTTGCAAAGAAATTTCATGGTTTTCTTTTAAAAACTGATTACATTTTTTTTTTTTTTCATTCTTTTAGCATCTCAGTGATACTGACCTCCTCCAGCCCATTTTAGCCACTTCCAGTCTTCATGTACTGTACTTACTCCAGCCTGTTGGACTCAAATCACTGATCTTGACAGGCTAAGGGCCCTTTTACACGGGGATATGTCTGTTGATTCCCGCTGAGCAGGCGGTGGACAGGCCTAAGCAGAGCGGACACAGACACAGTCTGCTTTCCTCTATGGTTGGTTGGATGTAAACAGACCGCCTGTCCGTTTACATCCAACTGTCCTCCGATCCGCCAGAAGAATCTGTTTTTAGCGGAAAGGATCGGATGTTGGCGGGTGTAAACGGACAAGTCTGTATACATCCGCCACTCCATAGAGGGCAATGGATGATCCATTTGGGTCCGCCTAATAAACTGACAGGTGGACTCGATCGGTCTACCTGTACGAAAGAGGCCTTTGGCCTCAAGCACACTGGCTTATTGTAAACTCTGTTTCTTCTGACAGGAGAAATTCTGTGTTAAAAACACACCTAAGCTTTTTCAAACCAGTTTAACCGCGTTTAGCATCATTTGGAGTTTGGGTGTTTATTTCATTGGCCAGTCTGGCTATTCAATAGTCTGGCTATTGAAATAAACGCTGAAGTGTTAAACGCACCTAGTGCATAAGCCCATTTAGCTGCATTTGGTGTTTTTATGCCCAAAAGCTCCCGTCCTAAGCATGATTCTTCTACATTCAGGAGAGAAGCTTTGACTCTAGTCTAAACTGCTGCTCCTAAAAAGCCTATGTGTGTATGGATATATAGGGGGAGATTTACTAAAACTGGTGCACACAGAATCAGGTGCAGCTGTCCAGGACTCTTATAATGGCCTCTATATAAACTTTGGCCTTTATGAATCTGAGAGTTGCTTGAGGCTGTTGATGTAGATGTGTTAGATGCGAGTTATGAGTGCCTATGAGAGTCGGAAAGTCAGGGAATTTCCAATTGTTTCAAAATCTCCCTACAAACACGGCAGGTCCTTCAGTCTTCTGTATCAAAGAAGATGTAAACCCTAATGAAAATTAGCTTCCTAAAGCACCATGTATTGCAAAGAAATGTAATGGTTATCTTTTAAATACTGATTTTATTTTTATTTTTTTCATTCTTTTAGCATCTCAGTGATACTGACCTCCTCCAGCCCATTTCAGCCACTTACAGTCTTCATATCTGTTTTACACGGGGATATGTCTGTTGATATCCCCGCTGAGCAGGAGGAGGACAGGCATAAGCAGAGTGGACACAGACACAGCCCGCTTTCCTCTATGGGTGGTCGGATGTCCGTTTACATCTAACTGTCCTCCTATCCGCCAGAAGGATCCGTTTTTAGCGGATAGGATTGGATGTCGACGGGTGTAAACGGATACGTCTGTATACATCCACTATTCCATAGAGGGCAATGGATTATCCATTTGGGTCCACCTAATAAACTGACAGATGGACCCGATCAGTGGACCCGATCAGTCCGCCTGTGTGAAAGGGGCCTTAGGCCTCTTGCACACTGGCTTATTGTAAACTCTGTTTCTTCTGACAGGAGAAAATCTGTGTTAAAAACACACCTAAGCTGCGTTTTTTTCAAACCAGTTTAACGGCGTTTAGCAGCATTCGGAGTTTGGGTGTTTATTTCATTGGCCAGAATTTTATTTTAGTCTGGCTATTGAAATAAACGCTGAAGTGCTAAACGCACCTAGCGCATAAGCCCATTTAGCTGCATTTGGCGTTTTTATGCCCAAAAGCTCCCGTCCTAAACATGATTCTTTTACATTCAGGAGAGAAGTTTTGACTCTAGTCTAAACTGCTGCTCCTAAACTCCTATAAAAGCCTATGTGTGTATGGATATATAGGGGGAGATTTACTAAAACTGGTGCACACAGAATCAGGTGCAGATGTGCATGGTAGCCAATCAGTTTCTAAGTTTTATTATCAAAGCTTAATTGAACAAGCTGATTGGTTGCTATGCGCAGCTGCACCAAAATTCCGTGATTTTAGTAAGTCTTCCCCATAGGCTTTTATTGAGGTGTGTTTAGAGGCTTAGGCAAAAAAATGCCAAAAGCCCCAAAAACGTCAGTTTAGGAGCAGCAGTGTGCATGAGGCCTTATGGATAGTGACAACAGTAGGCCATGCCTGCACAATGTGTATCCAGGGGTGGATGTGATGGGGTGACCATGCAGGAGTACAATTCGGAGACCCAAACCAGGAAGAGCCTAAATAAGGACCTTAATGGCAGGAGCACCAGGTATTCTTTTAATAACAGCTGAAGATTTTAAAATTTAAAGCAACTTTTGAAATTACAGTAACATGCCAAAGCTTATATAAGAGTCTAGTGATTGGGTTTAGAGTGACTTAAAGTTATCCTATCCCCACAGGGCCTCTTCCAAAAAAATCCCAATCCTGCAAATGAAGAGGCGCTATACTTACCTTTGCGGTGGTTCACATCTTGAAATGCCAACACTTCACCTCTCCAGAGCTGCTGCAGGTATTGGACCAGTAGGATGGGATGATTAGTTGCTACCTGTGCTGCACACAATGTTTCCTCCTGCCAGCTCTTACATCCTGTAGTTAACTATGAGCTAAGTTGGAGAAACATCTGCATGCGGTAGAAGAAGAAGGTATTCACACAACTGGAAGTGTTAAACACCTGCAGCGGCAGGGAAGCACTGAAATGCAATAATTCAAGACACAGGCCGATGGAAAGGTAAGTATAATTCCCCATGTTTTACAGGGCTAGTTTTTATGTAAGCGACCTTGTGGTGATGGGTGATAAATGCCTAAGGGTCCCCACTCAGGCTATCAAGGCCTGATGAGTTAGATGCCGCTGATAAGTGAGGGTGCGGGCTGAAGAGAGGTCTGTTCAGCCCCAAAGCACGCTGCAGAAATAGGAAGAGATAGCCCGGCCCGAATGGTTAGCAGGTAAAAGCATTCTCAGCTTCATCCAGGCCATGTGCCCAACATGTTTCACCCGGTCCCTGGGACTTAATCATTAATCTCCATGATTAAGTCCCAGGGATGGGGTGAAACATGTTGGGGGACGTGGCCTGAATGAATTGAGGTGAGACTGCTTTCCATTACCTGTTTACCATTCAGACAGAGCAAGGTATGCGGCAGCAGAGCTATCTCTTCTTCTTTCTGCAGCCTGTGGTGTCGGGGTCACTTTAAGGATTTAAAGTACAACATGTGTGTTGCTTTGTAAATGTATAAAGATCCGCGCTTAGGACAAGCTAAGGGCTGCTGCCTATCTCAAATTAGTGCCACTAAGGGTCTAATTATAGAGATCAGTAGATAAATAAAGAGATAAAGGCTTTTGAGAACGTCCGATGACGAAACGCGTAAGGCGGAGTCACGCTCACACGTCAGACCAGGAAGTGGATGTTGGAACGCACGGTTGGAACGCACGCCGTTAACTTGTGTTCCGTCCCAACCTTGCATACAGGAGTTTCGTTTTTACACTTTTGCTCAGAATTGTTACATTTTTTACCATCATCTTTTTTACTGGACTGGATGAAGGATTATATATAATAAAATTGTTCTGACATACTTCACGAAGGAAGCCCCTTTGTCTTTTTCCTTTTGGCCCCGGTATCTTGGAGAGGCTAGTAGACAAGGAGGTGTGGAGTGAGTCTGTCACGCTCAGATACACAGCTGACCCAGGAGTGCTTGGAAAGAACTGCACCGTATAAAGCAACAGTAAACCCAACAGGAGACACCAACAAACATCCCAAGGCACCCACTCTATCGCTCGGTACCCCTGCAGGGGTGATTAATTCTGGTGAGTGGGGGAGCACTGGGGGGAGAGCACCTCAAGTCACTACTGTTGAACTACAAGCACAGAAGTCACGGATAAAAATTTCCAAGGAGTGAAAAACTACATAATATATATATATATATATATAGACTTATTTAGTTCAGTGTTTTATAAAAACTTTTTGTGGTGTTTACATGGAGTTATGCATATAAATCGGTAGAAAATAATTAACACCAGTTATGATTTAGTAAATATTTAACTTTATATCTTTGTATGAGAAATTCGGGATTGTTGTATGCATGGCATACCTGAAGAGTATATAGCACAATTACACAACAAATATCTTCTGCTACACTGAAGTCACCATAGGCGCTAAGTGTCACAATACTTTTGAATTTTGAGGATATCCCCTATCGTATGGCACCAATTCACATATAATTTATGTTAGTATCATCAGTATCGCACTGACAACCATTTATACACATTGTTTTTGGTTCACTTTTAAAAAAAATTTTTTGAACAAGGCGCCATTTTGTCTCAATACTTTTGCACTATTGAAAAAATTTTTTTCTTTGTTACAATTTTTTTACTATCTCCATCTCTTCGGCACAACAATACACGTTTGAGCACCACACTTGCACAATAGTTTAATTTTTGCCACTTTAAGCTGTTTACATATATAGAGTGTTTATTGTGTACTTCATTGTCAGTGACATAAATTCCTATATATTTTCGCCTACCTAGACCCATTACTAATATGTCATCAGATTAGTAGGGCAGCGCCATTTTTTATCTCTTTATTTATCTACTGATGTGTGTTGCTTTGTTGGGAGAAGACTACACAGGGTTCTGGTAGGCTTGCGCAATGTAAATATAATGATTACATCATTACAGCAGTTATTAAGAGGAAGCATTGCAGTTACAGGATATCCTAGTAATTGCTGCAATGATAAGGGTCAGTAGGATGTGGTGAGTCAATTGGTCTTCTACTCAATTTGTCTCATGCACATCTTGCTTTCTTTTTTCTTTACCCCAACAAAAGGTTGTTCCACACCAAGGGCTTCGAAAAAAGTTCATGCAAAATTAGGCCTTTTATTCAAATACTACTGAAAGTGTGTCTGTTCCAAATGGCATACTGTAGTGTTGAAATGCATGCAGTGACACGCGTTACTGAAAATACATAGTAATGAGCGATCCCCAATGTCCGTGCCTAGGCTATGCAGTCCAGGAATGTATACAGATAGCAATCGTTGAGATACTAATCACTGATATGGTTAACACCTACAAGTGATGACCGTTTGCAATCAGTGTCTTTTCAAATGCTAATTGGAATTGGAGAACGGATCTCCAAACTGTAAAAATATGAAGTCAGCCCTTTCTCTGCTCTGACTGACAGTTTCCATCTCAGATCACCAAACATGTTTTTCTAATTTTCACATCCACTGATAAAATGCTTAAAAGCTTAAAATTGACCAATTGAAACATTTATTAAAAGGCAAAGAACTACAGGTGTGAAGAAGCATTGCCTGGGCATTGCATGTAGGGCAGCTCATTTATTTCAGACGGCTGCCCTACGTGCGAGAAATGCACAAAAGAAATCCCTGACTTTTGCTGCAGCATCAGACGTTTTGGGGTGCCCAAAAAAGCGCACGTTAGCAGATACGTAGGGGTGCCATTAAGAATTATTGGCACTGCCGTGTGTCTGCTATATGGCAGCACTTTATCTGTGCATATCGGGAAAGTGAACAAATTTGTTCCCTACACACAAAAAGTGTGAACATAGCCTAAGGCCTCATTCTCAAGGACATACATAAGCATACCTCCCAACATTTTGAGATGGGAACGAGGGACACCTATTAGCAAAAGCATGTGGGCATAGGACACACCCTCTGCCACCCCCCCTAAGGGGGGATTATAGAAAAAATATGATTAGTTGTTAATCAACTGCTTTTTTTTATTACTATTTCTTGGCTTTACTGGCTTTGGAGATTTAATAATGCCTCAATTTAGAAATTGGATGCTCTGGGGAACACTTTTTGACTATATAGATCAGACCAAAATGAGGGACAAATGAGGAGGAAAGAGGGACAAAGAAACTTTGTTCCAAATCAGGGACAGTCCCTCAAAATCAGGGACAGTTGGGAGCTATGCTTAAGTGTATGCTCATGCGAGGGCCATATTTGCCCGAATAGAGATTCACAGGTCATTTATCTCTGTGCAGGCAGTCCCATTCATGTTAACTGGGTTGCAGCGGCTGCACTGGCACAGCCGTTGCTCCCAATTTGGCATCCATGTGAGTGGGTGTACCCAGAAGCACACTGCGTTCAAGGACAAGCACCCGCACGGCTGTCAAATTGGTAGCAGTGGCTGTGTCCGTGCAGTGGCTGCATCCCAATTGACATCAATAGGACTGTCTGCAGGGGGATGCAACTGAACACCTGTACATCCCCATTTAAGCAAACATGGCCCTCGCTCGGACGTACGCTTAAAGCGATTGTAAATTCTCATTTTTTTTCCTATAAATATAACAAACATGTTATACTTACCTGCTCCGTTGCAGTGGTCCTCCTCTTCTCGGGTGCCTCTTCTGTGATCCTGGCCCCTCCCTCCTGTTCAGTGCCCCCACAGCAAGCAGCTTGTTATGGGGGCACCCGAGCCGAGTCACAGCAATCTGTGTCTATTTAGACACGGAGCCCCAACCCAGCCCCACCCCCTCTCTCCCCTGATTGGCTAGCTGACTTTGATTGACAGCAGCGAGAACCAATGGTGCCGTTGCTGTGTCTCAGCCAATCAGGAAGGAGAATCTCGGACAGCTGAGACACTCGTGGACATTGCTGGACAGAGCGGGACCTCAGGTAAGTATTATGGGGGCTGAGGGGGACTGATGCATACAGAAGGCTTTTTATCTTAATGCATAAATGCATTAAGATAAAAAACCTACTGCCTTTACAACCCTCTTATGTAGAATTTCCTCGTAGAGGGCTGCACTGCCTTTGTACTTGATAAAACACAGTGGGACCAACACCAGCAGATGACATGGCTCCCCAAATAATCACAGACTGGAAAATTTTCCATTTCATTTGGAAATCAAGATCCCGGAGTCTGGAGAAAGAGTGGAGAGGCACAGAATCCAAGTTGCATGAGGTCCAGTGTGAAGTTTTCACAGTCTGTGATGATTTGGGGAGCCATGTCATCTGCTGGTGTTGGTCCACTGTGTTTTTTCAAGTCGAAAGTCAGCTCAGGCCTCTACCAAGGAAATTCTAGAGCACTTCATGCTTCCCTCTGCTGACCAGTTTTATGGAGATGCTGATTTCATTTTGACTTGGCACCTGCCCACACTGCCAAAAGTACCAATACCTGGTTTACTGATCATGGTATCACTGTGCTTGATTGGCCAGCAAACTTGCCTGACCTAAACTCCATAGGGAATCTGTCAAGAGGAAGATGGGAGACACCAGACCCAACAATGCAAATGGGCTGAAGGCCACTATCAAAACAAAATGGGCTTCCATAACACCTCAGCGGTGCCACAGGCTGATCACCTCCATGCCACGCCACATTGATGCCATAATTCAAGCAAAAGGAGCCCTGACCAAGTGTTGAGTGCATACTATACTGTACATGGACATACTTTTCAGTAAGCCAATATTTCTGTATTAACAATCCTTTTTTTTAATCGGTCTTATGTAATATTCTAATTTTCTGAGATACTTAATTCTGGATTTTCACTAGCTGTAAGTCATAATCATTCAAATGAAAAGAAAGATATGCTTGAAATATATCACTGTGTGTGTAACGCATCTATATAAAACATATGAGTTTCACTTTATGAATTGAATTACTGAAATAAATTACCTTTTTTGATGATATTCTAATTTTATGAGATGCGCCTGTACATGTGTATACATGAGCTAATGTCTGTAAGTGTTTATGCGCATAAAAACTCCAGACTGATTCTAGCTCCTATAATTGAAGGGGGTGTAATCTATACATGCAGATGTGTAAAATACTGACCAGTAATACAGATTTTTTTTTTCTACTGATCTAAAACACAGCACTAGCTTTCTGAAATTTACACTCCTGTATGTACAGGCCCATTGAAAGCAATATGTGGCATTCAGTTCAGTTAAAAAAAAAAAAAAAGCCAAAATTTTTTAGATAAGAGCCAATATGGAACATGTTTGTGTAAATTTAGATTGTGTTCACTCTGAAATGTTCAGTTTTGTTTTTTTCTTTATTTTCTGTTATGCCCTTTTACACACTGAAGGTTTTTCTGACGGAGTTCCGACAGAATTCCGCTGAAACTGTCTTGCGTACACACGATCACACCAAAGTCTGACCGTCAAGAACGCGGTGACGTACAACATGTACAACAGGACTAGAAAAAGGAAGTTCAATAGCCAGTAACCAATAGCTTCCATCTTGTACTTGCTTCAGAGCATGCGTCGTTTTTGCTCCGTCGGAACAGCATACAGACAAGCGGTTTACCCGATAGGAAATATTTAGAACATGTTCTATTTCTAGGTCCGTCAGAATTTTCGAAAAAAAAAGTCAGATGAGGCACACACATGATCAGAATAGACGATGAAAAGCTTTCGTCTGACTTTTCTGTCGGACATTCCGCTCGTGTGTACATGGCATTATAGTTTTCAGGATAGTTATGTATAGTTTTATTTTCCTTTTTTGCCTATAAAGCAAAAAACCCCAAAAAAACGCTATATGTACACATGTTGGCATCTGACTATATTTGTACGGAATGGTCATCGTATATTGACATTTATGTATTTTGCTATATGTTTCATGTATCTGTATATTGTACATTTTGTGCATATGGCAATAAAATTCCTAAAAAAAATAAAAATAAAAATTTAGATTGTGTATTGTCAGTGAAAACTTGATGATACGTAAAATTGTAAATAAGTAGCCAAAGACTAATGTCCCGTACACACGGTCAGACTTTGTTCGGACATTCCAACAACAAAATCCTAGGATTTTTTCCGACGGATGTTGGCTCAAACTTGTCTTGCATACACACGGTCACACAAAGTTGTCGGAAAATCCGATCATTCTGAACGCGGTGACGTAAAACACGTACGTCGGGACTATAAACAGGGCAGTAGCCAATAACTTTCATCTCTTTATTTATTCTGAGCATGCGTGGCACTTTGTGCGTCGGATTTGTGTACACACGATCGGAAGTTCCGACAATGGATTTTTATTTTATAGCCTGCTCTCAAACTTTGTGTGTCGGAAAATCCAATGGAAAATGTGTGATGGAGCCTACACACGGTCGGAATTTCCGACAACAAGGTCCTATCACACATTTTCTGTCGGAAAATCCGACCGTGTGTAAGGGGCATAAGGCTGCATTCACACCTGAGCGCATTTTTTTCAGGCAGAAAGTCGCACTTTTTTACCGCGATTTTGTACAAGTCAAAGGGTCACCAATGTAAAAAGCAGGACAATGCATGTAATCTGCATAAAAAAGAAGCTCATGTGCTTTTTTGAGCTTCAGGAGTTTTGCTTCAGGTGACAAAACTCTCAGATGTGAACAGGTGCCATTGAAATGAATGGGATTTTGCTTGTTGGGCGTTTTTTTTCTGGCATTTTACGAGCGTTTTATGAGCTGAAAACGCTCAGGTGTGAATGCAGCCTTAAGGCCTCTTTGCCATGGGCACAGTCAAGAAGCAAAATAAGATTGGTGTGGTATGTTCTTAGCTTGCCTCGACTATCAAAATCAGGTAATGGCTGCTACATAGGCCCATACACATTGCTGCGATCGCAAAGCTGTGCAGGTGGTACCGCCTGCCACAGTGCCTAACAGAGCTGAATGGGGCCAGCCATTGAACATTTTAACATGAAACAGGCGTGCAAGTGGCAGTATATCACCTCCTGATCGCCTGATAACCACAAGCTAGCCACTGCTGACCACGCCATCCACCATGGATCATGAGTCCGCAGCTGGGCTGATGTGAAAAATCCCTACTGCTTCATCTAATTTAAATTCTAAAATGTCCCTACATTATGTCTAAACCTTTCCCTTGTGTGAGGATACCTTGTGAGAAGTTCAGTGTGGATGAAGTTTTCCTGTTTGAAACATAAAGCATTTCAGTATATTATATCCAACTATTAATATAATCATTATTTACATCTATACCCATCATAAACATCTAAATGCACATATTGATCGCCTCCATTCTTCCCCCCTCATTGCCATAAGCACTAGCATATTACACATAAATATATATTATCTATATAATAAGTTTTTGACACACATATTTGTGTTTACATCTTTTCTATTCTTACTATTATCTCTTTTTTGATATGTAGTGTCATGTGGAATAATAGTCATGGAGATATATATATAGAAAGATAAGGAATAAATAACTAAATCGATAACAAAGATACGTCAAAACCATTAAAGTGGTTGTAAATCCTTACACACCACTTTTCCCTACAGGTAAGCCTATAACAAGGCTTACCTGTAGATACTGGAAATATCTCCTAAACCTGCACGGTTTAGGAAATATTTACCATATATGCTTGCGCTGACGTCATCGGTGCATGCGCACCAAAGAAAGGGCATGATTGTGCCGTTTCTAAAGGGCCCGTGCCGTGACCGTTGGCTTCTATGCGCAAGTGACGTCATGCGACTCCGGCCAGTCTCAGAGCCATAGTCCATGGCACCGGAAGGAAGAAGAGTGAAGATGGACGCTTCCACCAGCGGGGACATGGCGGGCTTCGTTGGCAGGTAAGTGCAACATAATGGGCTAGTATGCGATGCATACATGAATGAGGCTCTTCATTAGGCTGTTTGGTACCTTCTTCCATTTCCATCAGAGCCGGTCAGGCAAGCTCTTTTATCTTCCCTTACACTTCCTCCCTTTCCTCCTTTTTTCCATCTTTACCTCATGGTGATTTGGATTTTCCATACCTCCCATATGATTTCATCATGGTACGTATTTCAAAAATATCCACTCTTGGCTATAATGACTTTTGAATTTAAATCTACTATAATGTTTGATCTGTATTTTCATCATGTAATAAGTGAATATGTATGCATGTGATAATAGGATTTTTTATTACAGCTTGCCTGTAAAATCCTTTTCTTTCGACGGACATCACGGGACACAGAGCCACAGTAATTACTGATGGGTTATAGGGTATCACTAGGTATTGGACACTGGTCACACCCTAATCAGGAAGTTCAACCCCCTATATAACCCCTCCCCTTCCAGGGATACCTCAGTTTTGTAGCAAAGCAGTATAGGTGTATTAGAAGAGGGGCGGGACCTCTGTGTCCCGTGATGTCCGTCGAAAGAAAAGGATTTTACAGGCAAGCTGTAATAAAAAATCCTATTTTCTTTTCTCGGACATCACGGGACACAGAGCCACAGTAATTACTGATGGGATGTCCCAAAGCAATGCCAACTGAGGGGGGGGGGATCACAACCAAGTAGGGTGCTATCAGACCTGAGGACCCTGTACCGCTGTCTGCAGCACACTACGCCCAAAGGCGATATCCTCATGCCTTCCTACATCCACCTGATAGAATCTGGTGAATGTATGAACTGAAGACCAGGTTGCGGCCTTGCAGATCTGAGCCATAGAGGCCCGGTGATGCACTGCCCAAGAAGCACCAATAGACCTTGTGGAATGTGCCTTGATCTGAAACGGAGGAATCTTCTGTTTCAAATCGTAAGCTTGAATAATCAACTGTCGAATCCATTTAGAAATGGTCGCTTTTGACGCTGCCTGTCCTCTATTGGGACCCTCCGGCAGCACGAACAAGACATCCGTCTTGCGAATCTGAGCAGTTGCCTCCAGATAGGTCTTGACTGCTCTTACTACATCCAAAGAATGTAATGACCTTTCTTCCGAAGAACAAGGTTCTGGAAAAAAGGAAGGTAGCACAATGTCTTGGTTTAGATGAAAATCTGAAACCACCTTCGGTAAAAAACTAGGATGAGGGCGCAGTACCACTCTATCCTTGTGTATAATCAAGTAAGGCTCTTTACAGGAAAGAGCTGCTATTTCTGATACTCTTCTAGCAGAAGAGATAGCTACCAGGAAAATTAGTTTCCTCGTCAGTAAGACCAAAGGAATCTGACGTATTGGTTCAAAAGGTTGTTTTTGTAACACCGATAGAACCAAGTTCAAGTCCCAGGGGTTTAGGGGCGCCTTAACCGGAGGATTAAGACGCATCACCCCCTGTATAAAGTTTCGGATCAGAGAATGCGAAGCAAGCGGCCGTTGAAACAACACTGATAAGGCCGACACCTGGCCCTTGATGGTACTCAAGGCCAGCTTCATCTCTAATCCTAATTGTAGAAAATCCAGAATTCTACTTATGACATATTTCCTGGGATGCCAATCCCTGGATTCACACCAGGATACATAAGCTTTCCAGACTCTATGATAAATCATTCTGGAAGCTGGCTTGCTTGCATTGATCAAGGTAGATATGACAGGACCTGAAAGCCCACGATTTTCCAGAACGTGGGATTCAATAGCCCATCCGTCAAATCTAGCATTTGTAAGGCAGGCTGGAACACCGGACCTTGAGCTAACAGGTCTGGGTGTATCGGTAGGGTCCACCGGGAACCCACCATCATCCCTGCTATTTCTGCTTATCGGGGGCCACCAGAAGTGCCGACTTCCCTTCTTGCCTGAGTCTGCGAAGGAGCCGTGGCAGTAGCAGAATGGGAGGGAATGCATAAATCGGTGAGAGCCGATGCCACGGAATCACCAACGCATCCGTCCTGCCTGCAAGAGGATCCCAGGCAACCGGTAGGAAGGATTTCCCCTTCTGTAGGTTTTCGGGTATGAGCCATCAGCTGAGGCTCTGACGCATCGCATGCGATAGGTGCATTGGAAAGTTTAATGCCTGCACCTTCCTGTTCCAGGTCAACAGAATACTGTGTTGCAACAGTTCTGCTTGGAACTGCGCATAGGGAACTGCTTCGAATGAAGCCACCATCTTCCCCTGCAGCCTCATACAAAGGCGGACAGAAAGACCCTTCTTGGCCCTGACTGTCAGAATCAGCTCCCTTAGAGCAGTGATCTTTGCCTGCAGACACTTCAGTTAAGCAGGAAAAATGGGCACATATAGGCCTGTATCTCTGATGCCTATTGATATCAGAAATTCTCCTCCCTGCAGGACGGAGATTACTGTCTGAATTGATTCCAAACAAAAGGACTGCATCCTTGGGAATCGTTTCAGAGCTCTCAAATCCAAAGTGGGTCTGTCGTCCCCATTTGGTTTTCGGACCATAGAAAGATTGGAACGGAGTCTCAATCCTTGATCCTTTGTGGGAACCCCCACAATGACCTCTTGCGACCAAAGTCGCTTTATAGCTAGAAGGAGCGACTGCTTCTCTTCTGGTTTTCTGGGAACACCTGATCTGAGGGAACGAGGAGAGGGACATTCTTGGAACTCCAGTCTGCACCCTAAGGTTACCATGGAGATTACCCATCTGTCCTGGAAGTCCTTCTGCCAGGGCCCGGAGAGCTGCAGCAGTCTTTCCCCCCACTCGAGCGAGCGGGGCGCCCCTTCATGAAGAGGTCTTAGTGTCTTGCTTAGAAGACCTTTTCCCCCAGGATTTCTTGTGTCCCTGGGGTCGACTCTTGTTTCTTGTCCCAGACGGAGGAGACTGTCGTGACTGCCTGGAGGCTGATGCCCCTGGCGCTGGGGAAAGAGTCCGTTTAAAAGAGGGACGCTTACTCTTCTTCTTATCAGGTAAGAGAGTGCTTTTCCCACAGGAGATCGTCTTGATATAATTATCCAAGTCCTCTCCAAACAACCTTTCACCACGGAAGGGAAACCCAGCCAGAAGCTTCTTACATGGTGCTTCGGCTGACCAGTTTTTCAACCATAAGATTCTACGTATATGCACCAACCCAAGCGAGAGGCGAGAGGTTTGCACGATAGAATCTCTAATGGCGTCAACAGCGTAACATAAAGCCGCAGGAAGGTTCGCAAACCCCTGGGCCTGCTGTTCAGGCAATACTTTGATGACCTGCTTAACATGGTCTCTTAAGTATTGACAGACTCCAATCGCTGCTACTGCAGGTTGGGCCACTGATCCTGCTAAAGAGAACACATCTTTCAATAAGAAGTCCATCTTTTTATCCACAGGATCTTTGAGTATCTGAGCGTTGTCTACAGGACAAGTCAGATTACTATTTACAGAGGAAATGGCCGCATCAATGGCCGGTATTCCCCACCTCTTAATAAACTTTTCTTCCATAGGATAAAGTGTAGAAAACTTTTTCGGCGGAAGAAATCGCTTATCTGGGTGATCCCACTCAGAGTAAAGCAGCTTTTCAAGTAATTTATGAACAGGAAAAGCATGTGCTGCTTGGAAAGGTTTCAGTGACCCCAAAGCAGAAGAGGTTTCTGTAGTAGTTTCAGGTATGGGCAACTTAAATGTGGAGCGGACCAAACCAGTGAGGATCTGCACTAAGACTTTCTCCTCTTGGGAAGTCGCAGAGGGTCCCTTTCCACCTGAATCCTCTGAAGAGGAATCATCTGTCCCATCCCGATCCTCTGAAAGGGATTCATCTCCTTTATCCCAGAGCTCCTCTGACTGAGGGTCTTGGGGAGCAGAGGAAGGCCTTGTGCGTTTTCTTCCACTCAGTGAAGATGTAATCGCGGCCATTAGTTTTTTCTCTAATCCAGAAATGGTTGAGGAAAAAACTTCTTGTGTAATGTACACAGGGGCTGAAGTGCCGGCAGCAGATGTAGCCCCTAACCCCAAAGGCTCTCCCTGTCCAGCTGCCCCTGGTCCCTCAGGAGGGGATGGTGTAGCAGACAGGGGGTCCTCAGAACCTGAACGAGACCCCCTAGTGCCTCTGGTTCTAGGGGTGCTTGAACCTCTTCTACCCATAGTGCAAAGCAACAAGGTGTGAGGTATCAAAAACGAACACTGACTGCTGAGCGATGTAGTCTGGCTAAAAGCCTTGCTACCAAATGCCCAATCCGGTGTTCTTTAGTGAATGCAGCCTAGGGGAATGCCTGTGTCCCACCTTACATGTGACTGTCAGCTCTGTGTCTCTCCAAAGCTCAGAGCACCTATACAGTGTGCTTTAAATAGCCATGCTTTCAGGCAATGTGGGCGTCTGGGCACGCTGACGCTGTGCTGACGCTGTGCTGACGCCCCGCCCCCACCTCCCCCCCCTCGTTTTTGAAAAACGAGCGCTTCCCGCGCGAGCCGACCCTTTCTGACAAGCCTGAAGGGAGGCTGGGGTTGGGGGAATAAGGAGGAGGCCGGCAGTGATGGGCCCTGCATCGCAATGCGGCTTCGGTGGCGGCGCGGTAGCGGCTGTGACAGTGCGGTCTCACCCGCCTTACAGCCTACCTGAGCCTTTCCCTAGCCTGGGGGGACCATCCCAGCAGAGAAAACCCCCCACCATCTACCTTTGGAGCTGGAGGAAGAGCCTGTGCAGCGGAAGCTGAGACAGATCAAGCATGAGAAGGTTTGTGCTCTTGGCCGCCCCCGGTGGTCACAATAGGCACAGCATGCATACACTTTAAAGGAGAAGAGCCACTAGAATTTAAAATTCTGTGGAATCTCCTCTTACCTTATCCAGGCCGCAGGGTTCAGTTTACACAGACCCAGCCTTCGCCTCTCACGGTGGGCTCCGTTTGTGAAAAACCGTCAGAGACCGGGGCCCCCATCAGTAGGGGGATCCTTCAGTTCTGGGCCTGTAAAGCACCTCGCCAGAAATTAGGAAGTTTAAAGCCATTTTCTGATCCGCGGGTCCAGCTCTCTAAAAAGAGAAGCGTTACAGGTAAAACCTCGTTTCTTCGGACACGAGGCCCGGGTACCATTCAATTCGGCCATGAAAAGACACTTTGAATGGATCCGGTCGCCTGGCTTGCCCCAGTATAGGATCTTAGGATATTCCTTTTGGAGCTTCAGCACAGGACATCTTTGCACGTCCAACACCTAAGACACTGGTGTAAAAACTGAGGTATCCCTGGAAGGGGAGGGGTCATATAGGGGGTTGAACTTCCTGATTAGGGTGTGACCAGTGTCCAATACCTAGTGATACCCTATAACCCATCAGTAATTACTGTGGCTCTGTGTCCCGTGATGTCCGAGAAAAGAAATATAAATATCTGCAAGCTTGTGTATTCATTTCAATGTACCTCCCAGTACCAATAGGATTTCCTGCGAAAGCTAACAGCGAAAAGCGTAGTGATCCCTTGGTGCTGGTGTTGTGATCCCATCGGCTGGCCTTCAGATAGAAGATAACTGTTATGACAGCAAATTCAATATTCCTAAGGCTACCTGTAGAAGTTTCCTTGTCCAGCCACATCGGTCTTGTATGGAAGAATGTACATACTATGGCATACCCATGTATTCACCTTTTCTCCATGTTTTTATAACAATATTTAATAAATATTGATATTTTTTGCTTTTTACATGCTATTAACTTAAAGTTTATATGGGACATATATGGGGCATTGTTTATCACCATTATTGGGTATTTGAAATTTTCTTTCCAGACCGAAAGTGACGTCCATTCGACCGGAACTTCCGGTAGGGGGAAATTCAATTTGGAGCCACATTTTCCTATAAAAGCACACTGGTGATGGCTGCTACTTATACCCCAGATGAAGTCTACTCAGACGAAACACGTCAGGTGAATTGCTGCTATCACTATTGTGCCATCTTATGCGATTAGTTTTAGAGAGATCTCCTCTCCCTAGGAGTATGCTGATTTGCTGCCTAGAGCTGCAAGAGTGGAGTGCTAACTGTAGAGTGTGTGGCATTATATATATATATATAAATGCCAAATAGATACAGTATCTCACAAAAGTGAGTACACCCCTCACATTTTTTGTAAATATTTTATTATATCTTTTCATGTGACAACACTGAAGAAACTACACTTTGCTACAATGTAAAGTAGTGAGTGTACAGCTTGTATAACAGTGTACATTTGCTGACCCCTCAAAATAACTCAACACACAGCCATTAATGTCTAAACCGCTAGCAACAAAAGTGAGTACACCCCTAAGTGAAAATGTCCAAATTGGGCCCAAAGTGTCAATATTTTGTGTGGCCACCATTATTTTCCAGCACTGCCTTAATCCTCTTGGGCATGGAATTTACCAGAGCTTCACAGGTTGCCGCTGGAGTCCTCTTCCACTTCTCCATGACGGCATCACAGAGCTGGTGGATGTTGGATACCGTTGTGCTCCTCCACCTTGTTTGAGGATGCCCCACAGATGCTCAATGGGGTCAATGTCTGGAGACATGCTTGGCCAGTCCATCACCTTTACCCTCAGCTTCTTTAGCAAGGCAGTGGTCGTCTTGGAGGTGTGTTTGGGGTCGTTCTCATGTTGGAATACTGCCCTGCGGCCCAGTCTCTGAAGGGAGGGGATCATGCTCTGCTTCAGTATGTCACAGTACATGTTGACATTCATGGTTCCCTCAATGAACTGTAGCTCCCCAATGCTGGCAGCACTCATGTAGCCCCAGACCATGACACTCCCACCACCAAGCTTGATGTAGGCAAGACACACTTGTCTTTGTACTCCTCACCTGGTTGCCGCCACACACGCTTGACACCATCGGAACCAAATAAGTTTATCTTGGTCTCATCAGACCACAGGATATGGTTCCAGTAATCCATGTCCTTAGTCTGCTTGTCTTCAGCAAACTGTTTGTGGGCTTTCTTGTGCATCATCTTTAGAAGAGTCTTCCTTTTGAGATGACAGCCATGCAGATCAATTTGATGCAGTGTGTGGCGTATGGTCTGAGCACTGACAGGCTGACCCCCCACCCCTTCAAACTCTGCAGCAATGCTGGCAGCACTCATACGTCTATTTCCCAAAGACAACCTCTTGATTGGACGCTGAGCATATACACTCAACTTCTGTGGTCAACCATGGAGATTCCTGTTCTGAGTGGAACCTGTCCTGTTAAACCGCTGTATGGTCTTGGCCACTGTGCTGCAGCTCAGTTTCAGGGTCTTGGCAATCTTCTTATAGCCTAGGCCAGTGATGGCGAACCTTTTTGAGCCCGAGTGCCCAAACTGAAATAAATAAGTTGGTTTTGTGTTGCAAAGTGCCAACACGGCAATTCGCGAGAGAGGGGTGCTGAGCGAAAGAGGGGGTGTGTGAGAGAGAGGGGGGACACACACAGAGAGAGGGGGGACACAGAGAGAGAGAGGGGACACACACAGAGAGAGGGAACACACACACAGAGAGGGGGGACACACACAGAGAGGGGATACAGAGAGAGAGAGGGGACACACACAAAGGGGGGACACACAGAGAGAGAGGGGGGACACAGAGAGAGAGAGGGGGGACACACACACACAGAGGGGGGGCACACACAGAGAGAGGGGACACACACAGAGAGAGGGGGGACACACACAGAGAGAGGGGGCACACACAGAGAGAGGGGGGACACACAGAGAGAGGGGGGACACACACACACAGAGGGGACACAGAGAGAGAGAGAGGGGACACACACAGAGAGAGGGGGGACACACACAGAGAGAGGGGGGACACACAGAGAGAGAGGGGGGACAGAGAGAGAGAGAGGGGGGGGACACACACAGAGAGGGGACAGAGAGAGAGAGAGAGAGAGAGAGAGGGGGGACACACACAGAGAAAGGGGGGGCAAACACAGAGAAAGGGGGACACACACACAGAGAGGGGGGACACACACACAGAGAGGGGGACACACACAGAGAGAGGGGGGACACAGAGAGAGAGAGGGGACACACACACAGAGAGGGGACACAGAGAGAGAGAGGGGACACAGAGAGAGAGGGGGGACACACACAGAGAGAGGGGGGACACACACAAAGGGGACACACACACACAGAGGGGACAGAGAGAGAGAGAGAGAGAGAGAGAGAGGACACAGAGAGAGAGAGAGAGGGGACACACACAGAGAGAGGGTACACAGAGAGAGAGAGAGGGGACACACACACAGAGAGAGGGAGGACACACACAGAGAAAGGGGGGACACACACAGAGAAAGGGGGGACACACACAGAGAAAGGGGGGACACACACAGAGAAAGGGGGGACACACACAGAGAGAGGGGGGACACACACAGAGAGAGGGGGGACACACACAGAGAGAGGGGGGACACACACAGAGAGAGGGGACACACACACAGAGAGAGGGGGGGACACACACAGAGAGAGGGGGGGACACACACAGAGAGAGGGGGGGACACACACAGAGAGAGGGGGGGACACACACACAGAAAGGGGACACACACACAGAAAGGGGACACAGAGAGAGAGAGGGGACACAGAGAGAGAGAGGGGACACACACACACACACACACAGAAAGGGGACACACACAGAGAGAGGGGACAGACACACAGAGAGGGGACACACACACAGAGAGGGGACACACACACAGAGAGGGGACACACACACAGAGAGGGGACACACACAAAGGGGACACACACACACAGAGAGGGGACACACACAAAGGGGGGACACACACACAGAGGGGACACACACAGAGACAGGGGGGACACAAACAGAGAGATGGGGACACAGGGAGAGAGAGAGGGGGGGGACACACAGAGAGGGACACACACACACACACACAGAGGGGGAACACAGAGAGGGGGGACACAGAGAGAGAGAAAGGGGGACACAGAGAGAGAGGGGAACACACACACACACAGAGGGGGGACACAGAGAGGGGACAGCGAGAGAGAGGGGGGACAGCGAGGGGGAGCAGAAAGAGGGGGACACGGGGGACTGAAAAAGAGGGGAGCTGAGAGAAAGGGAGACTTCTATCTCTGTCCCTATCTGCAATCCCTGCTCTGCCTCCATGCCCCAGTCTTTGTATTCAGGTATTCATTGTATAATTGTGGCCGGTACCTGTCTCCATACTTGACCCGGGAGAGCCCTCTGCTCTGTTCCATCCAGCGGCTCCCTCATAGCCTGCGCCTTTCCGCCTGTCCTCGTCTTCCGGGCCCACAGTCAGTCTGTTCTCCGGGCCTCACTGTTGGACCTTTGAGGAGTCCAGGCTCCGGAAGGCACCAGGGATGCCCCTCTTCGGCCATCAAATTGAGCGGTGAAGCTCTTCTCTTTACTTCCTCCCGCACTGTCATGCTTGTAGCCTACCACGCGGAGGATGAGGGGCCGCCCACTCACTTGTGCAGACAGTTTCCTGCACCTCGCCGCTGCTTGCTTCTATCCCTCCCCCCAGCCTGTAGCATTCCATCCAGAGGCTGCGGAGCCGGCCGCTCACTCACTCGTGCAGATAATTTCCTGCACCTCGCCGCTGCTTGCTGCCGTGTTCTCCCCGCCGTGAACCTGGACCCTCTCGCGTGCCCACAGAGATGGCTCTACGTGCCAGCTGTGGCACGCGTGCCATAGGTTCGCCATCACTGGCCTAGGCCATCTTTATGTAGAGCAATAATTCTTTTTTTCAGATCTCAGAGTTCTTTGCCATGAGGTGCCATGTTGAACTTCCAGTAATCAGTATGAGAGAGTGAGAGTGATAACACCAAATTTAACACACCTGCTCCCCATTCACACCTGAGACCTTGTAACACTAACGAGTCACATGACACCAGGGAGGGAAAATGGCTAATTGGGCCCAATTTGGAAATTTTCACTTAGGGGTGTACTCACTTTTGTTGCCAGCGTTTTAGACATTAATGGCTGTGTGTTGAGTTATTGAGGGGACAGCAAATGTACATTGTTATACAAGCTGTACACTCACTACTTTTCTTTGCAGCAAAGTGTTATTATTCAGTGCTGTCACATGAAAAGATATAAAAAATTATATACAAAAGTGTGAGGGGTGTACTCACTTTTGTGATATACTGTGTGTGTGTATATATATATATATATATATATATATATATATATATATATATATATATATATATATATATATATATATATATATATATATATATATATATATATAAAATATATATATTATATATTTATATATACACACACACAGTATATATAATAAATGTGCTTTTGGTATATGTGTTCTTATTGGGTTACCTTGTGAATTAGTCTCCTTCTTTATATCCTAGATTGAAGGATGGAATGTATCGAACAAATCACAAGGGAGCTCCAGGGATGATTCAACAACTAGACATCCTGGGAGAGGCACAGAGGACCTGCACACATGGAATATAAATACAAAAAGAAAGAAGTAACCTCACAATCAGCCATTTTACAAACATTTGACATATAAATGATCAGTACTGACAGTATTTTTACATAGCAAATGTTTTTTCTCCCAGATCTTAGCTTTAACCCTTTTGCCGCCAGTTTTTTTTTTTTTTGCACACATGCTTAACACCTAAATTTTAGACCCAAAGATTACTTACAACCCCAAAAACGTATATATTTTCAGAAAGCAGAGTCCCTGGAAAAACAATGGTGGTAGTTCCAATCTCAAGCTCAAAATTTCAGTAAAAAATACAATAATGTCAATTTTAGGGAACACAAATATTACCCAAGCTAACCTTTCAGATCGGCAGGCTCACCGCTGCTTTTAAAATTCAACATCTAAATGGTCAGACGGATTTTTAAATACTGTGTTTGACTATATAAGCTCAGTTTACTGTTAAAAATAAGTGTGCAATGCAAGACTCCGGTGGGTGTAACAAGATGTCCGCTTGCCCCCTTCTCACTGTATCCTTACTGTGGAGGAGTGCGGGGTGTAGCAAGATGGCTGCGAGGGAACATCACTTCCGTTACAAAATCTGACGGGTCGCCTAATCTGACGAAACACCTGTTCTGGAAAAAAGTATCCGGTTCCCATGATAGAGAGCTCCCTTACTTACCGTCTCTGTGTCTACCCCTGCCACCTTGATTGTTTGTCAAATCCCTGAGAACTACCCAGTGTGGGTGCGTGTGACGCTCTATCCCAACTCCCACTATGCATTACTGTCTACTGGAATAGCCACACCCCAGAGAATAAATGTAGTCACTTGGGGGCCATCCCTGGCCCTCTTCTGGATAAAAGGAGTGATGACAGTAGGGTTGCAAACTCATCCCTTTAAACCCGAACACACATGAATTACACAGGTTCTGTGGCTGATTAAGGTGGTAATTAAACTCACTTGGTGCCTTATCTGCATTTAATTAGCCTCAGAACCTGTGTAATTCATATGTGTTCGGGTTTAAAGGGATGAGGTGGCAACTCTAGGTGACCGTGTGCATTTTAGTATGTTAAAACACACTGGTCCCTGATAAAATATTAGTGGCGCAGAGTGAAAAATTGCAACAGGAAGATTTTGTGGGAAACGGTCACAAAAAGTATCAAGGTATAACAAATGATCTATTAGGTCACATTGACTATAGTTAATTAGGAATCCTGCGCCATCTACTGCTTGGTAATTAATGAGCTTATTCTCTGTGCCCAGAACATATCCAATCTTTTCATTTAAATGTTACATAAAATTTCTACATTTCTGCGAGTTGTTGCAATTTGGGATTTCCCTATTTGTAATACACGTCAAGCTTAACAGGAACTTGCATTATAAATCATCGTTTATTTGTTGCACTACTAAAAATGTTGCAATCTGGCAGTCTGCGCTTAAAATGATGGGCCCATTGTATTAAAAGAGCCCATAAATATTTTTATTATTATTAATAATATATAGTGGGTGTGGGGGGGGGGGGGGTTTATCAAAACTGGAACAGATACAATTTGGGGGCAGCAATCAACTTCCAGCTTTGGCTTGTTCAGTTGAAGCCGAACTCAGGCTTTTGCTACACTTTACAAAGTTCCAAGCTGGCCCAAACGACACTATGTCCCTCGCCAACATGTGAGGCTGCTGGATGTACAGTAAAAATAAAATAAAAAACAAAAACGTAAGTTCCCTGTCCCTCCGAGCTTGTGTGCAGAAGCGCACATATAGGCAAGTCGCGCCCACGTATATAAGCACTAGAGATGGAAAAAAATCACAATTTGTTTGCTTGGAATAAAGATCACGATTCTCGGCGTAACATCATCTTTCACGGTATACAAAAAAATTGGGCTAACTTTACTGTTTATTTATTTATTTATTTTTATATAATCTTTATTTTTATTTTATGTATTAAAAGGAACATACAAACATGTAGTCTATGGTCAATCTTACTACAATACAGTGCAATTCTTACAGTGCAGACCTGGACGTACCAGGCAATAACAAGTTGCCAAACAAATCACAAGACAAAGTAAAAATTGGAGGGGTAAGGGAAGGGGGGGAAAGGGGATGAGGGATTAAAACTTCTCCAAACTGTATTGCACTGTGAAACAGTCAAAATGATTCCCAGGGGGGGGTCTCGCCATGGCGACTTCTTGGCCGGACCCGTCACAAAAGCCCTCCACTCTGTATTGGAGGGGGGGGTCTCGTCCCTGCTTTAAGGCCCCCGAGATGCCCACTGGGCGGGTCCCTCGGGAGGGGGGCCATAAGCCGTTTATTTATTTTTTTAATTCATTGATCTGTATTTTTTCCCCAAAAAATTGCGTTTGAAAGACCGCTGCACAAATACAGTGTGACATAAAATATTGCAATGACCAACATTTTATTCTCTAGGGTCTCTGCTAAATATATATATATATATATATATATATACACACACACACACACACACAGTATCTCACAAAAGTTAGTACACCCCTCACATTTTTGTAAATATTTTATTACCGTATATACTCGAGTATAAGTCGAATTTTTCAGCACATTTTTTTGTGCTGAAAGTGCCCCCCTCGACTTATACTTGAGTCAAGCACTTTTCTGCAGCAAAAAATTTCATTTTCCGAACCGACTTTGGGGCCCCGTATCTCAGGGTCACTTGGTGCTAGAAACCCCAAATTTGGTATGCAAACCCAGTGGACCTAGTACTACAACATATCCAAAGCGGAAGTTCCTAGCACTAAGTGACCCCGAGATACGGGGCCCCAAAATCGGTTCGGAAAATGTCATTCTCTGCTGCAGAAGTGTTTGACATTTTCTGAACCGACTTTGGGGCCCCATATCTCAGGGCCACTTGGTGCTAGGAACCCCAAATTTGGTGTGCAAACCCAGTGGAACAGTTACCATAACATATCCAAAGCTGGGGTTCCTAGCACCAAATGGCCCTGAGATACGGGGCCCCAAAACTGCTTCAGAAAATGTCATTTTCTGCTGCAGAAAAGTGTTTGACATTTTCTGAACTCATTTTTGGGGCCCTGTATCCCGGGGCCACTTAGTGCTAGAAACCCCAGCTTTGGAAATTTTATGGTGCTAGTTCCACTGGGTTTGCACACCAAATTTGGGGTTCTTAGTACTAAGTGGCCTCGAGATACGGGGCCCCAAATTTGGTAAACTGTGTCTATCTGCAGCAATGTCATTTCGGGACCCTTTGGGTTCAGAGACCCCAAATTTTGGCTGCAGCTAGGGGGCATCTAGGAACCCTTAACTACCGAGTTTGAAGTTCAGGGGACCTATGGCTGCAAATGGGCACAGTGAGGCATGCAAATGGGCACAGTGATACTGCAAATGGGCATTGTTGACCCTCTTTTCCACTTACAGTAGCTGTGCATTTCTCACCCTCGTCTTATACTCGGGTCAATAAGTTTTTCCCATTTTTTTGTGGTAAATTAGGGCCTCGACTTATACTCGGAACGACTTATACTCGAGTATATACGGTATATCTTTTCATGTGACAACACTGAAGAAATGACCCTTTGCTACAATGTAAAGTAGTGAGTGTACAGCTTGTACGCTTGTACGCTCAATAACTCAACACACAACCATTAATGTCTAAACCGCTAGCAACAAAAGTGAGTACACCCCTAAGTGAAAATGTCCAAATAGGGCCCAATTAGCCATTTTCCCTCACCGGTGTCATGTGACTCGTTAATGTTACAAGGTCTCAGGTGTGAATGGGGAGCAGGTGTGTTAAATTTGGTGTTATCGCTCTCATTCTCTGATACTGGTCACTGGAAGTTCAACATGGCACCTCATGGCAAAGATCTCTCTAAGGCAGGGGTGTCCAAACTACGACCTTCCAGCAGTTGCAGAACTACACTTCCCATGAAGCATTGTAAAACTCTGAAATTCACAGACATTACTAGGCATGATGGGAATTGTAGTTCCTGAACAACTGGAGGGCCATAGTTTGGACACCCCTGCTCTAAGGGATCTGAAAAAAAGAATTGTTGCTCTACATAAGATGGCCTAGGCTATAAGAAGATTGCCAAGACCCTGAAACTGAGCTGCAGCACGGTGGCAAAGACCATACAACGGTTTAACAGGACAGGTTCCCCTCAGAACAGGCCTCGCCATGGTCGACCAAAGAAGTTGAGTGCACTTGCTTAGCGTTATATCCAGAGGTTGACTTTGGGAAATAGACGTATGAGTGCTGCCAGCATTGCTGCAGAGGTTGAAGGGGTGGGGGGGGGGGGGGGTCAGGCTGTCAGTGCTCAGACCATACACCACACAATACATCAAATTGGTCTGCATGGCTGTTGTCCCAGAAGGGAGCCTCTTCTAAAGATGATGCACAAGAAAGCCCGCAAACAGCTTGCTGAAGACAAGCAGACTAATGACATGGATTACTGGAACCATATCCTGCAGTCTGATGAGACCAAGATAAACGTATTTGGTTCAGATGGTGTCAAGCGTGTGTGGTGGCAACCAGGTGAAGAGTACAAAGACAAGTGTGTCTTGCCTACAGTCAAGCATGGTGGTGGGAGTGTCATGGTCTGGGGCTGCATGAGTGCTGCCGGCACTGGGGAGCTACAGTTCATTGAGGGAACCATGAATGCCAACATGTACTGTGACATACTGAAGCAGAGCATGATCCCCTCCCTTCGGAGACTGGGCCGCAGGGCAGTACTCCAACTTGATAAGGACCCCAAACACACCTCTAAGATGACCACTGCCTTACTAAAGAAGCTGAGGGTAAAGGTGATGGACTGGCCAAGCATGTCTCCAGACCTAAACCCTATTGAGCATCTGTGGGACATCCTCAAATGGAAAGTGGAGGAGCACAAGGTCTCCAACATCCACCAGCTCTGTAATGTCGTCATGGAGGAGGGGAAGAGGACTCCAGTAGCAACTTGTGAAGCTCTGGTGAACTCCATGCCCAAGAGGGTTAAGGCAGTGCTGGAAAATAATGGTGGCCACACAAAATATTGACACTGTGGGCCCAATTTGGAAATTTTCACTTAGGGGTGTACTCACTTTTGTTGCCAGCAAGTTTAGACATTAATAGCTGTGTGTTGATTTATTTTGAGGGGACAGAAAATTTACACTGTTATACAAGCTGTACACTCACTACTTTACATTGTAGCGAAGTGTCATTTCTTCAGTGTTGTCACATAAAATATTTACAAAAATGTGAGGGGTGTACTCACTTCTGTGAGATACTGTATATATATGCATATATATCTATATATATATATATCTATATATATATATATATAATATATACATACATACACACACATATAAAATGTTCGGGGGTCCTAAGTAATTTTCTAGCAGACAATACTGATTTTAAAGGAGAAGTCCAGTCTGAGCTCATTTGGTTGGGCTTCTCCTATGGGTCACAGGAGTGCAATTCATTCCTGTGACGTCACTGGAATCAGTCCAGGCACCACGTCATCAACACAATAAAGTCTGGATCCGCCAGGTGCCTCTCAGCGAGCCAATGAGACGGCCGCTCCCCACCCCTCCACAGCTTAGCGCTCCAGTGAGCGTGGGGGGCAGAGAGGAGAGCTGCTGATTGACAGTCAGCAGCTCTCCTCTTGGGGATCCGTGAGAACCGAGCTATCGGTGACATTTGATCGCTCAGTTGTCAGTGTAGAGGTGGCGGGGGACTGATGCTGCATCCACCTAGTTAAGTATAAATGAGCAAAACCCCCCCCCCCCATATTTCTCTCAAGTGTCAGAAAAAGGCCTGGTCTATAAAGCTGAGTTCCGCCCCCTCCAAAAATTAAAAAAGACAAATACGGCAGCTGCTGACTTCTAATATTAGGACACTTACCTGTCCAGGGAGCCAGCGATGTCGGCACCACAGCTGATGTCTCCATCGGCTGTCGGGTGCTGCCGCCCCCATTGCGAGCAAGGGAACCTGGCCGTAAAGCCTTGCAGCCTCCCTACTGCGCTTGCGTGAAGCGCACTGCACTCTCTTAGTGGTCCGGCAGTGGGGGAAGGGGGAAGGAGGAGGGCGGCCGAACTTCTGATGAACCTCGCCGCGGCAAGGTCCGACGGAAGTGGGAAGAGGGTAACTGTCAAAAACAGGTAACCGCTCCTACCTCCCCCCCGAAAGGTAACAAATGTGGCACCAGAGGGGTGGAGGAATCAGATAAGCAGAAGTTCCACCTGTGGATGGAACTCGGCTTTAAGTGGTTAAACTGACCTCATTTACAGACCGAAGTTCATCCCTTTGATCTAAAAGAGCCAAATGATAAAATGTTTCTCATTATCTCAGTGCTGAGCAATATTGATAAACATTTGCTGGATGTTTTTTTTTTTTTGACAGCTGTGGGAGAGCAGAGAACGGCTAATGAATCCTGGAAATACCAAATTAAGACCGTGAGGGGAGTTGAATCGAGATCGCAATTTTTTTTTGAACGATTAATCGCGCAGCTCTAATAGGCGCCATTCTGAACTATTGTATAACTAAAGGGAAACCGTTTTTATCTTCTTTTAGCTTTGGATAGAGTGGAGAGGGATTAGAACCCCTGTCAGTTTTTATTGCTGTCTGTACCCCCCATTAGGTAGATTCACCCCTCTCTATATCCCGTTTACCATTAAAAGTGAAAGTAAAAGAAAATCCCAAATGTTGGGTTGTCCCCGGAAATGTAATAGAGGGGAAATCATCCAATGGGGACACTAGTTCTGGTGACCTGGGGGCCCCCAAATTGATTTCTTTAAAGGGATAGTTCACCTTTACCACAAAACTGCCTATGCAGATAAGGGGAGTCTGTAGATAAAAACAAACTGTGCCGCTCTGACTAAAGTTGAATAAAGCCCTTGCTATAGGTGTAGGCCATTTACGTACCTTATAAAGCCTGACTGAAATATTCCCAGGACATTGCTAAGAGAGGCCTAGTCATCACTGCTCACCTCCACCATGACAGGAGTGAGCTCTCGAATGCTGAGCTCAGAGCTACTGCATCCGGAGGAGAAAGAGTATGTAAGAGGGTTGGAATCAGAGAAAGAGCTCACTCCTGTCATGGTGGAGGTGAGCAGTAATGACTAGGCCTCACTTAGCAACTTCCTGGTAATATTCCAGTCAGGCTTCATGAGTAGGGATGAGCCGAACACCCCCCCAGTTCGGTTCACACCAGAACCTGCGAACAGACCGAAAATTCTCACAAACGTTAGAACCCCATTGACGTCTATGGGACTTGAACGTTCGAAATCAAAAGTGCACATTATAAAGGCTAATTTGCATGGTATGGGTTTGGGGACCCGGGTGCTGGCCCAGGGGACATGTATCAATGCAAAAAAAACTTTTAAAAACGTCCGTTTTTTCGGGAGCAGTGATTTTAATGAGGCTAAACCACTTGCCGCCCGCCCTATTACAGAATGACGGCGGCAAAGTGGTTTGATATTCCTGATCGGACGTCATATGACGTGATCAGGAATATCGAGCGGCTGCGCGCCCCCAGGGGCGCGCATCGCGGCGATCGTTGTTGCAGGGTGTCAGTCTGACACCCTGCAACACCGATCTAGGTAAAGAGTCTCCGACGGAGACTCTTTACCACGTGATCAGCCGTGTCCAATCACGGCTGATCATGATGTAAATAGGAAGAGCCGGTGATCGACTTTTCCTCACTCACGTCTGACAGACGCGAGTAGAGGAGAGCCGATCGGCTGCTCTCCTGACAGGGGGGTCTGTGCTGATTGTTTATCAGCACAGCCCCCCCTTGGATCCTACCCAGGACCACCAGGGAAGCCGCCCAGGACCACCAGGGAAGCGATCGACACTGGACCACCAGGTATGCCCCTAGACCACCAGGGAAATGCCACTGTGTGCCCAGGCAGCTGCCAATCTGTGCCCAGGCAGCTGCCAGTCAGTGCCCACTGCAATGCCTACCACTGCCAGTGCCACCAGGGATGCCCATCAGTGCCTCATTTTAGTGCCGCGTATCAGTGCCCAGCAGTGCCGCCTATCAGTGCCCAGCAGTGCCGCCTATCAGTGCCGCCTATCAGTGCCTAGCAGTGCCCAGCAGTGCCGCCTTTCATTGCCCATCAGTGTCGCCCATCAGTGCCAACCAGTGCCACCCATCAGTGCCGCCTATCAATGCCCATCAGTGCTGCATATGAGTGCCACCCATCAGTGCCGCCTACCAGTCCCCATCAGTGCCGCATTTCAGTGCCCATCGTCAGTGCCTGTCAGTGCCCGCTCATTGGTGCCACCTCATCGGTGCCGCCGTATCAGTGCCTGTCAGTGCCGCCTTATCAGTGCCCATCAGTGAAAGAGAAAACTTACTTATTTAGAATTTTTTTCAACAGAAACAAAAGCAAAACTTTAACTTTTTTCAAAATTTTCGGTCTTTTTTTATTTGTTTAGCAAAAAATAAAAACCGCAGAGGTGATCAAATACCACCAAAAGAAAGCTCTATTTGTGGGAACAAAATGATAAAAATTTAGTTTGGGTACAGTGTAGCATGACCGCGCAATTGTCATTCAAACTGCGACAGCGCTGAAAGCTGAAAATTGGTCTGGGCAGGAAGGTGTCTAAGTGCCCTGTATTGAAGTGGTTAAAGTAAAAAAAAAAAAAAGTGAAATATTCTTTTAAATCTCATACCTGGGGGGTGTCTATAGTATGCCTGTAAAGTGGCGCGTGTTTCCCGTGCTTAGAACAGTCCCTGCACAAAATGTCATTTTTAAAGGAAAAAAAGTAATTTAAAACTGCTTGCGGCTTTAATGTCATGTCGGGTCCTGGCAATATGGATGAAAATCAGTGAGACAAACGGCATGGGTACCCCCCAGTCCATTACCAGGCCCTTTGGGTCTTGTATGGATATTAAGGGGAACCCCACACCCAAATAAAAAAGGAAACAGCAGTATACAGGCTCTGTACTCTGAACAGCAGTATACAGGTGGTGCAAACAAGACAGGGACTGTAGGTTTGTTGTTAAGTAGAATCTGCTTGTAATTTTGAACTGGTACATTTTTAACATGTTTAGCTCCAGCCAAAAAATCTATTTTAAGCTTTTTGGAAAACATAGGGAAGGGTTATCACCCCTGTGACATTTGTTTTGCTGCCTGTGCTCCTCTTCAGAAGATTTCACCTCACTTTTTGTCCCAATGACAAATGTTTTTTAAAAATTTGTTTTTTTTTTGTGAAACAAGGATTGGTGATAAAGCATCAATGGAAAGGAGAAATGTTTTTCCCATATTAACTCTTACAGGAGAGAATTTCCCTTCCTAGGGGTAGATTTCATCTCACTTCCTGTTGTCTCCTTCCATTTGCAAGTAGGAGTAGTTTGTAAGTTGGATGTTTGAAAGTAGGGGCCGGCCCTATATACTCAGCAGAAATTTGGGCCTTAGGTGTTGTTGTGGCCACAACACTGTAAGCCCTCTCAGGGCCCTGCTGTCAAATATTAGATCAAGAATTGTAATTACATGCCCCTGTTGAACAGGGGCAGAAAAATTGGGCCTTTGGTGGTGGTGGTGGTGCTGGTGCCACAACACTGTAAGTCCTCACTCGCTCTTGGTGGGCGCAGAAACGGGCCCTGCGGTGAAATATTAGATCAAGAATTGTAACTACATGCCCCTGTTGAACAGGGGCTGAAAAATTGGGTCTTAGACGCTGGTGCCACAACACTGCAACCCCTCACAGATACTCTAGTTGGAACGCAGGAACTGGTGCCACAACACTGTAAGTCCTCACTCGCTCTTGGTGGGCGCAGAAACGGGCCCTGCTGCAAAGTATTGCATCAAAAATTGTAATTACATGCCCCTGTTAAACAGGGGCTGAAAAATTGGGCCTTAGGCACTGGAGGTGGCGCCCAGAACCAGAAATGTTCTTACAAGCTATCAGCGTGATCATTGAGGAGGAAGAGGATAATTACTCAGGATAGTCACTCAGCATCAGCATAGGCAGTCTTTGAAGGGATCTGAGATTTCAAAAAAAATTATTCGGTTACATCAGCATCAGGTGCTTGGTAGCTGGTGGTGATCCAAGACTGATTCATTTTTATGAAGGTCAGTCAATCGACCGAGTCGGTGGACAGACGCACCCTGTGATCGGTTACAAAGCCTCCAGCAGCACTGAATGTGCGTTCCGAAAGAACGCTGGATGCAGGACAGGCCAGTAGCTCAATTGCATACTGTGCAAGCTCTGGCCAGTGATCCATCCTCAAGACCCAGTAACCCAGAGGATTTTCGGGGGGAAAGGTGTCCTGCACCATGTAAAACAGACGCTGGCGATGGTTGCTGGAACTGATCATACCTTGGGGCTGCGGACTAAAAAATTGTCTGAATGCATCGGTCAGACGGCCACCTTCTCCACCGCTCCTTCTTTGACTGACCGAAGCCTCAGCAACACGTTGTCCAGAAACAGGAGTTTGTAACCTCCCAGTCACTGGGAACGTGTTGCACAGACCTTTCTGCAAGGCCTCCCGAAGATGTTTCATCCTCTGCTCCCTCTGCGATGGCAAGATAAGGTCCACAACCTTACCCTTGTAACGTGGATCAAGGAGGGTTGCTAGCCAGTATTGGTCCTTCTCCTTGATACCACGAATACGAGAATCCTTACGCAGGCTTTGCAGGATCAGGGAGGCCATGCAGCGTAGCTTTGCTGAGGCATTCGTTCCGGAGTCCTCTGGGTCACTAAGGACGACATGGTCCGCAGCCACCTCCTCCCAGCCACGTACAAGTCCATGTGTTTCTTGGGACTGATCCCTTAAAGACTGCTGCTGATGCTGAGTGCCAGGCTCCACCTCCATACTGACACAATCCTCCTCCTCTTCCTGTGTGATCAGCTGGCACGCAGGAACACTGTCTGGATAAAAGGGGCCTTGAGAGCTAAGGAAGTCCTCCTCTTCCTGCCTTTGTTCTGCCTCAAGTGCCCTGTCCATTATTCCACGCAGCGTGTGCTCCAACAGGTGGACAAGGGGGACAGTGTCACTGATGCATGCACTGTCACTGCTCACCATGCTCGTGGCCTCCTCAAATGGTGACAGGACAGTGCATGCATCCCTGATCATGGCCCACTGGCGTGGGGAAAAAAAAACAAGCTCCCCTGACCCTGTCCTGGTGCCATAGTACTCATTGATGGCCCTCTGCTGCGTGTGCAGTCGCTGCAGCATGGTCAACGTTGAGTTCCACCTGGTGGGCATGTCACAGATTAGGCGGTTATTGGGCAGGTTAAACTCCTTTTGGAGGTCTGCCAGCCGAGCACTGGCATTATATGACCGGCGGAAATGCACACAGACTTTCCTGGCCTGCCTCAGGACATCCTGTAAGCCCAGGTACCTGCCCAAGAACCGCTGCACCACCAAGTTAAGGATGTGAGCCAAACAGGGCACATGGGTCATTTGTCCCTGTCGGAGGGCAGAGAGGAGGTTGGTGCCATTGTCGCAAACCACCATTCCTGCCTTAAGTTGGCGTTGCGTCAACCACCTCTGAACCTGCCCCTGCAGAGCTGACAGAACCTCTGCCCCAGTGTGGCTCCTGTCCCCCAAGCACAACAGCTCAAGCACCGCATGGCATCTTTTGGCCTGCATACTTACGTAGCCCCTTGAATGGCTACGGAGCACCGCTGGTTCCGAGGACCAAGCACAGGAAGAGGCCATGGAGGAAGAAGAAGAGGAGGGGGTGGAGGAGAGAGGTGTGTCACAATCATTAGTAGTGGCATTTTGGAGGCATGGTGGCGGAACAACCTCCAACACTACTGCACCCTGCCCTGCATCCTTCCCAGCTGCCAGCAGAGTCACCCAATGCGCGGTGAAACTTAGGTAACATCCCTGTCCATGCCTGCTGGACCATGAGTCAGCGGTAATATGCACCTTACCGCTGACCGCCCTGTCCAGCGAGGCATTGACATTGCCTTCCACATGCCGGTAGAGAGCCGGAATCGCCATCCGTGAGAAAAAGTGGCGTTTGGGTACCTGCCACTAAGGAACCGCACATTCCACAAACTCAGGGAAGGGGGCAGAGTCTACCAACTGAAAGGGGCAGCAGTTGAAGTGCTAGCAATTTTGCCAAGCTAGCATTCAACCGCTGGGCATGTGGATGGCTGGGAGCGAACTTCTTTCGGCGGTGCAGCAGCTGGGGCAGGGAAATTTGCCTGGTACAATCTGACGTCGGAGTACCGAAAGCAGATTGCCCACAAGTACTTGGCTGTGACACACCTAATTCTACACCTTCATTCCTCTCAGTGCAGGTCTCAGAGAGGACTGAAGGTATAGTGGGGTTGGAGATTTCAGCTGATGAGGAGCAAGGAGAGGTCCTCTTTGTTCTTTGGTGTGGGTCTTTTAGATACGCTTGCCAACAAACTGCATGGCAGGTCAACATATGTCTGGTCAAGCATGTGGTGCCCAAGCGGGAGATGTTTTGGCCACGCGAGATACGCTTGAGACATAAGTTGCAAATAGCAGCGGTGCGATCTGATGCACTTGTCTCAAAAAAGGCCCACACCAAAGAACTTTTGGAATAACGGGCAGAGACAGCAGCGCCCTGCACATGCGGAGCTTTGGGGTGTGATGCAGTCAGTGTGCTGCCCTTAGGCTGGCCCCTGGAGTAGAGGTCGACCAATATGGGTTTTTCTCTGGCCGATGCCGATATTTAGAAATCGCGGTGGCCGATGGCCGATATGTGATGCCGATTTTTTTGGGCCGATATGTTAGGCCGATTTTTTTTTTCTTTTTTTTTCCCTTTATCTCATAAAATTTAACAGTTAGACCCCTTTCACACTGGGGCGTTTTTCAGGCGCTTTTGGGCTAAAAATAGCACCTGTAAAGTGCCTGTAAAACGGCTCCCCTGCAGTCTCAGTGTGAAAGACCGAGTGCTTTCACACTGAGGCGATGCGCTGGCAGGATGTTAAAAAAAGTCCTGCAAGCAGCATCTTTGGAGCGGTGTATACTGCTGCTCCACCACTCCTGCCCATTGAAATGAATGCGCACCGCTGCCAAAGCGCCTGCAAAGCGTTTCGGCAGCGGCGCTTCAGGGGAGCATTTAACCCCTTCCTCGGCTGCTAGCTGGGTTATAAGCGCCCCGCTAGCAGCAGAATAGCGCCGCTAAAATTACGGTAAAACACCGCTAAAACTAGCAGCGTTTTACCGTCAACGCATGCCCACTCCAGTGTGAAAGCAACCTTAAGTGATACAGAAAATTTTTTACATTTAAACATTTATTACACAAAACAAACCTCCAATCAGTTCACTTGTATGTAGAATTTAGATAAAAAAAAAAATTAAAAAAAAACTATATCTTAAAAATTAAAGCGGGGCGCCGCCGAAAGAAAATTTTTTAAAAGTCAGCAGCTACAAATACTGCAGCTGCTGACTTTTAAAACATGGACACTTACCTGTCCAGGGCGCCCGCGATGTCGGCACCCGAGGCCGAAGCGTCTCTCCGTCCTCGGGTGCTGCCGCCTCCATCTTCGGTAAGGGAATCAGGAAATGAAGCCGTGCGGCTTCACTTCCCGGTTCCCTACTGCGCATGCGCGAGTCGCGCCGTGCAATACGAATGCTCCCTGCTGCCTCTGGGACCCGTGTGTGTTTCCCAGCAGGCAGCGGGCGGGAGCAGGAAGTGGCGTAAATAACCGCAGATTCTGCGGCTATTTATGCCGGAAGTGGGTACAGATACCTGTAATATACAGGTATCTGTACCCCCCTCCCCCCTGAAAGGTGCCAACTGTGTCACCGGAGGGGGGGAGGAATCTGATTAGTGGAAGTTCCACTTTTGGGTGGAACTCCACTTTAATACACAAAAACAGGTAATCAAAACTTTTGGACGAAAAAAAATGGGCTAACTTTACTGCTTAGTTTTTTTTTAAATTAGTGTATTTTTTTAAAATAAATTTGCGTTTGAAAGACCGCTGCGCAAATACCGTGTGACATAAAATATTGCAACAACCACTATTTTATTCCCTAGGGTCTCTGCTAAAAATATATATATATATAATGTTTGGGGGTTCTAAGTGATTTAAATGGTTAAACTGAGAGCTTCTACACATGCAGCTCAGTTCATTCATAAGTGTAAACATTGTATCAATTTAGGTTCTTTCTATCAGATTTGGCAGGCTGCCCAGAGAGGGGAGAAGTCGCTTCACAGAAGAAAACAGGCAACTTGCATTGACTTCTATTACAGAAGTCATTTGCAAGTCGCGCTGAAGTTATATCTGCCTTTTTTATCAGCACAATCGGCCGATGCCGATTAAGTAAAAAACACCAAATATCGGCCGATATATCGGTCGACCTCTACCCTGGAGGGCATCCTGCCTCGTTGGTGATGTGCCTCCTCCTCCTCTCTCCTATCAGGCACCCACGTTGAGTCAGTGACCTCATCATCCCCTCCCTCCTCATCACTGGAGCAAACCTGGCAGTATGCTGCAGCAGGGGGGGCATGACTGCCAGATTGCTGTCCTTCTTGGGCACCCCCTCTGTTCGTACTCACGTTACTGCCTACATCTAGCTCAGTATCATCATCAGAGCCTTCTAAACGCTGGGCATCCTCCTGGAGCATGTACCCAACACTGTGGTCAAACAGTTCGAGGGACTCCTCAGGAGGACATGGTGGGGCTAGGGAAGGAGTCACTGATGCCATTGAGCCGAGGGAGGAGGCCACGTTGGCAGCTGCTTTGCCAGACAAAGTACCCTGAGCATGGGTGAGAGAGGATGAGGACGGCTTGGTCATCCACTCGACCAAGTCTTCTGCATGTTGCGGTTCAACACAGCCAGCTGCCGAAAAAAGGCCAAGCGTGTCCCACGGCCACGTGCTGATAAGGATGCACTGTCTCCACGACCAGCACTGTTGCCTCTAGACACAGAGCCTGCTTGCCCTCTTTTATTGGCTTGTGACTGTCTGACTCTCCTTGTTGGCCTTCCAGACATACTAATGGCCTGTAGCTGCACTAAGCTGGGATATATATATAAATATATACACTAATACTGCAGCTAGCAAAATCAACTGCCTGCCTGTAGTATGAGAACACCACCAACCTTCTACAGGTAGCTTTAGCTGAACACTGTGCAGAGCTCGCAAAAAACTAACTTGTAGTTTATTTAGCTGCCTGCAGTAGTGATAGGATCAGGAAAACACCACCAACCTTCTACAGGTAGCTTTAGGTGAACACTGTGCAGAGCTCGCAAAAAACTAACTTGTAGCTTATTTAGCTGCCTGCGGTAGTGGTAGGATCAGGAAAACACCACCAACCTTCTACAGGTAGCTTTAGGTGAACACTGTGCAGAGCTCGCAAAAAACTAACTTGTAGCTTATTTAGCTGCCTGCGGTAGTGATAGGATCAGGAAAACACCACCAACCTTCTACAGGTAGCTTTAGCTGAACACTGTGCAGAGGTCGCACTACACTAACTTGTAGTTTTAGCTGAACACTGTGAGGAGGACGCACTACACTAACTTGTAGCTTTAGCTGAACACTATTCAGAGGACGCACTACACTAACTTGTAGCTTTAGCTGAACACTGTGCAGAGGTCGCACTACACTAACTTGTAGCTTTAGCTGAACACTGTGCAGAGGTCGCACTACAGCTGAACACTGTTCAGAGGACGCACTACACTAACTTGTAGCTTTAGCTGAACACTGTGCAGAGGTCGCACTACACTAACTTGTAGTTTTAGCTGAACACTATTCAGAGGACACACTACACTAACTTGTAGCTTTAGCTGAACACTGTGCAGAGGTCGCACTACACTAACTTGTAGTTTTAGCTGAAAACTGTGAGGAGGATGCACTACACTAACATGTAGCTTTAGCTGAACACTGTGAGGAGGACGCACTACCCTAACTTGTAGCTTTAGCTGAACACTGTGCACTACACTAACTTGTAGTTTTAGCTGAACACTGTGAGGAGGACGCACTACACTAACTTGTAGCTTATTTAGCTGCCTGCGGTAGTGATAGGATCAGGAAAACACCACCAACCTTCTACAGGTAGCTTTAGGTGAACACTGTGCAGAGCTCGCAAAAAACTAACTTGTAGCTTATTTAGCTGCCTGCGGTAGTGATAGGATCAGGAAAACACCACCAACCTTCTACAGGTAGCTTTAGCTGAACAATGTGCAGAGCTCGCACTACACTAACTTGTAATTTTAGCTGAACACTGTGAGGAGGACGCACTACACTAACTTGTAGCTTTAGCTGAGCACTGTTCAGAGGACGCACTACACTAACTTGTAACTTTAGCTGAACACTGTGCAGAGGTCGCACTACACTAACTTGTAGTTTTAGCTGAACACTGTGAGGAGGACGCACTACACTAACTTGTAGCATTAGCTGAACACTGTGAGATGGACGCACTACCCTAACTTGTAGCTTTAGCTGAACACTGTGCAGAGGTCACACTAAACTAACTTGTAGCTTTAGCTGAACATTGTGAGGAGGACGCACTACACTAACTTGTAGTTTTAGCTGAACACTGTGCAGAGGTCACACTAAACTAACTTGTAGCTTTAAATGAACACTGTGAGGAGGACGCACTACACTAACTGTAAATAGTCTAGCTGCCTGACTGTGGTACTAAGAGGATCAAAAGAACACCAGCAATTTTCTTCAGGTAGCTGTAAATACTGTAACAAGACAAGCCTGCCTGTCAATAGGAAGATAACAGGAACGGATCTAGCTAAACGGAATACAGTGTATATATATATATATATATATATATATACAAAATACACTGTAAGTGCAGCTAACTCACTGACTGTCCTGCCTAATCTATCTAACTTAAATCAAATGACACTGTCTCTCTGTCTATCTCTTTCAACGCCGGAACACACACTACACAGGGCCACCTTGCAGGCGGCCTTATATAGTGTGGGGCCTATACTAAATCCCCTGAGCCATAATTGGCCAAAGCCTCCTTGGCTTTGGCCAATTACGGCTCTCTGTTCAGATGGCGCTGTTATTGGCCAAGCATGCGGGTCATAGTGCATGCTTGGCCAATCATCAGCCAGCAATGCACTGCGATGCCGCAGTGAATTATGGGCCGTGATGCGCCACACGAATTTGGCGGGAACGGCCCATATCGTACGCAATTCGGCGAACGGGCGAACAGACGATGTTCGAGTCGAACATGAAGCTCATCCCTATTCATGAGGTATGTAAATGGCCTACACCTATAGCAAGGGTATTATTCATATTTAGTCAGAGCTGCACAGTTTGTTTTCATCTACAGACTCCCCTTATCTTCATGGGGAGTTTTTGTTGTAAATGTGAAATAATTTAAGTTTGAAAGCATTTCTTTTCACTTCCTGTTTTGGCTATGGGACAGGAAGTGAAGGGAAATCTCCACAACGGGACAGGGATGACAAAAATTAAACAGACAGCCTCCCTTAATTACTCTATTAAAAATTAGAAAATGTAATTCACAATAAAATACAGAATTTTACTGAATGTTACCACAACACATAATAAGGCCTCATGTACACTGCTGCTGGTAAACGGACGTTTAGGAGCAGTTGGGTGTTTTTTTTTCAGCTGCCCCTAAACTCTCCTCTATGTTATCTTATCAGTATATGTACACAGGGTCGTTTATAGTCGTTTCTAGGCAGTTGAGTTTAGACGTATTTTTTGGAGCGCAAAGAAATGCGTTCAGAACGGATGTTCAGGGGCATTGGAAACGCCTGTAATAGCTTGTAAACGCGGTAACTCGCGTTTAGCTAGGTTTCGTTTACAGGCGTTTTTAACTGCTTCCCGACCGCCTCATGCAGATATGCTGCAGCAGAAGGGCACACACAGGCAGATTAACATACCTGTACGTTGCCCTTTAAGAGGCGGGGGCGAGCCCGCCGGGAGCTCCGTGGCCGCAAGTCCCGCGGACTCGATGTCTGCGGGCATTCCTGCGATCGTCTCACGGTGAGGAAGAACGGGGAGGTGCAAATGTAAACAAGCATCCCCCCATTCTGCCTAATGACACTGTCACTGATCAGCTCTCCCTGTAATCGGAAGCGGTGATCAGTGTCGTGTCACACACAGCCCCTCCCCCCCCCACAGTTAGAATCACTCCCTAGGACACACTTAAACCCTACAGCGCCACCTAGTGGTTAACCCCTTCACTGCCAGTCACATTTACACAGTAATCAATGCAATTTTTTAGCACTAATCGCTGTATTAAATGCCAATGGTCCCAAAAATGTGTCAAAATTGTCTGATGTGTTCGCCATAATGTCGCAGTCGCGATAAAAATCGCCGATCGCCGCCATTACTAGTAAAAAAAAAAAATATCACTAAAAATGCCATAAAACTATTTCCTATTTTACAGACGCTATAACTTTTGCGCAAACCAAACAATATACGCTTATTGCGATTTTTTTTTACCAAAAATACGTAGAAGAGTACATATCGGCCTAAACTGAGGAAAAAAAATTGTTTTTTTTATATATTATTTGGGGATATTTATTATAGCAAAAAGTAAAAAATAATGCATTTTTTTCAAAATTGTCACTCTTTTTTTGTTTATAGCGAAAAAAAAAAAAAAAAACGCCGAGGCGATCAAAAGAAAGCTCTATTTGTGGGAAAAAAAGGACATCAATTTTGTTTGGGAGCCACGTCACACGACCGCGCAATTGTCAGTTAAAACGACGCAGTGCCGAATCGCAGAGTGCTCTGGTCAGGAAGGGGGTAAAATCTTCCGGGGCTGAAGTGGTTAATGGAGATACATTTTTGACTATTTTCAATGTAAAAAAACGCTTCTAAATGCAAACGCGGCACAATGGAAGTTTTTATTAACGTCGGTCACTCTCTGTCAAGATATGTACTTTGCACCCCCCCCCGTCGCCGTTACTTGGGGTCCCCCCCCGTCGCCGTTACTTGGGGTCCCCCCCCCGTTGCCGTTACTTGGGGTTCCCCCCCGTCGCAGTTACTTGGGGTTCCCCCCCCCCTGTCGCCGTTACTTGGGGTTAAATCGTCCAGGAGAGGTTGTAAAGCGTCCTGTGTACATGAAGCGTAAGGCTGGCCATACACTATACAATCACATTGTACAATCTACTTTAGATCTACCTTCAACGATGTAGCATAAGAGCCTACCTTAATACTAATTGAATGGAATGTGTAAAACAAAGATTGTACAACCTTACTGTATAGTGAATCCCAAGGTGTATACAATTTATGATATTAATACATATATATGGACATATTTTTTGACCTTTTTCCCATAGAGCGCTGCTTTAACCACAGCTGCCCTGCACCCCTCAGTCCTGCTGTCCCCCCAGCACATACTCACCACCACCACCAGCCGTCATACCACTTCCGGCTTCCTGTGCAATACCGCTCTCAACCAGCAGGGGGTGATCAGCGTGAACCGCAAACAATGCGTTCCAAGTTGGCGTCAGCCGATGCCACACCCAATCCCAATTCTGTCGTGCAGGGCAGCGTGCCAGGAAGAGCGCCGTGACGTCGGTTTCCTCAGTGTGTGTCGCGGAAAGGTTTCGCTGGCTGGTAAAGTGAGGAGAAGGAGAAGGAGAAGGAGAAGGAGAAGGAGGGCGGACAGCGGCGGGAGGAGAGAAGAAGAAGAAGAAGGAGCAGGGTCCTGTGTGCCTGAGGTACGAGTGTTGGGGAAGGGAGAGGGTGAGGGGGGTCAGGATAGGGTGGGGGTGGGGTACCATATGGAGGAAGGCCCCAATGTTCTCACCACACTCTAGTCTAGAGAGTCGGGAAAGTTGGATGTTTACCCCTCCACACTGGAGTCCAGGAGGGCCCATATAGGGGGGAGATCATAGGTTATATTAAGTGGAAACCCCCACCTTACTGGGTGAAGTGATGATATACCCTCCTAAAGAATAAATTCATATATCTACTTTGCACCCCCCCCGTCGCCGTTCCTTGGGGTGCCCCCCCGTCGCCGTTCCTTGGGGTGCCCCCCCGTCGCCGTTCCTTGGGGTGCCCCCCCGTCGCCGTTCCTTGGGGTGCCCCCCCGTCGCCGTTCCTTGGGGTGCCCCCCCGTCGCCGTTCCTTGGGGTGCCCCCCCGTCGCCGTTCCTTGGGGTGCCCCCCCGTCGCCGTTCCTTGGGGTGCCCCCCCGTCGCCGTTCCTTGGGGTGCCCCCCGTCGCCGTTACTTGGGGTGCCCCCCGTTACGTGGGGTGCCCCCCCCGTCGCCGTTACTTGGGGTGCCCCCCCCGTCGCCGTTACTTGGGGTGCCCCCCCCGTCGCCGTTACTTGGGGTGCCCCCCCCCGTCGCCGTTACTTGGGGTGCCCCCCCCCGTCGCCGTTACTTGGGGTGCCCCCCCCGTCGCCGTTACTTGGGGTGCCCCCCCCGTCGCCGTTACTTGGGGTGCCCCCCCGTCGCCGTTACTTGGGGTGCCCCCCCCGTCGCCGTTACTTGGGGTGCCCCCCCCTCGGCCGTTACTTGGTGCGCCCCCCCTCGGCCGTTACTTGGTGCGCCCCCCCTCGGCCGTTACTTGGTGCGCCCCCCCTCGGCCGTTACTTGGTGCGCCCCCCCTCGGCCGTTACTTGGTGCGCCCCCCCCTCGGCCGTTACTTGGTGCGCCCCCCCCTCGGCCGTTACTTGGTGCGCCCCCCCCCCCTCGGCCGTTACTTGGTGCGCCCCCCCCCCCTCGGCCGTTACTTGGTGCGCCCCCCCCTCGGCCGTTACTTGGTGCGCCCCCCCCCTCGGCCGTTACTTGGTGCGCCCCCCCCTCGGCCGTTACTTGGTGCGCCCCCCCTCGGCCGTTACTTGGTGCGCCCCCCCTCGGCCGTTACTTGGTGCGCCCCCCCTCGGCCGTTACTTGGTGCGCCCCCCCCTCGGCCGTTACTTGGTGCGCCCCCCCCTCGGCCGTTAGTTGGTGCGCCCCCCCTCCCTCGGCCGTTAGTTGGTGCGCCCCCCCTCCCTCGGCCGTTAGTTGGTGCGCCCCCCCTCCCTTGGCCGTTAGTTGGTGCGCCCCCCCTCCCTTGGCCGTTAGTTGGTGCGCCCCCCCTCCCTCGGCCGTTAGTTGGTGCGCCCCCCCTCCCTCGGCCGTTAGTTGGTGCGCCCCCCCCCTCGGCCGTTAGTTGGTGCGCCCCCCCCCTCGGCCGTTAGTTGGTGCGCGCCCCCCCCCCCCGGCCGTTAGTTGGTGCGCGCCCCCCCCCCCCCCTCGGCCGTTAGTTGGTGCGCCCCCCCCCCCTCGGCCGTTAGTTGGTGCGCCCCCCCCCCTCGGCCGTTAGTTGGTGCGCCCCCCCCCTCGGCCGTTAGTTGGTGCGCCCCCCCCCTCGGCCGTTAGTTGGTGCGCCCCCCCCCCTCGGCCGTTAGTTGGTGCGCGCCCCCCCCCCCCGGCCGTTAGTTGGTGCGCGCCCCCCCCCCCCCTCGGCCGTTAGTTGGTGCGCCCCCCCCCCCTCGGCCGTTAGTTGGTGCGCCCCCCCCCTCGGCCGTTAGTTGGTGCGCCCCCCCCCTCGGCCGTTAGTTGGTGCGCCCCCCCCCCCCTCGGCCGTTAGTTGGTGCGCCCCCCCCCCCCTCGGCCGTTAGTTGGTGCGCCCCCCCCTCGGCCGTTAGTTGGTGCGCCCCCCCCTCGGCCGTTAGTTGGTGCGCCCCCCCCTCGGCCGTTAGTTGGTGCGCCCCCCCCTCGGCCGTTAGTTGGTGCGCCCCCCCCCTCGGCCGTTAGTTGGTGCGCCCCCCCCTCGGCCGTTGGTGTGCCCCGTGTTACTTGGGGTGCCCCCCTCCCGTCGCCATGACTTGGGGTGCCCCCCCCTGTCGCCATTACTCGGGCCAGTGTGCACACAGTAGGGGCCCCCGGTGCAGTGCCTGGCTAGCACACGGGTAAGCTGTATTTTGGTGCTCTGCGGGGCTCTGCGTTGTTTACATATACAGAGCTCCATCCAGCGTGTCTCAGCGGGTGCCGGTGTTCTATCAAAAAGTGCCCGCGCATGCGCAGAGCGGAAGGGCACCACTCCAGCTGATTTCCTGATCAGCTGCAGTGACGTCACCACAGCGCATGCGCACATCGTAGGAGGCTTTTTTTTTCGACGGGAGATACCATTTCACAGCCACAATTAAAAGCTATGCAAAGAGCAGAGGGACACCGTAGTTGTCACATTGTGCCTCTCTGTTGCAGGGTGGGTTGTGGGTGAGTTGCAATTCGCCCTTAGACACAGGCAAAACCCGCCGTTCAACACACCCACAACCCGCCCTGCAACACAGACAAAAGCGGACCTTGAGCACACGGTAAGCCTGCGGCGCAACAGCGAGGCACACTATGACAAATACGGTGTCCCTCCGCTCTTTGCATAGCTTTCACTTGTGCCTGTCACGATGTGCGCATGCGATATGGTGACGTCACGCCAGCTGATCGGGAAATTGGCTGGAGTGCTGTTCCGTTCTGCCCATGCGCGGACACTTTTCGACGGCAGTCAGCACCCCGCTGATCGGCTTCCATTGGGACTAATCACAGAAGAGAAGCCTCACACTGAATTACTGCACAGATCTGGAGGAAATAAACAAAGCGCTCCACCATTCAAGGAAGAAATACACGGCACTCAACATTTACTTACCCTGGAGTTCAGTTTCTAACCACTTGCCCCCACCGCACTATAGCCAAATGGTGACTACAGCACGGTCGTCCAGTTCTGGGAGAGCATCCATTGATCGTTTTTCAGACAGGCTCTGTGTAAACAGCGATGAGCCTTCATATTTTAAGGCTATGTAGTGTTTTTAAAAAGTACTGAGGCCCCTTGACTGCATAGTGCATCTTGCTACAAAGATGAACCAACCCTTTGAGTTCTGAAGCAATGTTGTCTGAATGTTTTAGTAATTACATTTTTCTCTCGTTGACAGAACTGCATTCTAAACCAAAATGGAGCACAAAAGGAGAAAGACCCTGTATAAGCAGGTGGACTTGGAGAATGGCCGAATTGTTGGCATATCAGACGCTGACCTGAGTGATATTGAGAAGGAGCATCTTCTTGCCATGTCTGATGTTGGTATGTCACACTACAGAGATGCCCAAAAAGATGTAGTTGGTTAGATGGTGGTGCAAAAGAAATTTGCAGCTATGAGAACATCATTACATTTAGGATACTTGAGCTGGAGTTTAACTTTAAAGGGGTTGTAAAGTCAGAAGTTTTTTTTTTTTTTTTTATCTTTAAAGCAGAGTTTCACCCAAAAATGGAACTTATCCACTCCCCCCGACCCCCCCCCCCCCCTTGCCACATTTGCCACCTTTCAAGGGGGGAGCAGACAGGCAAGTGTTGTACGTCACCGCGTTCTTGACGTTCGGCATTTCCAACAAGATTTGTGTGACCGTGTGTATGCAAGACAAGTTTGAGCCAACATCCGTCGGAAAGAAAAACCCCATGGATTTTGTTGTCGGAATGTGCGATCGTGTGTACGCGGCATTAGACTTCATGTACACTGCTGCTGGTAAATGGATGTTTAGGAGCAGTTCAGCATTTTTTTTTAAGCTGCCCCTGAACTCTCCTCTATGTTATCTTATCAGTACATGTACACAGGGTCGTTTATAGTCGATTTCTAGGCAGTTGCGTTTTTGGAAGCATTTTTTGGAAAGCAAAAAAATGCGTTCAGGACGAATGTTTAGAGGCATTTCAAACGCCAAGTGCCTGTAACAGCTTGTAAACTCGGTATTTTGCATTTAGCCGCCAGGCGTTTTTAATGGAGATACATTTTTGACTATTTGGGGGGGATAAAAAAAGATTTAAAAAAAAAAATGCTCCTAAGCGCAGCAAAACAGACGGTTTTAAACGTCGTTTACTATTTGTCAAGTTAAATCGTTCAGGGAGGTATTAAAACGTCCCGTGTACATTAAGCCTTAGAGGTCTTCCTTGGGAAGTAGAATAAACAAGGCTATGGGAATTGTTAGAGAATAAAAATCATGAATACATACATACATACATATGGGTTGAACTGGATAGACCTGTGTGGTATTATTTTTATTTTTTTTTTTCTTTAGGCACAGCTGTAGGCAAAACTATTTTTAAAAATCTGCAGTGTTAAACAGGTTTAAGACTTTTAGCCCAGGTTCACACTGAATGCGGGTTTGAGATCATGCGAGTGTAGCTTAACTCGCACGATTTTGAACCAGCATTTCAGTGGGACTTTGGGGGAGATTTGAGAGACTTCTGTGCGGGTTCATGCACAAATGTCCTTTTCAAATCACCCCCGAAGTCGCCAAAAGTAGTGTAGGAACTACTTTTGGGGATCGATGTTGCAAAGTCGGCATCGGACCGATTTGGACGGTGCCGTTGCCCGCAAAAGGCTCTGATTTGGCATGTGATTTGATATGTCAAGTCGGCCCGATGTGAACGAGGGCTTAATGACCCTTTTAAATAGTTAGGTTGAGCCAAGCTGACCCAAGAAACTATTTACTGAGCTTGCTGGGTGTGCTGAATTAACCGTCAGTTGTCTCAGCACTGTGTTCTAGCAGTGGTATAGGGATTTACCATACGATTTCCGGAACAAAATCGAGTCTGGCTGAGAGCTTCTCAGCCATTTACAGGAAGCGTTGTATTCTTTGAATTAATACAAAGCGTCCTCTGATTGGCTGAGGTGACAAGGCAGGTGAATGATGTCATGATTTCCATGGCAGGTGGTCAGAGAAATCTGTGTATTGTAGAGCAGTGGTCATCAACCCTGTCCTCAGGGCCCACTAACAGGCCAGGTTTGCAAGATAACTGAAATACATCACAGGTGATATCATTTGCTGCTCAGTGATTGCAGTATTCTAGTCTGCATCTCCCCAAGGTAATACATAAAACCTGGTCTGTTAGTGGGCCCTGAGGACAGGGTTGATGACAACTGTTGTAGAATACAAAGCTTCCTGATTTTGTTCTGGGAGGACGACGGGAAGTCGCCATCCCACTGCCGGAACACCGCTCTGTATGCTGTAGGTAGCTACATAGGTTAATACAGCATGCCCAGGAAGTGGACCTGTTAGTGCAGGAAATTGCTAGCCCAGGCTGGCCCAAACAAACCATTTAAAGGGACATTACATGTGGGCTTTAAATCTTATGAGTTGTATGCCTTTTTTAACCACTTAAGGACCGCCCCACACAGATATACTGCGGCACGGCAGCCCTCCGGTGCAAATTCACAGGGTCTGGGGTGCGCTTCCGGCGACACGCTGTGATTGGACACAGTGGGAGGCAATCAGTGGGTCTGGCGGACGCGATGTCCACCGGGACTCGCTGATCGTTGACAGGAGAGGCAGAACGGCGGTCTGTCAGAGAGGAAGATGGAGATCTTGTGTTCCTGCTAATAAGGAACACGGATCTGACTTCCTCCAGTTAAGCAATTACCCAGACAGTTAGAAAGCACTCCCTAGGAGAACACGTAACCCTTTGATCGCCCCTCATGTTAACCCCTTCCCTTCCAGTCATTAGTACAGTGACTGCATATTTTTTTTTTTTTTTTAGCATTGATCACTTTATCAGTGTCACTGGTCCCCAAAAAATGTCCAATTTGTCTGCCATAATGTCGCAGTCCTGTTAAGTGCTGATGGCCGTCATTACTAGTAAAAAATAAAAATGCTCTAAAAATATACCATAGTTTGTAGACGCTATAACTTTTGCGCAAACCAATATATGCTTATTTGGGATTTTCTTTACCAAAAATATGTAGCAGAATACATTTTAGTCTAAATTGATAAATACATTTGATTTTTTTACCTTTTTTTTTTTTTTAATTGGGTATGTTTTTTATAGCAGAAAGTAAAAAAAGATTTTTTTTTTTTTTCAAAATTGTCAGCCTTTTTTTGTTTATAGCGCAAAAAATAAAAACCGCAGAGACGATCAAATACCACCAAAAGAAAGCTCTATTTGTGGGGAAAAAAAAAGGACATCAATTGTATTTGTGTACAGCGTCACACGACTGCGCATTTGTCAGTTATCGCAAAAAATGGCCTGCTCATGGAGGGGGTAATCCGGGGCTTAAGTGGGTTAAAGTTTCCCTGTTTATGTCGTTCATGTAGGCTGGATAGTACTATCATTTTCGCACTTTGACTATGAGAGCTATGGCTCTGATACATAGAAGCCATGTCTTTCCCATTCACAGGACTCTTTTGGGGGTGATTTACTAAAACTGGAGCATGTAGAAAATCTGGTGCAGCTCTGCATAGAAACCAATTGTCAAAGTTTAAATGAGCAAGCTGAAGTTAGAAGCTTAATGGTTACCATGCATCGCTGCACCAGTGCTTCAGTTTTAGTAAATCCCACCATTTATGTATTGTTAACTATTCACAAAATACAGGCTGTTGTGTGAATGAGCAAAAGTTGAGAGGAAGATGGACAAACGCGGTCTGTGTATGGGAGTAGCAGCTCCTGTATCTGCGACATACATCAAGTATAATGAAGCTATGAATAAAAGTAATAATAGCTGTACTTCTAGTAACATATACCTCAGGAGACCTAAGGTCCCTTTTACACATGCTGTCCGTTTGCATCACCTGTTTTTTTACATCTACCAGCTTAGAGTCTTCCTTTTTTCTTTTTTTTTGGATTTTTTTTATTGTTCTTAGTGTTGCAGTTTACAGTCAAACAGAGAAATGGGAAAAACGGAGCATAATCAACATATAGCGTACACAACGAAAATCTCTCAATTAAGTTTGCAAGCCACCAGACCTAGCAAAAACACAGTAGAAATGGTCAGGTAAAACGGATCAAGTATGAGGGTGGCCTACAGTTGTTCATACATGTGCTACCGTACAAATAAAATAGCGATGTGAGAGACCAAAACATGCAAACTCGTAAGCTTAAAACTGTGCAACCATCTTTTAACAGAATATATTATACCGAGAAGCAGTGCTTCCGGTGGCCAGGTGGACCCATACTGGGAATTATGAAAGTAATGCCGTGTACACACGGGCGGGCTTTTGAGCATCAAACATCCCACTGAGTTACGACGGACTTGTGAACGACCAGACTTGCCCACACACGTACGGACTAAAGTCCGTTCGAAAGTCCGGTCGTTTGAACTTGATGACGTACGACCGGACTAGAATAAGGAAGTTCATAGCCAATAGCTGCCTTTGCGTCCTTTTTTTTTGTCCGTCAGACTAGCATACAGACAAACTGATTTTTTGATCGGACTCGAGTCAATCGGACAGATTTGAAACATGTTTTAAATCTAAAGTCCGTCTGATTTTCGACAGAAAAAGTCCGCTGGAGGTCTGATGAAGCCCACACACAGTCGGATTGTCTGACAGATTCGTTCCGTCCAAACCAGTCCGGTCAAAGTCCGCCCGTGTGTACACGGCATAAGTCATTGTATAACAGGATATTTGGATATCTGAAGGAAAAAAAAAATCAACATCCCTAGAGCGAGCCTATTAACCCCTTCCCGCCGACCGTACGCAGATATGCGTACTCGGCTTTCCGGGGTTATACCGGGATGATGCCCGCAGCTGCAGGCATCATCCCGGTACCGTTGTTTACAGCGGTCGATCGGCTACCCGAGTATAACAACCGATGCGGCTAAAAGCCGCTCGATTGTTATACCGGAGGAGCGGGAGGGGACATCCCCCCCTCCCGCCGCTGTTACCGGGCCTCCCGTGCGATCGGGAGGCCCGGTGTCCAATCAGGTACCTTCGGCGGCTGGGGGCGGGCTGGAACAAAGCTGTGGGCGGCTTCGTTCCAGCCTTCTCGTTGTAAACGCGGAAGCGACGTCATGACGTCACTTCCCGTTTACCCGGCTGCCAATGGCGCCGAATTTAAAAAAGTACACAGTATTCAGAATCGCCGTTTTTGGCGATCTGAATACTTTGAAGTGTAAAGGAGGGATGGGGGGTCTTTTAGACCTCCGATCCCTCCATAAAGAGTACCTGTCACCACCTATTACTGTCACAAGGGATGTTTACATTCCTTGTGACAGCAATAAAAGTAAAAAAAAAAATTTTTTTTTTAAAACACAAGATATAAAGTAAAAAAATAACTAAAATAAATAAAAAAAAAATATATATTTTTTTTAAAGTGCCCCTGTCCCCGCGAGCTTGCGCAGCGAAGAAAACGCATACGGAAGTCGCGCCCGCATATGTAAACAGTGTTCAAATCACACATGTGAGGTATCGCCGCGATCGTCAGAGCGAGAGCAATAATTCTAGCCCTAGACCTCCTCTGTAACTCAAACCTGGTAACCGTAAAAAATTTTTTAAAGCGTCGCCTATGGAAATTCATAGGTACCATAGTTTGTCGCCATTCCACGAGTGCGTGCAATTATAAAGGGTGACATGTTTGGTATCTATTTACTCGGCGTAACATCATCTTTCACATTATACAAAAAAATTGGGGTGACTTTACTGTTTGGATTTTTTAAAATTCATGAAAGTGTCCCTTTTCCAAAAATTTGCGTTTAAAACACCGCTGCACAAATACCGTGTGATAAAAAATATTGCAACAATCGCCATTTTATTCTCTAGATTCTCTGCTAAAAAAATATATATAATGTTTGGGAACTCTAAGTAATTTTCTAGCAAAAAATACGGATTTTAACTTGTAAACACCAAATTTCAAAAATAGGCTTAGTCATGAAAGGGTTAAAACAGGAAGGGGAGCAAATGTGAAAAGAAAAGATAGAAAAAGAAAGGCAGTTGTGAAGAGAAGGATTAAGGTATCTACTGTCCAATTTAAGGAAGAGGAGAGCTGAGGTTCAGCAAGTGGGGCGGAGCCTCTTGCCCAGGGAACCTTAGTCCTTAACCACTTCAGTCCCAGAACCATTTTTGCATGCATAAACATGCTGTCCGTTTTTCGTCCAATCTGTTTTTATAACGGAAGAAAAATAGGGCTTTGATCCGTCCTAAAAAGCAGATGTTGATGTAAACGAATGATCATTCATTTATATCGTTTTTTTCATAGAAATGCATTGATGTCTGTTTGTCCATTTATCCATCTGTTGATGGATGAAAAACAGGTCCGTATGTGTGAAAGGGGCCTAACTTTTTTTATTTTTTAAGTGCCTGGAATTCTGCAATAAAAAATAAGTTTCCAATATCGCAACTATACTGACCTTGGATCCAGCGATGTGGCGTCCAAGAGCTCCTCGTCGGCTGCTGACATACAGTGCCTTTGAAAAAGTATTCATACCCCTTGAAATTTTCCACATTTTGTCATGTTACAACCAAAAGCGTAGATGTATTTTATTGGGATTTTATGTGATAGACCAACACAAAGTGGCACATAATTGTGAAGTGGAAGGAAAATGATAAATGGTTGTCAAAACTTTTTACAAATAAATATATGAAGAGTGTGGTGTGCATTTGTATTCAGCCCCCCAGGGTCAATACTTTGTAGACTAATGCCGGCCATACACGGTTCGAATTTCGTAAGAATTTTCTTTCGAAAATCGTATGAAAGAATTTTCGTATGAATTTCGCATCATTAGTGGGCTGCAACAACGGCCGATTTTCGTGCGGCAATCGAATTTGAGGAATCGGACATGTTGGAAATTTTCCGAAAAACGAACGATTTTCTAATCAATGATGGGAGAATCGTGCGAGAAATGTAATAAGAAAAGAAAATTTACGGAGAGAAAAGAAGATTCCCGGCCAAGAAAATTCTTTTCTTTAGCAACATGAGGTGAAATTGAAGGCTTGGTCGGCCGAATTTCGAAAATCAATGGTGGCATCATCGGATCACAAAAAAAACGAAATTTCTTATTTTGAAAAGAAAATTCGTTCGAAATTCGACCGTGTATGGCCTGCTTTTAGATTCAGTTACACACAGGTGGACTGTATTTACTTATTGGATGACTTCTGAAGGCAATTGGATCTATTAGATTTTAGTTGGGGGTATAAAGTAAAAGGGTCTGAATACAAATGCACGCCACACTTTTCAGATATTTATTTGTAAAAAAAATAATCATTTATCATTTTCCTTCAACTTCACAATTATGTGCCACTTAGTGTTGGTCTATCACATAAAGTCCCAATAAAATACGTTAATGTTTTTAGTTGTAAAATGACAAAATGTGGAAAATTTCATGGTGTATGAATACTTTTTCAAGGTGTTGTATTCAGGGCCAAGCACTTCAGTTTGAGTAAAAACTTTAAGCACAATTTTAACTTGCTTATTACACAATGTACATATCTGCATATGTTTAAATTTTTATACTGCTTCCTCTTACAGTTCTCTTTTACCAAAAACGCTAAATTATAGAGAAGTCAACTAGAAATGATTTACATGACATGGGAAAATTGTGTAATGAGCTCCTTTAGCAGGTCCGATTATAATCTGACCTTTCATACTACCATGCAGTGGATGACTAACTACACATGTGCTCCTTTTTGATCACTGCTATGCAATAGCTGGAATTTCTGTACAGAAGTTCCACTGTTGACATTGTTACATTTATACATTGCTGGCTGTGTTCGTGGAGCCCGGTTTCGTCGTCATGCCTGGCCAGTGCTGCTTCCTGCACATCTGAACACATGCCTTTGTAAATGCTGCTAGATGTGATTGTAGCCGTATTAGTGCAGTTGTGACAGAGAAAATTGAGTACTGTCCATGATACTTTTTTTATTTGCACTAACATACAATTTTTCAGGACAAGCTTTCGGGGTATGTCCCCTTCTTCAAGGTCCAAGCAGTACTGATTCACAAATTTTTAAAATTTGTGAATCAGTACTGCTTGGACCTTGAAGGGGACATAACCCAAAAGCTTGTGCTGAAAAATTGTATGTTAGTGCAAATAAAAAAAAGGATCACGGACAGTACTCAAATTTTCTCTAAACGCTGCTACAAATGATTAAAAGTGTTAGGCTTACTGTACACGGGATGTTTTTACAACCTCTCCTGAACGATTTAACTTGACAGATAGTAACCCACGTTTAAAACGTCCGTTTTGCCGCGTTTAGCTGCAATTCGCATAACGTGAGTGTGACTGACTTTCAATGGAGCTGGTTCACATATGTCCGGGGCGGCTGCGGTGCAAGTTTGTAAAGGGTCCTGTGCATTTTTGGGTCCCGTTCAGGTGTGAATTCGGGGAAAAACTTGCACCTGAACTGGTGAACACAAACGCACAGGACACCGGACTGCAAACCGCAGCCGGACCTGTGTGAACCCAGCCTTAAAGTGTTTGTAAACCCTTACAGACCACTTTTCGCCACAGGTAAGCCTATAATGAGGCTTACCTGTAGCTGCCCAGGGTATCTCCTAAACCTGCACGGTTTAGGAGATATCCCCTGTATTTGCCGACGTCATCGGCACATGCGCACTGACACAAACTGAAGCAACGGCACGTATGTGGAGTGACGTCATCGCGGCTCCGGCCAATCACAGCGCCGGAAACACGATACCCGGAAATAACCCCCGGGAGTGATGTCGCTGGCCGGTGCTGTGTACGGGCACCGGAGCGAGGGCTTCGGTCTCAGGTGAGTATTACATATTGAGCTAGTACGCTATGCATACTAGCTCATTATGCCTTTTTCTTGCAGGTGTTAGTTTTTTTTTAAATGGGTTTACAACCACTTTAAAGTGTTACTAAAACCTCAACAGTAAAATTAGTCTGTATATGCAGTAAAGCATGCTTGTTATACCCGCTGTGGAACCTAAGGGGTTAATCCTGCGCATTGTGTAAAAAGGCTGTTTGATCCGGTCTTCTCTGATCCTTCCACTGTTCCCAAACCATCTTCTGATAGTACAGAGGCTAGGGGCACTCTGCACATATGCTCAGTTTGGTTTGTATTGCTAAAGAGGTGTTGTTTTTTTTTTTTTTTTGGGGAGGGTGCATGTGATCAGCACAGGGCCAATCAGCACTGTCCAGACAGAGTGTCAGGGGGTCACTCAGCCTCCTAAGATAATCGGAGGAGAATGAAAATTCCTCCTACAAGCTTTAACCAGTACTTGGCCGGACACTGATACAGTAGAATTCACAAGACTGCTATATACTGCTGATGAGAAAAGGTATTTAGCAATTTATATTTACTAAAATAATTGCATTTCCATGTTCTGTTGACTGTGGGAGACCAGATATAGTGAATGCAGGCTCCTGGGTTTAGTAACACTTTAATTTCATCCCTACACCTTTTAGATTTATTGATTAGACTAATTGATTTTATATCTTTACAAAACTTGTGGAATAAAAAAAAATACAAATTGCAATATAAGATATTTTTTCAAAAGCATAGCAGAACAGATGGCACACGAGCAGGTAAACCAGAAAGGCAAGAACATTAAGTGCTTGTTCACAGCAGCCTGCATGCTAAAACAAGTTTAGTGGTGAGGAGGGACGGGGCCTTGCCTTGTTACAACATAAAGCATTGTTTGCTTTTAATTCTTTTTAACTTTATTGAAATGTCACAAAATGACAATTCATTCATTGCTATGCACTCGGCTGCGGTGATCCGGCAGTGACATGAGGTGAAGTGTCTTGTGAAAAAATGCTTGAGGCAGCTTTCTGATGTGATCTGTGCTAGAGTATCACGACCATATATGTTGGTTAACTGGACTAATTTGTCTACCCTAATTTTACATTGTTTATACAATTTTTTTACTTTATTTTGTACGCTTATAATAAAAGAATGGTATTCATTAAAACAGAGTACCAAAAGGAGAGTGCACATTCATTTAGGCCCCTTTCACACTTGTGCGACTTGTTTTGCGACTTGAGACTGCAAAGTCGCATGACAAGTCGTACCCCATGATTTCCAATGAGTACCGTTCATATCTGTGCGACTTCAAAGAGGTCTCAGCACTACTTTGGTCCGACTTTGATGCAACTTTCGGTCCATAGACCTCAGGATTAAACAGGCATTGCTTCAAGTCGCGTCAAAGTCCCAAGGCTTTCAGGTCGTACAAGTGTGAAAGGGGTCTAATACACTGAAACACGTTTCACTAAAATCTGGGAGTTGCTGTATAAGCAACTGCCATCAGACAGGGGAAAAAAAAGCTTATTGACTCAGCATTTCTCAACACTGATCAGAGGCAAAAGTATCTGCAGATCAAAGGGTTGAGCTTTGATCTGCAAATGTCCGTTAATTTTGAACGCCTAAAGGTTTAGTGCTGAGCAGCGCGGGGTGCACCAACATGGCCTCCGCCACCTTCCTACTGCTGGCGTCCAGCTTCTTTCAAAATGTAACATCAAAATAGCATCACAGATGTTAATATACTATATTCATATATGCTCACTTTATTGCTAAAAATTACTCAAAATGAAATTCAAGACGTAGCTGGGTGTAGTAAGATGTCTGCTGCCGCCTTCTGACTGCAGGTGTTCTGTCAGATTAGCAAACCTGGAAGCGGTGGAACGCATGCGCAGTTGATGGAACGTTACTTCCGTTCGCTGATACAACACCGGACCTTCAGAGCGCATGCGTCGGTAACGTCATCGGCTGCATGCACTCCGAATGTTTTCTAAACTACAAGTTTAGGAGATATTTACAGTACCTACAGGTAAGCCTTACTACTATAGGCTTGCCTGTAGGTACAAGTGGCAGAACAGACTTTACTACCACTTTAAAGATGTGTATGTACTTCAAGAAGATCTATTAGAATTAGTAGCAGATGCACAAATGTCATGTATAAATACTGTGTGTGACTACATATGTATGAATGTGAGAGAACCACAAGCCCTCCTTGGGCTATATGGGATTCTCCAGCAAGCTGCACCTCCTCTATTATTGATTTATTACTATTTTACTCACGAATTACAGAGCCTTGCATCACTTGTCACACAGTAAGTTGGCTATGAATTGTTTGTACCTAGTGGACACCTGCAGGTCATATTTAACTATTCATTCACTTTGTTTTCCAGCCAGGGACAACTTAAGGCCGTTAACCATACCACCTGACATCCCGTATAACATGCGCACCACAATGCTTCCTCCCCAGTGTCCGAGGGTAAGTGACCTATCTTGCACCAGTTCAAATCTCAGTTACGCTTTGACTGCCATTAAAGTAGATTTTTTTTTTATTTTGGATAGAGTAAGGGAGTAAAATAACCATGTCCAGTTTTTTTTTTTTTTTTTTTTTTTTTTTTTTGGGGTCATGTGTGTCATATTGGGTAAATTCCCTTTCACTTCCTGTCCCATAGCCAAAACCGGAAGTGAGGGAAAATCACCCCAAAGTGAGGGAATTCATATTCATGATTGCCACCAGAACTAGTGTCCCCATTGAAAGATTTTTTTCCTCTATTCCTGTCTGGGGACAACCCAAAAATTGTGATTTTCTTTAACTTTCATTGATAACAGAAAACATGACAAAGAGAGTGAGTTTATGTTCCTAATGGAGGCACAAACTGCACTTAACTTCTAATCCCTATATCCAGAACTAAAAACAAACAAAAAAAGTTTTGCCCTTAGTTATACTTTTAATGATAAAAGTGATCCTCTCAAGCAACCAATGTGGAGCAATATATAATACAGAGAAAAACAAAACTATAACTGTTCTCCCCCCCCCCCCCCACCTCCCCAAGATATCCAGGCGTGTCTTACAAGCAAGCGAGAAAATAAAGGGAACAGGAAAGCTAAGGACATAGAAGAAAATAATGTCCCCCATTTAAAGTGGCAGTAAAGGCCTGTTAACGATTTATACCTGCAGGTAAGCCTGTAATAAGGCTTACCTGTAGGTACAGTATATATCATCTAAACGTGCACCATTTAGGGGATATTTACTTTAGCAGTGCCGGTGACACCGGCCCATGCGCTTTAAACGAATAGCGTGCCGTCCATAGAGAGCCGTGCTGCGGCCATGACTCCCGTGCGCGTGTGCGGGAGTAATGTCACCACAGCTGGGCCACTCAAACGGCCTTCAGCCTGCGAAACCGGAAGGGAGTACAGGTGAAGATGGAACCCCTGGGTAAGCGTAACAGCGTTATGCTGGATGGCTTTGTGTTCAGGTAATCTTTCATAATGTGCTACTATGTGATGCATATTATCACATTCTGCTCTTAACTTGCAGGGAGAAGATTTTTTATTTTTTTTATTGTGGTTTACTAGCTTTTTAATGGATGTCAACTGCTGCCAAAAGCTACTGTACTTGAAACATTGCACAAATGCCTTCCCAACATCCATATGGAACAGCAAATACTTCAATTATTAATTTAAAGCTGACCTACTCTCAGGCAACCTTCACACAGAACAAGGCCAGATTGTTATGAATGCAACAGGTGACGGTAGACAATCTTCAGCTGCTCTTTTGTTTATTTCACCTCTCAATGTGGCTGAGAGGCAGGCACCATTTTACTGGAAGTGTCAGCTATCATTGGGCAGCTCTTCCGTTCCTAGACTCACCTTCTGGTGACACAGTTGGTGTAATTCAGTAACCCGAAACAAGAGTGGGAGGCATATACCTGTAATAGGCAAAACTGCACCAACATTGATTTCTTTTTTTTTTTTTTTTTTTTTTTTTTTTTTTTTTTTGTAACTGAAAATTCGTTTATTTAAACAACAAATCAGCATTACAGAGCAGTGCTCAAAAGTCATACATTAAATCACATATCCGTCGTCCGTAAATAATATCTAGAAAGGGAAACTAATCCCGTATCGTGTGTCATTTCATCCCAGGAGTTTCAAAACAAGAAATACCATGTAGTTTGATTCTCCAAAATCATCTACCACTTCTCCCGCTCCTCTGAGCAGGAAAAGTTGAGGGGTGCGGCAACGCAAGAGAGAGGGGGGGTCTAGACTCAGGATGGGCAGCCCTATCAGACAAGTATAATAGGTGAGCTGCAGATGTTTCAACCACATGCGTCTATCCACGCCGACCTTATCAAATTTCCTTGTGCATTGTCTGCTTTCGTATGCAAGTCTATATAGGGGCAATACCGAGTTAATCGAAAGTCGCCAGGAGTCACACGCAGGCGGCTCCGCCGACTAACATTTCAAAAATATTTCCCTTCTGGCGTAAAACAAAGAGAATGTTCTGCATAGTTTAGCGTACTTGTCCCCCTCTAACTCCTCCAGATGTCTAAGTAATAGAGTTAAGGGATCTAATTGAATCTCCGTGTCCCATATGTCGCCTAGAGTGGTGGCTACGGCCTCCCAATAAGGGCGAAGCATGGGGCAGGACCAGACCATATGCCAGAATGAGCCCCCTTCCTGCCTGCACCTGGGGCATATTGGATCCTGCTGGGGGTATATGCGGGCAAGTCTCTGCGGGGTGTAATAGGCCCTGTGTAGAAACTTAAGCTGAATAAACCTGTCTTTCGCAGCTATCATTGAGGGAATAAAGGTAGAGACGCCTCCAACTTCTCGTCGTCCAGAGTTGGTATGTCTGCCCTCCATTTGTCCAGAGTCCGTGTTGGTTTATAGTCGTAAGCTACTCAGGTAGAGGTACAGAGAGGAGAGAGGTTTTCCCATCACGCTAAAGCTAGGAGGCGGAGAGCAGCCAGAAAAAACTGAGCTATTGAGATATTTACAAGCTTCGTTTTTATAATGAGACTGACACAGGAGGAGCGGTGTAGGAGAAGGGCTGGCAAGTGATTTTTTTTTTTTGTGTCAACTTTAGACTTTGCAGGCAGCGCTGTCCCAGGGCCAATAGAGGCAGGGCGGCTGGCCTGACACCCCCCAATGGGTGGCTCCCGGGGCGGACCGCCCTATCCCCACCCCCTGTTGGTAAAACTTAGTATCGGCGTATAACACACAGGCACTGTTTGTCTTCTGTTTTCAGGGGAAAAAAGTGCGTGTTATACGCCGATAAATACAGTAGTTACTTTAAGTATCCTATTGGCTAAAAAAAGTCTGCACGCATTTGTTTTTTTTTTTTCCTTCACTGGTCGCCTTTGCTCAACAGGAAGAAAAAGCAGCTGTAAAAAATACATCTAAAGCTGCATTTTGCAAATGCCTTCATGTGTATCAAGAGTCTCGGCGTTCATTCCATTCGCCAGAATATTAACTTATTATGGCCATTGGAATTAATAAGCACTTAAGCATTAAATGTACCGAACGCTTAAACACATTTAGACTTGTGAAGACGCGTTGGGCACATTATGCGGCAAAACGCTTCTCTCCTTAACACGCAAGTCATGATTTTTTTTTTTTGTCTGCCTGTAAACACTCATGCCCCTGAATGCCTGCAAACGTAAAATGTGTGCAAGGACACATAGGCTAAGACAGAGGAGCATTTAGAGGCAAAAAAAAAAAAGTCAAAAGCCTTTAAAAGTGGCGTTTTTGCATTGTGTGCATGAGGGCTAAACAGTGGAGCAAAGTCCGGATAAATGTAGAAAAAAGTGATGCCGCTCTGTAAGTTCCGTGGACCGTGAGAGGAGACCGTCCACCCTCGATGGGAATCAGGTGCAGACTGTGCACAAGTCTATAGTAACAAGAAAATCCCCGACCGCTGCACTCTGGAAACGGACATCTTTATTTCATGCATAAAAATCCAACAAAAGTCATCGGATACGATCAGAAAATAGCATTAGCTAACATGTTTCACATACAAAGATGCTTACTCATAGCTAAAGTGTGAGTGAGTGCAGTTACAGATAAATAGAACAAGAAGATAAAAAACCACCAATGAGAAACTGGTGGTAAAACAATCAATTAATTAAATCAGTACATAATTATCAGTTAAAAGGACACACTTGTGGGACATAGGCCATCTTTTCAACAGTGAAAGGCATCTGTAGAAAAAGGGGGGGGAATGCATATACGTTCAAATGAACATGAACATCAACATCCAGGGGACGGCTTATATTGTTTATAAAGCTTAAAAAAAGCTACTTATAAACAATTAAAAAAAAAAATAAAAAAAAAAGTATTGTGATGTATTGATCTCTTATATCGATATTTATGCCATAAAGGACTTACTAGTAAGGAGGCAACAGAATAGAGTACAGTGAGAGAAGCCTAGTGTACAGCGCACCTAATTGCTAATAACATAAAAAAGGGGGCCGGTTATTATTATTTTAAATCAAGATTGAAGGTATAAGGCGTCTTTTATATATGTCTAAGGCGCCTTAAGTAAAATGTGTCCATTACAGACTGAAATTACTATTGTGTGTGTGTGTATATCAATACTATTAATGCCCTTGGAATAATAGAATTTTCCCTTCCTCTTGTTATAGTCAACCCAAAAAAAAACAACCCAGCTATCGTTGGTTGTACATAATCATACAGTATTACCGTGACCATGCATATAGAGTATAAAAACTTAAAGTATCAAAGGGGTTTCTTGCAGGTATGTAAACCGATATTAACAAATTGAATAGACAGAGGACCTTTTATTCTCAGTATAATCCAACAAGATTTATAGATATTAAATATTAGATATACAAAGTCTCTCCCGACTTACTGCAGAATAGAAACAGATTATACATATCGTGGACGTTGCAGATTTACAATTTAAGTAATCCGCAAGCTTTTTTTTGGATTTTTACGCATGAAATAAAGATGTCCGTTTCCAGAGTGCAGCAGTCCGGGATTTTCTTGTTACTATAAACTTTGGAGCAACAGGAGTCTGAAAATCTAGGTGTGGTGCGTGGTTTTTGAACACATTGTCCTTAATATGTAAATCAGAATTCTACACCTTGACACCTTCCCAAAAAATATTGATCTGGCATGTGTTCAGCCCAGTCATTAGAGGGAATACTGCCTTTATTTTGATTCTGTGATTCTTTGAGCCTAAGGCTCGATTCACACAGGGGCAACACGACTTCAGCGCGACTTTGCAAGGCGACTTCAGCGCGACTTCAGCGCGACTTTAAGCAAATTACAACGCGACTTCAAGTCGCCTCCAGGACAGGCGACTTTGGCTGTGGCCAATCACAGAATAATCAGCTCTCTGGGAGGGAGGGGTTTGCCTGGGCAAACTAATTTTTTTCCCTGTAAAGTCGCTTCAATGTAGATGGAGATCCGACTTGGAGGCGACTTCCATTGAATTCTATGGGTACAGATCGCCTACAAGTCGGATCCAAGTAGTACGCTCTGAAGTCGGAGCGACTTTAGTAGTGTCAATTAAGACGCTCTCATTCACTGTAATGTAAAGCTCACAGTAAAGTGACTTGGGGCGACTTGAGGGCTTACAAGTCTGATCCCAAGTCATCCTAGTGTGAACCGACCCTAACTCTACCTGTTAAAGTCCTTTTTTTAAAAAAAATTTTTTAGGCAACCCTGGCCCAGACGATGTACTGCACTAACAGGTGTGCTTGCTGGCTACGCTGTACTACCTGTATGTAGCCACAGCTATATACAGTATAAAGTAATTTTGTTCCAGCTGTCAGACTGGGACTTTCTGTACCTCTCCTGGAACAAAACAATCAGGCTGAGTGCTGCTCAGCCATTCAAAGGGAGCTTTGTGCGGGACGATCTTTGCATCAGCCAATCGGAGGAAGCTTTGCATTCATAGAATACAAGGCTTCTTGTGAATGGCTGAGCAGCAGGGAGTTGGATAGGAAGTTATCCTAAAGCTACCGGAACACAGAGCTTTTTACTGTATGTAGCTGTGCTCCCAGCAAGCGCACCTATTTGTGCAGCTAATGGTTCATGTGGGCCAAATTATCCCAAACAAACTAATTTAAAAGGACATTAAACATGAAGTTAGACTTTCAGCATCCCAAGCCAGTGCATCATGGGTTAAAATGATCCCACTTAAAATGGCCTTTGCTAAGCGCTTGAGTATCGCCTCCCATTCATTCCAGTGTGACTTTTCGGTGCACTTGCTGGATGTTCCGAAAAGTCCTGCAATCGACACCTTTGGGGCGGGTTGGGAGTGCTGTATTTAGCGCTCCCAAAACGCCCTGCCCATTGGAATGAATAGACAGCGCTTTCAAAGCACCTTTTTTGGGGGTTAAATGTGCCGCTGGAACAAGCGGCGCTTTAGCACTAACTGCCAGCGCTTTCAGAGTGAAAACAATCTTGGGGTCAGATTTGTCCACTGCTATGTCGCAGTTCCACTAAAAATCGCTGTTCGCCGCCATTACCAGTAAAAACAATAAAAATACAAAGAAATGGGCGGAAGAGCTCTGGACAGCCGCACTCCGATAGAAAATTCTGAGTTGTTTCCCCCATTTCTATCTACACATGCATTAGCCAGCACCTGGGGCTCTCTCTTCTCTGGAGGCGAAGGATTTATCTTGGCGGATCCACCTGGAGCGGTGGGGTCTATTTTGTCTCAATAAAAATACAAAGTCCATAAATCTATCCCATAGTTTGTAGATGGTATAACGTTTGCGCAAACCAATCAATATACGCTTATTGGGATTTTTTTTTACCAAAAATATGTAGAAGAATACATATTGGCCTAAATTGATAAAGACTTTTGTTGTTTTTACAGGTTTTTTTTTCTTGGATATGTATTTGCGCAATTGTCAATTAAAGTGACACAGTGCCGAGCCAAATTGCAAAACATGGCCTGGTCATTTAAGGGGGTAAAACCTTCCAGGCTAAAGTGGTCAAACGTTACGTGGACTGAATTCATGTAATTTATATTTAACACCTTTTTTCTAAAGGAATGCAGTTGAGGAAGATGTAAAGTCTTTACAGCATGTGACCATACCTGATTCTCTAGTATTTGTCACTTTTTTACTAGTTTCTAGTTTTCAGCCAACTTAGGTGTTCTTGATCAAGGTCATCTGCTGATCTGAGAACTGTAGTGGGGACTTTTAATGGCAACACTATTCACAGGTAGTGTTACCGACTTTGTGGTGTCTCGTAGCATTGACACCTATGCCGAAATCAGGAGATAGGGTCCCGCTGGGCGGCCACGAAAAGGCTGGGAGAGCAGCGTGGGCTTCAGGTACAGCCCAGGATCCGGTGACCCCTGGCAAATCGTCATTCGACCTGGGCCCGACCCCAGGTTGAGAACCACTGGTCTATGAGGACATGAATGTGAAGGGGTGAGGACAGAAATGTAAAAGAGCGGGGGGGGGGGGGGGGAACGACAGGAATGTAAAGAGGGGAGCAGGGATGTGAAGGAGGGGGTGATATACATGGGGCTGAGGACAGGAATGTAAAAGAGCGGGGCAGGGGGGGGTATGAGGACAGGAATGTAAAGGGGGGGCGGAGGACAGGAATGTGTGTGGACAGGAATGTGAAGGGGAAAGGGGGCGATACAAAGGGGGGGGGGGGTGACGACAGTAATGTGAAGGGGGTGCTGAGTACAGTAATGTGAATGAGTAGGGGGCTGATATAAAGGGGGCAGAGAACAGAAATGTGATGGGAGAGTGATGTGAGGGGGTTGAAGACACTGCTGTAAAGCTGGTGATGTGAAGGGGGCTGTGATGTGCAGGGGGAGGGGGCTGGGAACACTGTTCTGATGTGAAGGATCTGATGCTAGGTTTATATCACTGCTACCTGTGTTCTGCGTTTAGGCTGTTTTTACATGCAGACATGCAGAAAAAGAAGTCCCTGACCTTTTTTTCTTTTTTTTTTTTTTATTGCGCTGCACTAAGCTAGTTTGGCGATCACGAAAATGTGCAGCGTTTGCCCGATGTTTCAAGGTGCCATTAGGAATCAAACATGTGATTTGGACCTCCGCTGGAAGAACATTTTAGTGACTGGACCTTCCGTGAATTTTAATTCAATACCCCTGCTCTATACAATGCAGGCAGATCATGGGTGGTGGGAGGTTCTGGCAGGATGCTGTACGTAGCTTCCTGAAAACCTCACAGCACCCGGCCTCAGTGCTCCTCTGCAGAATCCTCAGCCCTGATGCAAGCAGTGGGTTGGCTCTTGGAAGCAGTTAAAGCGGAGGTTCACACAAAAATTTAACCTCCGCTTTTCGGAACCCTCCCCCCCCCCCCCTCCGGTGTCACATTTGGCACCTTTCAGGGGGGAGGGGGGTGCAGATACCTGTCTAAGACAGGTATTTGCACCCACTTCAGGCATAGACTCCCACAGGAGTCTATGCCTCTTCCCATCCCCACCGCGCTGTCTGCTGGGACACACACGTGTCCCAGAGACAGCGGGGACCAGTTAGGAAGCGCAGCGCGACTCGCGCATGCGCAGTAGGGAACCGGGAAGTGAAGCCGCAGCGCTTCACTTCCTGAGTCCCTCACAGAGAATGGCGGCGGCAGCACCCGAGGGACGATTCAGTCTCCGGGTGCCGACATCTCTGGACCCTGGGACAGGTGAGTGACCTTATTTTAAAAGTCAGCAGCTGCAGTATTTGTAGCTGCTGACTTTTAATTTTTTTTTTTTTTTCGCGGGACTCCCTCTTTAATCAAATATTGCAATGCCTTAACAGGTGGGTATTAGTCTGAAGGAGCGGGCACTCATATGCAGACTGTATATGCATGCAGACCAAGTTAACACCCACATGTGATGAAAGGGGTGAGCCAAGAACAGTAAAGCTGGGCAGGAAAGATAATACTGGACGTCCACCAACCAGGACGTAAGGTGGGCTATATCTGATTGGTGCAGCTTCTAATGCACAGTGTTATGCCCTGTACACACGGTCGGACATTGATCGGACATTCCGACAACAAAATCCTAGGTTTTTTTCCGATGGATGTTGGCTCAAACTTGTCTTGCATACACACGGTCGCACAAAGTTGTCGGAAAATCCAATCATTCTGAACGCGGTGACGTAAAACACGTACGTCGGGACTATAAACGGGGCAGTAGCCAATAGCTTTCATCTCTATATTTGTTCTGAGCATGCGTGGCACTCGGATTTGTGTACACACGATCGGAAATTCCGACAACGGATTTTGTTGTCGGAAAATTTTATATCCTGCTCTCAAACTTTGTGTGTCGGAAAATCCAATGGAATATGTGTGATGGAGCCCACACACGGTCAGAATTTCCGATCCGAAGGTCCTATCACACATTTTCCGTCGGAAAATCCGACCGTGTGTACGGGGCATTAGAAGCTCACAGTGTGCAGTGAAATTGGAATAGGCAATTTCAGTATAGCAGAGGAGCCTGTACAACTGTGCCACACTGAATTTCTTCTTTCTTTCAGGGTCATCATAGGAAACCTGTTGAGCCTTTCATAGACATTGTAAGAAAAGGTAAGCTTTCTGATTGCAGTATCATTGTGTCAAGTTGCAATCTTTAATTACTTTGTCATTGTGTGTGGAGTTATTTATACAGGACTCATTGAATCTTATAGTGACTGAGTATGAACAGCATGTAATACATCATTTACTGAGTTTTTTTTATGATGTAGGATAAGGATTGTAAGCTCTAAGGAGCAGGGCCCTCTGATTCCTACTGTATTAAAGTGTATTGTATTTGTACTGTCTACCCTCAAGTTGTAAAGCGCTACGTAAACTGTTGGCGCTATATAAATCCTGTATAATAATAATAAATAATAATAATTTAGCGACACTTTAAAACCTCCAGAAAATTGATTACAGGTTTATATGTAGCACTGACGATTTACACATTACTTTGCATATATATTGTACATTCACATCAGTCGCTGCCCTCAAGAACATGATATATTTTCTGAAAGCCAAGGCCTTGTAGAATAAGATGGTACAGTGGTTGCAATTTTTTCATGTCCTACAATATTGGTTTAACTATTTTTATCAAATCTATATTTTCATGAAAAAATAGATTTTAGTGCAAACAAACACAATTTACTTCCCATTTTTTTTGGTACAGAATAAAAGATGTGCGCTAGTGTAGAGTAAATAGATACCAAATACCTCAGGTCTCAAAACCTACATGCACCTGTTAAATGGCAAAAAAATGTACCCAAAAGGAATAGGCGATGCTTTACACTCTGTGTGTGCAGGGTGGCAGAATTGCTGTAAAAAAAAAAAATTCATTTCTTTTTTTTTTTTAATTTTTTAAATTCTTTTATTACCTGTATTGCTATCACAAGGGGGCTAGCAAGCCTATGTGATAGCATTGGGCAGGTGACGGGTGGTACTTCGGAAAAAAACACACCAAATTTGCATCTAAATATGCCAAGTGCAACTATAAAAATAGTTGTGCAAAACCATATACAACCTTGAGACCCCTTTCACACTGGGGCGGTTTGCAGGCGTTATTGCACTAAAAATAGCGCCTGCAAACCACCCCTAAACAGCCCCCGCTGTTTGTTCAGTGTGAAAGCCCGAGGGCTTTCACACTGAAGCGGTGCGCTGGCAGGAGAAGAAAAAATCTCCTGCAAGCCGCATCTTTGGAGCGGTGAAGGAGCGGTGTATTCACCGCTCCTTCCCATTGAAATCAATGGGACAGCGCGGCTATACCGCGGTAATACCGCGGCTATAGCCGCGCTATACGAGGGGTTTTAACCCTTTTTCGGCCGCCAGCGGAGGGTTAAAACCGCACCGCTAGCGGCCGAATACCGCGGTAAAACAGCGCTGTTTTACCGCCGACGCCCCCTACTGCCCCAGTGTGAAAGGGGCCTAATAAGTACAGTACATCAGATGCAGAATCTCTTTAAACATATCAAAGAAACCATATGTAGTATACATATACTTTTTGGAGTGAACAATACAACTATGCATCAAACTATATGTAAAGTGCAACCATTATAAATAGCGAGGGGGGGGGGTTCAGAGGTCCGTCTGACCAGCTCCCCCCCCCCCCCGACCGATGGAGCACTAGCTGCCACTGTTATAGAGTGTCACTTAAGTGACAGCTGTGAGTTTTCTGGGGCTGCTGACATCACATCCAAAATGGTACCCAGCAGGAGATTTCAGATGTCTGCATAACAGTTTTTTACAGATAAATAAAATACCTTAAAATGCATTAAATGCACATATATCTTCTGGGAAGATTTTTGTTAAAATGCTGTGGTGACTTGAACCCCTTAACAGCGTCTCATTTGACATGTAAAGAGTAAGTTAGGTGGGGTAATGATTTGAGGGGGACTGGGGTGACAAGAACATATCATCCTAAAATCTGCATGATTTGAAACTAGAGCTAGCTTTAGTTGTTTTTTTTCCTTAGTATGTTATATGCTTAATACCCTTTCTTTGAATTCTTTTTTTATCTCATAGTTGAGCCAGTCGCCTTCTGGTTTTCTCACTCAAGTGCGGATCGAATTGAGAATTGTGAGTTAATGAAGATGTATATGTTATGGCCTGTTTTCATGCATGCCTCAAACAACACAACAACATGTTTGCGGACTAGGTGAGTTGCTTCTTTATTTATTGCTTCTCTCAAATTCACTGTAAGCGAAAAGCCACGTGTAAAATTACTGATCTTTGCAGCTCTACCTGGACCTGGTATGGTGGTGAGCTGGCTTTATCTTTTTCTGTTTTGAAGAACTAGTGTTGCAAGCTCCTATTTCTCTCTTTACTGCAGTTAAACTTGCCTTTCCTTCAATGGCGCCTGTACCTCGCCAGCGCTGGCATCTTCTACTGGGTGCCAGCCTCAGCCATCTTCACTGACTATCGCGAGATGACGGCACTCAGTTTTAGATGCCATAGAATGCTGCAAGCAGGCAGGTTGGGGTATTTTAATGCAGAACAGGAGACTTTTCTTGTCTCTTCAGTAAAGAGCCTGCTTGATCACAGTTTGTGACAGTGGGACTTTTTGGTTCTGCTTTAACCACTTAGGCTCCATAACATTTGCGCCCCCCCCCCTTCACAACCAGGGCATTTTTTTTGAGATACAGCACTACGTTACATTATCTGACAATTGCGTGGTCATGCACTCTACCCAAATAGAATTTTGTTGTGTCCCCCCCCCCCCCCACACACACACAAATAGATCTTTTTTTGGTGGTATTTGATCATCTCTGCTTTTTTCTTTCTCGGACATCATGAGACACAGAGCCACAGTAATTACTGATGGGTTATATAGGTATCACTAGGTATTGGACACTGGTCACACCCTAATCAGGAAGTTCAACCCCCTATATAATCCCTCCCCTTCCAGGGATACCTCAGTTTTTACGCCAGTGTCTTAGGTGTTGGACGTGCAAAGATGTCCTGTGCTGAAGCTCCAAAGGGAATATCCTAGATCCTATACTGGGGCAAGCCAGGCGACCGGATCCATTCAAAGTGTCTTTTCATGGCCGAATTGGATGGTACCCGGGCCTCGTGTCCGAAGAAACGAGGTTTTACCTGTAACGCTTCTCTTTTTAGAGAGCTGGACCCCGCAGATCAGAAAATGGCTTTAAACTTCCTAATTTCTGGTGAGGTGCTTTACAGGGCCAGAACTGAAGGATACCCCTACTCGTAGGGGGCCCCAGTCTCTGACGGTTTTCACAAACTGAGCCCACCGTGAGAGGTGAAGATTGGGTCTATGTAAACTGAACCCTGCGGCTGGATAAGGTAAGAGGAGATTCCACAGAATTTTTGAATTCTAGTGGGTTTTCTCCTTTAAGGTAAATGCATGATATGCCTATTGTGACCACCGGGGGCAGCCAAGAGCACTAACCTTCTCATGCTTGATTCTGTCTCAGCGTTCGCTGCACAGGCTCTTCCTCTGGCACCAAGGTAAGATGGTGGGGGGGTTTTCTCAGCTGGGATGTTCCCCCCCAGGCTAGGGAGAGGCTCAGGTATGCTGTAAGGTGGGTGAGACCGCACTGTCACAGCCGCTGCCGCCGCCGAAGCCGCCATTGCAATGCGGGGCCCATCACTCCCGGCCTCCTCCTTATTCCCCCACCCCCAGCCTTCCTTTAGGCTTGTCAGGAAGGGTCGGCTCGCGCGGGAAGCGCTCGTTTTTCAAAAAACGAGGGGGGCGGGGAGGGGGGGGCAGGGCGTCAGCACAGCGTCAGCGTGCTCAGACGCCCATAGTGCCAGAAAGCATGGCTATTTAAAGCACACTGTACAGGTGCTCTGAGCCTTGGAGGGACACAGAGCTGACAGTCGCATGTAAGGTGGGACACAGGTATTCCCCTAGGCTGAATTTACTAAGGAACACCGGACTGGGCATTTGGTAGCAAGGCTTTTAGCCAGACTACATCGCTCAGCAGTCAGTGTTCATTTTTTTGATACCTCACACCTTGTTGCTTTGCACTATGGGTAGAAGAGGTTCAAGCACCCCAAGAACCAGAGACACTAGGGGGTCTCGTTCAGGTTCTGAGGACCCCCTGTCTGCTACACCATCCCCTCCTGAGGGACCAGGGGCGGCTGGACAGGGAGAGCCATTGGGGTTAGGGGCTACACCTGCTTCCGGCACTTCAGCCCCTGTGTACATTACACAAGAGGTTTTTTCCTCAACCATTACTGGATTAGAGAAAAGACTAATGGCCGTGATTACATCTTCACTTAGTGGAAGAAAACGCACAAGGCCTTCCTCTGTTCCCCAAGACCCTCAGAAAAAGGAGCTCTGGGATAAAGGAGATGAATCCCTTTCAGAGGATCGGGATGGGACGGATGATTCCTCTTCGGAGGATTCAGGTGGAGAGGGACTCTGCTAGGGCTGGGAGATTTTCTTTAAAAAAAAAAATCTTCGATTCTCTTAAAAAAAACTCGATTCACGATTCGAATCGAGTTTTTTTTTTTTTTTTTGGAAACCGCGCCGGTCCTGAGGCGCTGCGGGCATGAGCCTTTAGGCGAGGCCGCGGCTTCGGCCTAGTCCGCGGCGTCCGGCCTCGCAGACTAGGCCGAAGCCGCGGCCTCACCTAAAAACTCCTTGCCCGCAGCTCTTCAGGCCCGGCGCGGTGTCCGCGCCGGTCCGGAGGCGCTGCGGGCATGAGTTTTTAGGCGAGGCTGCGGCTTTGGCCTAGTCCGCGACGTCCGGCCGTAGCTGCGGACTAGGCCGAAGCCGCGGCCTCGCCTAAAAACTCATGCCCGCAGAGCCTCGGGACCGGCGCGGTGAAAAAAAAAAAAATCTAAAAAAATCGATTTGCTTAAATTTTGAATCGATTTGACCTCTCAACTCGATTCAAGATTTAAATCGATTTTTTTCCCAGCCCTACTCTCTGCGACTTCCCAAGAGGAGAAAGTCTTAGTGCAGATTCTTACTGGATTGGTCCGCTCCACATTTAAGTTGCCCCTACCTGAAACTGCTACAGAATCCTCTTCTGCTTTGGGGTCACTGAAACCTTTCCAAGCAGCACATGCTTTTCCTGTTCATAATTTACTTGAAAAGCTGCTTTATTCTGAGTGGGATCACCCAGATAAGCGATTTGGATCACCCAGATAAGCGATTTCTTCCGCAGAAAAAGTTTTCTACACTTTATCCTATGGAAGAAAAATTTATTAAGAGGTGGGGAATGCCGGCCATTGATGCGGCCATTTCCTCTGTAAATAGTAGTCTGACTTGTCCTGTAGACAACGCTCAGATGCTCAAAGATCCTGTGGATAAAAAGATGGACTTCTTATTGAAAGATGTTTTTTCCTTAGCAGGATCAGTGGCCCAACCTGCAGTAGCAGCGATTGGAGTCTGTCAATACTTAAGAGACCATGTTAAGCAGGTCATCAAAGTATTACCTGAACAGCAGGCCCAGGGGTTTGCTAACCTTCCTGCGGCTTTATGTTATGTTGTTGACGCCATCAGAGATTCTATCGTGCAGACCTCTCGCCTCTCGCTTGGGTTGGTGCATATACGTAGAATCTTATGGTTGAAGAACTGGTCAGCCGAAGCACCATGTAAGAAGCTCCTGGCTGGGTTTCCCTTTCGTGGTGAAAGGTTGTTTGGAGAGGACTTGGATAACTATATCAAGAGGATCTCCTATGGGAAAAGCACTCTCTTACCTGATAAGAAGAGTAAGCGTCCCTCTTTTAAGCGGACTCTTTCCCCAGCGCCAGGGGCATCAGCCTCCAGGCAGTCACGACGGTCTCCTCCGTCTGGGGCAAGAAACAAGAGTCAACCCCAGGGACACAAGAAGTCCTGGGGGAAGAAGTCTTCTAGACAAGACACTAAGGCCTCTTCATGAAGGGGCGCCCCGCTCGCTCGAGTGGGGGGAAAGACTGCTGCAGCTCTCAGGGCCCTGGCAGAAGGACTTCCAGGACAGATGGGTAATCTCCACGGTAACCTTAGGGTACAGACTGGAGTTCCAAGAATTTCCCTCTCCTCGTTTCCTCAGATCAGGTGTTCCCAGAGAACCAGAAGAGAAGCAGTCGCTCCTTCTAGCGATAGAGCGACTTTTGTCGCAAGAAGTCATTGTGTGGGTTCCCACAAAGGATCAAGGATTGAGGCTCTATTCCAATCTTTTTATGGTCCAAAAACCAGATGGGGACGTCAGACCCATTTTGGATTTAAGAGATCTGAATCGATTCCTAAGGATGCAGTCCTTCCGTTTGGAATCAATTCGGACAGTAGTCTCCATTCTGCAGGGAGGAGAATTTTTGACATCAATAGGCATCAATGATGCAGGCCTACCTGTGCCCATTTTTCCTGCTCAACTGAAGTGTCTGCAGGCAAGAATCACTGCTCTAAGGGAGCTGATTCTGACAGTCAAGACCAAGAAGGGTCCTTCTGTCCGCCTTTGTATGAGGCTGCTGGGGAAGATGGTGTCTTCATTCGAAGCAGTTCCCTATGCGCAGTTTCAGTCAGGACTGTTGCAACACAGTATTCTGTCGGCCTGGAACAAGAAGGTTCAGGCATTAGACTTTCCAATGCACCTGTCGCAGGCGGTACGTCAGAGCCTCAGTTGGTGGCTCATACCCAAAAACCTGCAGAAGGGGAAATCCTTCCTACCAGTTGCCTGGGATCCTCTTGCAGGCAGGACGGATGCGTTGGTGATTCCGTGGCATCGGTTCTCACCGATTTATGCATTCCCTCCTATTCTGCTACTGCCGCGGCTCCTTCGCAGGCTCAGGCAAGAAGGGAAGTCGGCACTTCTGGTGGCCGCTGTTTGGCCCAGAAGAACTTGATAGGCAGAAATAGCAAGGATGACGGTGGGTTCCCGGTGGACCATACCGGTACGCCCAGACCTGTTACCTCAAGGTCTAGTATTCCAGCCTGCCTTACAAATGCTAGATTTGACGGGTTGGCTATTGAGACCCACGTTCTGAAAGGTCGTGGGCTTTCAGGTTCTGTCATATCTACCTTGATCAATGCAAGGAAGCCAGCTTCCAGAATGATTTATCATAGAGTCCGGAAAGCTTATGTATCCTGGTGTGAATCCAGGGGTTGGCATCCCAGGAAATATGTCATAAGTAGAATTCTTGATTTTCTACAATTAGGATTAGAGATGAAGCTGGCCTTGAGTACCATCAAGGGCCAGGTCTCGGCCTTATCAGTGTTGTTTCAACGGCCGCTTGCTTCGCATTCTCTGGTCCGAAACTTTATGCAGGGGGTGATGCGTCTTAATCCTCCCTTTAAAGGCGCCCCTAAACCCCTGGGACTTGAACTTGGTTCTATCGGTGTTACAGAAACAGCCTTTTGAACCAATACGTCAGATTCCTTTGGTCTTGCTGACGAGGAAACTAATTTTTCTGGTAGCTATCTCTTCTGCTAGAAGAGTATCAGAAATATCAGCTCTTTCCTGTAAAGAGCCTTACTTGATTATACACAAGGATAGAGTGGTACTGCGCCCTCATCCTAGTTTTTTACCGAAGGTGGTTTCAGATTTTCATCTAAACCAAGACATTGTTCTGCCTTCCTTTTTTCCAAATCCCTGTTCTTCGGAAGAGAGATCTCTACATTCTTTGGATGTAGTAAGAGCAGTCAAGACCTATCTGGAGGCAACCGCTCAGATTCGCAAGACGGATGTTTTGTTCGTGCTGCCAGAGGGTCCCAATAGAGGACAGGCAGCGTCAAAGGCGACCATTTCTAAATGGATTCGACAACTAATTATTCAAGCTTACGGTTTGAAACGGAAGGTTCCTCCGTTTCAGATCAAGGCACATTCCACAAGGGCTATTGGTGCTTCTTGGGCAGTGCATCACCAGGCCTCTATGGCTCAGATCTGCAAGGCCGCAACCTGGTCTTCAGTTCATACATTCACCAGATTCTATCAGGTGAATGTGAGAAGGCATGAGGATATCGCCTTTGGGCGTAGTGTGCTGCAGACAGCGGTACAGGGTCCTCAGGTCTGATAGCACCCTACCGGGTTGTGATTCCCCCCCCCCCTCAGTTGGCATTGCTTTGGGACATCCCATCAGTAATTACTGTGGCTCTGTGTCCCGTGATGTCCGAGAAAGAAAGAAAATAGGATTTTTTATTACAGCTTACCTGTAAAATCCTTTTCTTTCGATGGACATCACGGGACACAGAGGTCCCGCCCCTCTTCTAATACACTTATATTGCTTTGCTACAAAACTGAGGTATCCCTGGAAGGGGAGGGATTATATAGGGGGTTGAACTTCCTGATTAGGGTGTGACCAGTGTCCAATCACCTATATAACCCATCAGTAATTACTGTGGCTCTGTGTCCCGTGATGTCCATCGAAAGAAAAGGATTTTACAGGTAAGCTGTAATAAAAAATTCTATTTTTTTTTGTTTTTTTGCGCTGTAATCAAAGACTGACAATTCTGAAAAAAACCCCAATATTATTGACTTTCTGCTATAAAACATATCCAATAAAAAAAATGTAAAAAATCATATTTCTATAGCAATTTTAAGGCAATATATATTCTGCTACATGTTTTTGGCAAAAAAAAAAAATTCCCAATAAGCGTATATTGATTGGTTTGTACAAAACTTATAGCGCCTACAAACTATGGGTTATTTTTATGGAAGATTTATTTTTTATTTTTTATAGTAATGGTGGCAATCAGTGACTTATAGTGGGACGGCGATATTGGGGCAGACACTGACACTTTTTTGGGGATCAGTGACACTACGGGCTGGTTCACACCACAAAAACGCATTCCAGATTTGTTCTGAATGTGTTTCTGCATGCGCATTCTTAACGTGTTTTTGATGCATTTCCAAATGCTTTTTTTTTGTTTCACTGTTCACTGTACTGGGGTCCGATGCAGTCCAGTGCGTTTTTGAGGCATTTTATCACGTTCCAGTACAGGCCAGTGCAGGAAAAATGCAGCATGTCCTTTTTTATTTTTTGATTATTTTTTTTTTCCTGGAACTGAAACGCCCACACTGGTGTGACCTATGCTAATGGAAACCATATAACCTATTTTCCATGCGTTTTTAATGCAGAAAAAAAACGCACTGGACTGCATGTGCTGTGAACTGGCCCTAGTACAGTGATCAGTGCTAAAAATATGCAGTCACTGTACTAATGACATTGGCAAGGAAGGGGTTAACATCAGGGGCGATCAAACGGTTGACTGTGTGCCTAGCCAGTGTTTTTTTTTTTTTTTTTTTTTTTTTTTTTTTACAGTGTGGGAGGTCCTTTTTATTAGGGAAAGGCATGGATCCATGTCCCTGTTTTGCAGAAATACGGGATCCATGCCTTCCCTCCTGTGAGAACTGGCGATCTGCCTTGTTTACATGGGCAGGCTACCGTTCTGCCTCTCTGCAGGACAATCAGCGAGACTCCGCCGTACCCATTGATCGGCTTTGGCTTGTGTATAATGACAGCAGGAGCGAGCTGCCAGTGCCGCGCATTCGGGCCCCCCTACCCAGAAGTGCAGGATCATTTTATTTATATATATATATATATATATATATATATATATATATATATATATATATATATATATATATATATATATATATATATATATATATATGCACAGCGGCCGCCGGGTAGCAGTAAAACTGCTATAGGGCGGTGGGCAAGAGGTTAAGATGAGAAACCTAAAGGAGTCAGATTATAACCGCATGATATGTGTTGACCTATGTGTGAACTTTGTCCTGTATATTGTGTTCTGAGTTCTATTATTTTTCACCAGATATGTGGGAGAGAGGAAGTTAGAATCTAGTCTCATGGTTGCAGCTGTTATTTTAGGCATTTGGGAGAGAGATGTTGTCAAGCTTAATCATTTTGTTTATGGCTATTATTTTTGATATCACTTGATACCTGTATGGCCACCATACAGGGCTGGACTGGGATAAAAATTTGGCCCTGGACTTCATCCAGACCGGCCCACTTTAATTGTGCAAACAAGCACAAAAACAGCCTATAAAATATACGCAATTGTGCAAAAAAACATAAGTAGCATAACATAAGGAGTCCTCACTATCCTCTTTTATTATTTCACTTATTCTCCTCTGTATTTTTCTCATCTTTCTCATATCACTGCGTGAAGTTAAGGGCGAACCAAGAAAGCCGTTACTTTAAAAGGCTGTCACTGAAACCAGCCCACTGAGCCATCGGCCCACCGGGAAACTCCCTGTAGTCCCAATGGCCAGTACATGCCTGCTACCATATAAAAGGTCAGATTAATATGCAGTTGCCAAAAATATACAATATTGCCTTAGGCTTAGATTGTCAGGAGTTCCCTCTTCCTCTGGATATGTGCCCGAGATCAAGCATAATGTAGGAGATGCTGTTTAAAAACTTCTGTTTATTTCTGATTGCGGTCACTTTGCTAGCTAATGCTCTGTAATCCAGTGGGCACTGATCTTAATCTATAAACCATGTATAGACTTGAGATATTATCTGTGTGGATCTCCTTCATTCAAAGGCTCTACACTACAAAAGAAACAATGTACCGTATATACTCGAGTATAAGTCGTTCCGAGTATAAGTCGAGGCCCTAATTTACCACAAAAAAGATGGGAAAAATGTTTTGACCCGAGTATAAGACGAGGGTGAGAAATGCACAGCTACTGTAAGTGGAAAAGAGGGTCAACAATGCCCATTTGCAGCATCACTGTGCCCATTGGCATGCCTCACTGTGCCCATTTGCAGCCATAGGTCCCCTGAACTTCAAACTCGGTAGTTAAGGGTTCCTAGATGCCCGCTAGCTGCAGGAAAAATTTGGGGTCTCTGAACCCAAAAGGTCCCGAAATGACATTGCTGCAGATGGACACAGTTGACCAAATTTGGGCCCCGTATCTCGGGGCCACTTGGTGCTAAGAACCCCAAATTTGGTGTGCAAACCCAGTGGAACTAGCAGCATAAAATTTCCAAAGCTGGGGTTTCTAGCACCAAGTGCCCCTGAGATACAGGGCCCCAAAAATCAGTTCAGAAAATGTCAAGCACTTTTCTGCAGCAGAGAATGACATTTTCCGAACCGGTTTTGGGCCCCTGTATCTCAGGGCCACTTAGTGCTAAGAACCCCAGCTTTGGATATGTTATGGTACCAGGTCAAGTGGGTTTGCACACCAAATTTGGGGTTCCTAGCACCAAGTGGCCCTGAGATATGGGGCCCCAAAATCGGTTCAGAAAATGTCAAGCACTTTTCTGCAGCAGAGAATGACATTTTCCGAACCGATTTTGGGCCCCTTATCTCGGGGCCACTTAGTGTTAGGAACTTCAGCTTTGGATATGTTGTGGTACCAGTTCCACTGGATTTGCACACCAAATTTGGGGTTCCTAGCATCAAGTGGCCCTGAGATACGGGGCCCCAAAGTTGGTTCGGAAAATGAATTTTTTTGCTGCAGAAAAGTGCTTGACTCGAGTATAAGTCGAGGGGGGCACTTTCAGCACAAAAAAATGTGCTGAAAAATTCGACTTATACTCGAGTATATACGGTAAATCTCCTTGTTGTGTTTACAGATGTCGCAAAGAAACCTAACAAATGTTATCTCCCTTCTGCCCAATAAAAACTTTAAAGTGAACCTGTACTTCACCTATTTAGGTCCTGTGAAAGCCAATATGTAAATGTTGCTACATCTATCTATCTATCTATCTATCTATCATTCTACATAGAAACAAATTTATGAAAAACATTACTTTGGTAAATCGGTCGTACCACTTTCACATGTAATAAAGAGACTTTTAGGTGTTTAAAAGATTAATTATTCCTTTCATGATGCTTTATTTAAAAGATCATTACCACTAAAGCTATGTACTTGATATCAAGGTAGGCTTATGGATGCTTTTTCCTGTCTTCTGTTAATTTAAAAATAATTTGTCATGGTAAATTATGCATTTACATTATGCAAACGTACATATGTACATCCAGTGTGAACATCAGATCGATCCTATGTAAAGGCACAATTTAATCCATTATGAATATGTTGTTTTTTTCAGAGAACCACATAGTTTAGAGATGACCATTAAAGAGTTAAACTTTATTGAGCTATTAGAAGATCTTGCTGAGCTCTTTAAGAAAGTATCGGTAAGTTGGCACCTAGCAGTATCCAGTAAGTTCTCATCTATACCTTTTTTTTTTTTTTTTTTTTTGGGAGTCTGGCTTTTAGACCCCTTTCACACTGTGCTGCGACCGGTAAAGCGCCGCTTTACCGTCGTTTTAGCGGCCGAAAAGGGGTTAAATCCGCCCGCAAAATGCCGCCGGAGCGGCGTTTTGCCAGCGGAATTGCAGCGCTGCCCAAATGATTTCAATGGGGAGCAGCGTTGGAGGAGCGGTGAGTTCACTGCTCAAAAGAAGCTGCTGGCAGGACTTTTTCTGACGCCCTGCCAGCGCACCGCTCCAGTGTGAAAGCCCTCGGGGCTTTCACACTGGAGTGAATGGAGCAGCTGTTTTAGGGCGGTTTGCAGGCGCTATTTTTAACGCTATAGAGCATGCAAAACGCTCCAGTGTGAAAGGGGTCTTAGGTTGGCTATTTTTTAAAGCCCCTTTCTATTTAAAAAGTAAATTGACAAAATAGGACTATCATACCAACAACTGTATGACCAAACGTATGTGGTCCCCCTTATAATTATTATTTCATTTAGGTTTTTTCCATTAGAAGGTACTACATTTTACATCATGAAAAAACATTCTGGACCGTATTGCCACCCTTCCAACCTTGTGGTAACTCTTTGAGGAAGGCCCTTATCTGTTCCAGCATGATTTTGCCCCTTTCACAAAGCCGGCTCCATTAAAAGTGAATTCCAGGCATGATGTATTCTTGCACAGTTACAGATTGGACCAATGTAATTATGTATTTTCCATACCTGGCCGATGCCCTTGGAAGCAACGGAGTGAACTCCACTTGCTTCTGGGTCCTATGCTAAGTGGCTGGTCTGATGTATTGTTAATACAGGAGGTTGGCTGCTTAGCACAGGCACCATTCAGACAAAGCTTTGCATTTTTTTTAATAAATGCAAAATATTCTCTGATTAGATGAGGTGGAGAGCGTGGCATTACCGACCCACCCCTCCACCTTGTCCAATCAGAACACTTTCTATTAGTTCAGAAAATGCAAAGCATTCTTTGAATGGCGCCCGTGCTGAGCATCCGACCTTCTGTGTTCACAATGTATCTCTCCGTCCACTTAGCACAGGGATCGGAAGCAGGTGGAGATCACTGAAGTGGCCCTGTTTACTTAACTAATTTCTAGCTTGCAGGAGCATCGACCAGATATGGCAGGGGTAGGCAACCCCCGGCACTGGTGCCGCAAGCAGCACATGAAGCCTCTTTTGCCGGCACTCGACTCCCTCCCCATCAGCAGAGCAGCGCAGGGAAGTGTCAGTGAGACACTTATACATTCCAGTTTCAGAGTTCCCCACACCACACCTACACTGAGGGGGAGGCACTGTGCCCCCACACATTGTAAAAGATGGGAAACATTGCTTGGTTCCCTAACTTTGCTGTAGCTGCGAATGTCAGCTTTTGTGACGGGGAAGAGGTTGGGTGCAGTTCTGTTAGGGGGGAGCTGTCCCTGTTTATTCAGTAGTGAGACAGGAGAGCATTGGGATACGGCGGTGGAGCAGATGTGCAGGGAGGTACAGTGGTGGGGCAGATGAGAAAAGGAGGTACGTTGAATGGGGCAGCTGAGCAGGGGGGTTACAGTGGTGGGACAGAAGAGCAAGGGGGTACAGTGGTGGGGTAGATGGGCAGAAGGTACAGTGGTGAGAGGGATGAGAAGGGGTGTTCAGCGGTGGGACAGAAAAGCAGGGGGTTACAGTGGTGGGACAGATGAGCGGGGGATCAGTGTAGGGCCAGATGAGAAGGGGGTTACAGTGGTGGGAACGATGAGCAGGGAGGGTCCACTGTTGGGGCAGAGGAGAAAGGAGGTACATTGGTGGGACAGATGAGCAGGGGGTTACAGCGGTGGGGCAGAGGAGCAGGGGATACGGAGGGGGGGCAGATGTGCAGGGGGTTACAGCGGTGGGGCAGAGGAGCAGGGGATACGGAGGGGGGCAGATGTGCAGAGGAGAAAGGAGGTACATTGGTTGAACACATGAGCAGGGGTTACAGTGGTGGGGCAGAAGAGCAGGGGAAACATAGGTGGGACAGATGTGCAGGAGGTACAGTGGCCAGACAAGACATTCAGGTTTGACTGTGCAGTGGTTAAGCAACAGAGCCTGGTCAAGGACCCAATCCAAACAGCACTGTGCAAATCAGTAGAGCCTAATAGGGACAGAACTAGATGCTTGTCAAGCTGTGCCACAGTGTACATGATGAGCTGAGGTGTGTTCAGACACAAGTCCAAACCCTCCTGAGCTGTCCTGCTGGGAAACTGTTCAGAGTGGACAGCAAACTGCCTGTAATTGGCTGTCTACTATGACAGCTTCCCCCTGGATAACTCAGGCTGGTCTGGACTTGTCTGAACATACCTGAGCTAATTCCTAATGTTGAGTGGAGTAGAGAGCAGATTTAAAACAGTCTATCCCTTTTAGCTGTGGTAGCAGCTAAAAGGGATAGACTGATAGCATCTTTTTGTTATTAGACTGACTGTTTCTGTTTTTAATGTTCCAGGACCGACGATCTTTGGTGGAGGAGGCATTCAAAATTGGATGGAAAATGGAAAAAGTAATGTGTACCATAATTTAGTTGATTTTTTTTTTTTTTTGGTTTATACAATTTTTAGATTTGACCAAGATTTAGTCATGACCATACTAGATTTTCTAGTTTGGTCTTGACTGTTTTGTAGATGAGACCTCCATTTTGTAATCCCATTTTTTTTTTGTGCAAAATTTAGGCCCCCTTTACACAGGGCGGATCCACTCTGGGAGGAGATGGCTCCTTTGATCCCCGCTGAGCAGACAGATGACAGGTCCATCTCTGCTCACTGTGCAGGGATGGACATGTCAGGGCCATGCTGTTCTCTGTGGGAGGATCAGATAAAAACAGACAGCATGTTCGTTTTCATCCAATCCGCTGGACGGATGGCGAATGTAACGCCATCCGTCTCTTTGTAGCGAATCTTGTCGGATGGCAGGCGGGTGTCAGTGGACACATCTCCGCTGACACCTGCCTTCCCAAGTCAATGGGTGGCCTACTCTGGTCCGCCTGAAAAACCTACAGACGGATCTTTGCGGGCCGATCGTGTGAAAGGAGCCTTATGTTTAAGCGTATAGAAATTTGAGTTATTGGTGGGGTTGGCACTCTAAATCGCAATCATGTGGAAATGTTTAGATGAGTTGCAGTAAATTAACCACTTATTGTCCATTCATCATTATCCATTCATCATTATCCATCGTCATATCCATTATCCATCATTATCCATTCATTATACATCCATTTATTATTCATCATCCATCTATCATCATTTATCATCTACCCATCCTTCATCAGTATTTGCTGATTGTTAATGATTGTACATTGACATACACATGCTCAAGTAGACGGATGAAAGAGATGAATATGAAAGGTGTTCATGTGTGCAAATGATGGGAAATGGTCATTTATAGTCACAATCGGTACTCATGTCTTACGAACCTACAAGTCAATTTTTAAAAATTTTTTTTTTTACTGCAATAAAGCTCTTAACTAAATGACTTTTGCATTGCTAAAGCATTATGTATTATAAACAGCTGGGTTTGTTTTATACTTTCACCTTTCTTTCTTGCTTTGTTGCATATCAGCAATGTTGAGGTCCTGCAGCCACTTTACATCTACATGTAATCCAGCATCTGTATATGGCATTTCTCAGGGTGGGTTTTCCTGATGGTGACAACAGTGGAATATGCCTGTGCAATATTCATTGACACAAAGGCTTGTAGGCTCCATTAGGTGTGATTGTAACAGGATGACAATGAAGGAGCATAATTGGGAGACTGGGACAGAGTGTTGTCATCCTATAAAAGCAAAAAGCCCGCACAAGGACCTTCACTGCAGGATCACTAGTCATTTTAATAAAATATGCACATTTAAAATATTGATCTATTTTGTAATTACGGTATAGTAAATGTGTAGCAAAAAACATTTTTGTATTTCTGGATAGAGTGAAGATAGTCAGACTTTTGTTATCCTGGGCTCTGTTAGAGGTTTAACTGCACTTCCTGGTCTACTGACAATTGTTTACCAGACAGGAAGTAAAGGAAAATCTGCAACAGGGGTACAGCAACAGAGGTTCGATTCCCCCCATCCCCCCCCCCCCCCCCCCTCCCAACGCTACTAAAGAAAAAATATTTTTTTTGTCTGTTTTGCTGTCTGAAAGTTTCTGTGTGTTCCTGTCTGGTACAATATCTTAAGCAGGACAAGAAGTGAGTGGAAATCTCTCTAAGCCCTCGTTCACACTGAACACGGCTTTGAAATTGTGCAAGTTTATCTGAACTCGCACGATTTCAAAGCCGCATTTCAGTCCAACTTCGAGGGAGACTGGAAGGACATCTGACCGGGTTCATGCACAGATGTTTATTGAAATCGCCCCCGAAGTCACCAAAAGTAGTGCAGCAACTACTTTTGGAAATCCGCGCATCGATGCAAAGTTGGCGTCACACCGATTGGGATGCTCCTGTTGCTGGCAATAGGCTGTGATTTGACCTGTCAAATCGCGCCAATGTGAACGGGAGCCAAGGACTCTTGCACATGGGCCACCTGAACCCATTCAGCATAACTGCCAGTGTATGGCCTCCGTCTAGGCAGCCCAGGTGCAGCGTACAGGCTGGTATTGACCTGAATGGCTGTGCGCGGCTGTACTCATGTACATAGCAGTGCTCGTTAACACAAGTACAGTGTATGGGCATATAAAAAAAAAAAAAAAAAGAAAAACTATTTTTTTTTGTATATGTCTGGACAAGCTGCTCCTGGCTCAGGAAGTTTCCCGACAATATTGTTGGGATCTACCTAGCTGTCTTTGCATGTGGCTTACAGCCAGAGCCAGCTGCGCCTCACCGTATAGCTCTCCACTGAGTGATGGAGGAGCAGAGCGGATAGCAGTGACTGACAGTCAATACCCTCCACTCCGAGCAGACTGAGAATTAAGCAGTCGTGTAATCGCTCAATTCTTGGGCTTAGAGCCAACGTGAGACAAATGCAGCATAGAGGCGAGTATGCATGTTTGTTTTTTTTTACAATCCCCCAACATACGTCTTCTTTAAGGCTTATGAAATTTAAGTGATTGAGTTTGCTTATACTTTCGTGGGGGTAACCTAAATGAGTAGCATTAGCACTTGACAAAGCCAGAATCAATCTCATAGAACATATTTATAAAACTGACAACAAAATTCTCAGTAACAAAATGGTAATGAAAATCAGATCAGTTTGTTTGCATGATGTGACACTGGTCTTACATCTACAGCATTGTGGTATGCAAATAATTTCATCTGGGTGCACTCTGCCTGAGGAGTCTTCCCCTCCATCTGGGTACACTTTTGCTGTTTCCTGAGTACAGATCAGTGATCTCTGTCAGTGTAGGCGTCGGATGCAGAATTACAAAGGTGTTTGTTTTTGTTAGTTTTTTTTACTTCTCACAAAAGTCGGAGTGACTAGTCCAGCAGCATTTTTGTAATTTTATATATCTGTGTAATATACCAGTGTGTTTCTTTAACTACTTGCTATCCAGGGCAATTCCTAATGTTACATATTAAAATCCACATTTTGTTGCTACAAAATGTACAACCCCAAAACATATATATTTTCTGAAATCAGAGACCCTGGAGAATAAAATGGTGGCCGATGCAAATTTTTTAATTTTTTTTTTGTCACACGATATTGGCACAGCTGTTTATCAAACTCAAATTTCTGGGGGGAAAAGCCTCCTATGTGATCCTTTTGAACAGGTGAAAGGTACTCTGTATGGAGACATCAGGGGTCCATTAGACCTCCAGTGTCTCTTCTGCCCTCCAATGCTTCACCATCAAGCACAGAATGGGGCAGGGAAAACGTGTCTCTTCTCACAACATTAAAAGTGATTGGCTGCAGAGACCCGCAGATCACTTTTATTCAACAGACACCAAGCTTATGGGTGCCATGAGCCTATCATAACAACTTGCAGCCAGGACATTTTTGTTGGTTCGGCGGCTAGCAAATGGTTAATCGATTAGAAAGTTGCATAGTCGGATTGACCAAGTGTAGTCATCTGTAGACCTAACTGGTTTGTTTACTAAGGCATTTGGGTTTTAAACCAGAACTCTAGGATCACTCCCATAGGATCATATATATATATATATATAGAGAGAGAGAGAGAGAGATATATATATATATATATATATATATATATATATATATATATATATATATATATATATATATATATATATATATATATATATATATAGAGAGAGAGATATATATATAGAGAGAGAGATATATATATAGAGAGAGATATATATATATATAGAGAGAGATATATATATATATAGAGAGATATATATATATATATATATATATATAGAGATATATATGTATATATATATATATATATATATATATAGAGAGAGAGATATATATATATATATATATATATATATATATATATATATATATAGAGAGAGATATATATATATATATATATATATATATAGAGAGAGATATATATATATATAGAGAGAGATATATATATATATATATATATATATATATAGAGAGATATATATATATATATATATATATATATATATATATATATATATATAGAGAGAGAGATATATATATATATATATATATATATATATATATATATATATATATATATAGAGAGATATATATATTACATATAGATAGATATATAGAGATATATATATATTACATATAGATAGATATATAGATATATATATATGTATCAAGTCCACAAATCCACAATCTTAGAAAATTAGAATATTACATGCAATCAATAAAACAAGGATTGTACATAGAACAATATTGGACCTCTGAAAAGTATAAGCATGCATATGTACTCAGTACTTGGTTTGGGCCCCTTTTTGCAGCAATTACTGCCTCAATGCGGTGTGGCGTGGAAGCTATCAGCCTGTGGTACTGCTGAGGTGTTATGGAAGACCAGGATGCTTCAATAGTGACCTTCAGCTCTTCTGCATTGTTCGGTCTCATGTCTCTCATCTTTCTCTTGGCAATTCCCCATAGATTCTCTATGGGTTTCAGGTCAGGCGAGTTTGCTGGCCAATCATGCACAGTAATCCCACGGTCATTGAACCAGGTTTTGGTGCTTTTGGCAGTGTGGGGAGGTGCCAAGTCCTGCTGGAAAATGAAGTCAGCATCCCCATAGAGCTCCTCTGCGGAAGGAAGCATGAAGTGCTCCAAAATCTCCTGGTAGACAGCTGCATTGACCCTGGACTTAATGAAGCACAGTGGACCAACACCAGCAGATAACATGGCTTCCCAAATCAACACAGACTGTGGAAACTTCATACTGGACTTCAAGGATCTTGCAGTGTGTGTCTCTCCATTCTTCCTCCATATTCTGGGTCCTTGGTTTCCAAATGAGATGCAACATTTGCTCTCATCAGAAAAGAGGACTTTGGACCACTGAGCAACAGACCAGGTCTGTTTTTCTTTAGTCCAGGCAAGACGCTTCTGACGTTGTTTGTTGTTCAGGAGTGGCTTGACAAAAGGAATACGACATTTGAAGCCCATGTCCAGGATCCGTCTGTGTGTGGTGGCTCTTGATGCAATGACTCCAGCCTCAGTCCACTCCTTGTGAAAGTCCCCAACACTTTTGAATGGCCTTTTGCTGACAGTCCTCTCCAGGCTACGGTCATCCCTGCTGCTTGTGCACCTTTTTCTTCCACACTTTTCCCTTCCGCATAACTTTCTATTAATGTGCTTTGATACAGCACTTTGGTAACATCCAATTTCTTTTGCAATGACTTTTTGAGGCTTTCCCTCCTTATAGAGGGTGTCGATGATGGTTTTCTGCACAACTGGCAGGTCAGCAGTCTTTCCCATGATTGTGATTCCTACTGGACCAGACTGTGAGACCATTTAAAGGCTCAGGAACCCTTTGCAGGTGTTATGGCTTAAATAGCTGATTAGAGTGGGACACTTTGAGCCTAGAATATCGCACCTTTTCACAATATTCTAATTTTCTGAGATTGTGGATTTGGGGGTTTTATGAGCTGTAAGCCATAATCATCACAATTATGACAAATCACGGCTTGAACTATCTTGCTTTGCATGTAATGAGTCTATCTCATATATTAGTTTCATCTTTTAAGTTGCATTAGTGAAATAAATGAACCTTTGCACAATATTCTAATTTTTCGAGTATCGCCTGTATATGCTGCACTTGAATAGTCAGCTTCCACCTCTCCCTGCTTTTGTGTTTTTGGTTTCCCATATCTGAGTGGGTGTGTATCAAAAAGCTGTTAGACTGGGCGCTCAAGTCATTCTTGGCAGGAAGTGAAAGTCGTCATGGAGTGTTTTTCAGAACAAAGCATATTTGGAGGGATGCCATATGCTTGCAGAATATTAGAGATCTTTCATTTTAAATATACACTATTTGAGGCAGAGCTCTGCTTGTTTGCCTCCTACTCCACTGCCATATTTAGCACCTTTCTGGGAGGGGGGGAGCGGATATCTGGTTTTGACAGGTGCCCGCTCCCGCTGCTGGCTGAGCTCGCCGTGGGAACTCTGCCGGATTTTTGGTCCCCCTCACCCTTACCCCACCGTCAGGCCAATTACAAAGTGCAACACGCAGTAGGGAGCCGGCTGTAAAGCTGCAAGGCTTCACTGCTGGTTTACCTTAGCTGAGATGGTGGCGGCGGCAGCACCCGAAAGCTGATTAAATATTTGGCTCTGGTGAAGACACTGCTGGATTTGTGGACAGGTAAGTGTCCAAATATTAAAAGTCAGCATCTACAGTATTTGTAGCTGCTGACTTTTAAAAAAAAAATTCTGAAGGAGCTTCTCTTTGTATTGCTTCCTTTGTGTTAAATCCCTGGTGTACCTGCCAGTCCCCCTGCTTTCCTATTTCAAAGTGACCAGTGTGGTCTGTTTTCTGGCTGTGCTGGGAGAACAACCTGCCTGTCCTTCAATGGCCAGAACATGTGCTGATACACCCCCCCCCCCATGTACAGCTCGGTGTACTGCTGTTTCTCCATCCCCACCTCTCTAAGAACCCTTTCACACTGCAGGGTCGCTAAAGCGCCAGTTGTTTTTGCAGGGCTTTTCTAGCGCTAGCGGGGTGGATTTTTTTAAGGTTGCACGACCTTAACGAAAAAGGAAGAAAATCCTGCTTTTGCAGCGCTTTCAAATCGATTTTAAGGCGCTTTGGAAGTGCCGCCCATTTATTTCAATGGGCACGGACATTTTGGGAGCGCTATTTATAGAGAGAGAGATTTATAGAGATCAGTTTTGTACATGCACCTCCAAAAGTGGCCAGCTGTAATTTATAACCACCACAGTGATTGCTACATGGATTTCACAGCTTATACATAATCATATTGAAGCATGTTATGCCGCGTACACACGAGCGGACATTACGGCGGACTTTGCCCGGCGGACTTTTCGACGTACTTTCCGACGGACTTTGTGAATGAACGGACTTGCCTACACACAATCCACCAAAGTCCGTCGAATTCGTACGTGATGACGTACGACCGGACTAAAACAAGGAAGTTCATAGCCAGTAGCCAATAGCTGCCCTAGCGTAGCTTTTTGTCCGTCGAACTAGCATACAGACGGCGGACTTTTCGACCGGACTCGATTTCAACGGATAAATTTTAAACAAGTTTCAAATCTAATTCCGTCCAACTTTTGAGAAAACAAAGTCCGCTGGAGCCCACACACATCGAATTGTCCGACGAAATCCAGTCCGCCGGGCAAAGTCCGCCGTAATGTCCGCTCGTGTGTACGCGGCATTATCCGCACAAGGGATGACATTTCAGAAAATCCAGATTCCCCTTTTTTTGCCAAGCTGCTGTCAGTCATCCTAAAACTTAGGCAGGGCATTAAAAGTGCTAAAACTGGATGGTGTTGAGAGTCGGCTAGCTGTTTGTAAATGGTCAGATCTTCCAGAGCCAGGTATCACAAAAGGTAAAAAATGGGAAAACTGTCGAGGAAAATACAGTGGCTGCTGTTGCTGACTTATGAAAATTGAAGATGCCTGTGTATCATGGTTAACCTCCAGCTTCAGACATTTCTGAAACATTGACTCGAGAAAAAATACTAACTTCACTTGTCGCAAGCCTTGACACCGATTCTGGATGCTGCCATATTGGATGTGATATGGACAGATTCAGAGCTGTTACTCAAGTGACACTCTATAGTAATCCCCTTTTGCTCTTATGCTCATATGGTGGTAGAGAAAGCAGCTCATCTTTTAAAAAGTGTATCTACATTCAAAATGTAAAATCATTCATTTTCATATTGAATTTAAATGTCTAGCCTACTTATATTTAGCTTTAAGTTCATAATGTTTGGGAATGTGTAAATAACCCCCAAGGGAGGTGAAGAGCAGAGAAGTTGGGCCAGCGCAGACAGTAATTTGATGCTGTGCTATGGAATTAAAGTGGTTGTTCATGCATTCTATGCCTTCTGTGTACAGCTACTCCTCCAACGATGTGCACGAGAGCCTCGGCTGTCCTAAGACTCCCTCTTCTCATTGGCTGAGACAGCAGCAGGAGCCATTGGCTCCTGCTTCAGTGAGTCACATCCAGTGAGCCAATGAAGAGAGAGCGGGACCGAGCCGTGTGTCTTATGGACGCATAGAGCAGGGCTTGGGAACAAGCACGCACCAGTGCCCCCATAGCAAGCGGCTTGCTGTTGGGGGCACTGGTCAGGGGGGAAGAGCCCAGGGCGCCGGCGGGTGACCTGAGAAGAGGGGTATCGGGGCTGCTCTGTGTAAAACCATTACACAGTGCAGGTAAGTGTGACAACTTTTTTTTTTTTTTTTTAAAAGCCAACCTTTTAGTACTACTTTGTTTCCCTACAGTAGCTAAACTCTATATCAAGTTTAAAGGCACATTCCAAGTGAATACATTTTTTTTTTTTAAATGGGTGACCAGGTCCCTTTTACTGCTGTAGCTTCCTATAAACCAGCATATATGCTCACTCTTGCCTGAAATGTAAAGCTGAATCGACTGACATCTGTATCTTTTTCTTTTAGGCAAAATATAAAGTAAAGAATCGTTATATAGCAGATGCCATGTCATGGATTGAGTCCACGGGAGACGAAACTTTGTATAAGAAGCTAAAATCCCAGGAAAAATCCCAGGAAAAAGTTCGCAATCGAGTCCTACAGACCTTCTTTACAGAGTGTAAGTGACTGTTTTTTAAAATGAACTATATAGTGTGCGTGGTTTGTAGGTGATCTTTTTTTTTTTAAATTGGTTCGATTGTTAAAACATAGTTTGTTTTTTTTACCTTAATGCATTCCTTACATTAAGGAAAACAACGTTTCACCACCTTACCTTAATGCATTCCCTATATTAAGGAAAACAACGTTTCACCACTTGTCCCCCCCCCCCCTCCCCACAACCCCTAAACACTTACCTGAGCCCTCTATTGATCCAGCACTGTGCCCGGCTGCATATCTTCTCTCCCCTCTTCCTGCTCTCACAGGCTTCACTGAAAGCAGTGGGAGCCATTGGCTCCTGCTGCTGTCCATCAAACCCTGTGAGGAAGGAGCGAGGGGCAGGGACAAGCTGCTCCGTGTGCATCTATGGATGCAAACAGCCCAGCTTGGGAGCAAGCCCGCACGTGTGCTCCCATAGCAAGCCACTTACTATGGGGGCACACAGGAGAAGGAGCGGAGATCTCTAGCGGGGGACTCCAGAATAGCGGGGGACGCCAGAAGAGGAGGTAAGGGGCTGCTTTGTGCAATACCATTTCACAGAGCAGGTAAGTATAATATGTTTATTTTATTTTTTCAAAATGATGCCTTTAATGACCTCCTTAAGTATGGCACTGTAGGAGATATGCCCTGAAGCATGGCTGGAAGGTTAACTACTAGCTTTGGGTCTGTGTTTTTTGTTTTTGAAAGGTGAGATTGAATTATGGCTCCTATATTATTATTAAAAAAGGCTCTTACTAAGCCGTTTTATAACATCAGCATTGTATTAATAACAATATACATAAACAATAGTTGTTTTTGACAATCCAATATAATCTTACTTGAGAAATCTCCTTTCATGTTGTGAGTTCTGCCTGTCTGCTGATCATCTCTTTCTACAACTTAATGGATTCCCTGCATGCTTTGCCGCTTGGCTTCAACTTTTTTCTTTGGTTTAATTTCTAATTCTAAGGATCACATATCCCATGATATCTTGCTGCCTGCAGGCAGGCAGTGATCCCCGTACTGACTCCGCCTCCTGAAACCCCTCCTCTCAGCACCTCTGTAATTCAGAAGGAATGCTCTGTGACTGTGTGACACAGCAGTGCCTACTCACCGGGCATAATGACTACATGTCACAGTATTCAAGAAGGAAGTAAATGTGTGGGGTTATTTACACATTCCCAAACATTAAGAACTTAAAGCTAAATATAAGTAGGCTAGACATTTAAATTCAATATGAAAATGAATGATTTTACATTTTGAATATAGATACACTTTTAAAAAAAATGAGCTGCTTTCTCTATCACCATATGCTGCCAGACCTGGGTACATGATGATTGTGGGGAAAAAAAACACAGGTCTAAGGAGACGTTAGAGAAAAACTGCTTCAAAGGCAGTATATTTACCATGTTGCAGGTGCTCCCTAAATGGTGTCTGTCACCAAGTAGATTGGGAATTTTAAAATAATTCTAAAGGCTCACTTGTGTGTTTGTTATTAAATAAAAAAAACAAAAAACAAAACATGTCTTTCTTTCCTTCTCTGTGCAATAGTATGGCATAGAGCAGCCTCGATCCTCCTCTTTCCAGATTCCCGCTGGCGCTCTTGGTGTCTGTAAGACAAACACAGCACATGGCTTGGCCCCGCCCACCTCTGCCACCTCACTGGCTGGCATTGACAACAGCAGGAGCAAATGGTTGTAGGGAGCTGATTTCAAAGTTTTGTTTTTTTTTTACTTTAAAGTGATTGTGCTCCTGGCCCCTCCCCTCTGTCCAGCGAAGCCAAATCCCACGGGGGCACCCGTGCGTGCTCGCACCCGAGCCCCGCTGCTGCGTCCATTGACACAGACAGGGACTCGGCGCCACTCCCTCGTCACTGCACTGGCTTTGATTGACAGCACTGGGAGCCCATGGCTCCGGGTGCCCCAGCAAGACCCGGAAATGAGGGGAGAAAGAGCTGCAGACGCGCACAGCGCTGGATCGAGTGAGGGGTCAGGTAAGTAAAAGGGGGGGTGAGGGGGATGCTGACACCTAAACCTGTTTAGGCTTTACAACCAATTTAATGCATAGAATACATATTTTGCATGATATGCTTCTTGGCCTTTCAGTTATGGCTAATTTTGCACTGCCAGTTCTGAGAACGGTCTGTCCTAAATTGTCTGTGTTTAGATCTAGGTTACAGATTTACAAAATTGTTTTTGAAAAAAAATTCTGAACACTTTTTTTTTTTACCCAATAGATGCCTTTTTTTTTATTAAAATGGCAGAAGATCACAGAAAATTGTCTGAAGAGGTTAAAATGCAAATGTGTGAATTATGTGAAATGGTAAGACGCTGCTTTTTTCTTTATTCCTCACCCAAGCTTTATCCAACATTGAGAAAAATGATCGATATTAAAGTGGCTGGCTGAGTCAAATTATTATTATACAGGATTTATTTGCTCGGCGCTTTACAAAATGAAGGCAGGCATTACAGTTACAATACAATTTGGTAGAAGAGGAATCAGAGGGCCCTGCTCCTTAGAGCTTACATTCTAAGAGGGAGGGATATATAAAAGAAAAAAATGTATTCAGTGCATCTCTACGGTACATGCAAGTGTTCCATGATTTCTGTTAAATGCTTACGCTAAGGAAAAATACCTTTTTAATCCTGCTAGAAATCTAGTGAGCTTTCAATGTCTGCTTCATGAAGAAAACACAATTCTATACCAAGGGAAGATGAGCATAGAGAAAGGTGCCACATATAGCGCCACAGAAATATAGAATCTGAATGAAAATCGTAGATCAAAAAAATTAGAAAATGTATTAAATGTTTGCTAAAAATATCCAAATACACAGAAGCATAAAATCATTACAATCTCCACCATTCACCATCTAACGACAATGTTGTCAGTAGACAAATACAGACTAACAAACAAATAAGGGAACGTCTTCACTGCACGTGTACCATAGTGTGAGCCATATAAAGCACTGTAAAATAAATGTGCAATGTGGCAGCAAACACCGTGGGGCCAGGCCGTCCTTACAGGAGAGTATTGCAGAGGGGCAGGAGCCTGCACATATCAGGAACAAAAATTAAATCAAAAGGATCCGAAAATCAAAGCGTCAAAATCTGCAGTCTATGGTTATTGGGGACATACGGCAGGAAAGGTTTGGAATGTAAGCTAGTAAAGTTCCACCTCACGAACATGGATCTTTGCAGAAATCGGAAAGCAAATAGAAGAACTGACATGACAATCAAGCATACAGTCAAGATAATTTCAGCAAATGGAGCACAATCGGTAATAGGTATACAAATATTGTAGTGTATAGGGCTGCAACGAACGATTATTTTCATAATCGATTAGTTGGCCGATTATTGTTTCGATTAATCGATTAATCGGTTAATAACCTTTAAAAAAAAAAGTGTGGTGTATAATTTAGTTAATATGTAAAGTTTTAAAAAAAGGCAATTTATTCTTAAATATCTCTGTGCAGTGGTAAATAAAAATAGCCAACTATATGGTTAGGGAGCAAAATATCTAATCCACTCTGAGAATAACAGACAGAAGAGATATACTGTATATACTATTACAGGAGAGATGAAAACATTTGTTTGATTTTCTAATCGTTAGTGGGGTCAAATCGACGTTCATTTTCAACCACAGTGATGGGAAAATTTGGAAATAATAAAAAACTTCTTGGTGAAAGGAATTATCAGACAGTGGATGTGGTTTTCATTCAGAAATTACAATTATTTTAAAAACAGAATGTTAAAAACAAGTGAAAATTTCAAACATTCTTTCATTCATCGAATGTACAAAGATTTTTGGTCTGAATATTCTCATCTGAAAATTGATCGGTGTGGCCAGCATAAGGCTCAGTACACACCTAGGCAGTTTGCTTTTGATCTGTTTCTGCAGTGCTCTTTGCTGTGCATTTTGACTTTTGCGCACGTGATTTTGCTGCGATTTGCGTTTTTACATTTTTTTTTTGGCCAATTTGTTGTTGGGCAGATTAAAAAACAAAAATTGCTGCAAAAACGCTTTACATGCTTTTCTGCAGCTTCTCCATTGAAGTATGTTGAACCAAAAAAGCACTGTTTTGCGTTAAAAAAAAGTCCCTGACCCTTTCCAAATACGCAGTGGCTGAAAAAGCATAGATGTGAACGTGTCCCATAGGAAACCATGTAAATGAACTGTAGTCCATTTCTGCAAAAAGCACCAAAAAACACATAGATTTGAACCAGGAGTAAGACGTTTAGTAACATAATGGGGTTAAAAAAAACGAAAATTAGCCCTTTATAGTACAAAAAAAGCAAATAATCACTACTGCAAGGGGTTCATTTTTTTACTGTAGAACTGTGAAATAGTTACAGCAGCGATTATTTGCTCTTTTTGTACTATAAAGGGCTTATTTTAGTTTTTTTTTTTTTTAACCACATTATGTTACTGGCCGATTAATCGATTATGAAAATAGTAATCGATTAATTTCATAATCGATTAGTTGTCGATTAATCGATTAGTTGTTTCAGCCCTAGTAGTGTAAATAGGCTAAAAAAAAGCGCTAATGTGTCAGCAAATAAATCAAAAAAGCAGCAGTTTAATGTGGGATACACAACAAACAGATAAAATAATAAAAGCCGTGCTAGTATTGTCCCAATTGATGCAAATGGATCCTTGATTAAATATCATGACAATATGTTCCCATAGTTGAGGATGGTGAGGAAAATCCTTTTCACAGTGCCACCACAGTGATTTACATCAAAAAAGTGCACCGCCACCTTAAGAAAAACTTGCTTACCAGATAGCAAGCAAAACCAGGCATGTGGCTATAGCCCAGCCAAGGCCTTTACTTGCACAGAAGATCTTATGGATGATAATCACAGGATAGATGGCTGCAATGTCTTTCACACACTGGCAACACTGTAGAGTCTGTGACCGTCTCATTAGGAAAAAGACCAAAAAATGAAAGACTGGCCATAGTGTATTATTGGCTTACTTGTTTATAATAGAAAAAGTAATGCACTTACATTAGTAGGTTAATATTCGCATAGGTTAAAACAGTTGCCCGTCCTCCTAGTACAGACAGCGTGGTGACGTCAACACGTACCCTCCTTCCAGATGCGCTTCGCCATACGTGACTTTGTCATACGTGACATCTGAAGAAGTGGGGGGTTTTTCCCCGTGAAACGCGTTGACATTCCTCTCCTTTGAAAGTCTGATACTATGTGCACCTCGCACCATCAGAAGCTAGGGTTTCCTGTAAAACGCGTTGACGTCACTCCCTCTTCTTTGAATGTCTCATACACTGTGCACCTTGCACCATCGTCTGGGATCAGGATGGATATAAATAAATGATTAAAAAAAAAAAATCAAAATCTGATTATTTTTTATTTTTAATAGGATTTTTTTTATTTATATCAATTTTTTTTCTGATTTTTATAAAGTTTATTTTTTAATAAAATGCTTTTGGAGTAAAAATCTATCTAAAGATAGTTTTCTATTTAAAATACAATAATAATAATTGAGTTTATTCAGCATGAAATGGAGCTTAGTTACGTAGCATGAGGCTATATATTCTGCAATATTTACATTTTTGGTAAACTCATTCAATGAATCCAAGCTCTGCAAGCAGAGATAACATGCACTGCATTGATGCATTCACACAGTTTCACAGTGACCATGAGATAAACCAAAATTCAGGAATATTCCTTTATCCCATTGTTTTGCAAATCTACGTTCACTACAAACTGATTGAATCGGTTCGGATATCGCTGTTATACTAACCTGACAGCTTATTATAAATAGGAAACCTTCATTTTGTTCCAAATATTTAAGAGTCTAACTACCAGCAAGAATAAGTGCTTACATTTAAAGAGCACCTGTCCTTTCAGATCCATCATGGCAGCGCCTTTTTAGAGGGCGTCCAGTCACCTGCTGCCACCGCGTCCCTCACCTTGTTGTGTCACTGCCGCATCACCAGCTATCCCATTAAAGTGAATGGGACTGTTGGTGAGTCAACAGCGGGACAGAGGAGGATCTGCTGCGTGACAGGGATGACAGTTGCTCTTTAACCGGTTCAATACAGGGCATTTTCACCCCCTTCTTTCCCAGACCAATTTTTAGTTTTCAGCGCTATCGCACTTTAAACGACAATTGCGCGGTCGTGCGACGCTGTACCCACACAAAATTGACGTCCTTTTTTCCCCACAAATAGAGCTTTCTTTTGGTGGTATTTGATCACCTCTGCGTTTTTTTATTTTTTGCGCTATAAACAAAAGAAGAGCGACAATTTTGAAAAAAACACAATATTTTATACTTTTTGCTATAATAAATATCCCAATTTTTTTTTTTTTTAAAACAAATTTTTTCCTCAGTTTAGGCCGATACAGATTCTTCTACGTATGTTTGGTAAAAAAAAAATCGCAATAAGCGTATATTGATTTGCGCAAAATTTATAGCGTCTACAAAATACGGGATAGATTTATGGCATTTTTAAAAAATTGGTTTTTTTTTTGTTTTTTTTTTACTAGTAATGGCGGCGATCTGCAATTTTTTTCGTGACTGCGACATTATGGCGGACACTTCGGACACTTTTGACACATTTTTGGGACAATTCACATTTATACAGCGATCAATGCTATAAAATTGCATTGATTACTGTATAAATGTGACAGGCAGGGAAAGGGTTAACCACTAGGGGGACACGAGGGGGTAAATGTGTTTCCTAGGGGAGTGATTCTAACTGTAGGGGGTGGGGACTCACAAGGGGAGGAGACCGATCGGTGTTCCTCTGTACTGGGAACACAGATCGGTCTCCTCTCACCTGACAGGACGTGGATCTGTGTTTATACACACAGATCCACGGTCCTGCTCGGTTAACGGGCAATCGCGGGTGCCCGGCGGACATCGCGGCCGTCGGGCACACGCACCGGGTCCCGAGTAACGCGGCGGGCGCACGCCCACTAGACGGCCGGGAAGCCCAGGACATCATATGACGGCCACCCAGGATGGGAGATCCCATCTACGGCCGTCATTTGACTATACGCGGGTATTGAAGTGGTTAAAAAATTATGATTTAAATGAAGCTATTTTACTAGTGATTTAAATTGTGATTTAAATCAACCTAATTTAAATCGAATCCACCCTGTCTGGGATCCACGGCACAGGCGACTTTGGGCATGTAGGCGCGGGACAACGGCACTTTGGGTCACCACATCCAGTGGCTATCCATAAGCCTACCGTCTCTGACGTGGTCACAGAGTCGCTCCACATTTTCAGCCTGGGTGAAGGGACTCCTAGTACGGCATATGTTGTGACGAGCCCAATAGGAAATGGTAGGAAAATGAGGTGATCCCTCGCTCAGCTGTACTGATATCCAGTCCACTGGACACTATTACTACCTTCATCCCTGTGGATAACTGATAACCGTGCACGGCAGATTATGGTAACGTCTATCATCTGCGGAGCATCTACCCTTATATCTGGGTAAAGTACACTACAATATTTGTATACCTATTGCCGATTGTGCTCCATTTGCTGAAATTATCTTGACTGTATGCATGATTGTCATTTCTTCTATTTCTGCAAAGATCAGTGTTCGTGAGGTGGAACTTTACTAGCTTACATTCCAAACCTTTCCTGCCGTATGTCTCCAATAACCATAGACTGCAGATTCTGACCCTTTGATTTTTGATTTTCGGATCCTTTTGTTTAAATTTTTTGTTCCTGATATGTTCAGGCTCCTGCCCCTCCACAATACTCTCCTGTAAGGACTGCCTGGCACCACAGTGTTTGCTGCCACATTGCACATTTATTTTACAGTGCTTTTTATGGCTCACACTATGGTACACGTGCAGTGGAGACGTTCCCTTATTTGTTAGTCTGTTTGAATTTGTTTGTCTACCGACAACGTTGTCATTAGATGGTGAATGGTAAAATGTTGTAATGATTTTATGCTTCTGTGTATTTGGATATTTTTATTAAACATTTAATACATTTTCCAATTTTTTTGATATATGATTTGCATTCATTCAGATACTATGGGGGTTATTTACGAAAGGCAAATCCACTTTGCACTACAATTGCAAAGCGCACTTGAAATTGCACTGAAAGTGCACTTGGAAGTGCAGTCACTGTAGATCCAAGGGGGACATGCACTTTCCCTCGGATCTACAGCGACTTCACTTCCAAGTGCACTTTCAGCGCAATTTCAAGTGCATTTTGCACTTGTAGTGCAAAGTGGATTTGCCTTTAGTAAATAACGGCCAATATCTCCTGTGGCTCTATATGTGGCGCCTTTCTCTATGCTTATCTTCCCATGGTATAGATCTGTGTTTTTTTCATGTGCCGTTAGCCACTGAGCCCCACCTTTAATTAGGGTGAGTAGATGAGTGTCTGGTGTTTACTTAATAGGTTGGTTTCCATACCCTTTTCTTCTTTCCAATGTCTGCGTCATACCAAGATCTTCTTTCCACTATCTCTTATTTCCATTGTTTTTATTGGTTAAATATCTTCTGTTTGTACTTTCCACCAGGAATCAGAAGAGCATAGGGCCATTGGCAAGTCTGAGTTTGAAAAAGAGCAATATGATATGGCAGAATTTGCGTACACCACAGCTATATATTTCAGGTAACCTAACCATATTCATTTTGGCGTGTTTTCTTTTGTTGCCGAAAGTAAACCAGTCACAAGCCTGGGCAATTTAAACTCATCGCATGATTAAAATAATGCGTAGACTGTGGTTACCTTCATTGAAAACTTCATGGTAAATTAGTTGGCAGATACAAAGAAAATCTTGCAGTATCAAGCTTGGCCACATCTTTTCTCAAACCTTCCTTTCACTCATTTAGAACTCCAGCCTCACTTTTTTTTATTCTCTTTGCCTCTGGTGCAGAGTGTAAAACTCTGCTGCTCTTTAAAGTGAAACTCCAGGCTCCTGCAGAAAAAATTGAAAGTCAGCAGCTACAAATACTGTACCTGCTGACTTTTACTGTTGGGACACTTACCTGTCACTGAATCCAGCTGTATGCTCACCCAAGCCCATTTTTCAACTGGCTATCGGGTGCTGCCACCGCCATCTCCACTAAGGAAAACCAGCAGTGAAGCTGTGCTGTTCACAGCTGTTCCCTACTGCGCTGCGCTATTTGGCTCAGCTGCAGGGGAAGGAGGAGAAGGGGGCTGAAATTTTAGTCAGAAGTGGGAGCGGGTACCTGTCAAAACCAGGTACCCGCTCCCACCAAAAAGGTGCCAAATGTGGCAGCAGGGGGAGGAGGCAGATAAGCGGAGCTTCCCCTTTTGGTTGGAGCTCCGCTTTAAAGTGATTTGAATGGTTCATTTTTTTAAATAAAATAACAAACATGTTATACTCACCTGCAATGTGCAGTTGTTTTGCACATAGCCCCGATCCGCCTTCTCTGGTCCCCCGCCAGCGCTCCTGGCCCCTCCCCTCTGCTAAGTGCACCCATAGCAAGCTGCTTGCTGTGGGGGCACTGGTACTTGCTCGCTTCCGAGCCCTGCTCTGTGTGTCCATACAAGCTCAGGCCCGCCTCCTGCTTCCTCGCCACTGGCTCTGATTGACGGCAGTGAATGACAAGCACAAGAGCCTCGCCCAGCTAAATGTACTAATCGCTGTATAAAGATCTGGTTCAGGTAAGTATTTAGGGGGGCTGCATGCAGAAGGTTTTTTACCTTACTGCATAGAATGCAGTAAGGTAATACAAATCATCTGCCTTTACAACCACTTTAATTTTCTACCCTTCCCTTCCCTACTGTGTGCCTCTGAATTTTTATTGATGGGTATTGCAGTAGGCACACTTCCTGTCTACAAATGCCAAATCCACCACAAGACCCACTTGTCTTGGACATGACCCCTGGGCTTCAGAAGGTGTTGCTTGCTGTTGTGCCCTATGTGGCGCATACAACTTCCATAGAGCCAGTTGTAATTTAATTAGAATTACTGTAGCGCCTAACCCCCTTTGCACACTGAATCCTAGGAAAAGCAGCTTACCTGTATACTGTAACAGTGCAGTGTTGCATTCTATGCATTAAGATAAAAAGCTTTCTGTGTGCAGCAGCCCTCCTAATACTTACCTGAGCCCCATCTTTGTCCAGCAATGTCCACTAGTCCCTCAGCTGTCCGAGATTCTCCTCCTGATTGGCTGAGGCGCAGATGCGGCGCCATTGGCTCCCGCAGCTGTCAATCAGTCATTTAGCCAATTAGGAGAGAGGGGGGTCAAACGGCAGGTCTGTGTCTGAATGGACACACAGAGTTGCAGCTTGGCTTGAGTGCCCCTGTGGCAAGCTGCTTGCTTTGGTGGCACTCAACAGGAGGGAGGGGCCAGGAGCACAGAAGAGGGACCCGAGAAGAGGAATATCCAGGCTGCACTGTGCACAACCACTGCACATAGGAGGTAAGTATAGCATGTTTGTTATTTATTTATTTTTTAAACGAGATTTTAGAATCATTTTAAGCAATTTTTTTTTTAACCATTTGATATTTTTACTTTCCTTTTTTTATTTTAGTTCCTTTTTAACCAAAAAAAAAAAAACATAATTTTTTTTTGCTTTAAAATAGAGAAAAACAGGGGCGTGGCCTGAGGAGCTATGGAGTAGGACGTTTGGAAAGAGAGCTCCCTTTGCCCAAAATCCTGTAATCGACATCCTGCTCCAATCCTAGCAATCCTGACAGGACAAGACACCTCAATAGGCTTGTCCCATCATCTGTGTGGCCCTGGGTGCTGCCTGGCCGTCTGGAGCGTTGCTCGAGGCCGCGGAGACCGGATCGTCCCGCCCCGGGCCCGGCCTGTAGGAAAGTCCCCGGCTTCGGCCTAGTGCTTGGAGCGGCGGCCATATTGCTCCACCCGGCGGCGGCTCCTACTCATCCCCTGGCTATACAAGGCTCCCCAGAGACGGATCTTTGCCTGCCTCGACCCCCGGACTACCTGTGGCCCCCAGCGCTGACCTTCTGCATCCTGAAACAGCTCCTGGGACGGCCCGAGGATCCGGCCTGGTCCTCGGACCGGCGGCCATCTTGCTACACCCGGCGGCAGCTCCTGCTTATCCCCCGGACATACAAGGCTCCCCAGAGACAGATCTTTGCTTGCCTCAGCCCCCGGACTGCCTGTGGCCCCCAGCGCTGAACCTCTGCACCCTGAGACGGCTCCTGGGACGGCCCGGGGCTCCGGCCTGGTCCTCGGAACGGCGGCCATCTTGCTGCACCCAGCAACAGCCCTGCAGATTCTCCTGACTTGCCGAGCCCCCCAAAGGACTACTTTCTGCGTGCAAGGGCCTCCAAATCTCCTCTGGGGACACAGTACCTGAGGAGAGGCCTGAAAGGTGAGGGAGTGAGATACAGACAGAGCAAACTTCCAGCACACAAACTCCTGATAGAGGTCCTGAGGAACGATACACCAAAGTAATTCATCACAAGGGTTCCCCTTCTGTCCCGGGACCACTGAGGACTATGTCACCACCAAAGCGGAACACTGGGACGACAGACAAGCTCGCGCAATTTCGCCGCCTGGAGAAAGACATGCAGCAGGAGGGCAGCGCAGACACGTGTAAGGACCCCGCTCCTCAGACGTCAGACACCGACAAAGTGCTGGACGCTATAGCCGCCTTGCAAGGTACGCTGACTGCGAAGATAGACGAAGTAAAAATCGATATATCCCTGATCAGACAGGACTTCTCAAAACTGAAAGACAGGGTTACGGAGGCAGAAACCAGAATCAGCAACGCGGAAGATGCCCTGCACCCCATGAGACATACTACAGAAGAGATGCAGAGACAAATACAACAACTTAATGCCCATCAAGATGACATGGAGAACCGCCTTAGACGCTGTAACCTCCGCTTCATAGGACTGCCGGAGAAAGAGGAAGGAGCGGACCCGGCAACCTATCTAGAAACGCTCCTGCTCAAAACGTATGGCCGGGAAGCCTTTTCAGTAATGTTTGCGGTGGAGAGGGCGCACCGCATACCTGCGCGGCCACCACCACCTGGAGCGCCTCCCCGCACATTCATCGCCAAATTTCTAAACTTTCGGGACCGAGACAAAATCCTTAAACTCACCCGGGAGAGAGGAAACATACAGATCGGGAACAGCCAGATAGCAGTATTTCCGGATTTTTCCAGCGAGGTGCAAAGGAAGAGAGCACAATATCAAGAGGTGAAGCGCCGATTGAGGACCCTCCATCTCAAGTATGCGATGTTATTCCCTGCCCGGCTGCGGGTGGAGGAAGACGGAAAAGTACAGTTCTTTGACGACCCGGCGGCAGCGACAGCATGGCTGGATCGTAGAGACAGGCCGGCTTAATCTGTCTAAGTTCATACAACCACAGATGTTGGCGCCACAACTTGACCCATGAAACTCTGACCTGAATCATATAATGTGCCACCGGACGTGGGTCAGAGAGAGGTAGCCTAGTTACTTTCCTTGGTTCTGTTGCATAGTTGGAATACTGGCTCCCCTTGTCCTTCACAGCTAGAAAGCAGGTAAAACTACGTGACTTTTGTCATGAGTACCACTAAGGGTTAAGCACAATACTTTTTAAGGTGTCCCTAAGCTGTATCCTGACTGGTAACTATAACAGTTTTATAATCACTGACATGGAATGGCTCACACAGGAAAACACAGATTGGAGACTTGAACATATCCTGTCATAAACTCAAGTATGACCTTTAAGGGAGCTCCCACTTGGGGAGATCTGTGATGGTATCATTCCTATTTTCCACGTTTTGCTCCACGGTTGACAGTGAATTTTTCGCCCCCAAAGAAATAGTTACTCAACATGATATACAGCTACCATTCATATTAAGTTTAGTGCCTCCAGCTAGCCAGACAAGCTGGATGTTTATTCTCATGTTGATTGTTCGGGTTTGCATGCTCACACCAGGTTGGGGAGGTGTGCAGCTGGGAGGGAAGGGATGGGTTAACCACTGGTTGCAAAGTTTTGGGGAAATTGGCTTTGTCGTAGCACATGAACGTACAGATATGCATATTGTATTTGAAAGTAAATGGGTCACACTGCACAGAAACAGGATCAGGAATTGTGTCAGTAATTATGATAGCTTGGTCTTGTTCTGCTGGTCCGCAAAGGCGAAATACCCACTAGACAAAGATGACAAACATTAAATTCCTAACATGGAACGTGAGGGGTCTGAGGGACAAAGTTAAGCGAACCGCAGCACTCGCGTTCCTAAAATCACAGAAAGCTGACATTATAGCTCTACAGGAGACGCATGTAACCGGCCACCTGCAGGCGGCTTTAAAAAAACCATGGGTGGGATGGATTTATCATAGTACACACACAAACCAATCCAGGGGAGTTTCCCTTATTATAGCTAAAAACGTCCCATTTGAGTTAATAGAGCTGGAGTCGGACCAGCAGGGAAGATTTCTGTTTCTGAACGCCATGATAGGGGGTAATCCGGTTTTGGTCATGGCAAGCTATGTTCCTCCCCCATTCACGACAGAGGTGATCATGAAGGGATTGGCGTACTTAGCCAAGCACCCAACGGTACCGGCTGTCTGGATGGGGGACTTCAACATGACCATGAACCCGGCACTTGATAAACCAGATCAGGGTGGAGTCCCCGGTGCCTCAATACAACATACCAGACTGAGTCGCTTGTTGAAGGAGTTTGCTCTAACGGATGTATGGAGGCGGCAAAATCCGTCCACGAGAGCATACACATGTCACTCTGTCAGCCACCGTACAATGTCGAGGATAGACTATGTATTGGTGACAAACACCCTACTCCCTAGAGTTACTGGATCAGGCATGGCACCCAGAGCCCTATCGGATCACTCGCCATGCTGGATAACAGTTTCCATGTTAAAGGCAGCTCCCACTCCTACATGGCGACTTAATCCATTCTGGCTCACGGTTATGCCGGACCTTGAGGCCTTAAAGAGAGAACTGCAGTACATACTGCACAACACGTGCAAAGTAGATATACCGGGTATGGAATGGGACGCATTTAAAGTTCAGGCACGCAGGGTACTAACATCCAATATAAACAGATTTAAACTATCGTCCAAAACCTTACTACAGATGACGACTGACACACTTACAGAACTAGAGAATGTATATGCCTCAGACCCCAATCCTGATAATCTTCAAAAAGTAAACCTACAAGCCAGGGTGGTAAATCAGATACACGTAGAGAAAGCCAGACAGCACGTATTGTTCTGCAAACAGCGAGTGTTTGAGCACGGTGAACAGGCAGGGAAAATGCTAGCGTACTTAGCGCATTTGAATGACAAACCACCGGTGGTGGTCTCCCTGACTACACCTCAGGGAGACTTAGTCACTGACCCCCCACAGGTAGCGGCCAGATTTCAGGAATTCTACAGTGAGCTGTACAAATCACAGAGCACATATTCCCAACAAGAAATAAAAAACTTTCTACATACAATACAGTTCCCCAAGCTTAATTTGGAACAAATCGAGATGCTCGAAGCCCCTATAACACAAGATGACATCGCAGAAGCTATATCCCAAATGTCTAAATCAAAGGCACCAGGACTGGATGGTCTGCCCCTAGAATTCTATGACACATTCTCGGAGATAATTATCCCAAAACTTAAACAGCTATACCAGAATATCTTTGATAAAGGTACACTCCCCTCCTCTATGCAGGAAGCACAAATAATAGTACTACCCAAAGCAGGAAAAGACCCCCGGTACCCAGAATCGTACCGACCCATATCCCTACTGCAAGTGGATATCAAAATATTAGCCAAAATACTTGCATCGCTCCTTAACAAGGCCATTCTATCGCTAATACACCCTGACCAAACTGGCTTTATGCCAGGGAAAAATACGGCCATGAATATTAGGAGGCTATTCATGAACATCCAAGCAAAACATGATAATCACGGAACTAGAGTGGTAGTAGCCTTGGATACAGCCAAGGCCTTCGACTCAGTAGAGTGGCGCTTTTTATGGGAATGCTTGAGGGAATTCGGTTTCGGACAAAACTTTATAAAATGGGTGCAGATTCTGTACCAAACACCTAAAGCGAGAGTATTCGTAAATGGCTGTCTATCGAAACAATTCCCCCTAGAGAGGGGTACTCGGCAGGGGTGCCCCCTCTCCCCTCTTCTGTATGCCCTGGCGGCTGAGCCACTGGCAATTGCTATTCGAGCGGAAACTGAAATAGTGGGCCTGCGCGTCGACAATTATACGGAAAAAATAGGATTATACGCGGATGACACCATTTTATATTTGGCAGATCAAGGTCCATCGCTGCAGGCAGCGTTAAAGATCATAGAACCAATGGGCAGTTTCTCGGGACTGCGCATAAATTGGGATAAATCCCAAATTCTCCCCATAGACCATTTCCCTCCGTCGGTCACATACCCAGAATTACCCTTAGCCAGAGTAAACACTATCAAATATTTGGGGGTAGTGGTTACTCGGGAATTGGGAGACTACATCACCAATAACGTAGAGCCACTGTTTCAACTGATAAAAACCAAAACGCAGGCCTGGTCCAGACTGCCCCTAGGGGTAACAGGCCGAATAAACATCATCAAAATGATTCTACTCCCTAAAATTCTATACATGGTCTGGCACGCACCACTATACATTCCCCCCAAGTTCTTTAAAAAGATGGAGGCTATTCTTAACTCGTTTGTATGGGGACACGGAAGGCATAAATTAGCCTGGCACATCCTTAAAAACCCCACCTCCATGGGGGGGATGGCACTACCAGATTTACAGGAATATTACATAGCCGCCCAACTATCACACATGTATTACTTTAACAAGGAAGAATTGCAGCGATACCAAATGTTGATTTGCAATGACCCAAGAAGTCCACTGTCATCACCACTACAAACTATTTTCCGAGGGGGACTAACGAGCAAACGATCCACCCGATATAATGAGGGCATGCTAACACACCACCGGAAAATATGGGGAATAACCTTAAAGAGGCTTAAAATAGGGCATATCCATTCCCATACCCCCCTTTGGCTCAACAAACACATGCCAGAACTTGAAAATCTCCCAGACCCGCATATATGGGCTAGGTATGGTATAATATATCTCCACCAGGTCATGACTGACTCAAGGCCCAAGACTTTCCAAGCCCTTAAAGACAACTACTCAATACCGCAACACCTGTTATTCAAATACTTGCAACTCTGCCATGCTCTGCGCATTCAACTTAGGGACACTGCTAATATTACTGCTCACCCGCAGGTCCTAGAGATAATCTTGGGTGCTGAACCTCAAAAGCTGATTTCAAACCTATATTACACTATCCGACTCCCCAGAATAGCAGCAGTAATCCAAAAGGCCAAATCAGGTTGGGAAAAGAACGTAGGGGACATCAGTGACTCGGACTGGGACGAAATTTTAGAGAACGTTAAACAGTCATCGCCAAAACTCTCAGACAGATTGACACAGCTCTACATTGTCCACCAAACATACTTGACACCCAAAAGAATAGCCAAATTCCAACCATCACAGAGCTCGGCGTGTCTTATGTGTACACATGGACCGGGAACCTTTTACCATTTGATATGGGAATGCCCATGTTTACAGGATTATTGGGCACAAGTGATAAAATTTCTACATGATAAAATGGGTTCCCCAGTAGTAACGGACCCAAAATTGTGTATACTGGGGCTGCTACCTGATACAGATATAGAGAAGTTTCATGCTACCTTTATACATGAAACCCTATTTACAGCTAGGAAAGCCATAGCTAAAACCTGGATGCAGTCTCTGCCCCCTACAACATCGTCCTGGAAAAGAGATGTAAACAATGTACTACCATATAAAAAGCTGATATACATACATAGAGGATGCAAACAGAAATATTCAAAGGTATGGGATAGATGGCTGGAAGACGGAGAGACCTGTACTTAAAGGCTCAACGCTGCACAGTTACATAAAACAGTGTATATGACATGATGGGGGGGGGGGGGGGGAGAGGTAAGGGCCGCGAAATTCAATAAAATAAAAGAAATATAAATAAGTGCATCTTAAGAGTGTGGTACCAAGCTTATCAATGGTTCTGTCTCAAACTGTAAAACTATTAAGAAAATTGAATGTAATAATTTCAAGGTGCAAGGTATATACCTACTTTCTAATATATGTACACAGTTAATGCTTGTTATGTATCTGTCAATTGAAGCTTAATAAAGTCGGATTTCCCAATTAAAAAAAAAAAATAGAGAAAAACAAAAAATTTCTATAGGTTGCATAAAAAATAAAATAAGTTTGGGGTTAAGGCCCCCCATTCATAGGGCCCTAGTAGAGGAGTTGATTATTGTCCAGAACATCACAGCATCACCCCCATCTCTGCCCCCTGTGACAAACTATTGGTGGGAGAGATGAAACCTGATTGGTCAGGAGAGGGTATATCTTTTTTTTTTGTACAAGTCTGGACTCTTATGTGCAGAACATAATTCATATTAATAATATATTGTGTTTTTTTATGTTAAGAAATTTTATATTCTGGTACACAACTAATGTACATTATTTGTAGTCAATATACCTATTGAATTTTAATTTTTACTTAGAAAAACATTTTCAATAAAAATTGGAGAAGAAAGTTTTTTTGTAACACAATACCACAAAAAGAAAGTCTTTGCCCTGAAGAATGTGTCTTACTATGTTCTCTACTATAATAGACCATCTGCAATGATTTCATAATTACGTTTTATTTTTTAAAGCTAAAATAAAAGTACAACTTAAATTCTGATTCATGGCAAATTATTGGGTTAAAAAAAAATGCAATATTTGTGTATATATAAGGAAAGCACAAAGTGTGGTCATGGCTTCACTGTTGGTAATCTGTGGAGAGCACTTCTGTAATTCACAGTGCCATTATCTTTCTTGGAACGGGTTGCTTTGCTTGACACCGTAGAACTAGTTTTGTTTCTGTGCCTGTTGGTCATACTGTGAAGAAATCTTTGTGACACTGCTCTGCATATGTTCCTTTTCTAGTCCTGAAAGCTATGTCCTATTCAGCAATCGAGCGCTGTGCTATATCCGGATGCAGATATACGGGTAAGTTCAAATTAAAAAGTTGTATGCGATCTTGATAACATCTAGTGGTGTGTGGTTTTGTCTACATTCATAGTGCTTTTGATTCCTTTTTTTTTTTTTTTTTTTTTTTCCGTTTTATATATGTGTGGGTTTCTCAGTGGCCCTGTCATTAGAACAATAAAAATGAACCACTTCCAGCCCATAGGATGTTCTATGTTGTCCTTGGGTTGAAGTGGTGATATCTGAATGATGCCTGCAGCTGCAGGCATCATTCAGATATCTTTCTCTTCAGCTGTCGATTCCCTCACATGTAAAAGCCACCTTAGCAGGTATTCAGCCGCTAGATTGCTTTTACAGGCTGCGGGAGGGGACACCCCCTCCCGGTGCCTTTCTGGGCTCTCCCGTGTAATGGGGAAGCTGGATTAACGATCCAGTGGTGGTGGGATACCGTAGAGCTGGCCGTGGACTGGATGGTCCTCGGCCATCTCTATGACCCTGGGAGGCCAGAAGAGACATTGTGACAAAAAGTGCCCCCATCCCCTTGTGCTCGCACACAGAAGCAAATGCGTATGTTGGTTGCACTCGCATATGTAAACGTCGTTCGAACCACACGTGAGGTATCTCCACAAATGTTAGAGCGAGAGCAATAATTCTAGCACCACACCCCCTCTGTAAGGCCCCTTTCACACTTGTGAGACTGCAAAGTCGCTTGACAAGTCGTACCCCATGATTTCCAATGGGTACCGTTCATATCTGTGAGACTTCAAAGTAGTCCCTGCACTACTTTGGTCTGACTTTGATGTGACTTACATGTTTTTTTGTTACTAATAACAATTTGTTTGTTGTGTGTAAAATGCACTGTATGTTCTTGATCACAATTGTGATTTAGCGCTAACCTTTTTATAACTTTTATATAGTAAATTGTATAAGTTTGTACAAATGGCCTTTAGGTAAAAGGAAGTTGGACATGCAGATGTTAAAGGGGAAATATAGAAATAATAATAATCAAAAATAATTCTCAGTTTTATCTTTGTTACAGGAAGGCTTTGACTGATGGAAAGAAAGCAATTATACTTAAAAACATCTGGCCAAAGGTAAGTGTAATGGTTCATTTTGTTGACTGATACCTGTTGAAGGACTTTTTTTTTTTTTTTTTTTTTTACCTGTTTTTCCAAAACTTTGAAACAGTATTACATATGTAAAATTGGTTGTTTCATAGAATATATACAATAAGCAGATTGTCACGGAGCAAAAGTAGAGACGCAATAAGTAAAACAAATTCGAATTTACATTAAATTCAAAAGCTGCGGTTTTTTTTGCATGGCAATAAACCTAAGCTCCAGGGGGCGGTTCAGCACATGAATAGATCTGCTTTTTTTAGACTGGAGCTGGTTTTATCAATATTTGTAAAGGAATTTTGTACAAACAAAACCATCATGTCCTATAAATTGATTTGCTGCCTGTGATGGCAAGTCCTATAGATTTTTGTTTATGATCCCTAATTTGTTTTTTTCAAGTCTTCTCTAGTACTGCTTTCTTTTGGCACCACCATGATCACTTTTTACAGTAGAACTATGGCCTTCAATTAAAGCGGAGGTCCGCTGAAAAAAAAAATATTAAAAGCCAGCAGCTACAAATACTGCAGCTGCTGACTTTTAATATATGGACACTTACCTGTCCAGGGAGCCCGCGATGTCGGCAGCCGAAGCCGATCCGTCCTTCGGCTCTCGGCTGCTGCCGCCGCCATCCTCGGTGAGGGAATAAGGAAGTGAAGCCGTGCGGCTTTACTTCCTGGTTCCCTACTGTGCATGCGCGAGTTGCGCTGCGCGTCCTCTTTGGTCCCTGCTGTGTTCTGTGTCTCACAGAATACAGCGGTGGAGGAGAGTGTAGGCGCCGGAAGTGGCATAGGTCACCGCAAGCGCCGCGGTGATCAATGCCAGGAAGTGGGAGCAAATACCTGTATTAGACAAGTATCTGCTCCCTCCTCCCCCCTGAAAGGTGCCAAATGTGACACCGGAGGGGGGGGGAGGAATCCAAAAAGTGGAAGTTCCATTTTTGGGTGGAACTCCACTTTAAAGTGACATTAAAGCTTCATTTTTTTAAAAAAAATTTTTATATTATTAAAATATCAAACATTCTACTTACCTGCTCTGTGCAATGTTTTTGCACAGAGCTGCCCCAATCGTCTTATTCTCGGCGCTCCAGGTGGTGATATTGACCACAGGTTGAAGGAAAGAAGATTTTGTGATTAACCCCCATCAACACAGTCAGTGTCAATGGGGGAATCCCTCCTGCAGCGCTATTGTGTTCTGCTGGCAGAAACCATGATTAGTGTATTAAATATAAGTGATCCCGATAGTTATGACTACTATTGGTATACCACACTTAAAGCCATTTCAATCCAGCCAAAACTCATGAAAAACGTTATTACTATAGACATATATTTTAAAAATCGTGAAATTGACTTATTTTCCTATATTAGGAACATTTAAATCCTATACTCACACCACGTGTTCAACAGTGAAACAAAACATGTGTTATTAATTACAATGTTACTTATGAAAATCAATCCGCAACAATGTAGTGAGCACCCTGAAACATATGTTGCTAGTAACAATGTTACTTGTGACTATCAATTCGCAACAATGTGGTGAACACCATACATATCCAAATTAGTGCTAAAAATGTTTATCAGTGGGACACTTATTTCCCTTGAACATCTTAGATGTAGAAACAATGATCAGTCCTTGATGGAAACATGCTAGGTTGATATTCGCACCAATCTTCTTTATAGAAAGAGACACACCGATATTCCTCCTTTTCACAAATATGGTAAAAAAGGCCGCTTACCGGATCAGATGGATCTCAGGTTAGTGAGATCAGATGAGCATGTTGCATTAGCCTGCCGGCCTTAGATTATCACCTGCTAATATCAACCTAGCATATTTCCATCAAGGACTGATCATTGTTTCTACATCTAAGATGTTCAAGGGGAATAAGTGTCCCACTGATAAACATTTTTAGCACTAATTTGGATATGTATGGTGTTCACCACATTGTTGCGAATTGATAGTCACAAGTAACATTGTTACTAGCAACATATGTTTCAGGGTGCTCACTACATTGTTGCGGATTGATTTTCATAAGTAACATTGTAATTAATAACACATGTTTTGTTTCACTGTTGAACACGTGGTGTGAGTATAGGATCTAAATGTTCCTAATATAGGAAAATAAGTCAATTTCACGATTTTTTAAATATATGTCTATAGTAACGTTTTTCGTTTTTGAGTTTTGGCCGGATTGAAATGGCCTTAAGTGTGGCATACCAATAGTAGTCATAACTATCGGGATCACTTATATTTAATACACACTTAGATATGATGCGCGCTGGTTACACTATTTACTATTTATTTTTTGGGTCTTTTGTATTTATGGACTAACACGAGCAGCAGCACAAAAAAAAAATTTTTATTTGTATGGTTAGCGCAAAATCACGTTTCTTTATATGTGTCTTAACTATTGTCGTCTTTGTGTGAAGGCTTTAAAAGGATAACATACCTGTTCTCAATGCTACAAAATCAGTTTTAGTATGCTTTTTAATTTTTTTTTATATTTTAGAATTGCAAAAATGTTGTGTCTAACTTTTTTTTTAATTCAATTTTTTTTTGACCAGGGTCATTATCGGTTTTGTGAAGCTTTGTTTGCTCTTGGAGAAATTGAACGGGCAATTGCATCCAATGAGAAAGCACAGGAATTGTGCAGAGACTCCCAGGAGGGTATCAAAGACTTGATCCAACAGCACAGCAAGTTTAAAAAACTGATGAAAGAGACAGCAGGTAGAGGAAATCTTTTTGAATATATTTACTCTGGTTGTGTATGTATAGGGCGGCCTTCGATAAATGGCAGACCGTGGTCCACACCAGGACCGATGATACTCCTGTCCAGACTGTCATCCCCCTCGTTTGCAGGATTAGGTCCTTCCTGAGCATCAGTCATTGGTTGCTAGGACCGCCAGCATTTTGCAGCCAATGGGACTTCATGTGTGTGCCCCAGCTCCTGGGGCATGTTGGTCAGGAAGACTGATATACTTATGGGATATATTGATGGGAGCAACAGATATGAGAGTACTCGGTTTGGGGTTCTTGATTTAAGGGGGCACCTAATGTGTTACTCTGATAGGGGCACAAACAAGAGTCAGTCATAGCATAAACATGGAATTGTGACCTCGGCTGAAAGAAAATGTTATCAACCGGACCTCCTTGGATTTTAATTTAATACCCCTGATATAAGGGATCTCCAGGTTGTAAACTTCCACTTTTATAATGTTTATCTTGTAAAAGGGCCAGTCCACCCAAAAGCCTTTATCTCATGTCGAGAAGCAGGATCTCCCTGTTGTAATTCTTTTTATGCTGTTGCTGTCCACCTAGGATTTTTAGGTGTTCACTGTCCACCTTTTTATACCTGTTATGTTATGCTCCTGTTGCATTCTCCATTTAAAAAAAAAAAAAAATCTGCCTGAGTGGTGGGAACCATCCAAAATACCAGCAAGCAGGGGTACAGGCTCAGGAGCCCGGTGCAACTGGTGAGCATCAAAAGCTGGCACTATGTGTGATTCATACTGTCCAGGGTAGATTGCAAAATTTACAAATCAGTCAGGAAATGCCTTCAAATTTACGTTTTTGTTTCTCCACTCTTTCTTTCAGTTATCATTTGTGAATCCTGTTGTACCTCATGAGTTGAAATCTGTGAACATTTAATAAGATTTTTCTTCTTCCTTCTAGAACTCGCTGTGAAGAAATCAAAAAAATTAACCTCTGACAAAAAGTAAGTTTGTTTTTGTTTAGCTGTTTATTGTAGCTTTGCCACCCAAAAGGGGAAGCTCCGCTTATTTGCCTGCTGCTACATTTGGCACCTTTCAGGGGAGAGGTTGGACCGGTTACCTGGCTTTGACAAGTACCCGTTCCCACTTCCGGGTGATGTCGCCGCAGTGAACTCATCCGGAAGTTCGGCCCCCCTCCCCCGACTGCCAGGCCATTCACAGAGCTCAGCACGCTTTGCTCATGTGCGGTAGGGAACTGGCTGTGAAGCCGCAAGGCTCTACTGCCGGTTTCCATTATCCAAGATGGCAGCGACAGCAGCCGAGAAAAATTGACTAAGGTGCAGACACTGCTGGATTCGTGGACAGTTCATGTGAAAAGTCAGCAGCTACAGTGTTTGTAGCTGCTGACTTTTATTTTTTCTGAAGGTGCCTGGGACTCCACTTTAAACAGGCACACGCTCCTCTACGGGATGCCAAAGTGACCACATGATGGGGAACCACTTTGATTGGGATCGAAGGAATCATAGTTAATATTTTTCCGGCATGGGTCATTATGCTAAGGAACGTTTACCTACAGATTTTGGGCACAAAAGTTTTTGTGAACCTGTTGATTTGCTTTGCATGGACAAATATTTTAAAGCCTATGTTCTCAAGGGAAAAAAAAAAAGTTTTTTTAGCTTACGTGAGTGGGCACTAGAGCCACTAACTTATTACATAGATTATGACCACCAGCAGTTGGATACCCTTGTCTCAGTTACAGCTATCTCACCCCCTTATGCCCCGTACACACGATCGGACTTTCCGACAACAAAACAGTGGATTTTTGTTCGAAGAATGTTGGCTCCAACTTGTCTTGCATACACGGTCTTGCATACACACGATCACACAAATGTTGGCCAACAATTACGAACGTAGTGACGTACAAGACATACGTGATGTCTCCATTACGAACGCTAGTTATATCTCCGGCTCGTACTTGATTCCGAGCATGCGTGGACTTTTGTCCGGACTTGTGTACACACAATCGGAAAGTCCGACAACAAACATTTGTTGGCGGAAAATTTGAGAACCTGCTGGCCAACATTTGTTGGCGGACTTTCCGCCAACAAATGTTCGATGGAACCTACACACGGTCGGACTTTCCACCAACAAGCTCACATCCAACATTTGTTGTCGGAAAATCCGATCGTGTGTACGGGGCATGTCACTCACTCCAGCAACTGCATCTTCAATCAGAATACATTTTCATCTACTTTATTTATTAGTTGGTACATTGAGGGAATTGGGATTTTGATGAAAAAGTACATGCGGTCCCTGAGTTACAAACATCCGACTTGCAATACAACTCCTACTTACAGAGGGAGACAACAGGAAGTGAAAGGAAATCTACCCCACTATTCCTTGTTTCCACAACAACTCAACATTTTCAAAATCCAATTGTCACAGGGACAGAAAGTGAGATGAAATCTTCTGAACAGGGGCACAGACAGCAAAACAAACGTTACAGGGGTGGTAACCACTCCCAGTGCTATCCAAAAAACTTAAACTATTTTTTGGGCTGGAGTTGCACTTAAAAATGTACCTGTTCCAACTTGCATACAAATTCATCTTAAGCACAAACCTACAGACCCCATCTTTTTTGTAGCCCGGAGACTGCCTGTGCATATTTGTATTACTATAATGTAAAATGAATTTTTATTGAAAAAGCTTCAGGCATAAAAAAAAAAAAAAAAAAAAAAAAAAAAAAAAAAAAAGAAAATCAGCATTATCAGGGTTTCCATTGTAAAAATAAAAAAAGTTTCTGGGGCCACATCACAACCTTGCTTCTCAGTGTTCCTATAGATTTCTCATTCAGAGTTTATAAGTAGAGCATACACTCTTCTAGAAATTGACAAATTATTCCACAATATTTAAACAAGCAAGGTCTCAGATGAAGCCTCGCATATTAACTCTGCTCACCCCCCCCCCCCCCCCCCCCCCCCACTGTTTAGTGTTCATGTGTCTCCATTAGAAGTCAAACAGAGCATCAGAATGGGGAAGAAAAAGGATTTAAAGTGACTTTGAACGTGGCATGGTTGTTGGTGCCAGACGGGCTGGCTGGTCGGCGTAGTTTAAAAACTGCTGATCTACTGGGATTTTAATGCACAACCATCTCTAAGGTTTACAAAGAACAGTCCGAAAAAAAAAAAAAAGGAAAATGCCTTGTTGACGTCAGAGGAGAATGAGCAGACTGGTTGGAGATGATAGAAAGGCACCAGTAACTCAAACACTCGTTACAACCAAGGTATGCAGAATACCATCTCTGAACGCACAACACATCCAACCTTGAAGCAGATGGGCTACAGCAGTAGAAGACCACACAGGGTGCCACTCCTATCGGCTAAGAACAGGAAATTGAGGCTACAATTCACACAGGCTCACCAAAATTGGACAATAGAAGATTGGAAAAAACGTGCCTGGTCTGAGTCTCGATTTCAGCTGAGACGTTCAGATGGTCGGGTCAGAATTTAGCGTAAATAACATAATAGCATGGATCCATCTTGCCTTGTATCAATGCTTCAGGCTGGTGGTGGTGTAATGGTGTGGGGGATATTTTCTTGGCACACTTTGGGCCCCTTAGTAACAATTGAGCATCGTTTAAACGCCATGGCCTACCTGAGTATTGTTGCTGACCATGTCCATCCCTTTATGACTACAGTGTCCCCATCTTCTGATGGCTCCTTCCAGCAGGATAATGCACCATGTCACAAAGATCCAATCATCTCACCACTGGACAATGAGGTTACTGTATTCCAATCGCCTCCACAGTCACCAGATCTCAATCCAATAGCGCACCTTTGGGATGTGGTGGATGTTATAACTGTGTGATGCTATCATGTCAATATGGACCAAAATCTCTGAGGAATGTTTCCAACACCTTGTTGAATTCATGCCACAAAGAAATAAGGCCGTTCTGAAGGCAAAAGGAGGTCCAACCCTGTACTAGCAAGGTGTCCCTAATAAAGTGGCCGGTGAGTGTATGTCTATACTGATTCAAAGCCCATGCAAAGCAAGAACACACTAGCAAAAGCAATACAAGAAGTATAAATGTTCTCTATGAAATATACTGATACCATAAGCCATGTGTTTAACAGAGATTCCATGCTTGGTAGAGATTTTAAACATGGATCAGACGATATGCCTAAGTCTGTCAACGACAATCTGCTTTGCAAACCTTCACCAAAATGCTAGCTGATGCTGTACATATATCTTCTGATGCTGTAGCATATATTCACATACCATATTGAGTAGGTAATAACACATACAATGGCTAGGTAACTTTGGAGCAAGAAAGGTTTCCGATGTAGTGCCACATAACTTGGTTTATCGCTACTATTTAGTTCATGCATATAGCAAAGCAAACCAATTAAGTCAAGTGGGGAAAAGTACAAGGTACCACTGTTGCATTGAATCAAATATGTAGTCTATGTGTGCTCATGCTGGTACATTTGTATAGCAGCTTTTGCAGAGCAAACACACAGTGGCAGAAGCATAGCCAGAAGTATGAATGTTGTTCTTCAGAATACACAGATTTTATAAGCTATATGCCCAACAGGGGTTTTGTGCTTGGTAGATCTTTTTTAACATGGATCAAAGAGAGTGCTTCAGCAGTCAGTCTGTTAAAAAAAAAAACCTTAAGAAAAGTGCTAGATGATGATGTGCATAAGCGTATATCCACCTAGCATATTGAGTAGTTTATTGCATTTACAATGGCTAAGAAGCTGTAGAGCAACGAGTATGAATCACGATTAATTAGATTGCATCATGCAGAAGATTGTATATTAGCCATAAATATAATTCTTTAAATCTGGCATCCCTCCACAGCTAGAAAGAGCCTAAGGACCATCTGTGTCTAACTAAACATTCAAATATCCATTGATAAAGGTGCTGCTTAGGAAGTTCTGAAACTTCTGTATGCTCGGATAACTATATATGCACAAGGATGTACTACTTCACCCATCCCTGGAAGAGCCATATGAGGCAAACTTCAAATCCATCCCATCAGAAGAAGTATTTTTGGTTATGATGGTGAAGGTCCCTATAGCCGACAGCAGTGATCACACGCACAAGAAAAATCCAACAGACTGGTTGTACTGAAGTGGATCGATGGATCGGCTTTAGTACAACCAGCCTGCCCATACATGAATTTAATCTTGGCTGATCCCTGCAGAACCGGCTGAGATTCGATCCATCTATGACTGAATTTGAAACATTTTGCTTAGTCCGTGAGTCAATTCATCATGTGCTCTCTCAGTTGTATAGGCTACTATTTCAGCCTTCGGACTATTACCATTTTCTAAATGGGAAAGGACCCATGTCCAACTTTTAGAAATCCACAAAAAAGTAGGATTTTGATGACGACTCGCAATGCCTTCATTTCCAGTGAGCTTCAGAAAACGGGCTTTAAAATCCTTTTGTGTTTGGATAAAGTCCCCAAAACTTTACAAATTCTTTCCATGCCGCTCTTCCCTTTGCTGAAACTTGAGGGCTAATTTTTGCATATGTTCTGGTCCTGCCCGAATATACAAGGTTACTGGAACCAGATTAAAACCATAATCTTTCAATCCAAAAATGTCCAAATGAACAACCCAGCAGCATTCCCTCACCTGTGACACCTCTACTCCTAACATTATAAACCAACTTAATTGCTACATTTGCTAAATTCAGCCAAGATATATATATTCCTCTGTATTGGAAACTACCCCCTCCAGTTGGCCTTTGGTTTTCTAATGTTAATGAAATTCGTTCTATGGAGGAACTCATGGCTGCTGCAAACCATACAGAACAGTCCTACAGAACATGGATTTATTGGTTAGATTTTAGATGCTGAATACGGCTTACTTTTGAATTGTTCCTAGCTTTTTGGAACATCAGTCCCTCTTTATATAGTCTATATATCTATCATTATATTTATAAATTAAGAATACTTTCAGAAATATTAGTGTTAATAGGTTATGTTTATCAATTAACAAAATGGAATGTAAACGCAAGAGAAATATCAAATCAATATTTGGTGTGACCACCCTTTGCCTTCAAAGCAGCATCAGTTCTAGGTAGACTTGCACACAGTTTTTAAAGTAACTCGGCTGGTAGGTTGTTCCAAACATTTCGGAGAACTGGCATTAGCCCAGGTTCACACTGCTCTGACATGAAAGTGGTGTGACTTTTGATCCAACTTTGCCCTGCAACTTTAGTCTGACTTAAAGTGAATGTAAACCCTCACATATACCCAGTGAAGTGAACAGCCTCAGATGATACACAGAGATAAAACAAATCTCCCTACATAAGTTTTACATGTATATCTGCTGTTTTCAGCTTTATATATTCTTTAGAAAGCTCAGATCATGTTAGGAGATTTTCTCTTTCTGGTTAGCTCTGCAGTGAAGTCAGGGCATACAGCTAAGACAGCTGATTGGAGGAAAGGCACACACCCCCACTCCTCATAGGTAGAGACTTTCGGTTCAGTTCATTGAATTGTTCAGCACTCTGCTAATCTATTTATAGCATCCTCCCCAACACAAAACTCATGCTGATAACAGAAGAACAGAGCAGGAGAGAGCCACGGGACATAGTGCTTTGAAGAGGGATAAGAAAACACTGCAGATATGTGCCCAGCTCAAATTTCATGAATCGGGTTTACATCCACTTTAATGTGACTTTTTGCACTCTATGGCAGTGATTTGCAATTAGCGAACCTCCAGCTGTTGCAACACTACAAGTCCCATCATGCTCTGCCTCTGGGTGTCATGCTTGTGGCTATCGGAGTCTTCCTATGCCTCATGGGACTTGTAGTTCTGCAACAGCTGGAGGTCCACTAATTGCATATCCCTGCTCTATGGCATTGAAGTCATATCAAAGTCACACCAAAGTAGTGCAGGAACCTTTTCTAAAGTCGGAGCGACTTGTGTCGGATCAGTTAAGACGGCTCTTCTAGGGAAACCTTTTATTTGGCATGTCATGTGACTTGTGCTCTCACAAGTTGGATCCAATGTCGCACCATTGTGAATCGGGCCTTGGGGAGACTCGTCCTCGCTAATTGTCCTGGTGATCGTTATCACCGAAAGTGAAATAAGATTACTCATTTTGAGAGGACCCTATAAAAGTAATAGAGAGCAAATCGTCTAATGGGGATGCTGCTATCGGGGTTTCCCGCACTCTGGAGGGCTTTCTTCTCACTTCCTGTTGTGGCTCTGGGACAGGAAGTGAATGAGAATCTCCTTAGCAGGTGGCAACAAAACAGAAAAATCCTTTTTGGGATTGGGACTATATAGGCACTTGTACAAAAATGATAAGATAATGATTACATATTGAAAGTTTAATATTTTTTGATGGGAAAAAAAAAGAGTAAAAACATTCCACTGTAAAACACAAATATTGCGGCAAATAGAATACAGAAAAATTGATATTACTGTATAGAAATATAACACCTGACACCTTAGTCCAGAATCCCTTATCCACAAAAACCTAACGGGGAGCAATACCCTGCAGCACTCTATCCAAAGCGGAAAAAAAAACTTTATTTTACTTTAATATCTAATCAGTGGGATCTGTTCAGTAATTTAATTTTCCAGCATTCTCAAAAAACTGGACTATTGTTTTAAGAGAACCTTTGAGAATAAAAATATGGGAGCATACAGGGAGGAGTTAATAGTTGCTGTCTTCACTGGCTGCATGCTTGTTTTAGGTCAGCCACTCATTGGGTAGAAAAACCAGGAGGGTGAATGGCAAAACTGTTGCATGCACTCTTTAATGCTTCAGCAGTGGAAGTTCCCTCAACCCCACCTCCGCCCATATTTCTGTCTTGACATGTTCACTTGTGGATCATGGGTTAACTATGCTTCCACCTTTTTAGAGTAGTTTTATTTTACTTTTGGTCTAATTAAGCTGTTTTTTTTCTTTAGAAGTTCCACACAGCCGGCTACAGATAAAGAAAGTAAAGGTATTCAGACCACTGCACTAGAGGAAACTCCACCAAAGGTACAAATATTTCATGTCCTACTTATTTTATAATAAAGGACCATTGTAGTAAAACAAAAACAAAAAACATAACCTGTTTGTAATGATAGTGTTCACTGTATGAGTTCTTTTTTATTTAACACACCTTTTATTTATTTTCTCCCTGCATTGTTCTTTGAATTTCCAAGGGAGGTGGGAGCTTAAACTGTGTTTTAAAGTGCAGAACGAACAGCATTGTCACCCTGTTGAAGGAAGTGGAACATTAACCAGACCTGCTGACTATTTTTTTTATAACTTATATATTATTTTGCCCGTTTTATCATTTTACAGGATTTAGATAGGGTCAATAGTTTGCGCAGCGCTTTACAATTTGAAGGCAGACCATACAGTTACAATAACATTCAATGCAGGAGTCAGGACCCTGCGCTTTCAGTCTAATGCCCCATACACACGAGCGGAATTTCCGTCGGAAAAATCTTGGATGGTTCTTCCGACGGAATTCCGCTCAAGCTTGGCTTGCATACGCACGGTCACACAAAAGTTCTCTGAACTTTCAACCATCAAGAACGCGGTGGCGTACAACACTACGACGAGCCGAGAAAATGAAGTTCAATGCTTCCGAGCACGCGTCGAATTGTTTCCGAGCATGCATGTTTTTTTGCGCGTCGGAATTGCATACAGACAAACTGAACTTGCGTCAAGAACTTTTTCCGTCGGAAAAATAGAGAACCAGCTCTCAATCTTTTGCTGGCGGAAATTCAGACAGAAAAAGTTGGATGGAGCATACACACGGTCGGAATATCCGACCAAAAGCTCCCATCACACTTTTTTGATGGAAATTCCGACCGTGTGTATGCAGCATAAGAAGTTTTAATTTGGTTGTCCCTGTGCAACGGATGATACTACATAAAGTTTTAGAGGAAAATTTTCATGTCAGTTTGTGCTGCTTGTTTTGGCACCATTTTTAGAGCCCTTTCACACTAAGGCGCTTGAAAACTGCCCATAAAATACTGATCGCTTTTCAGGCGCTTTTCAGGCGTTAGCAGTGAGCTTTTTTTTTTTTTCTTTTTTTTTTTCTTTTAAGGACACATGACTCAAAAACTGCTTCAAGAACCATTTTGAGGCACTTTTCAGGTGCCTTTTTGAGGCCCTTACCTTTCAATTCAATGGTTAGGGGCGTTTTTGAGGTGCTTTTTTTAGCGCTCCAAGGATGGCGCTTGCAGAATTTTTTTCACTGCCCGACCAGGGCCCTGCCACAGTGTGAAAGCATTCGTTGATTTTAATAGGAATAGGTTTTCGTGAACTTTTCAGGGTTTTTTTTTTTTTTTTGTTTGTTTTTTTGCGCCAAAGCACTTAAAAAACCACCTCAGTGTAAAAGGGCTCTTTTAGACCGGCATTGTGACACCTATATTAGGTAAATTGAACCCCTTCACACTGACCATACGCAAATTTGGGCTCATGGCTTGAAGGGGTTAAACCGCAATGATGCCTACTACAGGCATCACCCCGGTACTGTTCTTTAGAGCGGGCGGTTGGCACTTTAGTGATATCAACCGATGTGTCTAAAAGCTGCTCGGCTGTTATCCTAAAGGATTGAGAGTGGACGTTCAAATATAAATTTTATTATTTTCAGAAAAAGGGGCAAAACAGGGGAAGTACAGTACAATGCCAACAATAACAGAAGATGTTCACAGGTAAGTACATTTGAAAGACCTGGGTGTAATGGGTATGTTGTCTTCAGGCCTGTTGTGATTTGCAATTCAAGTGGCAAGCATAGACACTCCTTCATCAGTGAAGATAAACATATTCCAAAGCATCCATGCCTTTAGAGTGTTTCTCTTGTTTTATTCTGTGCCGTGAGGACTAAGTCCTCCAATCTCCTGATCTCCTTCCACTCTGCGTAGCCACAACCCTATAGTCGGGGGTGAGCTTTTCTTCCACATAAGGGGAATGCAGGATTTAGTTGCATTCAGTAGGTGTCGTACTATCGTTTTTTTTTTTTTGTAGCTCCGTGCCGGAATTGTAGTGGCATGGAGCAGGATGAAAGCTGGATCGTCACTTATCGTGTAATCCGTGAATTTTTAAGTGACCGTCCGGACTGTCATCCAAAAATGTGATCTATCTTGCCTATCTCAGAGTTGTGGACCGTTTCTAGTTGACTGTGTGAGACAAAGAAATAATCTATTCTCGAGTACACTTTGTGTGGCGATGAGTAAAAAGTGTAATCTCTTTCCCCAGAGTGATGCAGTCTCCAGACATCTATCAGTTGGGAGTTGTGAAGGTCTCGGGTTATGCGTTTGTGGGTGCCCAAGCGTATTGAAGAGTTGCCCGATGAGGTGTCAACAGAAGGGGCTAGAGGTATGTTAATGTCGCCCCCCCCCCCCCCCAGAATCAACTGACCCTCCCTGAATTCCATAAGTAGATTCAATGTACGGTGGAGAAAGGTGTCTTGTCGATCGCTGTGAGCATATACAGTAGCCAATGTCATCTTTGTGCCCCCGATTGATTCTTTAATAAACACATAGCGGCCCTCCGTGTCTACCAAGGTGTCACTACATGTCCATGGTACTACCCCTGAAAGGAGTATAGACACTCCCTTGGATTTAGCCGCTACATTAGTGGTTTGGTAGGAGAATGGGAAGTATCGGTTTTGAAGGCATTGAGGGCTGCTGGTCCTAAAGTGTGTTTCCTGAATAAATGCTACATCAGCGTGGGCCCTTTTAAGATCATTCAACAGCATGCGGCGCTTTTCGGGTACATTTAAACCCTTTTCGTTCAGCGAGAAGATATTAATGGTGTCCATTGTCAACCGGTCTTAAGAGGGTCTAGGGGAGGTAAATGGGAGGGAAGGAGTAAGGTGGGGTTAAAGTGGATAGATAAAGGTGGGAGCGTAGAAGAGAGAAGGGTAAGAGAGGTGAATGTAGGATAATGGACAGTGTAAACTTTGTCCGTTTACTAAGTGCAAATAAATCTTTTTGCAAAGAAGCACACCCTAGTTCGCACCAAGGGACATGGAAGCCCAGGGACTGTAGCCTGTTCCGTTGTTGTGTGTAGCTGGACATAGAAGACCAAGGCTCGTAAAATGCTATCCGACGGTATCACCAGCCAGCCCAATGTGGAGATGAATAAAAAAAAAAAAAAAGCCCCACCCCCTCCGAGTCGTGTCAGCATGTCTTGCACTCCCCCCCCTCTAGTTATTGTTTAGGGTGAGGAGGGGGGGTTATTGTTTAGGGTGTGGGGGGGGAGGGTTATTGTTTAGGGTGGAGGGGGTTATTGTTTAGGCTGGAGGGGCGGGGAGGGGGGTTATTGTTTAGGGTGGAGGGGGGGGGGTTATTTTTTTCGGCGGAGAGGGGGAAGGGGGGTATTTGGGAACCCAGTCACTGCACTACAGCACCCAGCAGACCTCCCCTACCCCTCCAAGAAGTTCTGCAGCAGCAAAGCCTGGCTCAGTGCAGGGCACATTACTCACCAGGCAGGCAGATATGTCACCCCGAGGAGGAGAAGCACATCGCTGGAGGACACAAAAAAGGGAGCCACCGTGGGAGGGGGCGGAGCCGGGCCGGGTCCACTGTCAGAAAGGGAATTTCCCACTGACAGCTGAAACATCATTAGTGATTAAGGGTGCGGCGGCCCCGCTCCTTAACAACCAATGATTGCCTGCATTCTTTTGTATACATTTCATCTGTCAGCGGGGGAATCGCGCTGACAGATGAAAGAGCCGAACCTGAAGGTATCGGTTTCAGGCATCGGCGCATTTACCGTACCGATACTCGTGCAAATGCTTAGTATCCGTACCAATACCAGTATTTGTATCGGTGCAGCCCTACTGGTAACCGTTAAATTGTCAAAGCATGACATGTTAGGTATCTATTTACTTGGGGTAACATCCTCTTTCACATGATACAAAAACATTGTGCTAACTTTACTATTTAGTTTTTTTTTTAAAATTCATTAAAGTGTCTTTTTTTTGCCCAAAAAATGCGTTTGAAAGACCGCTGCGCAAATACCATGTGGCATAACCTATTGCAACGATCACCATTTTAATCTCTAGGGTCTCCGCTAAAAAATATAATGTTTAAGGGTTCAAAGTAATTTTCTAGCAAAAAAATACTGATTTTAACTTGTAAGCAACAAATGTCAGAAAAAGGCTTAGTCATTAAAGGGTTAAAGATCTCTTAATAAAATTGTATTGATTATTTATAGCTGAGATCACGTTACTCTTGTAGGGGGCTACCACAGTTGGCTTCCTGTCCTCTAATCCAGCAGCAGGACCTAATATGACTGATAACGGCATAATGAGAATTGTTAAACCTCCATTTTCCTTGTTCATATAGTTAAAGTGGAAATAAAGTAATTAATTTATTTCACTTGTACCTACAGGTAAGCCTATAATAAGGTGTACCTGTAAGTACAGTGAATATTCACAGTGCATGCAGCCGGTGATGTCACTGGCACATGCGCTCTGAAGGGAAGGCATACCCATGCCATTCAGGCTCCGTGCCACGGTCCGTGACTCCCACGCGCATGCGTGCGGCCAATCGGACACCTGAGGACACAAACCCAGAAGGAAGACCGGGTGCAGATGGAAGCCCTGTCAGCGGTGACAGCGCACCGCTGGAGGGCTTCGTTCTAAGCTAAGTGTTTCATAATGTGCTAGTATGCAATGCATACTAGCACATTATATTTTCTTACAGGGTTTTTTTTTTTTTTTAAATGCAGTTTACTACCGCTTTAAAAGGATTAACTGGAAGGAGAATAAATCAAAGGAGATTTTTCCTTTTTAACCAGCATCCTTTGTTTTATTTGTCTGTCTGCTGAACACATCTGGTCTTGTGTGTTTCTTCACTTCAAGGTCATCAAGCCCACACTTCTGCTGTACGTATCAAAAACGTCAAGAAGAAATGCTGGTTCTTATCAGAGTTGAAGCAAGTTAAACTGAGACAAATTGTTTAAAAAAAACAAAAATAGAGATACTTAGGCTCGATTCACACAGGGGCAACACGACTTCAGCGCGACTTTGCAAGGCGACTTCAGCGCGACTTTAAGCAAATTACAACGCGACTTCAAGTCGCCTCCAGGACAGGCGACTTTGGCTGTGGCCAATCACAGAATATTCAGCTCTCTGGGAGGGAGGGGTTTGCCTGGGCAAACAATTTTTTTTTCCTGTAATGTCTCTTCAGTATAGATGGAGATCCGACTTGGAGGTGACTTCCATTGATTTCTATGGTACAGGTCGCCTAGAAATCGGATCCAAGTAGTACGCTCTGAAGTCGGAGCGACTTCAGTAGTGTCAATTAAGACGCTCCCATTCACTTAATGTGAATCTCTTTCTGGGGCGACTTGAGGGCTTACAAGTCGGATCCCAAGTCGTCCTAGTGTGAACCGACCCTAAATGTGTTTTATATACACTGATTTTACTGTTGTAGGTTTAGTAACACTTTAAGAATGTGTAGATGCAAAATTACTGATGGGTGACTCTAAATAACCTACTTGCGGATCAGTGGGGAGATCTGCCAATATGCAGCAAAGGCTCAAGTGGAAATATTTTTCAAATCCTTTTCTAAGTTTTAAACCTCTAATAATACAGACAGTACTTTGATGTCATGGCGTATACATATAGCTATAGATCTAAACATCACTTTTTTTTTTCTTTTATTAGTGCTGTAAAGACGTGACACTGAATGTAGCACTGAAAGTATGAACGTTTCCATTACATTTGAATAAGAGCTTTGAATGCAATGCAAATTGTTGGCTTTGTTTTCATGCTGTGTTGAAACACAACATTGGCATTGGTTCAAGGATTTTTTACTGTACAATTGGGGGAGAGGCAGATGAGTTCAAAAAAATGTTTGCCAGGCGTGTTATGGCCGTGGTTGGATTTGTCAAGACATTCCTGTAGGAAGGCTATTTGTAGGAGGAGAGGCTGGTCTTGAAGGCAGCTGTGTTTTCAGATGCAAACAGCCATGGTGAAGAGGGCCTGCATGTGGGTGCTTGTTGTGTTTTTGGATCTTCTCTTAATGATTGGGTTGGTATTGAGGCAGGAGCCAAGTGACGTTGGAATCGACAGCAGATTGGTATGTATATGCTGTCTGTTCAGCCATGTAGATTGCTATGCTATCATTTCAGACATTTTATTTTAGGATAGTTGTCAAGTCCGCAATACAGGTTTATGTAAACCCAATAATACACTTCTTTGTTTCTTTTAGTCTGTTATTATACCATTAAAATGTGTTTTGTTGAAACTGTTCAATAGGTGCAAAAAATACCTGTTGATCCTGCCAGACATCCAGTGAGATTGCAAAAGCTTGTGCTGCACTGAAATCTCAAACCGCGTTACCCTTGCCCAGTTCACCTCTGTAATCCCAACACATTTACTTTCTTAGGGTGACAACATTGCTGCTCCATAGATAGTACAGTGAATGAGTGTTTTCAGCCTAGGACAGCAAGTGTTACTAGCAGGATCACCAAGTGAAAGAAAAAAAAAATATATAAAAAATAATGTTTGAGAAAGTGTGGAACCCGTGGGTCAAGTATTTAACTGGTGATTCAGGTCTCTAACTGATTAAGTTGGTTTCAGGACGGTGGGATTCAGAGTGCAGAGTCTTTTCTTCTCCCCCTCACTTTTTCTCTATCGTTGCTATAACTTTTTCTTGGCTTTCTTGCTTCTTCTTTTCAACTTATAAGTGATACTGCTAACTCTGGGAGAAAGCTTGATCCTGTGTGACAAATGGGTGCGTCTTCCCTCCCCTGGAGGTGGAGGGCCGGCTTCTACGAATGCATACAGACTATGTCAGGCGTTCCTCTAAGCCAGAGGTCTCCAAACTTTCTAACCAAGGGTCCAGTTTTCTGTCCTTCAGGTTTGGGGGGGCTGCACTGTATCCAGTGGAAGTAGAAAATGCCTCAGCAACAGTGTCCCATCATTGGTTGTAATGCGAGGAATAGTGCCCCATTGCTGGTGACATGGGAATGGTGCCATATCATTGGTGTCAGTTGGAGGAATAGTGCCCCAAGGGCCAGATAAAGGCATGAATAGGGCCGCAGTTGGGAGACCACTGCTCTAAGCCACTGCGACCTACTTATTGGTTTTGAGGTCAGAAGTATAACATGCAATCGCATTGCCTTATCGCTCTTTACTGGGCTATGGCACCTAATACTCGGAAGGCCTGGAGTATATTATGTTTATGTATAGTTTATACAAATGCTCAGGGTCACCCCCATAAACAATGCAATTTATCAAGTCCTGTGAAGCTCTTTGGCTTACGCCTTTTTATATCATCATTTTTTTTTTTTTTTTTCGGTTTACTATGTGTTTTGTATGCGTTTCACACAGTGGAGGATCCGCAACTATTGTCATAACCTTTGTAATCTCTCTTGTGGAATTTATTTCATTAAAAACATTGAAATCGACATATTGCAGCCACCACTTTTTAGGCAATATGTACATTTTTTTTATTTTTTTTATTTAAATGTTTTATTTAAAGATAAGACACAGAAACAAGCATAAAGACAACTTTGCATTGCATATAGACTGTAATGGACAAATCAAGTATAACAACCAATCAAAACAGTTGCATGTGAGTGAAGGTCGCCATTCAATCTGACTTATACCACTCGCTGAAGTCTATATTTAATATATATATGTATATATATATATATATATATATATATATATATATATATATATATATATACAGGGCTCGACAAACCCCGGGCACCAGGTCGCATTTGCGACTAGAATTAGCGACCTGGCGCCTGGGGCAGCACAGCTGGAGTATCCTGTGTCCGTTCGACACCCCCCCCCCCCTCCCGGCGCGATCGCGTTGGGCCGCGCCGGTAATTGAGGCCCCGGCTTTGCGGCCTACTGCAGTCCTATGGTTCCTTCTGCAATCGGGTGCCCTCTGGTGGTGGCCGTTGGTATGACAAGACATCCACCAATGCTAATGGAGCTTTCCCTACCTGTTTTCACTGCCTGCTCATCTCCTTCCCTTTACTTAGAACCCCCAAACATTATATATATTTTTTATTCTAACACCCTAGAGAATAAAATGGCGGTCATTAAAATACTTTCTGTCACACCGTATTTGTGCAGCGGACTTACAAGCGCACTTTTTTGGGAAAAAATACTTTTTTTAATTAAAAAATAAGAAAACAGTAAAGTTAGCCCAATTTTTTTTATATTGTGAAAGATAATGTTACGCCGAGTAAATTGATTCCCAACATGTCACGCTTCAAAATTTCGTCCGCTCGTGGAATGGCGACAAACGTTTACCCTTCAAAATCTCCATAGGCGACGTTTAAAAAATTCTACAGGTTGCATGTTTTGAGTTACAGAGGAGGTCTAAGGCTGGAATTATTGCTCTCGCTCTACCGATCGTGGCGAAACCTCACAAGTGTGGTTTGAACACCGTTTTCATGTGCGGGTGCTACTCACATATGCGTTTGCTTCTGCAAGCGAGCTTGGCGGGACGGGGCGCATTTTAAAAAATTATTTTTTCTTATATATTTTACTTTTTATTTTTACACTGTTTTTTAAAAAAAATAAAAATGGTGTCACTTTTATTTCTATTACAAGGGATGGGGCATATTTATAAATTTTTTTTTTTTTCTTATTTATTTTAACTTTTATTTTTTCACTGTTCTTTAAAAAAAAAAAAAAAAAAAAAAAAAAAGTCACTTTTATTCCTATTACAAGGAATGTAAAAATCCCTTTGTAATAGAAAAAAAGCATGAAAGGTCCTCTTAAATATGAGATCTGGGGTCAAAAAGACCTCAGATCTCATATTTACACTAAAATGCATTAAAAAAAAAAAAAAAAATTGTCATTTGAAAAAAAAAATAATAAAATGTCCCTTCAAGAGCTTTGACGTCGCTTCCGGCCTGCAATGACTTGGAGATGGGCGGGGGGGGGGGGGGTGCATCTTCCTCTCACTCGTCTCCATGTCAGGCCAGGGACAGATCCGGATCGCCTCCGCCGTTACCGACGGCCACGGTAAGCGGTAAAGGGCACCGGAGAGCGGCGGTAGGGGGGGCCCTCTCCTGCCGCCGATAAAAGTGATCTCGCTGCGAATCTGCTGCAGAGACCACTTTTATCTGAAAGAGAACCGCCGGCTCTCGAAGAGAATACTGGGGTTATGGTAGCTAGCTGCTACCATAACAACGGTATTTCTCTTCAAACACAGGATGCATATAGTCGTCCTGCGGGAAGGAAGTGGTTAATTAAAATGAATTTATTATTTGTCATCTCCCTGCTTGGCCCCTTTACACGCGCTGTCTGATCAGGTTCCCCTGTCAGTTTTTCAGGCGGACCTGATTGGCCCCTTAGCGGGAATATGGTGGTCTTGTGTCCCTGCATGGCAGGAAATAAAAGCAGTCACATTCGTTCTAGTCGTCTCTGTGTAAATTTAAGATTGGTTAATTTTTATATTGAAAATAAAGCTTTGTCGGTCGTTTAAAAAAAAAAAAAAACCTGGCTCCTAGATTCCAAGCAAATTTGTCAAGCCCTGATATATATATATATATATATATATATATATATATATATATATATATATATATATATATATATATATAGAAGTGAATATGTACATTTTAATCTTGGGTTTAGATACACTAAGGCTTAATGTACACGGGATGTTTTTACAACCTCTTCTGAACGATTTAACTTGACAGATAAAAACCCACATTTAAAACGTCCGTTTGGCTGCCTTTACATGCCGCGTTTAGGTGCGTTTGCGTTTAGAAGCGTCTAAAAAAAAAAAAAATGATTTTTTTTTTCAAAATAGCCAGAAATGAAAAACGCCTATAAACGAAATGCGGCTAAACGCAGGTACCGCGTTTGGCGTCTGAAACGTGGAAACTTCGGCATCTGAACTCATTTTTTTGCCTTCAAAGAAAAGCCTCTAAAAGCAACTGCCAAAAAACGACCGTAAACGAACCTGTGTACATGTACACATAAGATAACAACGTTTGCTGGAGTTTTCCTTTTAGGATAGGTTTGTCATGTTTGAGTGCTGATCCTGCACCTGTGGAATAAATACACATTGTGCCAATTCCGGAGGGTGTGTCGATATTTGTAATTCAAGGACGAGAATATGGGAGAGATTCACTTAAACTGGAGTGTGCAAAATCTGGTGCAGCTCTGAATAGAAACAAATCGGCTTCCAGTTTTTTTTTGTTTTGTTTTTGTCAAAGCTTAATTGAACAAGCTGAAGTTTAAAGCTGGATGGCTACAATGCACAGCTGCACCAGAGTTTGCACTCTCCAGTGTTAGTAAATCAACCCCGATGTGTGTTTGATGAATGAGACCTCTTTATGAATGGAGCTGGCATTCGTTGACTTTCATACTATACATTAATATATAATGCGGGAGTCTGGTAAACCTTTTGAAACACACTTGCAGTACAAAATAAGTTTGGAAAATTTTTCACACTGTGTGCGTCCAGCAGTGATCATTGCAGGCAATCACCGGCTCCGCGGAGGGTCATGTATTACTATGGCTGCTGCTGACTTGTCTTTAAAGTGGTTGTAAATTTCAATGATAATTTGTACCTATAGGTAAGAGTATAATAATGCTTACCTATAGGTACTGTAAATATCTCCTAAACGTGCACTGTATTAGGAGGTATTTACAGCCAGTGACATCATCGGCACATGCGCTTGGAAGGAACGGCCACCCGTGCCGTTTCTCCAGAGCCCTGTGCCGTGACCGGGAGTCGCACCATGCGGCTCCAGCCAGTCGCACGGCCGGAGTCCACAGACCTGGAAGGAAGTCGGCGAAGATGGATGCGGGTGACAGCGCATCACTGGATGGCTTCGTTTTGCAGGTAAGCTTCACATAATGTGCTAGTATGAGATGCATACTAGCACATTATGCTTTTAATTTGCAGGTCAGAAAAAAAAAAGGCAGCGCTTTACTTTCTCTTTAAAATGTGGATTCCTGCCACTGTTATTTGCACCAGCGCTAGTCGTCTGTGAGAATGTAGCCATAAAAAGCTTCAGTGTCTGAAGAATCTATAACACCGGACCCTTCTGGGTGTGTTGAAATGCCTGGTCCCCTGCTGTTCAGTCCACCAAGCCCATATGACAGTATTGTGGCCTAGGGGGCAGCTGATCGAACCTCCTCATACAACAGGGAAACGGGCATCCAACAAGTGTTAGATGCAGAAGATTCTTCAGCCATTGTAGCTCTTCATGTGAGTGATGGTTGACAGGACAGGTAAGTATTCTTTCCTTACAGGCAGCATGCACTTTAATCTTTTGACTCTAGCGACAGAGTGACTTTAAATTAGGAGTTGTGCCTATTTGTTTCAATGAATTTTAGGACTTTAATGCTTATCTTGGTTTCGCTACCTGCAAGTCACTGACCAGCAACAAGCATGCAGCCAGGGCTGGCCTTACATGATACAATTTTCCTATTTCATTTCCTCCCGCCAAGCCATTGTGTTCTCCCGACGGGGTTGGCTATAACAGCCGCTAGTGGTAATCGCATGTAAAATCTGGAAGGCTTGTTGCACCCAAGTTGATCGATCAACTTTGGTACATTCAGCCTGCCCATGTATGGTTTGAATCTTGGCCGGTTCCTGCTGAACCAGCTGAGATTCAAACAGTCTATGGCCGCCTTAACTCAGTGCTCTTGGAACTGAATATTGAATGCTCCATGTATTCTATGGAGACATCCATGCCTGGAAAATGTGGTGAGGGCAGGTTGCTTCTGAACCTGTAAAAAGCTTTTTAGACATTATTGTAAATATATTCACTTGTGTCTTACAGTTCCATACATACAAAGCATGTCTGAATTTCAAATCTTTATAAGGACGCAAATAACATAATGCTTTCACATTATGCCTTAACAGCACTGTGTGTTCCTAATAAAAGCAATGTATATTAGAAAAATATTTTATTTCTCCTCCTTTTTTTTTTTTTTTAAGGAGACAAACGATGCTAGTGTGGGGACTGAAGATGGCTCGGAAACTGCCTCTGGTTAGTAGAATGCATTTTTATTACCAGCTATTTATTTGATGTTAGTCTGAATTCTCTGTTTGAGCTTACTATGACTGACAACCAAATGTTTAGTTGCCAGAAGTGAATAAGGGAGTTCCAGTGCCTAGAATTTTCTTTTTCTTCTTTTGTTTTTTTTTTTTTTGTATATTGTAGATGGAGAATTTTTACTGTCAAGATCTCTTGAAGAAACAAACTGAAATAATTCCTTAACTCTTTCTACTGCTTCTCATTAGGGTATTCCACTCTCCTTTACACAGTGAGCTCTGGTGATCCTAATTTCTACATATAGGCTGCGTATCCTAAAGTGATACTAAAGTTTTTTGTTTTTTTTATCATTTAAAAATAAACAGGTTATACTTACCTGCTCTGTGTAATGGTTTTGCACAGAGCAACCCAGATCCTCCTCTTCTCGGGCCCCTCTTTGGCGCTTCTGGCCCCTGCCAAGTGCCCCCACAGCAAGCAGCTTGCTATGGGGGCACCCGAGCAGAGCCACTGCTGTGTGTCCATTCAGACAAAGACCTGAGCCCCGGCCCCACCCCCTCTCTCCTCATTGGCTCACTGACTTTGGTTTGACAGCAATGAGAGCCAATGGCGCCCTGCTGCTACCTCAGCCAATCGGGATAGAGAGTCTGCCCCGGCTGAGTCTCTCGTGCAACATCGCTGAATTGGAGGAGGCTCCGGTAAGTATGGGGGGCTGCTGCACTCAGAAGGTTTTTCAACTTAATGCATAGAATGTTTTTGAAGGAGAAGTACAGCCAAAGCTCGTTTGGCTGGGCTTCTCCCATGGATCACAGGAGTGCAATTCGTTTTGCACTCCTGTGACCCATTTTCAGCAGAGAGCGGACTTCAGCTTACAGGAATCAGTCCGGGCACCGCGTCATCGTAACAAAATCTGGATCCGCCAGGTGCCTTGACTGACACCTGTCTCAGCCTCAGCGAGCCACTGAGAGCCTGAGACGGCCGCTCCTCCACAGCTCAGCGCTCCAGTGAGAGTGGAGGAGCAGGACCAGAGAGCAACAGCTCTTGGCTCGGGGGAGCTGTGAAAACCAAGCCATCGGCGATGTTTTATTGCTTGTTTCTCAGTGTAGAAGCGCCGGGGGACAGATGCAGCATCCACCTAGGTAAGTATGATTATGGAAAAAAACCAAAACCTTTACTTCTCTTAAGGTAAAAAACCTTCTGCCTTTAGAACCACTTTAAGTTGGCCATGGATGGATGGATCTTGGCCGGTTCAGCAGGGACCAGCCAAATTCGGTCCATCTCTGTGCAGGCTGATTGTACATCCATCGATCGACTTGGGTACAACCAGCATTTTGGATTTTTAGCATGCGATTATTGCCAGCGACTATAGCCTCTAGCAGTAACCACTGTGTTCTTCTGGCATGGATGGCTCCCCGCCACCAGGAGAACACAATCACTTCACTAGAGGAATTCCACCATCAACACTAACTGTGTTGATGGAGAATCGAGCATTTTTCTTTCCTGCACAATTGCATAATCTATGGCTTGCTTTACTGTAGCCTGTGCCCTTCCTTTCACCATTCTTCTGGTGTGTGATTTCATGGCTGTAAAAAGGAAAGCTATGTAAATGTATGCTAATCCTAAACAATCTACTGGGTGTTTTCAGGTTTTGCTGCACTCATTAAGCCATGAAATAGAAATGAATCTCCATTTCACTAATGCCAGCTAATGGTATCCTTGACTTTCATTGCAGTGCCGCAGCAAAAGAAAGGGAAATCCAAGGGAAAAAACTGCGAATCAAGTGAAAAATTAAAGTGAGTAGAAATTTGTGTAAAAGGTTATCCTGAGCAGTTCGTAAAAACATTTACAAGTTACATTTATCTACTTGGAAACAAAACAGTATTTGTTTTGAAAGGCTCTTAAGTGCGCTGCTTGGCTTTTAGCCATGCCAAAATTCTGTAACATATGCCATTATACATTAGAATGTCTTGGAATGCTGGTGATTTTTGTGCATCTGTTTCTATTAAAGGCTTAGACTTTTTGTGCATTTATGTGGAACTAAACCCTCCTATTCTATACAGCCAAGGAAGCTTACCATCTTTGTCTTACCTGCAGTTGCCATGATGCTGTACATGTGATCATTTATGACAACAGCCATTTGATGGCCTGAATGTTTGGCTGAGAGCCCAAGCAACTGTGTCAGTTACCATTCACGGCATGCCTTAAATGTAACTTTGACAAACTGTTAAGCCTAGTACACACTAGTCCTTTTTTTTTTTTTTTTTTTTTTTTTTTTCCGAACCTGAAAAAAAAAAAACCTGACAGCTCGGGTCGGAGCCGCTATACTAACAATTCAATGATCTCCCCTGCTGTTATATTGTGTTTTAACAGGGGGGTAGCCCCATCGCCAGAACACTCCGGTCAGCACTCTCAGCCATTGGCTGTGCGAGTTGATAGGGGAGTCGGTTGGCAGACCTTTTTCAGTCATGAGCCTTTGACAGAAGTCGGACCGGCATGCACATGGGCCGAATGTCGGCTGGTTTCTATTGAACCTGCTGACGTTCGGCCCGTGTGTTACTAGGCTTTAGTCAATGGGTTTAGTTCCAGGTTAAAGAGAGGCTGTAATCAGGTTGACAAAGTACAGGTTTACATTAAGAAGACGCTGTCATGTTGCCCAGGGCAAGGTGTAACAGTATCTGCATATATCCCAACCCCTGAAGCATCCCAGAAAAGTAAGTTGTTGCTTTAGTTTTTTTTTTATTTTTATAACCCCAGGTGTTAAAATAAATGGGAAGTAATTTATCTATACATTTAAAAACTTGGTCTCCACATTTCTGTTTACAATATTTAAGTGTCACAGCTTTGTTCTGTGGGTTACTATTGAGTTAAAATGTTTGGCTTTAAAATCCAGTGAAATTAAAGCTGATTTCCGTGTTTCATTTAACTTTAAATAGTTTGGACCAAGCTGATGCAGACACACTATTTACTTCACTAACTGTTGCAGCGGCTGGGAGCGCTGTGTTCTCCGCACCTTTGTGTTCCAGCAGTGGGTTGAAACCACCTGTCCCAATCCAAGAATTAAATTGAATCAGGCTGGGCACTGCTTAGCCATTCAGAGGAAGCTTTGTATTCTTTGAATACAAGTCTTCTTCTGATTGGCTGAGGTAGAGTTTGTGATGTCATCAGTCCACCTTAGCCAATCAGAGGAAGCTTTGTATTCAGTCATAGAATGCAAAGCTTCCTCTGAATGACTGAGCGCAACTCTATTTTATTTCAGGCGTAGGACGGGAAAGTATTGTACTGCTACTGGAACACAACGTTGTATACTGCTTACATTGTATACAGCACCCTCAACTGTTCACACCTATGCGTTTGTGATCATGGATAGAATTGCTGAGATTCTGCCCACGATCCCAAAACTTCATGCAAAACTGACAAATCACACCACGCTTTTTCAGGTGCCATTCACTTTTAATGGCAACTGAACGTGGGTGCGATTCTGCAGCGATAAATCGCACTGCAATCACGGCAAACTGCATTGCGTCATGCTTGTCGATCAAAAAGGAGCAGAAGCTTCTTTTAAGCGACAAGTTTCACACCATATGCCGTTTGCTGTGATTTATCTCCGCAAAATTGCATCCGCGTTTAGGTGCCATTTGAAAGTGAATGGCACCTGAACAAGCGTGGGGTGATTTGTCAGTTTTGCAGAGCATTTTGGGATCGCAGGCAGAGTCGCAACAATTCTGCCCTCAATCGCAAACGCCTAGGTGTGAACAGAGCCTTGGTGAAGTAAAGAGTTTGCTGGGACCAATTTAGTCCAAATTTAACTACTTAAAGTTCAGGTAAACCTACAGTTTTTTTAAAAGGTTATATTGGTGGCCTTTCTAATTGGGCCCTTTGTGTTTCTTTACCTATGTTGAAGAAAGTGTTCTGTTTTGCTGTCAGGCTGTTAAGAATCCTTAACCACCTCAATACTGGGCACTTTCGCCCCCTTCCTTCCCAGACCAATTTTCAGCTTTCAGCGCTCTCGCACTTTTAATGACAATTACTCGGTCATGCTACACTGTACCCAAATGAAATTTTTATCATTTTGTTCGCACAAATAGAGCTTTCTTTTGGTGGTATTTATTCACGACTCCATTTTTTTTTTTTTGCGATATAAGCGCAAAAATAGTGGAAATTTGGAAAAAAAACAATATTTTCTTTTTTCTGTTTTAAAAGAAATCCAGTAAAATCGAATTTTGTCATAAATTTAAGCCAAAATGTATTCTGCTACATGTTTTTGATAAAAAAAATCCTGTTAAGTGTATAATAATTGGTTTGTGTGATCACGGACATATGTACGCAAATGATCATGTACAGATGTGTGCAGGTGATCACGTACATATGTGTGCAGATTACCATTGGGACATGTGATTTTAGTGTGACATATGTGGGGGACAGCTTTTTTTATTATTTGGGGACATGTGTTTTGGGGACATGTGTGTTTTACATTATGTGGGGACATGTTTGTGTTTTACATTATGTGGGGACATGTGTGTGTTTTACATGTATGTATTTACATGTGTGTGTTGACACTAGGTTGGTGATCAGTGAGTAAAAAGCTGTAAAAAACAGCTCATACTCACTGATCATCAGCCGGCTGCAGCGATCCCCTCTCCTCTCCTCCTCAGCGACAACTTCCGTGTGAGGAGAGGAGAGCTGATCGCCTAGCAACCGGCTGTGTTTACATCACATGACAGCTGTGATTGGACACGGCCGTCATGTGATCAGGAGGGCCAATCACAGAGCCCTCCTGCCGATCCGAGATGCGCCGTGTCCGGGGGACACGAGCGCATCGGGATCGCGCCGCTGCGCGGGCACACGCGCGCGCGATCCCGCTCCTTCTGAGGGACGTTCCTGAACGTCCACTCAGAAGGAGAGAGCGCCCACCCGGCCGTTTATGTACATTGGCCGGGTGGGAAGTAGTTAAGAACCTAAATAATTGCATGAAATAATTCCAAGTGTCTGACTGCACTATATTATTTTCCATGCTGTATAGCAACTTTTTTTAAAAACTTTTTCCCCTTTGCATTTATTTCAGTGCTGTGAATACAAAAAATGACTCCAAGGAAGCCCAGACGGTTGTATCTCCTCCCCACACACAGGTAGTTTGGAACATTAGCACAATAACTTGTACAAATATGACAAAGGCCAGTTCCCTTCAAAACTAATTGGTTTGTTTTAGTATTTTAGTAGTTTGTTATTGTTAAAGTGGTACTCCAGGTTTATTTTTTTTTGGGGGGGGGTTCTAAATTCTGTCTTGTATCTGAAAAAATAAAAAGCCGCCTTTTCTACTATACTTACCTTCAATCCGGAGCTGTCACCCACAGCACTACTTCTCTGCCATTAGATGTTGCCAGTCTTCAGGGCAGTCTTAGTCATTGCTGTACTCTCCATATTCATTCTTTGTAAAAAAAAAAATATATATACCGTATTTATCGGCATATAACACGCACTGGCGTATAACACGCACCCCAATTTAGGAGGGAATTTTAAGGAAAAAAAAAGTTTTAGGAGGGAAGTTGAAGGGAAAAAAACTTGCATTTAAATGCCCATCATTGCAGCCTTCTCAGTGCAGCCTTCTCAGTGCAGCCTTGCCCCAGTGCAGCCTTGCTCCAGTGCAGCCTTGCAGCTCGCTGAGCTTCAAAATCGCCGACCGCGATTTGAAAATGGCGCCGAAATACACAGAGCCGGTCCTCGGCTCTTCTCGGCGGCTCTCGTTCACTTTCGGCTCCACTCGGGATGGGCGTGACTGTGAGCGGAGCTATCCGAACCTAGCCGAGTATACTCGGCTAGGTTCAGGCGGCGCTCGAGTGAAGCCGAAAGTGGCCGAGAAGAGCCGAGGACCGGCACTGTGTATTTCGGCGCCAGCGGCGCCATTTTCAAATCGCGGTCGGCGATTTTTTTTTTAGATCTGACAGCTCAGGATCGCAGGGGATCGGCGTATAACACGCACCCGCGATTTTCCCCTGATTTTAAGGGGGGGAAAAGTGCGTGTTATACGCCGATAAATACGGTATATCAGCAGACCAAGTTTAAACTCTGATGGGTATGTGAGATTTTGCATAAGTGGGATGTTGGAGCAATGGAGCACACAACATGGAAGAGAGAAGTCTCCTTATGCTTCAAGATTGGAGCTTGTGTCCCAGTGGCCATCATGGACTAATGTGGTCACTTAAAGGTTAACCGAGACATAAAAGATATTAGGAAGCCTTGGAATGCCTTGTGATCAAGAACTTCTTGGAGGCAGGAACAGTGTCACTTCACTATGTGTCCTGCACAACACTTCTTATTTTTCGAAGGTTTCAAAGCGAAACGTAGAAGCATCTAGTGTAGGAAGTGATGATGAGTAACTGGTGCAGGAGGGGAAAGGGGGGAGGTAAAAGAGGAGACAGACAGAATGAGGAAGGTAGAAGAGAAGTGCAGAACTAAGCAAGGGAAGAAGGCGGGAAACGGTCAAGACAAGAAGGAAAGAGGGATGGAACAGAGGATCGAACTGCGAGTTAGATGGTGTTCCAAAACGGTCCTGAATAGCCAAGCTGGCCAGGGTCCGAGTGGGGAGAGCATAAGACCACCATGGGTTCCACACTTTGAAGAAATTAGCATGAGAATCATGAAGTATACTGGTCATTTTCTCATGAAGCATGAGGGTAGTCAGAATGCTCTTCACCTCTGCAAACCTACCCAAAGGCCTTCCTCCAAGCCCTGGCAATGGCACTCTTTGCAGCAATGAAGAGGTGGTAAGAGAAGAGGTCTGCGAGAGGACAGTGGAGAAGTGCATTCTGGGTGTCCTTGTTGAAGGGGAAGGGTACATGAAAAAGTGTTGAGGAGGCTGTAGACTCTGGACCAGAAGCCCACCAAATGGGGGCATGGATCTCGTCTTTGTGTTAGTCATAGCCTCTGAAGTATCTATCCCTATTCAACAGGTCTGAATGAGCTATGTGGACTGTGACCCAATACCAGCTGAGGAGAACCTTATAGGCCACCTCCATGGTGACCGTGCTGAAAACATTTGGTTACGGATTGCTCCAATCCTCTAAATCTATGGAGACTGCCATGTTCCCACTTTATTTTTTGTAAATTGTTTTTAACATGTACTCTTTCTGACATAATTTATATCAAAGTTAGTGGTGACTGGTGATGGAGGATTTTTGGGAGGGGGGAGGCGTGGGCGACCCCCTCCAGGTCTGCACTCACCCTATGGGCGAAGCCCTCCAGCGGTCAAGGCTCCCCTGGTGCCCGCCGCCACGGCTTCTGTGTTGACCTGGTCTTTTTTCCGGGTTCTGGCTCTTCGGCCTCCTGTCCCAAGCTTTGCGCCCCGAGGACAACATGAAACAGATCAATTGGGGCCTCGGGCTCTTGTTACTTGTGAGGGGGTGACAGAACTTGTGGAGACCTGTTAGTCTGGCGCCCTGCACAGTGCACAGCCACACACATGGAGCGATTGATTTTTGGATGAATGATGGTATGATGAACATTTTTTTAACTTTTAGATGTTGAAGGGTGTTAGTCATATTAGTTATTTAGAAATATACTGTTTTGATGTTTGTGCAGGCTGGGGGGGACGGGGCTCCTGTGTCCCTTGTGGACCAGCCGCCACTGATCAAGGTACGTTAGGTTTTCTAATAAGAAACTGTAGCAGTGCCTGCATGTGCTTGTTAGAAACTGGCTAAAGTCTGCTGTGAGTCACTTGTTTGGCTATTTTTTGCACAAAGGCTGCAGCAAGACTATATAATATTAAGAGCTGCTTCTCTGCTTGTGACTGTTCCTTTATATTATTCCCATATTATCTTTGGTATTTATTGCATTAATAAAAATAGTAATAAAAACAAAAGTGTGTGCATGATTGCCGTGATCTGTGTTCTATTTCACTGCGACCGCTCTCTTCTGCAAGAGGCTTCATTCTGTAACATTCATGTCTGCAATTTTTTAAGGCCACAACATTTTTAAAGTATGAGGAAGCATATGGTTGTAAAATTATGTACTGACTATATACTTTCCTGGTATTTTTCTAGTTGGATCTTACCTTGGTGATGGATATGGTGAAGTCTCTGGTGCGCGATGCTCAAGAAGCTCTATCTGACCTGCGATGTCACAGTGCTGAGGGAATGCTCTCCCAGGTGCTAGAAATATTGAGCCAGCACGATATCCAGGTAAAACGCCATCAATTTCATGTTTCATCATTCCCCTAAGAATACTTTATTTCACTCTTTTCTCATGAGAATGAATTTAAAGCTAAACTTCATTCAAACATCTAAATCCACAGTTAAACTGTTGGTTCTCCAGTCCCTGCTGTACATACCTGTGGGGATGCTGAACTGTCATTTCCCCTCGCAGCTGGTCCAGCTGTCTGGGAATTTGAAATCCCCGCTGTTCCCCCCCTCTTCTCTGTGCTGTGCTTGTGGGACGGATCAGAGTAAATCACTTTGCAGCTGCTGACCAATCAGAATTGCTCTGTTCAGTCTGGAAGCGCTGTACAGCAAAAAGGTAGAGTGTGGATTTCAAATCCTCAGACCGTTGGTCCGGTCCATGGGCACTGACAGCTCTGCATTATTGGAGGGAAGTACTATGGGGACAAGGGGGTGGGGGGTGGAGAAGGGTGTACGGTGTTCGCAATTTCATTATTTTTTTTTTTCTGAAAAAGTAACTAACACTTAAAGTTACATATATGTGTATTGCAGTTTTACCTGCCAAATTATTATTGTTTTCTGTCCTGAGATTCACACAAAGTACAGCTGTGCTGATGTCTTTTTTTTCTACTACAATTATACAATATAGCCTGAGCACCTCTCTGCCTCCCAGCCTGCAATTTCTTCTTATCTACATATTTGCATGCAGCACTCCCCCCCCCCCCCCCCCCCCCCCCCCGATCTGCATTCTACGGTGCAGGTTGCAAACGAAAAGGGGCTGATACCAAGTCACATTTTCACCTTTTTGGTTTGGCAATCATTTACATTTAAAAGGGTCTAATGATTCTGAGTTTGAGCATAAAAAATAGCCAATGTTTTTTTGGGGGACCACAACACTCCCCCTTTATTAGGGCTACATAAAATGAATAACAGAAAAAAAAATTCATGTCTGTACATATGTAAATATAAGTATATAAAGTAATCTCTCTTGTTCATGTATGGACAAGAGTTTTATTTTCTTATTAATTTTTTATGTAGCCCTGGTGAAGGAAAGGGGGGGGGGGTTGTTTGTGGCCCTAGAAATGTGTTGGCTGTGTTTTTATAGTTAAATTGTGAACTTTTAAAGTGATTCTAAAGTCTCAGTTTTTTTTCTATAAAAATAATAAACATGTTATACTTGCCTTCTCTGTGAAATGGTTTTACAACTGAGCAGCCAAGATCCTCCTCTTCTTGGGTCCCTCTTCTGTGCTCCTGGCCCCTCCCTCTTGTTGAGTGCCCCCACAGCAAGCAGCTTGCTATGGGGCACCCCAAGCCGAGCTGCAGCTCCGTGTCCATTCAGACATGGAGCTGCCGTTCAGCCCCGCCCCCTCTCTCCCCCTTGATTGGCTAACCGACTTTGACAGCAGCAGGAGCTAGTGGCACCGCTGCTGTCTCTCAGCCAATCAGGAGGAGAGTCCCAGATGGCCGAGGGACTCGTGGACATCGCTGGAGAGAGGGGGGTTCAGGTCAGTATTATGGAGGCTTGAGAGGCTGCTACGCACAGGAAGTTTTTTATCTTAATGCATAGAATGCATTAAGATAAAAAGCCTTCTGCCTTTACAACTCCTTTAACCACTTGCCGACCGCTGTACGCCGATATACATTGGCAGCGGTGGGCAAATGAGCGTACCTGTATGTCACCTATAATTTGGCGGGGCTAGCGGGCGCGCTCGCGCGCCGCGTACAGTGATACTGGGACCCACGGACTCGATGTCCACCGGTCTCCCGGCGATCGTGTCACAGAGCCGCAGAACGGAGAGATGCCTATGTAAACAAGGCATTTCCCCATTCTGCCTTGTGACATGACAGAGATCCCTGCTCACTGTCATCGGGAGCAGTGATCGCTGTCATGTGAGTGGAAGCCCAACCCCCCACATTTAGAATCACTCCATAGGACACACTTAACCCCTTGATCACCCCCTGGGGTTTAACCCCTTCCCTGCCAGTGTCATTTTTATAGCACTGATCGCTGTATAAATGCCAATGGTCCCAAAATAGTGTCAAAAGTGTCCGATGTGTCCACCATAATATCGCAGTCACAATAAAAATCGCAGATCGCCGCCATTACTAATAAAAAAAAAAAATTAATAATAAAAATGCCATAAAACTATCCCCTCTTTTGTAGACGCTATAACTTTTGCGCAAACCAATCAATATATGCTTATTGCAATTTTTATTTTTTTTATACCAAAAATATGTAGAATACATATCGGCCTAAACTGAGGAAAAAATCAGTTTTTTTAAAAATATTTTTGGCGGGTATTTATTATAGCCAAAAGTAAAACATATGCCTTTTTTTTCAAAATTATCGCTTTTTTTTTTGTTTATAGCGCAAAAAATAAAAACTGCAGAGGTGATCAAATACCACCAAAAGAAAGCTCTATTTGTGGGGAAAAAGGACGTAAATTTTGTTTGGGTGCAACGTCGCACGACCGCGCAATTGTCAGTTAAAGTGACGCCGCGCCGTATCGCAAAAAGTGCTCTGGTCAGGAAGGGGGTAAAATCTTCCGGGGCTTTAGCGGTTAATATTCTCCTTGGACTCTTTTACCGTTATGATCTGACGCCCAGCTGTTTTTTTTTTACATTTAGGATTCATTCTCTGGTACCCCTTTGGGGGGGGGGGGGGGTTATAAAATAATATATCTGCACTATAACAAGTAAATGGATTTACAACTCTGTAGTCCATATAGCGACTTTTAATGGTTGGTTACATGAAGTGACAAGCAAAGCAGCTGACGAGTTTCGGCAACAGCCTTAGTCGTAGCATATCTGCGCTATAGCTGAACACAAATATCTCCCTTGATATGAAGATTTATATTCAATAAAGTGCAGCGCTTTATCATTTGTTTAGTTTCAAACCTTATAAGTGACACTTATTATAGTAAAGTTCTACTTTTGCCGAAACAAAAAATAATGGATAAAGAAACAAATATTATTAAGCTAATAAAAAGTTCTAATAGTGTCAGTGCTCTGAAACCTCTTTATATACTGTTTATGAATACCTTTTAGAATCAATATATTAATACATTTTTAGAATGCCTAACAAAAAATAGTAAAGACATCTTATTCGAACCTGCTGATAAGTTCCCAGTTGTGCCAATGAGGTGCTCATGAACCTTGTTGTATGTATGAATACCTTTTAAAATTAATGACAACATCTTGGATGAAGAAACAAATTGGTTGGGGCTTTGGCTTGTACTTCACTTCTGCTATCTGGAACGCACAATCTCATCTAGAGCCAAGCAGCTGGTTTAGCGGCATTCCTACCTATACATAAGCTGGTTACCCTTTGTGCTGGGACAGGTACATATTCTGAGTGTAGCTATTTAAAAAATATTTTTAAACTATTCTGCTTTGAAGTTTTCTGTCTCTGTTGTACACTATATTGCCAAAAGCATTGGGACGCCTGCCTTTACATGAACTTTAACCTCATCAGCCCCTGGAAGGTTTCACCCCCTTAATGACCAGGCCATTTTTTGCGACACGGCACTGCATTACTTTAACTGACAATGGCGTGGTCGTGAGATGCTGTAACCAAATAAAATGTCCTTTTTTTCCCACAAATAGAGCTTTCTTTTGGTGGTATTTGATTACCTCTGCGGTTTTTTATTTTTTGCGACAAAACCGACAATTTTGAAAAAAAAAACCTATTTTTTACTTTCTATTATAAAACCTATCCAATAAAAAAATGTAAAACAAATTTCTTCATCAATTTAAGCCAAAATGTATTCTGCACTGACACTGTATAAATGACACTGGCAGGGAAGAGGTTACCGATTACCAAGTCGCTAGTGAGTGGCCCTCGCTCTTAAAAAGGTTGGGCAACCCTGCCATACATTGATAGAATCTCAGCCACTGAGATTTGATCCATGCATGGCGAGCTATGACTAAGCACCAGGGAAGGTATGAAACGCATTAGATGTGCTGTATTTGTACCCCCATTGCTGTATGGATTGTTGTTTTTCAATCATGTATCAATAAAGGTGATTTTATGGGAGTGCTGCCATCCGGACTTTTCACTATATGGCCGGCTTTAAAGGGGTTGTAAACCTTCGTGTTTTTTGCATTAAGGTGAAAAAACACCTGGCAGTGACCGGCCCCCAGCTCCCCCATTTTACTTACCTGAACCCTCGAACTTGACCCATGGGGACGCGCTGTCCCTCTGCCCGGGGTTCTCGGGTCTTGATTGGATAGATCGCAGCCATTGGCTCCCACTGCTGTCAAAATCCAATGACACGAGCGACGGGGAGCGGGGCCGAGTCCTGCATCCGGCCTCTATGGACACTGAATGCTGGACTCGGGAGTGTGCCCGCAAGGTAACCCCTCGGGGAAGCGCTTCTCCGAGGGGGTTATCAGATGTTAGGAGGAGCCGCTGGGGGACCCCAGAAGAGCAGGTTCGGGGCCTCTCTGTGCAAAACGAGCTGCAAAGTGGAGGCAAGTATTATATGTTTGTTTTTTGTTATTTTTTTCACCTTTTACAATCACATTAAGCTGAAGTTCGGCTTTAACATATCAGACATGCCATTGCCTGGGCCACACAGGTAATCCTGTCCCAGTAATGAATGTATACTTCAGCTGTGTATTGAAGCTCCCTCAGACTGCATGCATAAGGCACCCTTCCTGGTTTCATCTTTCCCTTACTGTTGTAAGTCTGATGCAAAGCACAGCAATCTGTGCTGCAGTTAGACTAAAAGATGCAAAAAATATAAATAAATGCAGCGCTAATATGTAACAAGGTGCACACTTAAAGTGTCACTTAAAGTGTAACTATAAAACTGGTGGTAACTTATGAGTCAGACATCAGCGTGAACGATTTACAACAAAAATAAATCAGAAAAATTTGTCACAAATAAAAAAGTAATAGGTGAAATGTCCATATAAGACAGCAAGAAAAAAAAACCTGCAACAAAAACTGTCCGTGGTGAACCAAAAAGTAGGAAAATCCTCAGTGGATGGAGTGAAGTTCCATGTGTAGATGATGCACGTAGATAGTAATTAATGTGTGACAGGAATAACCTCTTCATGAGATATTTCACAGCGTCAAAATGGAAATAATTGAAGAAATGGGTACGCTTACTGTGAGAAGTGGACACACTCACTATACGGCGGTGGGTCAGTCAGGCGTTTGGATTCAACAATCCATCAGGTGTTTGATGGAAGGAACTGGTGTGGAAATGTACCTCCAAAATTTCATCCAAAGCCGTGGTAAACAACTGGTGTAGCTAGGACCCCCAAGCCAGCGAATTCAAACTCCCATGAAGTGGTCACACTTGATAAGATGTGCGAACTCCCAATGGTATCACATCAAACCATATAAGAAAAGGAGAAAAGGGCCTCCACATAGTGCGTGAATCCAAAAAATAAAAATTTATCAAAAAAAGCCAAAGCTCAACAGTACAATTATTCCTGTCACACATTCCAGTACAGTTATTCCTGTCACACATTAATTACCATCTACATGCATCATCTACACGTGGAACTTCACTCCATCCACTGAGGATTTTCCTACTTTTTGGTTCACCACGGACAGTTTTATAGTTACACTTTAAGTGAGACTGAAAGATGCAGACTTCTCTCATTATGGTGTCTACAAATCAGGAAACCTGTTCTTTTATCTCTTCTACGAAGTCTAAACACAAACAGTCACAGCTGCCCTAGAGTCTCGCACATTGTGAAGCTAACATCCGATATCCAGTTGTCGTTGTATATACCAAGAATACTGGTAATCCTATGCAATGTTTCAGCCATTATTTACACCAAATAATTTATTATCTAGTTAAACATTTAAGAAACATTTGTTTGTAGCTTTTCCAAGCACCTTATGTTCATCAAGGGTATGATGTGAATAATATATATTTATATTTTTTATTTTATTTTCCAGAGCCTTCGTCTTACTAAGATAGATCATGTTGTTCTCATATATGGACATGCAAATGCTCTACTTGGCATTAGAAAGTGTGTGGTAAGTGATGTAAATAAGTCAGGCAGCTGTAATGGAAAATTACAGAACAGTCCATCATGGCCAAAAGTCTGTGGGCACCCGATCCTTATACCTACTGTATAGCCAAGCAAATGGCGCTGTTAATGCTTCAATATACAAAGACGTTTTAGAAAACTGTGTGCTTCCAGCCTAGTGGTAAAAAAAAAATGGGGAAAGGCCCTTTTTCTGTTCTAGCATGACTGTGTGCAAAGCCAGCTCCATTTTGGTGTGGAGAAACTTGAAAAAGGCCTGCACAGAGCCCTGACCTCAACCTTTTTTTATTGAATGTCTTTTGGGATGAATTGAAATGCTGATTACGAGCCAGGTCTTCTCATCCAACATCCGTACCGGACCTCACAAATGTTCTTTTGGCTGAATGGGCCCAAATTCTCACAAACGGACCTCATCTTGTGAAAAGGCTTCCCAAAAGAGTGGAGGCAGATAGAGCCGTAAAAATGGGGGCAACTTCCTGGTTTTTGGACAGGATGCCATATAGCTCATATAGATATGAGGGTCGGGTGTTTGCAAACTTTTTGCCACCTAGTGTATATATTACAGAGATAAAGAGATTACGGTATACATATACTCATGTATTAGAAATATACATTGAGTGGTTATGACTGGACATAGCCAGTCTGATCCAATTTATTACATTTCTGCGGCAACAAGTCTTTACTAAGGCCTCATTCACAATGGCCCTGTCGAACCTGTGTTGTTATGTGTTTTGAGGTTATTTCTAAATGCCTATTAATACATGTAATGATTTTTTTTTAAATTGTCATTCACACTGCATTTTAGAGAAATAGGAATTCTGTTCGTCTGGGATCCAAATATACACTCTCAAGTCTGAACGCAGCTTAATTCATTGTAAACGTAGCTAAAGCTGCTTTGAAACAGGAATATCTAAATGCAAGAAACCGTGATCAACATAAATGTTTATTCCTCCCAGATAACTTCTGCTTTGTTTAGAAAACTAAAGGCAGGAGTTGAGTTGAAGTGTGAATGAGGCCTTGCAATATTTCTACTTTTCAGAAAGCAGTCTGCAACCACAGAGATAGACGATATGACCACAGGATTAGCTGATACGTAGATAACTTCAGCAAATCAGTGGCAAACATAAATGCAGACCCCTCGTTACCGCATTGACCCCTTAAGTCAGTGGTTCTCAACTCCTGTCCTCAGGACCCAACAACAGGCCAGATTTTAGGTATTATCTTGGGGAGATGCAGACTAGAATACTGCAATCACTGAGCAGCAAATTATATCACCTGTGATTGTATTTCAGTTATCTTGCAAACCTGGCCAGTTGGTGGGTCCTGAGGAGAGGAGTTGAGAACCACTGCCTTCAATAGACACTGGTACCTTGCCCATGCATTGCAAAGTGACATTGTTTCGACAAAGGGTATCTGACATTTTTATGTTCACCTTAACTGCTCTTCTTTACAACTCCTTGTTCCCCTATATACGACATCAAAATGAGCTGTGTTGGCCACCTGTGGAAAGCAATGGCTTTACTCACCTGGGATTATGCTTGAAACCAGCTATTGTCTGCTGGGCCTAGGCATTTTCATCAGGACCAGGTCACTTGCTCCTCCATACCTGGAATGGCTGGGAATTCTTGCTGGCTATGAGGAAGTGCAGGTAAGGAAAGTAAAGGGGGGTCGAAGCAAGGTGAAGATGTCTCTTTAAAGCAGAGTTCCACCTATTTTTTTTTTTTTAAGTCAGCAGCTACAAATACTACAGCTGCTGACTTTTAAAATAAGGACACTTACCTGTCCAGTGCACCTACGATGTCGGCACCCGAAGCCGGACCCGTCCCTCGGCTCTCGGTGGAGATGCCGCCATCTTCGGTAAGGGAATCGGGAAGTGAAGCCTTGTGTCTTCACTTCCTGGTTCCCTACTGCGCATGCGCAACCCTACTGGTCCCTGCTGTCTTCTGGGACCTGTGTGTCTCCCAGAAGACGAAGACAGCAGGGGGTGGGGGGGGGGTGGAGAAGGCGCCGAAAGTGGCAGCAAAATACCTGTATTAGACAGGTATCTGCTCCCCCCTGAAAGGTGCCAAATGTGACACCGGAGGGGGGGAGGATTCCGAAAAGTGGAAGTTCCATTTTTGGGTGGAACTCCGCTTTAAGTGCCCAGTCACTGTGGTTACCATATGGTAATCAATTTGGTTAGTGCTTCCTACAGGCTGTAATAACCATCATGTGTTTCCATTGATTTAATTTTAAATCTGGATATTTTTGCCCTCCTTATGTGTATACCTAGTTTTAGTTAAATATCACATCTGTTCTTCAAAGTATGTTCTTAAAGTATGGGTTTACCAAAAAAAAAAACCCCTTATACTCGCCTAGGTGGATGCTGCATCGATTAGATGCTGAATCTGTCCCCCACTCCATATGCACTGAGAACTGAGCAATAAAACACCGCGGATTGCTCAGTTCTCCCCTCCGCTCTGAGCAGAGAGGTTGACTGTCGATCACTGGCTTTCTGCTCTGCTCCTCCGCTCCATCGCTAACTGAGTGCTAGGCAAGGGAGGGTAGGGAGCGGCCGGCTCAGTCTCAGTGGCACTGCTGAGAGGCTGAGGCAGCTGCTGATTAAGGCATCTGGGTGGATCCCGACTTGTGAAGTCAGGGTCTTTCCCCAGCCTGGACTGGCTGATTGACATCAGCTGATGGTGGCTTTTAGCCTGCTGTTGGCTGAAAATGGGGTCACAGGAGTGCAGAACGAACTGCACTCATGTGATCCATAGGAGAAGTGGGGACAAAAACCTTTTGCCCTCCTCCTCCTTTTAAGGTTTTTCCTGTTTTTTTTTTTTTTTTTTTTTCCCCTATAAAAATTTTATCACCAATTATCTTAAGTTTCCAACCCGATTTTAGCTGCTGATAGAGGGCATAATAGATGGTTTTCTAATCGGCTAACAAGTATGAGGAAATGCTGGCTCTTAAAGCATATTTAGAGTCAAAACTTTTTAGGAAGGGTTAAAGCCCTGATCAGATTATTTTTTTCTTTTTTCACCATTTGTGTTCTATTTGTGAGATTTCTCTGCAAAGTGGGGGTTGCGATATCCTATACAGTTGTCACTGAGATAAGTGTTCCCATTGGAGGATTTCCTCTTCCAGCGACAGCTTGGGATTTTGTGTTTTTCATTACTTTTTGGTCCTGGCGATAATGGTCACATAAGTCCTCATACACACGGGACGTTAAAATAACCTTAGAAAAACGCCAGTAGCTTTGCAGTGAGTTTTTCAACATTTTTGCAAAAGCGTTTTTAGCGTTTATTCGTTTATTAGCAATTTTTAGCGTTTTTCTTCTTCGTTGGCGTTTTTTAGCATTCTTTTTTTTTATGGATCAAAAACGTCAAACGCTGGTGAGCCGTGTTTTGGAGCATTTATTGGCGTTCATCAGCGTTTTTTGATGTTAGAGTGTTTTTACAGCTGAAAAACTCCCTCTCAGAACCCACTAGTTTTAAGGTTTTTTTTTTTTTTTAAACCAAAAAAATGCCCCAGCCAAAAACTGCTGACAACAGCCTATGTGTGCATGGACACATAGGATAACATGATGGGGAGTTTATGGACTGTAGAAAAAAAACGTCTGGAGCCAAAAACAGCTGCTGTAAAAACGTCCAGTGTGCATTAGGCCTAATAAAGTGGTAAATCTCTCCAGTGGAAGCACTACTTAAATCTGTCAACACGGTCTTAAACCTCTTTCCATTCTATTAAAAAAGACAAAAATATGCAATTTTCCATTTCCTGATTTTGGCTTATTTGTTTTCTTTAGGAATTGGCAAGGGCTGAAAAACGTTTCAAGGAAATTATCCAACATCACTCTAAAGAAAGGTTTAATTGTTTGGCTTTCTATGGCATCGGCAATGTTTATCTCAAGCAAAATCGGTAAGAAAACAATGATTCGGTTTTTTGTTTTTTTTTTTGAAGCTCAGGATAGCATTTTTAAACCGTTATCAGATATTATTGCAGCCAGCAGCGTGTTTAGGCATAGTGATGTCCTAAAAACCCTTGAATGATTTAATTTAATGTTCCACACTGTGTGTGTATTGGAGGCCCCATGCCCTCTTCATTATAGGCAGAACTTCTTTTGAACTGTATAAACAGCTAAACTTAAAAAAATTATATAAAACTTATTTTTTCCTAAACTGTAAAGAGTCTTCTAACTCCTCATCATCACCTGGAGGCACCCTTTCCTCCAGAGTTCTCTTTCTGAATGTAGCAAAAAAACATTTTTCCATCTGGTGGTCACATAAAGAATGATACAAAATAATGGAAAAGCTACTACAATGGTTCTTTCTGCATGAATATCAATAAGCCTAGGCTCACATTGGAGCAATTTGGCATGCGATTTGACAATCGCATGGCAATAGCACAGTCCGAATCAATGCAACGCTGCATTTGCGGCGCCGCACCGATTCCCAAAAGTAGTTTCGGGAGGCGATTTCTATAGACATCTGTGCAGCAACCTGCACAGAGGTCTCTGAAATCGCCCTCAAAGTCGGGACTGACGTGCAGGAATGAAATCGTGCAAGTTCACCTTGACTCGCACAATTTCATTCCCGCTGTCAGTGTGAACCTGGGCTAAATGTCACCTAAAATGTGTTCTGGTTTAGTCCTAAAATTAAATAATATGAACTCAGTTCAAAGAGTCAAGAACTTTTTATTGTTCATTTACATATTGATAATGATCCAATGTGTTACATATCTGTGAACCTGTAAAAATTACAGTCAGGTGTTTCAATGGCAGCATAATACAATAGCACAGCGATAGTCATTCCCCCATCCATGTGTTCAATTTTTTTTTTCACTGGCTGGTTGAACAAAAAAAAAGTGATCATGGTATGGGGCTCCCTTAGCAACTAAAAAACAGTATTTAGAAAGATCAAATAATCATTAAAATTCAACATTCATATTCAGCTCTACCACTATTCAAGCTGCTGATGTTTTAAATGTGTGCTCTTACTCTGAAGCTATACATTACCTTACTGCCATGCAGTTGCAACATGTCTGATTCAAGACCTGGAATAGGGTGGAGTTGATCAGGTGCCCCCTGGTCACATTCTGCTAAGGGTTCTGAGGCTTCTTGCGGTGGACTTTTTGATGCTGCTGACGTCTGCAGCTTGAAATTGTTACCCTCTGATTTTAGTCTCTTCCATACTCTTGAGTCCTCCTTGGCTACATCCAGTGTGACTGAGCCCTTTCCTCTCTCATCTGAGGTTCCTCAGTGGAAGAAGCATAAGTAACTTACTTCAAAGTATTTTCCCTCCTTATCCGTTTAGAAAGTCTCTTTCGTTTTTCTATTGCCTCCACCTCACACAGGATGCACTCAGTCTGCCAGATCCTTTGACAAGCTCTCCTCTGTATCTAAAACTTTCCAAAGTAGGCAGATGTTGGTTAATCTATGTGAATTTTTGGACAGCTTGCATCTCAGGGTGGTGTAATCCCAGAACTACAAACTGGAGGTTTGCTTTCTTCCCCCTGCTTGTTTCTCACCTCCAAGATTTTTAGGTCAGTGTACAGATTAACAGATCCCAATTGAGCCCTCTTTTTCTCTTGGATCAAGATGTCACTGCCCTAGTTTCTGAGGTACACAGTTCCAGGCATTTTACGTCAATCTGTTCACTACTCCCAAGCAATAGAGATGAAACAGATCATGTCCTAGGCAGACCGTCACAGTCTAGCCTCTTGTGCACATATAGATCTAGCAGCGCATTGACCCAGGGAAGTCATCCTTACACCCAAAGGGGTTCCAGGTCCTGTCACAGGTGAGGGTATGCTAGTTCAACAACAAACTGGACAGGTTTGTCTCCAGGTACAGGAATCCTACAGAGGAACTATTGGATGCTCTGTTGGCTCTGTGAAGTTGGTACACCCTGACCTATGCCTTTCCCCCCCAGAAACCTCTTCCAGGATTAAACTAGAGAGTATTCCAGTAACTCTAATTGTCCCAGGAGCCTTACTAGATGGTACATTAGCCTGATAAGGCTCCTAGCAGATGTTCCATGGACTCTACTAGATCGTCAAAATCGTAGTCCCAAGATTTACCATCCTGCTTTACAGTTGCTGGTTTTTAATGGTCTGATTGAAGCATAGGTTCTGAAGTACATCTCTGAATCAGCGATTTCTATGATAGGCTAGAATGGTCTACTGTTCGCAAGGTCTGTCATTGGGTAGGCATACTTAAATGTCCATTGAGGGAGCAGTTGGTGCAGGCTTTTTCGGACAATGTGACGCTGACTGTCTAGACAATAAGGCAATTTGGATAAATTTGGAACCTTCAGCAATCATTGTTCGAACCTACTTATCGTCATGAAGTATCTAGAGTCTAGACACAGAAACCTTACCCTTGATAGTGCTGAGAGCCAGACGCTGGTCCAGACCCTACTGCATGAAGAAGCTATGCAGCAGGGTTTGGACCACCGTCTGGCTCTCAGCACTATTAAAGTGGAAGTTCAGTCAAAAATGAAATTTTTTCTATTAATTATATGTAAAGTATCTTTATTTTTGACATTATTCATTTTCTGTATAGCTGAAGTCTAGTTTTGATTAGACTTTCTAAGCGACACAATCAGCTTCTTCCTGTTCTTCAGGGACAACCTTACTTATTTCTGAATTCTGCATGGGGGCCTCTCACTTCCTGAAAACGTTGTCCTTCTCTGGTACATGCCCCGCCCCCACCCCTCCTCTCCTTTTTAGACAGACATGCCTAGACCTGCCCAGCCCCACCCCCATCCCTCCTCTTCTCAGATCTCCTCCTGTCTTCATAACCTTGTTTTGGCAGCAGTTTCTCCTGAGATAGAGAGGGGGAAGGCAGGCTTTGGAAGTATGTTCTGTTTGTTAGAAACTGTAAGATTACAATGCAACATGCTGCAGATTTTATACAGGGTACAACCACATGGTAGTTTCTGCATGGCACTGTGATAGCATGGTGTAGCACACTCCCAGCTGAGGGCGCTACATGTGAGTAAGTTAGCTAAAAATGAATTTAAGGCTCAGTTTCCACTAGTGCGACTTGTCATGCGACTTTGGACACAAAGTCGCATGACAAGTCACAGCCCATTGATTTCAATGACAAACGTTCCCATCTATGCGACTTTGAAAAGGTGCCTGCACTACTTTGATGCGACTTTTGATGCGACTTTGACCCAGAGTGTAAAGTTGGATCAAAGCTGCACTCAGTTGCTCTTTAAATCGCACAGCTTTGGAGTGTGACTTTGATGCAACTTTACACTCTCTGGATCAAAGTTGCATCAAAGCATTGCAGGTACCTTTTCAAAGTTGCTGATTTTCAATGTCACATAAATGGGAATGGGTACCATTTAAAATCAATGAGCTGTGACTTGTTATGCAACTTTGGACACATAGTTGCATGACAAGTCACATTACCACTATTGCGACCACAAAGTTTCATGATTTAGAGTGCGACTTTGATGCGACTGGGTGCAGCTTTGAATACCACTTTACACTCTCTCTGGATCAAAGTTGCATCAAAACATTGCAGGTACCTTTTCAAAGTCGCTGATTTTTAAAGTCTCATAGATAGGAACGGATGCCCCCCCTATGTCCAGCTCCCTTCTCCTGTACACAGCTATACTGTATGTGCACTGCACCTCCCATCCCCCCTGTGTGGAAGGGGCTTTTTATTTCTTCATTTTCTCATGAATTAGGATCTACAATGAGAGAACACTGGGCATAAACCTATGATCAGCTCCTCCCATCCTGTATATGCCCACTGGCTACACAGGAACAGGGTCCCACCCAGGAAGTGATTTCACTAGCTTTCAGTAACCACACCCACTGGCTGCTTTTAGACTCAAAAGGAAGTAGAATTGAAGTCATATGACGGCACTGGATACTGCAAAATAAAAGGTAGAAAAACTGAAATTTTTTTCATTTTGAGGCATAAGGCTAAACTTGGCTCAATTAATGATTTCAGGGGAGAATTTAAGTGTTGGGGTGGACTTCCACTTTAAGGATCAGGTTTCTGCGTTCTCTTCTGTTTCAGAAACTGTTGGCCTCACTCTTTGATGAGGACCTTTATACAGGAGGTCTCCCCTGTAGCTTTCGCCCTCCATACCCCTATGATTCCATGGGCTCTAAATCCTGATTTTCTCTGCACTTAAGAATTCACTTTTTGAAATTACCCTCCATTGTTTGGATGTGGTTATGGCGGTGCAAGACTACCTCTCAGCCACTGTATTTCTGGAAAAAAAAGCAGATTCCCTTTTTGCCATCCTTGATAGACCCTGAAAGGGTACACGGTTTTCTCAATGCATTGTCTTTGACTACAGTTTTTGTATGTTAGAGTCCAGTCACCCTGTAGGTGGCAGTAAAACCCTAAGGCTCGGTTCACACTAGGACGACTTGGGATCCGACTTGTAAGCCCTCAAGTCGCCCCAAGAAAAGATTTACATTACAGGGAATCAGTGTCTTAATTGACACTACTGAAGTCGCTCTGACTTCAGAGCGTACTCCCTGTACTACTTCGATCCGACTTCAAGGCGACCTGTACCATAGAAATCAATGGAAGTCGCCTCCAAGTCGGATCTCCATCTACATTGAAGCGACTTTACAGTTAAAAAAATTAGTTTGCCCAGGCAAACCCCTCCCTCCCAGAGAGCTGATTATTTTGTGATTGGCCACAGCCAAAGTCGCCTGTCCTGGAGGCGACTTGAAGTCGCGTTGTAAATTGTATAAAGTCACACTAAAGTCGCGTTGAAGCCGCCGTGCAAAGTCGCGCTGAAGTCGTGTTGCCCCTGTGTGAATCGAGCCAAAGGGTTTTCTTTTTATTCAGGGGATAAAGTTTATTGAACAAACTAACAAATTCCCAAACATTTGTGTCACAATGAAAATATACATAAAAAGTGCCCCAGGAGAGACATTCATTGCGTCAACAGATACAATCATTAGGTACATCAAACCTCCCAACATTTTAAGATGGGAATGAGGGACACCTACTAGCAAATGTATGTAGGCAGAGGACACGCCCCCTGTCACACCCCTTTAAAGGAGAATTAACCAAAAAAAGTTTGTTTAAATCCACAAGGGCTTTTTTTTTTACCACTACTATTCCTTTATATTGGCTTTTAAAATTTACAAATGCAGCAATTTAGAAATTGGAGAAAAGGTTTAGCACTGAGAAACACTTTTTGAACGATTAAAAGTGCATTTTATATACAACTATATAGATCAGATCAAAATGAGGGACAAATGACATGCCTAGCAATACATGGTCCCATCATTAAAAGTCCAGGCAATAAAACAGAAAATGATGAGTACCATAATACACCGGGTTTATAAGACCCAAAGTAAAGCAGACATATCACTAACAGCCAATACCCCAGCAACCTGTTTATTACCAAATCTACCTGTACCATGCCAGGCATCGCCAACCATACATCCTAAACTTGGTCGGACAGCCCCTATGTTGATAATCTTTTCATACCAAAGAGTGGTACCCCCATGTGGGTAATCCACTCCTATGGAGACAGAGAGGAAGAGCTTTCCTAGTGTAGTAAAAGCTTTTTTCGTACCTAAAACATGGCTCTAGAGACCACCTCTTTAACGAAGGCGTCCGGCAATGGGTCTGAAGCAAGAGCTGTCTGAAATGGCTGATTAAGAGTTTGTACAACCATGTTCCAATATATGTAACTTGGGACATCTCCACAACATGTGGATCTAATCCCCGTGATCTCCCCCCTACTACATTTAATACATATCGGGTCCACCAACAAGCCCATTTTATGCAATTTAAGAGGTGTGTATTAAACCCTGAGCAGTATGTATAGCAGAGAAAGTCGCTGAGCTATGTTTAACCACTTCACCCCAGGAAGGATTTACCCCCTTCCTGACCAGAGCGTTTTTTGCGATTCGGCACTGCGTCGCTTTAACTGACAATTGCGCGGTCGTGCGACGTGGCTCCCAAACAAAATTGACGTCCTTTTTTCCCCACAAATAGAGCTTTCTTTTGGTGGTATTTGATCGCCTCTGCAATTTTTATTTTTTGCGCTATAAACAAAATAAGAGCGACAATTTTGAAAAAAAAACGCATTATTTTTTACATTTTGCTATAATAAATATCCCCCAAAAATATATTAAAAAAAAACATTTTTTTTCTTCAGTTTAGGCCGATGGTATTCTTCTACATATTTTTGGTAAAAAAAAATCGCAATAAGCGTTTATTAATTGGTTTGCGCAAACGTTATAGTGTTTACTAAATAGGGGATAGTTTTATGGCATTTTTATTAATTTTTTTTTTACTAGTAATGGCGGCGATCAGCGATTTTTATTGTGACTGCGACGTTATGGCGGACATGTCGGACATTTTTGACACATTTTTGGGACCATTGTCATTTATACAGCGATCAGTGCGATTAAAAATGCACTGATTACTGTGTAAATGACACTGGCAGTGAAGGGGTTAACCACTAGGGGGCGGGGAGGGGTTAAGTGTGTCCTAGGGGAGTGATTACTAACTGTAGGGGGATGGGCTGTGTGGGTGACGTCACTGATCTCTGCTCCGATGACAGGGAGCAGAGATCGAGTGACACTTGTCACTAGACAGAACGGGGAGATACTGTTTACAGCGGCATCTCCCCGTTCATCCGCTCTGTGAGGCGACCCGACTCACGGAGCTCCCGGCCGGCGCGCACACGCAATGGCACGGCGGGAAATTCAAATGGACGTACAGGTACGCCCATTTGCCCAGCCGTGCCACTCTGCCGACGTACATCGGCATGCGCCGGTCGGGAAGCGGTTAAAGAACTGAAGCAAATCACTTCAAGAGCCATCTCCCACTGGTCACCCAGTAACTCCACTGCATCTGGCACCCACTGAACTCGTGCCCTACAAGGGTACTCCTCCAAGTATGTTATGAGAAGTTGTGAGTAGCAGCTAGAAAAAAAGTCCTTTAAGGCAGTAGGCTGTTGCATCATGTTAACCACTTGCCGACTGCCCGCTGTCGATTGACGGCGGCAGAATGGCACTCCTGCACAAATTGGCGTAGCTGTATGGCAGGCCCTTTAAGGAGTGCGCGCCCGCTGTGTCCCTAAGGAGCCGATGATCGGCCCGGCGGCCGCGATTGCTTCTGACAGAGCGAGAGGGGAGAGGAGGCAGATCGTGTGTTCCTAGTATATAGCAACAACGATCGGTCTCCTCCCCATGTCAGTCCCATCCCCCCACAATTAGAACACACAGTGAGGGAACACATTTAACACCTTCCCTGCCAGTGACATTTATGCAGTAATCCGTGCATTTTTATAGCACTGGTCCCAAAAATGTGTCAAAAGTGTCCCATCTGTCCGCCGGAATGTCGCAGTCATGATTAAAAATCACAGATTGCCGCCATTGCTAGTAAAAAAATAAATAATAAAAATGCCATAAATCTATCCCCTATTTTGTAGACGCAATAATTTTTGCGCAAACCAATCAATATACACTTTTTTTTTTTTTACACCAAAAATATGTAGAAGAATATATATCGGTATATTGGCCTAAACTGATGAATACATTTTTTATTTTTTAAATTTGGGATATTTAATATAGCAAAAAAATATATTTTTTTTCAAAATTGTCGCTCTTTTGTTTATTGCGCAAAAAATAAAAATCACAGAAGTGATCAAATACCACCAAAAGAAAGCTCTATTTGTGGGGAAAAAAAGGACAATTTTGTTTAAGTACAATGTCGCACAACCGCACAATTGTCAGATAAAGTGACGCAATGCCGTATCGCAAAAAATGGCTTGGTCAGGAAGGGGGTCAATCCTTCCGGGGCTGAAGTGGGGAAAAAACTAAAATCATCCGTAAAGTGTTAGGCCTTCAAACAGCATGCTGTAATTGCAAGTAATAAAAGTACATCTGTTGGGGAAGACCATATTTAGCTTGCAAGTTAGGAAATGGCAAGAGTTAACCCCCATCAAAACACGTCTGACGTGAGTATTGCCATAGGCCTGCCACTTGGCAGCATATTGACATTTAAACAGTTGAGCGTAATTTACGATTATGCCACAGAATACTCCCTGCAGCTGTTTGGCCTTTGGCAACCTGAAGCTTTAAGGCTTCCTGTTTCCCAAAGTGGACGCCTAAAAAATGTTTTTTTTATGATTTGTCTAGCTCAGGGGTAGGCAACCTCAGCACTTGAGCTGTGCTGAAACTACAAATCCAATCATCCCTCTTCTCCTCCTGGGGGTCATGCATGTGGCGTTCAGTCTTGCAATGCCTTTTGGGACTTGTAGTTCTACAACCGCTATAATGCTAGAGTTGCCTATCCCTGGTCTAGCTCTTGGGAGTGTTGATAGTTCCGGTTGTGCTGTATTCTTTATTACATTTTCTAGTCACCAGCAGTGCATTTACATTTAACTATGTGTTTTTCAGACTGAGAACATTTATTGATGAACTGCTAATTTTTCCGTTTTCTTATTGAATGCTTTGTTTCTGCTAGGTTTTCTGATGCTTTGTCTCAATATGTGAGGTCTAAGACCATGCTGATGCACAAGATGGTTCCAGGAGTGCTAGCTTGGCCAACAACATCTATTGTCATCGAAGAGACCAGGCCAGAAAAATTAGAGGTAAGTAACCAATTGCTAGTCTACACAATTTGGTAAACGTTGTAAACCTAATATCCTTTTAACTGCACCCCTGAAAGGATTAAAAAAAACAATCCTGTGTCTGTGCTAAAGAATGTATGGATCAGTGGCTGCAGCTGCTGATCCATTCGTTCTGTGCCCGTTCATAAGTACTGATCTCTCTCCTTCCCCTGTTGTAAGAGGAAGGGATCAGCACTGTAAATACCACCATGTTATTGCTGTGATGAGCAATCGCAGTAATCACATGGTACCAATCCCCTCAGATTGGTTGGGTACACAGCAATCCGCTATTTATCCAGTGCCCTTCATAAACAGCACTGGGTAAAAAAAAAAAGCCGCCGAACATACATTTGTACAAAAGTGGTTAAACAAAATATAAAGTAATATAGTTTAGTTGGAAGAGGAGGGAGGGAGTGGGCTGTCATTTACCACTGTGTATTTGCCCACATGTATGAATCTTTAAGCACATGGGCTGCTCAGATGCGATGGGGAGGAAATGCTCAGCATACAAACTCACTGAAAACTGAGCATGTGCAGAGTTGCCACCACACATGCAGAATCCCTAGCTGAATTGAGGACATGAATAGAAGGGGAAAACACAGAGCAGCAGGCTCAACCAGGTTTTTTGCAGAATTCAGAAAACAAATCTCATAGTGGCTGAGTATGAACAGCATGTAATACAGCATTTATTGATAGTTTTTTTATGATGTGGGTTTAGTGACACTTTAATAATTAGCAATACCTTATCCCAACATTTCACCCAACGTTACCAGTAACATAACCCCAAAAACACAAATGCTTGTTCTATGGGAGCGAAAGTGTTTCTGCACTCTATACCTTTTACCTTATACACTAAAACAATATGTATCTTTCTATTAAATGCATTATGAATTCTCATACCTGAACCTTTTGTTTTTTATCTGCATATGATGTGCATTGATCATGTATGTTCCTGGTGTCATTTGTTGCCCTGTATGCACAGCCTATAGTAGCGTACATCTTAACAGTCTCATGTCAGCAGTTTCTGTTTGTGTTCAAGCATGCGGCATGGCACTGCACAGGTTAATCAGGTTAATGCATGAACGCTATCTGTAGTGTACGAACTGACATTTCCTATGAGTAAACTTCATAGCCCACAATCATAATTGGATCTGATACAGACACACACAATAGAGAGATCACCGTGTAGTCTTTCATCACATTAGCACTCAGATTTCTGACGCAACACAGAGGAAATGGTGAGCTTTGGATTGTATGACCCAGAGCAAGAAATTGCCTGTCCCTTTAGCGAATAGGGACAAGCTGGATGAATTAATACATGAACATGGGTGAGTCAGTCATCCACGAGAGTGCAAACTGCAGCCACAACATAATCGCCAATCATACAATGTAAAGCAAATAACACGTGTAGTATAACCACACTAATACCTAGTTAAAGTTGAGGACCAGCTGAAAAAAAAAATTTTTAAAGTCAGCAGCTGACTTTTAATAAGCACACTTACCTGTCCAGAGTGCCCGCGATGTCGGCCGCCCGAGGCCAACCTGTCCCTTGGCTCTCTGGTCCCGGCGCCGCCATTCGAACTAAGGGAAACAGGCAGTGGAGCCTTGCGGCTTCACTGCCCGTTTCCTACTGCGCATGCGCGAGTCGTGCAGCGCTTTGTGAATGACCGGCTGTGTTCTGGGGGACACACAGTTCCCAGACAAACAAAAACGTTTAAAAGTGTACAGTGCCTTTTGAGATATAGTTTTTGTTATCTGTGCACACGTGACATTTACCAGATGCATCATTGGGTTTTCCCACTCTTCTACACAATTTAATGTGCTGTTTGAATCCTTGCTGCTACAAGGTGATCAAACATCTTTGTTGGTCTGTAGATTTGGATTTGTAATGGTTCCTAATCTTTGTTTTTTTTTTCCCCTTAGATTCTCTTGGATACCTGCATAGAGGAATGCAAGTTTCCACCTAAACCCGATGCTGTTTGCCGCTTTGAGCAGTGTTTGGGTTTACCTAAAATCCAGATCTATTTTACAGACCCTGATTTCAAGGTAATCAGATTTCAAAGCTCCTTTGGCTGTACTCCTGTGGATCACACTGCATTCCTATGACCCGTTTTCAGCTGACAGAGGGCTGAAGTCACAGAGCCGGTCCAGGCTGGGAAAATATTGCAACCATATGGTCGGGATCCACCTAAATGCCCGAATCGGCAGCTGGCTCAGCCTCTCAGCGAGCCACTGAGAGCCTGAGCGCAGCCGCTCTCACCTAGGTGGGAGCAGACAGTGGTGACTGATCTTTGATCACTCAGTTCTCAGTCTTAGAAGGGGCAGGGGACAGATGCAGCATTGGTCCACCTAGGTAAGTATGATTTCTAAAAACAAAAAAAATTACTTTTTTAAATTGGGGGAAAAAAAAGTGTAGCGGGACCGAATTTTATTTATTTTTAAAAGACATTTTTAATCTCTAAAAGTGATCCCACGACGTATCCCCTGCATGGATCACTTTTATCGGAATGTCCGGACCCTGAGGGAAAAGAAAATACCGGGGTTATGGCATCTAGCTGCAGCCATAACCCCGGTATTTTAATGTCAAGCAGATGACGTATTTTCCAAGTTAGGCAGTCGGCAAGTGGTTATACAAGAGTAAAGTAGTATTTATGTCAAGCTAGGATAAGGGCAGGCGTCTTTTGAGAATAGTAGGATTAATTTTTTTGCATAGAAATACAGCAAATACGCAACAAACGTTTAGCATATGTAGACTTGGGAAGCTCACCAAACGCTCCCATTAAACAGTTGGAGCTTAATTTCAAATTCACAGTTTTTTTTCTTAAGGAGTTGTAAAGACAGAAGGTTTTTTATCTTAATGCATTAAGATAAAAAGCCTTGTCTGTATAGCAGCCGCCCCAGCACACCCTTACCTGAGCCCCATCTCTGTCAGCGATGTCCACGAATCCCTCGGCCGTCCGGGACTCTCTCTCCTGATTGGGTGAGACACAGCAGCAGCCCCGTTAGCTCCGGCTGCTGTCAATCAAAGTCAGTTCACCAACCAGGGAGAGAGGAAGGGGCCTAACGGCAGCTCCGTGTCTCAATGGACACACGGAGTTGCAGCTTGGCTCGGGTGCCCCCATAAGTGTCCCTGTAAAGTCTCACTAAATAACTGTTGAATAGTGCCAGTTAGGTCCACCTTATGCAGGTTCCTGCGATGGATTGATGCTGCTGTGCGCCACTCCTAAATTTAGAGCAGCATTCTTCCCCTGTGTAGGCATTCTGAGCTTAGAGCTGGGATGTGCCCTGCAGTGTGCGCAGAACAGAAAGAAATCACAAGGAGCCAGGTTAAAACTCTTTTGCAAAATATACTTTGCAAAAAAAAAATCTTAAGATAGAGATTTTTTTCGTTGTGAGACTCTACTTCAGTAACCTATGATCTAAAAAGCTGCTGTGGATGATGGTAATTTGCTTATTTTGCTGCTTGTTGCTCTGTTGAATTCAACCCATTGGTGTCTTGAAGCCTAAGTGAAGTCAAAATAAAAAAAAAAAAAAAGAAGAAAAATCAGCACCAGGGATGTAACTTGGTAGGATGTGTCCTTTGCACTGATACAGCTTCTGTTAGTTGAAATTCTCCTCTGCCCATGCCAACCCCCCCCCCCCCCCCCCCCCACTGTAATCTTTTGGTGCCACGGGTGTTAATAGAACTTGCGGGCTGTTAGGGCTATCATTGAGAGAGCACAACTGTGACCGCTCTTACCGTCCGACTGCACAAATGAAACGTGATCTATGAATGCAGGGGGCAGACCTCCTCCATTCATAGATTCATTTCTGCAGACAGCCTGTAGTGGGTGGAACTGCACAGTGATGATGCCACCTTTTTTCTTTTTTTTTTTCTTTTTTTTAATTTGTGCTAATATCTGTGTTTGCAAAAGCAATTGGTGCACATACAGTTGATTTGTATCTCCTATGGTCACTGACCAATATATGTAAACGGGGTTTAACTTTCAACCTTTTGTGCTGTTCCTTTTATATGTCAAATTTTTCAAATAGTCATTGAAGAGTTTTCTCTCATGTTTTATAGGGCTTTATCCGTTTGGTGTGTTGTCAGTACTGTATAGTTGAATTCCATGTTTGTTGTTGGAAAAAGTTGAAGGCCACTGCATATTCTGATAAGAATGACAAGGTAAGCTGAAGTTTTTCTTGCTAAAATTTTACAAATTTTACACCTTTTCAGTGAGGTATGGAGGTTAGAGGGTGGAGTTGGGGGTGAGGGGATAAAAGTTGAGATTGGCTTTAAAGGCACAGATGTAGAAAATGTATTGGGACTGAAGCCATAGCCATGTGGGGTTGTCTTCTCGGGTATTGAATACGTTATTTATCTTCCTTGATGTCCTGATTGGATTCCAAATAAATGCTTTCAAAATCCCAGCAGAAGAGCTCATTAGGGTCTGTTTCAAGCATAAGCGTTCATTAGGGTCTGGGTGGGTAACTAAAAGTATGTTTACTAACTTCAAGATCATTCAGAGAGTAAGGAGTAAGCTAGAAATAATTGATCTGGTTTTTTTTTTCTTCCCCCCTGCAGGATTTCCTTAGATACCCATGTCTGACCCCAGACTGCAGAGGGCTCATTTGTCATATTGTAATATATGATACTACAGGGGAAGTAAAATGTGAGGTATGTTGCTATGAGATGCTAGATTTGCAGTGATGTTTACTTTATAGTATTTATTCATAGAATTAAAGTGGTTGTAAAGCCTAAACATTTTTTACCTTCAATGCAATCCTTGTATTGGGGTAAAAAATGTTTAGATGTCATCACCCCCCCTGCACTCCCCCTTTTACTTACTTGACCCCTCTTTCGATGCGTGTCTGCAGCTCTTCGCTCCCCTCACTTCCAGGTTTCGCAGGCTTTGCTGGGGCACCCAGAGCCATTGGCTTCCAGTACTGTCAAACAAAGCCTGTGATGAGAGAGCTGGGCCGAGTCCTGCTGTTTGTGTCAATGGACGCAGCAGCGGGGCTCGGGCCCAAGCACACACGAGAAGCTGCTTCCCATGGGAGCACTTGACAGGGGGGGGGGGGGGGCTGAAAAGAGGAGGTTCGTGGCTGCTCTGTGCAATTCCATTGCACAGAGCAGGTGATTATAGACAAAAAAAAAGGTACCTTTACACTCACTTAAGTAATGTTTTTATTTACCAAAAGGTTAGAGTAATGCTGGACTTTATTGGTGCTTAATTACCAATGATATATTCAAATATTCCAAAAAATCAAGAAACAATTTTATTCCAAATCCTTTTAAAATCACAATAAAATAAATAACAATATAATGGTCTTTACTACCAGAAAACAGTTATAAATTTTCCATGCTACAATATTCATTTCTCAACATGTTTCGCCAAATGTGTGGCTTCTTCAGGAGTGTGGTTTTTGTAGCGCTTAAATAATTGGATTGGTTTGATTAAAAAATGTGACATTTATCCATTATATGATGGTGCTTTGTACCCCAAAAGAGAGGACAGTACATAAATGGTAGAACGGTGAATGTAGGAGGGATAGAGGATCCTGGAATAAGATCAAGTATTTAGTGGACCACTGGAGGGCGCCAGATAGCCTTCTATTCATGAATATGTAGATTTAGTTTAACAGGGCAATCAAGACTGGTGTCCACGTGGCTCTGACCTTGCCAGTTGCAGACGCTTTCGAACAAAGTGAAGTTGACAGTCCAAATGTTGGTGATTTGGATGGATCCTGAATCTTATGAAAACATCATTGGAACTCCTCGTTTGAAGAGTCTGTACCTAGTCCTGGACACAGGCCAGAGTATTCCTTCCACGGGAAAAACTTGACACTTATCTCTTTTTTTTTTTTTTTTTTTTAATGAGTAGCCTCCTCCAGAGCAGTATCTTTTGCCCCCTTTTGCTCTATTCCTCTACAATGCAACACTGTGTTGGTGGGACAAGTTGATCGATCTCTGGACTGACCAGTTTTTCTATCTCCAAGAGCCAGATTGTCCCTGGCCTGGTGGCTCAGAAATCCAGTTCTGGAGTCGGTGAAGACCTTCTTCCTTGCCATCTTTTGAAGGATGCTCACGACAGATGCCGGCCTACCAGGCAGGAAGGTGTCTCGGGCACCCTGTCGCTGTAGGAGACTTGGGCATTGGAGGAGTCTCCTCTTCTGAGAAATTTCACCCTGAAACTTTGAGTAATATGGCTGTCTATAGCACTGAACCATTGTACTGAGGGGTCATCTGTTAGAGTCAAACAATGCCATTTCAGTGTCCTACATCAATCATCACGGAGGAAATAGATGTCTCACCATGGCGAGAGAGGTAGATTGGTTCTTGTCCTGAGTAGTACTTCACTTTCCAGCTTTGTCATCTCTGCACATTCCAGGTACAGTATAGACAACTGGCTGGCAGACTTCCTAAGCCGGCAGTGGCTGGACCCGGGAGGGTGGTCCCTACACCTGGAGGTAGTCCAGGACTTGCATTGCAGGTGTGGCACCTGATGTGGACCAGAGGAAGCAGTGGATGTACTGGTGGCTCTGTGGAATGGTAAACCCTATTCTATGGCTTTTCTCCCCAGAAACGTCTTCCTTTGTCTGCTTCTCGGGATTCTTTGCCGGCCCATGCGCATGTGGTACACTGATCTTGTATAATCCTGTTAATGGCAGCTAGATTTAACATGGCTGCTGAAGCCCAGGTTCTGAGGGACAGGGTTATCTCAATTACACTGATTTCCTATGATGCAAAAGGCTAGGAAGTCATCTTTTCGCAAGGTCTATCCTTTAACTTGGTTTGAGTCTTAGAACTCCCATTTTCTCTTTTCTACAGCTGGGTCTGGACCAGAGTCTGGTTTTCAGCACCATCAAGGGTCAGGTTTATGTCCTTCTTATTCTTTCATAGACACTGTTGGCCTCTCATTAGTTAAGACCTTTGTACAGGCGGGCCTCATGAGAAATTTGCTATCAGTTTCCACCAATTCCCATCAAGTTGCACTCTACTAGCTCTTTGAATTCTTCTTGGGCCTTTCTCTACCAAGCAGCTGTTTTTAAGGCTGCTACCTAGTCTTCCGTTCACACATACTCTGTTCCAACAGGTTAAGAATTCTGCGTCATCTACTATCAGCATAGGGTATAAGGTCCTTCAGGTGACTCTTTGAGCTGTAGGCAGTTCCCAGTTTTCTCGACCCTGTTAGTGGTTGTTGTGTTGCTCACCCCTTAGTTGGACTGCTTTGGGACATCCCAAAGGTTTGACTTCTGTGTTCCTCAATTGACAAGAATGAAAGTAGGTTTTTTTTTTTAATCCTAAAAATCCTTTTCCTGGAGTTTATTCAGGGGCATAATGGACCACCCCCCCAGACGTGAATCTCCCTAATGGGGGCACAGACCGCAATAAAAACTGACTGCTTTCTAATAGGGATCGACCGATATCATTTTTCAGGTGCCGATACGATGCCGATATTTCGGCTGCCGATAACTAACTGTACTTTTTACATTTTTTTTTATCACTGTTATTGCTGTCACAAGGATTGTAAACATCCCTTGTGACAGTAATAGGCATTAAAAGGTACTCTTTATGGAAGGATCAGGGGGTCACATTGGAGGTTGTTACAATAAAGCAAACCTCTTGAAGCAATATCGGTAAAATGGTCAGTCTTTTGATACGATACTTCTAAAAAAAAGAAGTGAGTATCGTCCTCACCAATAATCGGTCGATCCCTACTTTCTAATTCCCCTCCCCCCTTTAGTTATACTTTGAATCCACAAAAAGGATTTTTAGGGCGAGTACATTCATTCTATTTTCCCTTCTTAACAATACCGTAATGTATGAATCCTCTGTGAAGTTTTTTTGCTGTCTTAGTACGTTCGAGTTGTTTCCCCTTCCTTTTAGGCTTGCTGATCACCGTAGTTTTAAGAAAATCTCAGAGCGCAACTTATTTATAACAAAGATCTTCCACTGTTGATTGCACATGAAAATTGTATTTTTTTAGTGCATATATTAACCTTTTTTTCTTAAATCTGCTTTCTAGTTTGAAGATAAAATAGTAAAGAAGAAAGAACCACATAAACCTGCTGTAAAACACAAAGGCACAAGGTAAAATCACTTTTGTGTTGTTGAATGCTTTAATTTATTGTGCCCCTGTACCCAGACTATGTACAATCATTCATATAAAAATATTCCTAGAAAGCACAAAGAGTGCTTTAAAACTGGCGCTCCCTGACCTCTGTTTTTTTTTTTTTTAACCACTTGCCAACCATATAACTTTCGGTGGCATGGCTGCGCTCCGATTCTTCTGGGGCACGCACCGGCCTGCTCCCTCTGTGATTATACACAACAGGAGCTGATCGCCGGGTACTGTTCGCCGGCAGCCGCTGATTCTTCAGTACCGATGGAGAATGGCGCGCTGCCTATGTAAACAAGGTAGAACTCCATTCTGTAAGTACAGAAGGCATTGATCCTGTGTTCCTGCAAAACAGGGGCATGGATCTATCCCTTCTCTAGTAAAAGAACCTCCCATACAGTAAGAAAACACTGGCTAGGCACACATTTAGCCCTTTGATCGCCCCTGATGTTAACCCCTTCCCACCCAGGGTCATTAGTACAATGACTGCATGTTTTTTTAGCACTGATCACTCTTAGTGTCACTGGTCCCCAAAAGTGTCGGTGTCCGATTTGTCCACCGCAATATCACAGTCCCGCTATAAGTCACTGATCGCCGCCATTACTACTAGAAAAAAAAAATCCAAAAATATATCCCATAGTTTTGTAGATGCTATAACTTTTGCACAAACCAATCAATATATGCTTATTGGGATATTTTTTTTACCAAAAATATGTAGCAGAATACATATTGGCCTAAATTGATTTAAGAAATTTGATTATTTACATTTTTTTATTGGGTATGTTTTATAGCAGAAAGTAAAAAATATTGTTTTTTTTTTGTTTTGTTTTTCCCTTCAAAATTGGTTGTCTTTTTTTTTTTTGTTTATAGCGCAAAAAATAAATGCAGTGGTGATTAAATACCACCAAAAGAAAGCTCTATTTGTGGGGAAAAAAGGACATCAATTTTATGTGGGTACAGCGTCGCACAACCGTGCAATTGTCAGTTAAAGTAACGCAGTGAAGGGGGGTAAACCTTCTGGAGCTGAAGTGGCTAATTGATAGATGGCTGCAGATTTAGCAGGAACCAAACTTCAAATGCCTGTCTCCTTCATCTTTTTTTTTTTTTAAAGTTACTTCTACTTTTATGTAATCTTTCATGCTCTACTCAGTTTGAATCTTGCAGATTTACGGTTTATTTTAAAGTCCCTTAGATATGATTGTCTATGACTGTGGTCATTTTAGTATACATTTTATAAATGTGAGTTGTGTTATCTTGTTTCTCTAAATAGTTTGTAACTATTGTTGTAGGTTCGGTTTATATTTTCTTTATTTCAGCTTCATTACGAATACATATCTCTTACATATACTGTACATATTTCCTAAACAGCTGCGTACCTGTCAGTTATGGCTTTACTTCTGCCCTTACCAAATGCTCACATGAGCATTGTCATCCAGATCGATCCATTCTTTTATCTTTTTTTATTCTTTCTTGTTTCAAGTGCCAAAAAACATAAAGCTAAGCATGAAAATAAAGCAGAGAGGAAGAAGATATTAGAGGAAGAACACGTAGATCAGCCCTGTAGTGGTAATAGAGGGAAACGTCAAGAGAAGATTCTTCCTGATGCAGTTGGTTAGTTTCAGTGCTGTGATTTTTTTTTTTATGTTCTATTATTATAAAAGCAGTGCAGATTTGTGATCTAGAGAGATATGTGTGTGGTGGCTGACATCCCATATGTTAGCTCTATCTACATCTATTGGATAAGTGTTGGGGGTAAAAGCAAATACTAAAGTTACTGTGATAAATGTACTCCTGTGAAGCGAATATATTTAAAATCTAGTCTCCTGGCTGAACAATCTGGTGTCACTAGTCAAAGAAGACAGAGGACTGGGAATGTAACTGGCTTACATTAACATGCAGATACATTTTGCCATATTGCCTTTTGACCTGCTACAGAACTAAACTTTAAAGTAGAACTAATAGGCAAAACCTTAATTATTTTGGACAACGCAAGGAAGGTTTATAACCCCTGTCAAATCTTTTTTTCGCTATTTGAGTCCCATTTCAGAGATTTCCCTTCACTTCAGCCAAACAGGAAGTGACAGAAAATCCCTGCAAGTTAACCACTTTAAGACCAGTAAAAATCTGTATTTTTTGCTAGAAAATTACTTAGAACCCCTAAACATTATATATTTTTTTTTGCAAAGACCCTAGAGAATAAAATGGCAGTTGCCATATTTTTGTATTTGAGCAATGGTCTTTCAAATGAAATTTATTTGGAAAAAATACACTTTTTAATAAATAAAAACAAAATCATAAAGTTAGCCCAATTTTTTTGTATAATGTGAAATATATTACGCCAAGTAAATGGATACCTAACATGTCATGCTTTTAAAATTGTGCACGCTTGTGGAAGAGCGACAAACTACAGTACTTAAAAAAATCTCCATAGGCGACGTGTTAAACATTTTTACAGGTTACCTGTTTAGAATTAGAGGTCGTTATCCACTGGAATTATTTCTCTCGCTCTAATGATCGCGACGATACCTCACATGTGTGGTTTGAACAACGTTTACAAATGCGAACGTGACTTACTGAGGGATGGGGCGCTTTAATTTATTTTTTTTCTGCCCCTTTTATTTATTTGTATCACTTTTATTCCTTGTACAAGGAATGTAAACATCCCTTGTAATATAAATAGGCATAACAGGTGCTCTTTATTGAGAGATCTGGGGTCAAAAAGACTCTTGATCTCTCATTTACCTTTAAAAGCAAAAAAACATCACTCCAGTCCTCCAAGGGCATCTTGCCCTCACTCGGCTTCCTGCCCAGGCATCAATAGGATCAGCTCCGGGGCTTACCAACAGGTCCAGTAAGCTTGGAGACGACTGGGACGCGGGGGGGGGCGTGGACCTCTCTCGCTGATTGTAAAAGTGATCTTGCGGTGAATGTGCCACTGGGACCACTTTTATTTGAAAGCCAATCGTCTGTAAATAAAGATACTGGGGTTATGGCAGCTAGATGTTATCATAACTCTGGTATTTAACATCAAAGTAATGATGTATATTTACAGTCAGGCGGACGGCAAAACTTGGAGACTCCTAGGTCACCAGAGCTAGTGTCTCCATTGGAAGATTTCCCTTCTATTACTTTTCTGGGACAACCCAAAATGTTGACTTTTTTTTTTTTTTTACTTTCAATGATAACAGTAAACAGGACAAATAAAGAGACTGAATCTCCTTAACGGGGGGGGGGCACAGACAGCTATAAAAACCGACAGGTGTTCTAATCCCCCTTCGTTCCAAAACAAAAAAAAAATGTTTTGCCGTTGGTTATACTTTATTTATACTTGAACCATGTAAGGACCAGGCCTATTTTTACACTTGTTTACAAGTTAAATTCAGTTTTTTTTTTTGCTAGAAAATTACTTGAAACCCCCAAACACTACATATATTATTTTTCCAGTCACTCTGGAGAATAAAATGGTGGTCATTGCAATACTTTGTCACACCGTATTTGCGCAGCTGTCTGTACAAACACATTTTTTTTTTGGAAAAAAAATACTTCTTTTTTTTTTTTTTAATTAAATAAGAAAAGCGTTAGCCAAATTTTTTTTCTATCTATTTTTTTTCTCTACATTGTGAAAGATAATGTTACGCCGAGTAAATTGATACCCAACATGGTATGCTTCAAAATTGTTCCCCGCTCATAGAATGGACGACAAACTTTGACACTTAAAAATCTCCATAGGCGACGTTTAAAAATTTCTACAGGTTACCAGTTTTGAGCTAGCGATGGGGTCTTTTGCTAGAATTATTTCTCTCGCTCTAACGATCGCGGCAATACCTCACATGTGTGGTTTGAACACCGTTTACATATGTGGACGTGACTTACGTATGTGTTTGCTTCTGCGCGCGAGTATGGAGGGACGGGACGCTTAAAAAAATTTTTTTTTTACACATTCCTTTTTTTTTAAAAAATTATTAATGTGAGATCTGGGGTCAAAAAGACCTCAGATCTCACATTTACACTTATTTTTTTATATATATATATATATATATATATATATATATATATATATATATATATATATATATATATATATATATATATATATATATATATATATGGGGGGGGGGGAGAGAAATATTTATTTATTTATTTTTTACAATAAAAGAAATTGTCCCTTTTAAGGCTGTTGGGCAGAAGTGACGTTTGATGTCGCTCCGGTCCTCCAAGAGCATAGAGTCGAGTGGGAGCCATCATGCCCTCACTCAACTTCCTGCCCTTCAGGCCACCAGATGTCTCCGGCGCTTCCAACGGCTCTGGTAAGCGGCAGAGACCACCGGGGTGAGGGGGGGTGGCAGCTCTCCCACCCATAAAAGTGATCTTGCAGCGAATCTTAAAGCGGACTGCCCACTGCAGAGAAAAATACTGTGGTTATTGCAGCTATCTGCTGGCATAACAACGGTATTTAACATCAAAATACCGACGTATATCCACGGTGGACCATCCGGAAGTGGTTACGGTTTGTAGGGAAAGTGAAAATGCCAGACTAATGTTGGCAGTTCAGATAAAGCTCATCGCAGTAATAGTTTACCAAAACACCCAACACACTTCAGGGGTTTTCAGGAGCCCCACTTCATCAGTCACCAGGACAGGAAGTCAGAGGAAATCTCCCCTGTGGGTACACAGACTGCAAAACTTGGCAGAGGTTTTACCACTGTATCCAAAATTAAAATCAAAGATGTGACTGGGTCGAAGTTGAATCACAAGAGAGGCGCTCTTTTCACTTTGTCTTAATACAACTATGTTTTGTTTTTATCTTCCCAGTGAGTAATGGCTTCCATATACCATGGGATCCTTTGTTGTCGCAAGTAATCCAGAAACAACAGCTGATAATTAGGGGATGTCCATTATCCTTTCCTAAATTTTGGGACTCTATAGCTGCGTGGAGAATTATAAGTGTACAAGAACTGAGTGAATTTGACAAGAATACCAGCTTACAGCCTCAGTCCAATAGCAAGATGAAAAATCTTCTCAATCATCTCTACAAGCTAAATGACAGAGTCAAAACCAGAGTGCTTCTGTATCTGCTAAAAGTTCACCATGAGCATATATCTAGTGATCTGCACAAGTGGATCTTGATGATAGATGAAAAAGGTAAGCAAGTAAATATCTAACCCCCCTTTTTTTTTTTTTTTCTATTTTCCTTCCTGTGTGTACAGTAGGGGGTAAGTTTGCCTTAATGTGCACCGATGCTGTGAATACTTGCACGTTATGGCAAGAGCTGACTCTCGCCAACAAAGCTTTAAACCATGGGTCTCAAACTGGCGGCCCTCCAGCTTTGGCTGAACTACAAGTCCCATAATACCTCTGCCTTTGAGAGTCATGCTTGTAACTGTCAGCCTTTTAATGCCTCATGGGAATTGTAGTTCTACAACAGCTGGAGGGCCACCAGTTTGAGACTCCTGCGTTTTTATATGATATTAAAGTCTTTTTTGTTTTTTTTGTTTTTTTTCTAAAATAACAAACATGTTATACCTACCTGCTCTGTGCAATGGTTTTGCAGACTGAATCCTTCTCTTCTCTGGTCCCACACCAGTGCACCTGGCCCCTCCCTCCTGCTGGGTGCCCCCACAGCTAGCAGCTTGCTGGGGGGGCACCCAAGCAGGTGTGCTCCCGAGCCGAGGCTCTGTGTGTCAATTCACACATGGAGCCATGGCTCGGCCCTGCTCCTCCGTCTTCTGATTGGCTTGCTGGCTGTGATTGACAGCAGCTGGAGCCAATGGCTCCTGCTTCTGCCTAAAGCCAATCAGGAGTGTGGGTCAAGGCTCCCGTGGACATCAATGGATCAAGAGGGGGCTCGGGTAATTATTGAAGAGGGCTGAGGGGGGCTGCTGCACACAGAAGGTTTCTTACCTTCATGCATAGAATGCATGAAGGTAAAAAACCTTGTGCCTTTACAACCACTTTTAGTTCTGCTTAACATCTATTTGCTGACACACTTCCTGATTGAATGGATGACATCATCCTGTACTGTAAGAAAAGGATTTTACAGGTAAGTCAAAAATCCCTTTACACCAGCTTTCTGTGTTCCCCTTCACAGGACTGGGGGTGGGGACTAACATTGCACGGTGTTGTCTGGCTTAAATGGGGAGATTTCCACCAGGAAAACTGAGATTACCTTGTCAGTATGCTGATGCTCTGTCATGTTCCAGTAAGTAGGCTGGGGTTTTGACCTTGATAGAATATCTGCAGTGAAGAAAAGTGAGACCCAAAAAACCTGTATCGTGTGCCGCTCAGGTTCCCTGAAGGGGGTACTAGTCCTTACTGTCCACCACTTATGCCTCGTTTCCACCGAGCGGATCGGTTCGGGTCGGATCGGTTTGGAAGGCCTAGAATGGTCCGGCCTATTCAGGCGAGCGTTTCCACTGCAAGTCTGACCGACAGGGGCCATACGTGGGTTTAGAAAAAATGCCTAGCATGGCGTCACACGTCCACCAATCGGTGGAATGTATCGTAGCTCCGCCCTAACCGAACCGTTCCTTTTTCTATGGCCCCATATCTGAAGCAGGACCCTGAATGGAATGGTTCGGTTGTATGGGCCGCTTTCATAATGGAAACACCCAAAATAGCGTACCGAACCGATCCGCTCAGTGGAAACGAGGCATTAGAGTGCTGGTCAGGAGGCAGCCTGTCCTGGGTTCTAAGATCACTCAGTGTGAAGGAGAGTATCCCTGTGACCGCACATTCATATCATCCTAGAGTACAATGATTAGTGGCAACCTCAGCCTCATTGCCACTCCTGATTGTGCTCTGGGACGATACAGATGTGCGGTCACAGGTATACTTTCTTTCACACCGAAGAAAAGCGAGATCCCCATGGTCTGGTTGGAATCTGTCAATCACAAAACTGATTAAACAGTTTTTCAACTACTTTCTCAGGTTTCCATTTCTGTCTACTGTATACTTATCTGTTTGGCTTGAGCTCAGCTGCTTTGTAAGGTTAAAGCGGGGGTCCACCTATCTATCGTTTTTTTTTTTTTTGGAGTTCATTCACAAACTTTTCTTCTCATGATTATCTACTCACATGTTCTGTGTAATAAGTCCGCCTGTGTCCAATTTTGTTGTAAAGAATAACTTATAAAATTCACTGAAGGTCGTTTCCATCTTCATTGTGGGCATTTGAAGCCCACAAGCATGTATTTCCTGGATGCAGTGAATGCTGTGCTCCCAGCATTCACCGAGATGTTGTGATGACGCTGTTGCACAATGCATGCTGGGAAGCCTGAGACTAGCTCCCAGGGGACTGTGGGAGGTCTGGGAGAGGCTAGAAACACACCTACTCCCATGGGAGGAAAATCAGGAAGTGCTAAGAAGATTAGAAAAAAAAAGGTAATTACGGCAATTTAAATTTTTTTACACAGCATGTCAGCATCTAGGCAAGGAAGAGAATGCATAGAGATAATGTTCAAAATTTGGGTGGAACCCCGCTTTAACAAGAGCAATGATAAGGGCAGAAACATCAAACTAAACACCACATCCCTAATTAATGATTAACAAGAGAGGGGAAGGTGAGGTAAACAACCCTGGGACTTTTAAGGTGTTTGTGATAAATGGTAGATAGACACTCTAAAGGCATCCATAAAAAAGTCAAAATGTTTTGTCTCCTACAGAACTTGATGTGCATAATTTTATCTAGTTGTGTTTGCATTTTTTGTAATAAAAACATTTTTATGGATGCCTTTAGAGTGTCTACTATTTATTACAAACACCTTAAAAGTCCCGGGGTTTGTTTACCTCACCTTCCCCCCTCTTGCTTTGTAAGGTTGTTGTGCATTTTTCATTCCTAAATTCTCTTATTTTTGTTCAAGGTCTGCAGGCCGCAGAAGGATTCCGAGTTCGCAATGAAGATCATTTGAAAAGTATTAAACTCCAGGATGTCATTAACTTATGGAATGTATCCTATGGGAAGAACATAAACTATGAATTAACAGACTCCTTATCCAACAGCCTGTATGACTCCCTGTTTAATATGAGCATACAGGACTTCCGGTGCTTTGTGTGGTTTCTTGCGGAGAATCGGAACATTGAATCTGTATCCGCCTTAGGAAAAGAATTAGATAAATATTTCCAAGAAATGGGTAAGCTGTTCAATATACTTGGGTAGTGGGTGACTTATGTATTGTGTCACTTCTGGACCAGCGACGTACCCAAATGTTTTAAACTCTCAGGTTTTTTTAAACACTCAAGTATTAAAAACTGAGGTGCATTGCAGGAATTGGCCTTGTCTGGACCTAGCCATGTGCATGGCTGAAATTTCCCTTTCCATATTTTGAAAAGTTTCTAATATCTGTAAATGGTATTTCAGCACAATTCAAATAGATGTGTAGCCAGACTAAGGTTGTGTTAACAGCCTCTGTTTCCATAGTCTGGCTTCCACTTATCTGTTACAGCAGTTGGGACAGGTGTCTAAATATGACTGTGCCAGTGGCGGCCAGTGGAATTTTTTTTTTGGGGGGGGGGGGGGGGGGGGCGTGGCAAACAGTATGCCACAAACACCACTGCCCCCAAGGTCTAAATATACTACTCAGAAACACTCACCTTTTTATACATAAAATAATGTTATTCTAATACTGTTTCTTGCAGAATAAATTGAATCCAAACCCTGCAATACAATGCTGGTCTGCTCAAGAAATCACAACACACTAAACTCTCACCAGATCAATGACCATTAGCTTAATGTCCAAACCAGAGAGTCCAGTCTGGGAGAGGTTGTGGCATGTCAGCTTGTGAGTCTGCCCAGGGCTTTGTATGACATCATAAGGAAGTAAGAAAGAAACAAAGGAATAATAATTGAAGAGGGGGCTGGAAAGTCCCTCTATGGTCTGTCGCACTTACCCCATGGCGGCGGCTTCCCGTTCCCCTGCTCTCTGTGGCAGCTTCAGTTTCCTCCCTCAGCGCCCGATCAGTAGTCTTCTCTCTTCGGCCAATCAGAAAACGGGTCTCATACCCGTTTCTGATTGGCCGGATTAAGGATCAGTGTTATAACGGCGAATATTTATTCTTGTTGTAACACCTGGGTGCGCTAATGGCGCAATGCTCTGCGCACGAGCCACCCTATTTTGAAGGCTATGGCTCTAATCAGGTACTTCAAAAAAACACCCCTGCCGCTGTAATTAAGGCGCCCGGCGTCCTGAAGGATGCCGGACGCCTGAATAGGGGGTGGCGGCGGCCATGGATAGATTCATGCTATGCTATGCATGAATCTATCCATTACTCGTAGATGGGGCTGCGCCCCGGCTCCCCTAATGGACCGTCACTGGACTGTGCAATCCAGTAGGCTTCAGAGATAAAGCCAGAGCATTTAGACCTTGTCAGACATGCACCCTCCCCTTTTCTGCAATACAGGTCTGTGTGAGAACACTTGTGATGAGGGTGTGTCTGTTGCTCAGCTCTGCCAGCACAGGGTACTGCAGAATTTTTTGATAGGGGAAAAGGGCATTTTTAGACATTTCTAAGTAAGACTTGGTCACAAATCATAACATATAGGACTCTAAAGAGATAAAAAAGATGCACCATTTCAACCTGCGCTTAAGCGTATTTCTTTATCGTACATCACGGGACACAGAGCAACTATAGTAATTACTATCTGGGTTATATGCCACCTATAAGTGAATGGACACTGGCACACCCAAAAGACAGGAAGTCCCCCCTCTATATAACCCCTCCTATACAGGAAGTACTTCAGTTTTTTTCTCCAGTGTCTGCAAGGTGGTGGTCACTGATGTGATACATGTGCACTTGGAGCATACTTGGAGGTCTGGACGGTTCTATTAAGAATCATGGACTTCAATTGGATCCATTCGAAAAAGCTGTCAGACAAAATGGATAGTACCCGAGCCTCATTGGAAGGAGAGAAGATTCCTCGAGGTTTGCGTGTAATGCCGCCTTATGGTGCTGGACTCTGCGTAATGGAACCCTGTGCAGTGTTTGTTCTGACCAAGGTGCTATACAGGTCCAGGGGAGTGGAGTCCAGATTAAGGGGGGACTCAGTCTCTGATGGTCTTTTATGACAAAGCTCGCAGTGATGGGTGAAGATTGGACTCCTGTTATGTTCAGAGCCCTGCAGCAGTCTGCAGGTAAGTCTGCATTTGTTTGCAGTTTCTCTTTTTTTTTTTTTTTTCTTTTTTTTTTTTTTTTTTAGTTCTGACTGTGTTCTCCCGGTGGTCACTGGAAGCAGTGTGCTGTTTAATCATGCTATGTACACTTACTCAAGTGGGCTGCTGTTTCTCCTCCAGCCACTAGAGAGGGCGCAGGCTCACTCAGTATGACCTTTTTTTAGATGGGCAGGAAGGGCGGCCATGCCATGTGGCAACAGGTTCAGTAGGCCTCTGGATATATAGCAGCAGCCCATGGATACTAACAAAGTGTGAGTACTTACTGTGGGAGAACTGTGTGACAGACCAGTCATGATTACCGTATATACTCGAGTATAAGCCAAGTCTTTCAGCACATTTTTTTGTGCTGAAAAGTCCCCCCTCGGCTTATACTCGAGTCAAGCACTTTTCTGCAGCAAAAAATGTCATTTTCCGACTAACTTTGGGGCTTCGTATCTCGGGGCCACTTGGTGCTAGGAACCCCATGGATATATTGTGGTGCTAGTTCCACTGGGTTTGCACACCAAATTTGGGGTTCCTAGCACTAAGTGGCCCCGAGATACGGGGCCCAAAGTTGGTCAACTGTGTCCATCTGCAGCATTGTCATTTTGGGACCCTTTGGGTCCAGAGACCCCAAATTTTGGCTGCAGCTAGGGGGCATCTAGGAACCCTTAACTACTGAGTTTGAAGTTCAGGGGACCTATGGCTACAAATGGGCACAGTGGGGTATGCAAATTGGCACAGTGAGCCTGCAAATGGGCATTGTTGACCCTCTTTTCCAATTACAGTAGCTGCGCATTTCTCATCCTAGGCTTATACTCGAGTCAATAAGTTTTCCCAGTTTTTGTGGTAAAATTAGGTGCCTCGGCTTATATTCGGGTCGACTTATACTCTATACTTATATACGATATTTGCTGCTTATCCGGGAGGACTGTACAACTGTAAGTTGATACACCCCTCGATGGTTAGCAGTTCACTTTAAGGCATTGTTGACAGCTCTGTAGGCAGGTGCAGCGTAGTATACATGCTTGCAAACTTGTTGCTTAAATGCATGTTTAAATATACACTTTTGGAAAAACATAAGCATTGGTGCATTTTAAGGAGTTGAATCTCAAGTATAGTGCATATGTGCTTGGCTAAATCCTGCAGGACTAGTATGGCGCCAACTGCAGTTAAGCAGGTGCTTGCTTGCAAACTAACTGGAACGCATGGTTGCTGAAGATGCATGTTTTTACATATTCGCATAAATATACATGTTTGCATAAAGATACTTGATCATGGTTGCACAAAGATGCATGTTTTTTCATGTTTGCATAAATATACATGGTTATACATGATTGCATAAAGATACATGGTTGCGTAAAGATGCATGTTTGGACATGTTTGTATAAATAGACATGGTTATTCATGATCGCATGAACATGTTTTATGAATGCATGTGTACAGCGCACGCTTTCGTATTTTGCCTAAATGCATAGTTGCATAAGCCAGGGCTCGACAAACCCCGGGCGCCAGGTCGCATTTGCAAGAATTAGCGACCTGGGGCGGCACAGCTGGGGGTATCCTGTCTCCGTGCGGACTCTTTTTTTTTTTTCGTAATAGCTATTATTTTTATTTATTTATATTTTTAAAGTAAAAACTGTTTATTTTTTTTTCTTAATTGAAATTATTAGTTATCTCCCTGCCTAGCCCCTTTCAGACGGGCTGTCTGATCATGTTCGCCTGTCCGTTTTTCAGGTAGACCTGATTGGACCCTTAGAGCTCTTTCACACCGAGCCGCGGGGGGGGCGTCGGCGGTAAAACAGCGTTATTTTTAGCGCTACTTTACCAACGTTTTAGTGGCGCTATTCGGCCGCTAGTGGGGCGGTCTTTCTGTGTAAATTTAAGATTAGTTATTTTTTTATATTGAAAATAAAGCTATGTCGGTCGTTTAAAAAAAAACTAGCTCTTAACTTTTTTAGCTGGCTCCTAGATTCCAAGCAAATTTGTCAAGCCCTGGCATAAGCACATGCTTCCATAAACGCTTGTTTCCATAGATGCATAGTGCTTAAACACATGCTGGCATGCTTTCATTTTGTACTGCATATGTATGTTTATTTACATAAGTATACGTATGCCTTGCTCTGGATTATAGGACAAACCTGTTGTAGGTTCAATCTGGAATTGCCTCTGCAGGCATATATATATATATATATATATATATATATATATATATATATATATATATATCTCTATCTCTCTATCTCTATATCTCTATCTCTATCTCTATATCTCTATCTCTCAACCACCAGGGCGGCACCAGAAGTCATGCAACTTGGGGAGGTGTACCACATTCTGTCTGGGACAGTACAAGTGCTGTCTCTATCGCCAATACATATTCCAGGTATAGGATAGTGGCATGGGGAACTCTGCAGGGGAATCTATTAAATTCCCAGTTCTACAACAGTTTGGGACAGGTGTGTCCGGGACAAGAGTCCCACTGCCAATAAGGGTATATGTACTGGTAACACCTTAAGGTCTGGTTCTCCCTTATTTGACGTTTTTATTTTCCCCGTTTCAGATTCTGCCACATCTTTTGCGAAGAATCCGTAAGGTGGTAACACTGATATTAGTGTTTGCCGAATTAGCCCAGGAGGGCTTGGTACACAGACATAGCGAGTCTTGTGGGGGTGGCTCCTTTGGACACTCCCAGTCAAGCGATACCTGATGGTCTTGAGTCCTGTATCTCAGCACTGTTGAGCCCCTGGAATACGGCTTTGGGGAACTTCAGTTACAGGACTTGAAAATATTTTTTTGTCTGGGGTGAAGCCAGGAAGTGGCACTTGCAGAAATATGTGGGTGGGGGATTTTCTTTTTCTTTCTCCAATCGATAGAGGAAAGGAGTTTGGCCTTGAGTAACATTAGGGTCAGAGTTCGTCCCTATCCATTTTTTTCCAGGGGCCATTGTTTCTCACTCCTTGTTTCATACCTCATACAGCATGTAACTTCGATAGTCCCGCCTGTCAGGCCATTCTTGTGTCCTTGGGACTTGAATTGATCTTGACTGTCCTTGCAGATGCCGCTTTTTGAACCAATCGGGGGATTCTGTTGGTCCTTTTATCTCAGAAGGTGGCTTCTTTGGTTGCTATCACTTCACGAAGTGGAGTGTCAGAGTTGGCAGCTCTTTCATGCAAGGAGCCATTCTTGGTCTCGCATTATAAGGTGATGTTGCATCCTCATCCATTTTTATTGCCTAAAGTGGTTTCTAGTTTTTCACTTGAATCAGGACAGTGTCTTACCTTTTTATTTTTCTCCTAATCCACAGTCGGCAGGAGAAAGATCGCTACCTACTCTAGAGGTAGTTCAGACGCTCAGTCTGCTTGAGTTGTCGGCACAAGTCAAGAATCCTGGTTTGTTCTCCCAGAAGAGCCCATGAAGGGCAGGCGGCATCCAGATCGAATATTTAGCAGTGGATCTGCCAGTTTATCAATGATGCCAATGGTTTAAATGGCAATAAACTCATTTTGTTCTGGGGAGAGATTCTTTACCAGGTTTGGGAGTGTCTTGGGCCATCCATCATCCGGTGTCAGTGGCCCAGGTGTACAAGACCACTATTTGGTCTTTTGTATATACATCTACAGGGTTTTACCAGGTCGATATCAATCGCGTAGAAGATACTGCCTTTGGCCTCAGCGTATTACAAATGGCAGAGTAGGTCCTTCTTTGGTGGCAGTTTCTATGATGGTGTCTCCCTCCCCTCAGGGGCATTGCTTTGGGACATCCCAGATAGTAATTACTATAGCTACTCTGTGTCCCGTGATGTACGATAAAGAAAATTTTATTTTTCCTACAGCTTACCTGTAAAATCCTTTTCTTGGAGTACATCACGAGAGGTCCCTCCCCTCTTTTGGGAATTGCTTGCTACAAAACTCAGGTACTTCCTGTATAGGAGGGATTATAGAGAGGGAGGACTTCCTGTCTTTTGGGTGTGCCAGTGTCCATTCACTTATAGGTGGCGTGTAACCCAGATAGTAATTACTAGTACTCTGTGTCCTATGATGTACTCCAAACAAAGGATTTTACAGGTAAGCTGTAGGAAAAATCCTATTTTTGGGGCATCTAACTGCATTTCTTTCAGTTACCAGCATGTTCATTTTTTTTTTTCTGTTTACTACAGATGTACCAAGTGGTAAAGTTCCAGCATATTCTCTTGAAGAGTTAAGTGTAAGTTATCAACAAAGTATTTGTTATTGAAATAGAGTGCAAGTATTTCCACAGTATCTGAACTTTCTTGCAGTTCACTGCAGTTTGTCTAATTATCTCTGAGATAAAACTGGAAAAAAACTTGACTTCTATTTTTCTTTGATTTAAAGCTGAACTCCAGGCAAGCAGCTTTTGGCCTCTTACACACTGCTGCCTAAAAACGCAGTGTTTTTAGGCATACGTGCTTTTTATTTTATTTTATTTTCTTCCTGATCTTAACGTTGACCATTGATTTCTAAGCACCTGTACACACAGGCGTGTAAACATGCGCTGCGTATAGATCAGTAAAAAAAATAGTACAGAAATATGCATTATTTTTTCGCACATACGCCACAATCCCTTGATTACAATAAAGCTAGAAGAATTTTTACACTTGTATGTATATGCGTAAATACGTGCAAGTGCTGTACAGCTCATTATTTTATTTTTATTTTTTCTGCCACGGACATCTGATGTTCATACATCAGTACAGTTTACAGTTACCCTAATAATCAGAGAATAGATGCATATAAGTTTACCTTCCAAAGGGATGGTATTTTTGTCCATCCAGTTCTGAGATGTACAGCTGTGCCAGACAGCACAGCCCTGCCTGGCAGGGCAGTAGACCTAATTTTTTTCAGCTGAAGGTAATTAAAGTGCAACCCAAAAACAAAATGTTATATATTGAAGCTTGTAAGTGCTTGGCTCTAGCGGCTGCATTAGTTGTGTTTTTTTGCAGGCTAATAACATTTTCAGCATATACAGATACCTGTTGATTTTGCCAGATATGCATTGTCCATGTTACTTCCTGTGAGTAGACCAATTTTTTCTACCAACAAATACTGATCGTTTCATGTGAACAAAGTGCCAGAAAAGGTCTGGACTGGAGGTGGTTAATGCAGCCACCACACCAAGGCACTAGTAAGCTGCAATATGTTTTTTTTACCCGGTAATCCTGCAAACAATACACTTTTGTCCCTGGGTAGCTACATTACTCCTTCATTGTACCTATGGCGGTAGCCACGGGTGTCACCTTAGACTGCTCTGTTGATATGTACTACAAACATGTCTGTATCTCTTTTTCTCCATTACATGGGAGGAGGGGAGGCAGGGCAATTGATATAAGATACGAAGGTAGATTCTTGATTACGGCTCTCAAGATGAAACAAGGATGCTGCATTTCTGGCAAAATCAAATGCAACCACCACATTTAAGGGCTATACGTTGCAATATATTACATTTTTATTGGGTTTAATTATCCTTTAACACTTAAAAGTCTGTGACTGGACAGTGAGAGAGAAGCAGTAGGACTGGTGAGCTCATCTCTCTGCACTGTGTTTTCTCCTATCAGCATGTTCCTTACTAACACATGAGCCTTGCAGCACAGCTAATTGGCTCCTTGTGTTGCTTCTCCCTCTCCTACTCTGATCAGGGACTACAAAAAGACCAATGTCACCTCAAATTCAGGTACCTGCACTGCTTTCATTAAAAAAAATAATAATAATAATAATGAGTACAAAGCTGTGTATATGTATTTACTAACTGCCTGAAGTTCAGCTTTAAAGGCTTCTTTAGGCTTTGAAGCCTAAAAGTGAAACGCATGCTAGAAAGCAAAAAGCTGCTACAGGTGTGTTCAGGGGCCCCTGCATACCTGTCCACAGCTATGGGTTTTTTTTTTCTAAATGTGACAGGTTCCCTTCTAATAAATGTATGAATGTAGTATTTGTGGTCAGGGTGTGTGTGTCCCCTTAGGAAGATTTCTTTCTCTATTGGTCCTTACGTACTTCTGTTGGATTTGCACCTCATCCCCGGGAAACCTTCATAGCCCATTACTTGCTTAGTCACAAGCTCCTTGCTTGGAATAATTGGGCTTTTGTATGTCTGTTCCACGGCTGCTGATAAACCAGGAACATCAGGTCTTCCTGTTATGAACTGGTTATATGCAAACTAATTTCACTTTCTTTTTTGCTTCTCTCTTGCTTGCAGAATAAAGTTCTGAAGAATAAACCTAAACATCGGAAAAAAAAACAGAATCAGCCAAAGGTAGGTGCCTTTACAGACTTTTCTGAAATGTGCCTATTAATAGGAACCTTTTATAAGAGAAATGCGCATGCGATCATTTCTTCCCTTTGCGTCTGGATTATGAATTGCTTGGCTGTCATACTGATGCTTTGGTTTTACTACTTTGATTTCCTGACCAAGATTTACAATGTAGAGGAATTCTGATGTTTCTGACTTTTCTTTTTGCTTGTTTCTGCTTTGTGATTATTTTTTCTTTTTTGAAGACAGGCAACCTGCATTTTTTTTTTAGGAAGCCCTCTTTCTTTCATGACAGGTGTACTTTAAATCAAAGTCCAAACAAGATATGCACATCGCTCACGCAAAGTGTAATAGGCTGGCCATGGCAGGTGCTCACCCCGGCTTACCACCGTCAATAGCAGTTAGACATCAAAGAAATTCTGGACAGCCGCACTCCAAAGATATTTGCCTTTATTCAATAAGGTGTCATCCAAGATACAGATCACAGCAAAGTGGAACAAAGCTTACGCGTTTCGCACTACAAGGAGTGCTTAGTCATAGCTTAATAATAGACTAAGCTATGACTCCTGTCTTTGTAGTGTGAAACGCGTAAACTTTGTTCCACTTTGCTGTGACTTGTATCTTGGATGACACCTTATTGAATAAAGGCAAATATCTTTGGAGTGCGGCTGTCCAGAATTTCTTTGATGTCTAACTGCCATAGAATTGCCAGCACCTGAACTTCTAGACTGAAAGTACATTCACGAAAAGAGGATGGCCGCACACCACAGCGAGATAAATGCCTTTCAAAGGTCTTTATTGTCACCGTGCCAGACAAGTATCACAAGAGTATTGTTGACGCGTTTCACATGCGTTAATCGTGCTTGTTTACAACACAGATATGGTTTAAACTCAAGCTTTTTTTAAAAGCTTGAGTTTAAGCCATATCTGTGTTGTGAACAAGCACGACTAGCTTGTATGAAACGCGTCAAAATGTTCCTGATATTTGTCTGGCACGGTGACAATAAAGATGTTTGAAAGGCATTTATCTCGCTGTGGTGTGCGGCCATCCTCTTTACGTGAATGTACTTTTAAATCAAACCTGCGCTTTACCCGTGTATGGAAAAGTAACTCATTCACTTAGATGAAGTGAAGGCGCACATACCTTTCCTGCATTTCCCTACCAACCTGTCCTGTGGGCAAGAGAAGGCCCCTATGTAAGCCCCCGTCACTTGTATTGGAGCGAACACAGGACTAAAGAATCTCCACCCCATGTGTCCATGTTTAGCCAGTCAGAAAGCACCAGCAATGTCACATAATAAGGGATGTAAGTCAAATGCTGCTCTACACTCAAAAGTACTGGATGTATTTCTTTGCTCTTAGAGGCAGAGTGGTGAGGGAATGAAGGAAAGTTGAGTATGTGCTGCTAGGGAGAGGGGTCTGGATGGGCAATAAACAGGTTTGCATAAAGGACATATTGTGGGTTTTTTTGTTTTTTTTATGTTGTCTTTTTTGTTTTTCAGCCTATATATAAACTGTCCGGTGCTGTCAGTACTAGATCTCAGGAGGATGATATTTTTTCAGAAGAAAATACTTTGTGAGTTTTGATTTTGTGTTAATAATAGCTCCTAATTTATATCTGTAGTCTTTTTTTTTTTTAATTATTATTATTCCTGTCCTGTAGACACAAACGGTGAAAGTGGTTCTAAAGGCAGAAGTTTTTTTTTTTTATCTTTTTGCATTCCAGGCCTAAAGATAAAAAACCTTCTGTGTGCAGCAGTCCCCGCTAATACTTACCTGAGCCCCATCTCGATCCAGTGATGTTGCTCAAGAGGCTTGGCTATCCACGACTCTGCTTCCTCATTGACTGAGACAGCAGCGGGCGCCATTGGCTCCCAATGCTATTAATCAATGTCAGTGAGCCAATGAGAGGGAGGGGGGGTGTAGACGAGCTGCATCTCCATGGGTGCCCCCATAGCAAGCTGCTTGCTGTGGGGGGGACTCGGCAGGAGGGAGGGGCCAGGAGCGTCGACGAGGGACCCAAAAAAAAAAAAGATTATCAGGGCTTCTCTGAGCAACACCACTACACAGAGCAGATAAGTATAACAATTAAAAGACTTTAATATCACTTTAAGCCCCATACACACGGGACAAATATTGGATGGTTCAATAGAAATCGGCTGATATTCAGCCCATGTGTATGGCAGCTGGTCCGACAGAAGCCGGACGGTCAAGGGCGCATGGCCAAAAAAAGTCTGCCAGTCGGCATCCCATCAGTGCTCTCAGCAAAAGGACTAAGATCGCTGACCGGTGTGTTCTGGTGGTGGTGGTGGGGGGGGGGGGGTTGCGTTCCCTTGTCAGAACACAATAGCTCAGTGGGGAGATCACTTTACTAACATAGGATTGTTAGTACAGGCTCTCTTTCCGAGCTCTTCATTTATTTATTTTTTCGTTCAGCCCGCTGGCTTAAACGAAAAAAAAAACACAGATAGTTTGTACCAGGCTTTAAACTTGGGTATACATTTACAATTTTTTTTTTTTTTCGTTCAATCAGTAGGTTGAACGAAAAAAAAAAAACTGCCAGATCCCTGCATCCACACAAGCAATGTTGATTAATTTATCTCTTCCACTGTTCTATTGTATTCTGACAGGGGGGACTCGTTAGTCCAGCTTCAGTTGAACAAACAGCTGTACACACATACCTAAATTTGTCCGTTTTTCAGTACGTGTGTACCGGGATTTAGACGTTGATTAAATCTTATTAGCGCACAAGTGTGCCACAATCGGCCTCCCCAGCAGCTGGATAAATTCACAATTCCCTCTGGTGGTTTAAGGGATAAAGGGGGCTTTAGACAGTTGTTACCATAGCAAATGTTCCCTTTTGTAAGGTTTCCTATCCCAGTTTTGTATACTATTGTAAAATGTTGGGTTTCCCACCATTTTTCTGTGCTAGTGACAGTGGTCATCAGGACAGAGGGTGATTCTCTTGCCTTCTTTTATCTAAAACTTAAAATGATACTAAAGTCTTTATTTTTTATTTCTTTTAAAATAACAAACACGTTCTACTTGCCTGCTCTGTGTAATGGTTTTGCACAGAGCAGCCCAGATCCTCCTCTTTTCGGGTCCCCCGTCAGCGCTCCTTGTCCCTCCCTCCTAACCCCACAGCAAGCAGCTTTCTATGAGGGCACTCGAGCCAAGCCGCTGCTCTGTGTGTCTATTCAGACACTGAGCCGTGGCTCGGCCCTGCCCCCCCCTCTCTCTCTCCTCATTGGCTCACTGACTTGACTTTGACAGCAGCACCAGGAGCCAGTGGCGCCCGCTGTGTTTCTCAGCCAATCAGGAGGGAGAGTCCCGGACAGCCGAGTCTTTAGTGCAACATCGCTGGATTCATTAAAGCGGAGTTCCACCCAAAAAATGGAACTTCCGCTTCTCCTGTTCCTCCCGCCCTCCGGTGTCACATTTGGCACCTTTCAGGGTGAGGGGGGAAGCAGATACCTGTCTAATACAGGTATTTGCTCCCACGTCCAGCAATAGATTGCCATATCTGTCTCCTCCTCCTTCACTCATCTTTACAAAAATTAAAAGTCAGGAGCTACAAGTACTGTAGCTTCTGCCTTTTAAGAAAGACCTGCTTACGGCCTAGCTGTGTCTTCTTTGCACCCGGAGTCTTCACAGCTATGTTGGGTTCCTATTGCACCATCTTGGATTCAGAAGCTGGCTGTCTCTTCCTGATGACTCACAGCTGGCTCCCCACTGCGTATGCACAAGATCAGACAGCTTTAGTAGACTGGTTCTGTAGCCTACTGGGATGTGTGACTTGATTCCAGGAGGCTGCAGGTGGAGAGGGTGGACTTGGCTCAACATCATCCTAGCGAGAGGCATAAGGAAGTGGGGACAGTTACCTGCTGAAAAGGGCTTGCTAACAAAATGGAAAAAAAAAAAAAAAATTATATCCAAATGTGTAACAGGGTTAGGAAGAAGTCTATGAGGAAGCTAGAGGGGTGGATTTACTAAAGGCAAATAGACTACACTTTGCAAAGGGCAGTTGCACTCTGTAAGTGTAGTTGCTCTAGAGCTTAGTAAATGGGCAGAAGCTCTGCTAACTTCCATCATCCAATCATGTGCAAGCAAACATGCTTTTTTTATTTTCCTTGCACGTAATTGGGTAATTTTTGCAAAGTGAAGCCTTACTTCATTTATTATGTTCTGGAGCAGCTGCGCTTTGCAAAGTGCACAGTCTATTTGCCTTTAGAAATTTCACCCCTGAGTGAAGGTCTGCTTTAGGTTCATAGGAAAATTGGTGTATTTTCACTGAATACAAGTTTTTTTTTTTTTTTTTGTTTTAGAAGCCTTTTGGACCCTAATGAGCCCTTTCTAATACCTGAATTTCTGCGGCGAGACATAGATGAGTTTCAGGGCTTCTTTGATCCGGGGATGTTCGTGAACAGATATCCAGTGCAGTTTGATGATCCCATGGACCCTGTTCGGTTAACTCTTTATGAGTAAGTCTTTACTGCAACCTACCGTATTTGTTTTGTATATTTCAGCCAGGGTCTGGAGAATATTAATATTAAAAAAGTCCAGTTTGGCCTTGACATCATATATCGTTTTTTTTATGTTAAGTGCTTGAAGGCTGAGTAACTTGCAAACCATTCCCCAAGTAATTAGTACACCTCAAAGAGATGACTGCACTTACCATGACAAATCTATCTTTCTCCCCAGAAGGGTGCTATATTTTTGCCCAGACATATTACCCAGGGTCAGAATCTACTTTCTTGACTGAATTGTTGGTTTATAGATGACATGTGAACGCTTATGCCTTTGCAGTCGTCTTTGTTTTTGGAAGTGTGTGGACATATCTTGCACAGCTTATCCCTACTCTACTGCTGCCTGTAACTTTGTGATCAGCCATGATTATGTGAAAAGAATAAGTCTTTTTTAGTCCTTGAGGAAAGTCCATATAAAAATGAAATATGAAATGAAAAACAATAAATATGCACTCACATTTACAAGATATAAAAAGACGTCTCAAGTCTCCAGCAGGTGGCAACCTTCTAGGTGGTCAATGGTGAGCAAGCCCCTCTGGGTGAATGTGATGTAAGCAGGGTTGCCACTTTTTCTTCAAGCCAAACCTGAACACTTTAGCAGCTCACAGCAAATTTTTTATTTTTTTTTACATACACTATTGGATTGTAACAGACCTGGGACACCTTTTGGATGCACCAAAGAGAATAGCAATGTGGCGTGCATAGTGCCCCCTCACCCTCCTGTCAGGCCCTGTTCTGAGCCACATTTCTGTCTGAATATTGTGGCCGGGTTTCAGACGGACTGAAACCCGGACCATCCGGGTGAATCCTGGACAGGTGGCAACCCTAGATGTAAGGTGCATGGAACCAGGAAGTTAACCAAGGGAACACCAGGAAGAGCCAACAGAAGCAGACTGTCTGTGTATATCACATGGATGAGAACCACTATGGACAGCAAGGAAGTGTTTCAGGCGCATGAGCCCTGATGATGTCATATGTGATGTAAATGTGCGGAGGGGCTTGCTCATCATGGAAGGTCGCCACCTGCTGGAGACTTATTGATACGTTTTTTAATATCTTGTAAATGTGAGTGCATATTTACTGTTTCATAAGTATATTTTTATGTATAAAAACTGATGGTCTACAACAGGGATATGCAATTAGCGGACCTCCAGCTGTTGCAAAACTACAAGTCCCATCATGCCTCTGGGTCTCATGCTTGTGGCTGTCAGAGTTTTCCTATGCCTCATGGGACTTGTAGTTCTGCAACAGCTGGAGGTCCGCTAATTGCATATCCCTGGTCTACAAGATTAACACGCCAACACTTGAAGTCCCACCACTGCGCCAGGAAAAATAAAGAAGTGAAAAAAGCTGCCACTTAAAATAAAACAAATATAAACCGTATTTACCCTATACTATTTACCCTATACTTTAGTAAATAGTTGTGCTAATGCCTAAATAATAAACAATAAACACCCAGTGACAAGTGTTAGTCACTATATCAACAGTGACTGTAATGATAGTCTGTGATTAAATAGTCCATAAATAGGCCTTAATGGCTCAAAAATTAAATCAATAGGAATTGTGATCCTGCAAATCTTCTACCACACTGCGTGCAATTGGTGATTCCACTCCCTTTTAGAAATGATGCCTTGCACTTTCATGCTTGGAAAACAAACATCAACCCACGTAGTGTTAAATCTTCCAACGATATCTAATCTTGTATAGGGTGCATGTCCTCTCTAAGAGTCGGCCTACCGAGCGGAGCTCCGACACATCTATCCGATCCAGGGACACATCACCGCTACACTCAGAGAGGACATGACACCCTATACACGATTGGATATCGTTGGATGATTTAACACTATGTGGGTTGATGTTTGTTTGCTAAGCATGAGAGTGCAAGGCATCTATATATGGTGAGTGCGTTTCTAAAAGGGAGTGGAATTGCCAATTACACACGGTGTGGTGGAAGAGTTACAGGATCACAATTCCTATTGATTTCATTTTTGAGCCATTAAGGCCTATTTATGGACCATTTAATCACGGACTATCATTGCAGTCACTGTTGATATAGTGACTAACACTTGTCACTGGGTGTTTATCATTTAGGAATTAGCGCCACTATTAACTTTAAAGTATATATTAAATACGGTTTTTGTTTTAATAAATGATACAATTGGATAGTGGTGCTTTTCTCTCCTTTTTGTTCACTTTTTGATCAGTCAGTGAAAAAAAAAAACATCACAATCTGACACAGGTTAGTCACTTTACTTTTTTTTTTATCCATAAAAATTTTATTGAAAAGTTTTATAGGAAATACAGAAAGTACAATAAAGAACATATCGAGGTACGTGTATTTGGAATCAAGAAGGCATTATAATTCAAAATAAACGAGCCAATGTTTAGTGTCCCTCACACTCCCACCATAGTAGATCTGGTAGGAAACTAGCCCCATGTTTCCTGGAATTTTTGACAGGGCCTGTTCAAGTAGGGAGGTGTTGCTGCAGTGCCCTATAGCTTATTAGTGTTACTGTGTGCAGAAGGCCAGTAAGGGAGCATAAGGCAGTGTTTGGTTGTACTATTAGTCATATGAAGAAAATGGGTAGCTTCCGACTCTAGGCTGTTTCGCTACCACAGCTCTTTCCTAGAAGTAAATCAGTGTAGCGGGGGGACAGAGGAAGAAAGAAAAAAAAAAAGCAAGTAGAGAGGGGGGGTGGGGTTGTTGAAGGAGGTGGACATCCAGGGAGGGAGCAGACCACCAGGGGGCTGTGTGGGGAGGGGGGGTGGCGAAGCCACCAACTACCCTCTATAGGTGCTGTATGTGATGTACAGCTTCTACCATTCTTTGGATCCATATCACCGAAGGGGCATAGACCCAGATTACAGGAGTCAAGTGCTCTCCTGTGTCAGATTAAGATATCGTTGTGAGTTCCGATATTCAAGCCAGGGAGCCCATGTAGTCGAAAACTGTGATATTCTATCCTGTGCGGCGTGAATCAGCTCCTCTTTCGATGCTATGTGGTTGATTCGGAGTGTCCATTCCTTCATGGAAGGGGGTAATTTGGACTTCCAATGGACAGCCAAGCATAACCTAGCGGCATTAATCATATACAGTGGCTTGCGAAAGTATTCGGCCCCCTTGAACTTTTCAACCTTTTGCCACATTTCAGGCTTCAAACATAAAGATATAAAATTTTTATTTTTTGTGAAGAATCACCAACAAGTGGGACACAATTGTGAAGTGGAACGAAATCTTTTGGATTTTTGAAACTTTTTTAACTAATAAAAAAATGAAAAGTGGGGCGTGCAAAATTATTCGGCCCCCTTGCGTTAATACTTTGTAGAGCCACCTTTTGCTGCGATTACAGCTGCAAGTCGCTTGGGGTATGTCTCTATCAGTTTTGCACATCGAGAGACTGAAATTCTTGCCCATTCTTCCTTGCAAAACAGCTCGAGCTCAGTGAGGTTGGATGGAGAGCGTTTGTGAACAGCAGTTTTCAGCTCTTTCCACAGATTCTCGATTGGATTCAGGTCTGGACTTTGACTTGGCCATTCTAACACCTGGATACGTTTATTTGTGAACCATTCCTTTGTAGATTTTGCTGTATGTTTGGGATCATTGTCTTGTTGGAAGATAAATCTCCGTCCCAGTTTCAGGTCTTTTGCAGACTCCAACAGGTTTTCATCCAGAATGGTCCTGTATTTGGCTGCATCCATCTTCCCCTCAATTTTAACCATCTTCCCTGTCCCTGCTGAAGAAAAGCAGGCCCAAACCATGATGCCGCCACCACCACGTTTGACAGTGGGGATGGTGTGTTGAGTGTGATGAGCTGTGTTGCTTTTACGCCAAACATATCGTTTTGCATTGTGGCCAAAAAGTTCGATTTTGGTTTCATCGGACCAGAGCACCTTCTTCCACATGTTTGGTGTGTCTCCCAGGTGGCTTGTGGCAAACTTTAGACAAGACTTTTTATGGATATCATTGAGAAATGGCTTTCTTCTTGCCACTCTTCCATAAAGGGCAGATTTGTGCAGTGTACAACTGATTGTTGTCCTATGGACAGACTCTCCCACCTCAGCTGTAGTTCTCTGCAGTTCATCCAGAGTGATCATGGGCCTCTTGGCTGCATCTCTGATCAGTCTTCTCCTTGTCTGAGCTGAAAGTTTAGAGGGACAGCCAGGTCTTGGTAGATTTGCAGTGGTCTGATACTCCTTCCATTTCAAAAGGATCGCTTGCACAGTGCTCCTTGGGATGTTTAAAGCTTGGTAAATCTTTTTGTATCCAAATCCGGCTTTAAACTTCTCCACAACAGTATTACGGACCTGCCTGGTGTGTTCCTTGGTCTTCATGATGCTCTCTGCGCTTTCAACAGAACCCTGAGACTATCACAGAGCTGGTGCATTTATACAGAGACTTGATTACACACAGGTGGATTCTATTTATCACCATCAGTCATTTAGGACAACATTGGATCATTCAGAGATCCTCGCTGAACTTCTGGAGTGAGTTTTCTGCACTGAAAGTAAAGGGGCCGAATAATTTTGCACGCACCACTTTTCAGTTTTTTAATTGCTAAAAAAGTTTAAAATATCCAATAGATTTCGTTCCACTTCACAATTGTGTCCCACTTGTTGGTGATTCTTCACAAAAAATTAAAATTTTATATCTTTATGTTTGAAGCCTGAAATGTGGCAAAAGGTTGAAAAGTTCAAGGGGGCCGAATACTTTCGCAAGCCACTGTACATGGCTACCGACTTGTAGTATCTTTTGTGGGGAATTTTGGAGAGATGCAAAAGGTATTGCGCTAGTGAGAACTCCATGGAAAGCAAGGTTATCTCGGTGGTTACTGCATGGACCCTTCTCCAATCACTTTGCTTTTTGTCCGTGGCCAGGCCAGTGTAAAATCCATCACAATCTGATACAGCTCAGCCCTTTAGCTGCTGCCTTTCACTCTGTCACCAGCTAGTGTAAAATCCATTTCTGTCTCAAGTCACATTATGACCTGCCAGAAGTTAGTCTATGCACTTGATTTGGTTGGGGGGGGGGGGGGGGGGTTGTGAGAAAATGCAACAGTATTTTAAATGTGTATGTGTGGTTTCCCTCCTGTTTAGGTACTTTTCTCAAATTTTGGAAGAACATGGACCCCTCAACTTAGATGATGAAATTCTGATCGGGGAGTACAAAAATTTTCCAGAGGAAACTAAAAGGATGGTAGAAGCATCCGGTGGACTAAAGGATTTTCTCCTGGAGTCATTATTGTTTTCCATGGAGGGAGACATGGTTACTTTAACAGGTTATGACATTCCATACTTGGAGCACGGTGGAGGTGGATACCAACTGAACCCAACCGCTGACGAGTTCACGCCTTCATTCTCTAGACCTGTGCCCGTTAATATTGACTTATATTCTGACCCCAGTCAGCCTGAACCTAAATATTCTAGTTCTGGATCAGTTGATACAAGTCGTCCTTCAATCCCACATAGTGATATAACCTTTAATTATGCTGAATATTCTGATATACATAATAATTTTGATCAGCGAACTTTAGACTCGCCTGACAATCCCACCTCAGATATCGACCAGGACTCTGATGATGATACGGATGAAAGTAGCACAAGTAGCAGTGACTCTGAATCATCATCTTCTATTGATCAAGATATAACAGTGAGTGAAACTACATCATTAAGCCAAGAAAATCTTCATATGGGTGAGCTGGACTCTAACAAAAGTCAGTCCTTTGACAGTGAAAGTCAGCCAAGGAATAAACGGACCGCTATAGTATCTGTACAGGTAAGGAGGCTTCATTGCTTGTCCAAGACTAAGAATAGTTCCAATGAATCTCCAGCTTTACATCTAACTAGCCTTAATATTGTGTCGTTACCCCCCCCCCCCCCCCCCCAATCCCCAACACTGGAACAGAGCCAGCTGAAAACGGCTAGGTATACAGATCTTTCTTACACAGGTTCGTTAGCATAGGTGTTAGAGGAGAGGGGACAATTGTTAGGCTAGTTAAGTGTATAGCCGGAATTTGACTTTAAGTCTGCGTTCACACCTGAGCGTTTCAAAGTCACGCGTTTTTGCCGCAATTTTTACTGCGGTTTTTTGGCCTCGATTTTTGTATAGGTCACCAATGTAAAAAAGCGGAAAAATGACTAATCTGCTCCAAAGAAGCTTGTGTTCTTTTTTGAGCTTAAGGTGTTTTTCAGGCGTTTTGCTTCAGGTGACAAAACGCTCAGATTTGAAAAGGTGCCATTGAAATGAATGGTATTTTGCCTGTTGGGTGTTTTTTTCAGGCCTTCTTTGGGCGTTTTACGAGCGTTTTATGAACTGAAAACACTCAGGTGTGAATGCAGCCTGAGGGCTCCTTCACACGGACGTGTCCGTGTACGGAGCCCGCTCTGCTCAGCGGGGGATCGCTCCGTCGATCCCCGATGAGCAGGAATATGACAGGTCCATGCAGCGACGGACCTGTCAGAGTGCCGCTCTCCCCTATGGGGGATCGGAAGATGACGGACCGTAGAGTCCTTCGTCACCCGATCCAATCCACAGACGGATGGAAAAGTAGGTTTTTCCTCCGTCACACTTTGTTGGATCAGAGTGGGTCAGACGTCAGCGGACATGTCACCGCTGACATCCGACGCTCCATAGAGGTCAATGGAGCGTCCGTTCAGGTCCGCCTAAAAAACTGACAGGCGGACCTGAACGGACAGTACGTGTGAAAAAGGCCTAAAGGGAATTTAAATTTATACCATGTTTTGAAAACAATACAAAGATCTATGTTGTTGAAGTGAATGTTCAGCTTTTTCCCATTAAGGATAAAGTGACAGGTTCGTTTGATAGACTCATTTCTTGCTGATACTTTCCTGTGTTCCCCTACCACCCTTTTCACCTGTCAGGCGCCTAAGTAGAAAGCCCTGTGTAAGTTCAGGGTAGCTGTGTATGAGAGTTTACACAGGCCTGAGGATCTTCACCCTGCCCCCTCGTGACCATGCCCAGGCTTGGCAATTGGCCAATTAAACACTGAGCACTGCATCATGGGAGGAACAGGAGAAGGTCTCATGCTGCATCATACCCCGATTTACCAGTTTCCTATAGCTCTGGCTGGTGATCTGTGTCAGAGGAGTGTGTTGAAGGTAAGTAACAGTGTTCGGGTTCCCAGCCCGCTCTGAGAGGCAGTCTTGATATTCCCAGTCCATAACAGTGTTATTCACAGACTATATGTATTTTTTTTATATTCCCAAGCTTATACCCCCAGAATGTTTCTTAAAGCGGAGTTCCGACTAAAACAAAAGAATTAAAAGTCAGCAGCTACAAATACTGCAGCTGCTGACATGCGCGAGCCGCGCTGCGACTGGCTTGGCTAGTCTTTATGGACCTTGCTTTGTGCACTGGCCCAAATCATTTGGTGGAGGGGGGATTATGATGTGGGGTTGCTTTTCGGGGGTTGGGCTTGGCCCCTTTGTTCCAGTGAAGGGAATTCCTAAGGCGTCAGCATACCAAGACATTTTGGACAATTTCATGCTCCCAACTTTGTGGGAACAGTTTGGGGATGGCCCCTTCCTGTTCCAACATGACTGCGCACCAGTGCACAAAGCAAGGTCCATAAAGACATGGATGAGCAAGTTTGGGGTGGAGGAACTTGACTGGCCTGCACAGAGTCCTGACCTCAAGCAGATAGAACCCCTTTGGGATGAATTAGAGCGGAGATTACAAGCCAGGCTTTTTCGTCCACATCAGTGCCTGGACACACAAATGTGCTTCTGGAAGAATGGTCAAACATTCCCATAGACACACTCCTAAACCTTGAAGACAGCCTTCCCAGAAGAGCTGAAGTTATTGCTGAAAAGGGTGGGCCATCTTAATACTGAACCCTACGGACTAAGACTGGGATGCCATTAAAGTGGTTGTAAAATCTCTATCTGGTACTTGTACCTATAGGTAAGCCTATAATAAGGCTTACCTTTAGGTACTGTAAATATCTCCTAAACCGTTGAGATATTTACTATATGTGTAGCCAATGACTTAATCGGCGCATGCGCTCGGAAGGAACGGCCACCTGGGCTGTTCCTTCATAATCCTGTGTCATAAATGACGTCTCCCTCTATCTTGCAAAAGGCCCCTTTTTATCAGAGAGATGAATAAAAATCCATAAAGGGCTGGCAAAATCACTATTGTGGTGGTATCTAGGCTCACAGGCAGTTGTCTAATGCCTCGTTTCCACTGAGCGGTTCGGTACGGTACGCTATTTTGAGTGTTTCCATTATGAAAGTGGCCCATACAACCGAACCGCACCATTCAGGGTCCTGCTTCAGATGTGGGGCCATAGAAAATGGTACAGTTCGGTTAGGGCGGAGCTACGATACATTCCACTGATTGGTGGACGTGTGACGCCATGCTAGGCATTTTTTCTAAACCCACGTATGGCCCCTGGCGGTCCGACTTGCAGTGGAAACGCTCACCTGACTAGGCCAGGCTATTCTAGGCCTTCCAAACTGTACCGACCCAAACCGATCCGCTCAGTGGAAACGAGGCATTCGTTTTTTTTCAGCTAGAAGCAAGTTCTTTAAAGTTTATACTAATATATTTTTTTCTTTGTTATTTCAGGTAAACATAGAAATGTCACATTGTGAAGTAAATACAGATGCCTTTCAGCCCTTTGAGTCTCAGCAGGTAAGCAGTTTCTTCGTGGACAGAACCCAGGCTTTGTTTTCCTTATAACTTGACTTTTCTATCTTTTACCCTACCATCTCCAGACAGAAGTGCACTTAGTTCTGCACTCCTGTCACTTGTTTTCAGCAGACAATGAGCCAAAATCTGCTGTTGGCTGATGTCACTCAGCTGGTCCAGGCTCTGGAAAGATCCCTAATGTATACCGATAACTGAGCCATCTTTGATCGCTCAATTCTCTGTGTAGAGCCAGCTGAGATCGGTGCTGCAGCTATGTAGTTTGCTGGTTTGGGTTTTTTTCACATTCCCATACTTCTCTTTTAAAAGACATGCTGGTAGGTTAAGTGGCTCCAGTCTAAATTGGCCCTGGTGTGTGTATGCAGTCATGTGCAGTAGGGACTTTAGATTGTAAGCTCCTTGAGAATAGGGACTGATGCGAATATACAGTTTGTAAAGTGCTGTGTACATTTTTGGCACTACATTGTAGAAATGCCTGTAATAGCATAGAGTGAGCTTATGAAGTAGAAGTGTTGAGAAATTCTCAAGAATGACTAGCCAAACTTGCAAATCCTTTGGCAGATAAAACAGTTTTTTACGTATTTCAGCCAGTAGTTACCTGTTTGCTTGGTTCCACTTGAAGGATTAGAGACTCTCTCTAATCATAAGAGACACTTACATTTTTTACTCAGACACTTAAAGGAGAACACCAATTTTAGAAAATGTAGGAGTTCTCCAGCAGTATTAAAAAAAAACAAAAAACATTTTTCTTTAATCTGCTGCTTTCCCTGGCAGAAGGTTTGTTCCTCCAGCCAATGATGCTCCTCTTTGAGGTTGAATGATATCCAGGATCATTGAACCTCCTATTTCTCGTGCTTATGCACTGAGTGACGTGCTCGTATCGATAAATGAGCACTGGTATTTTCAGGAGATGAGGACCTTCTGACCCCTTCAGAATACTCCTTTGGGGATGGGACCAGAGGGCAGGGTTGTTGGGAAGGTATGGTATACTTTTTTTTTTTTTTTTTTGGAGCTCAAGTTTAAGCAACTTGCAAGTAAATACTCCTGCTGATGCTTGAAGCTAACATACCACACTCTGCATTTTGCCCTGTGTAGCCAAATCCATAGTTGTAGCATAAGGCTGCTTTCACACTGGGGCAGGCGGGTGTTGACGGTAAAACAGCGCTAGTTTTAGCAGCTCTTTACCGTCATTTTAGCAGGGCGCTTTTAACCCCCGCTAGCGGCGGAATAAAGGGTTAAATATGACCGTGTAGCGCCGCTGCCTATTCATTCGAATGGGCAGGAGTGATGTGGGGCGCTGCGCTGGCAGAACGTTAAAAAAAAGTCATGCAAGCAGCATCTTTGGAGCAGTGGAGGAGCGGTGTATACACTGTTCCTCCACCACTTCAAAGATGCTACTTGCAGGACTTTTTTTTAACGTCCTGCCAGTGCAGCGCCCCAGTCTGAAAGCACTCTGGCTTTCACACTGGGACTGCAGGAAAGGCGTTTTTCAGGCGCTTTACAGGCGCTATTTTTAGCCCATAAGCACCTGAAAAATGCCTCAGTGTGAAAGAGGTCTAAATGTAAAAATATTGAATTATGTGACAGTGGCCCTCAGGCCTCTGCCCCTTGGTGCTATAAAAACCGAGAGATGTATCATCAACCCAATGTAAAGGCAAAATTGTAGCTGTTACTCTGAAAATTAAGTATAGTGCATCTGGAAAGTATTCACAGTGCTTCACTTTTTCCACATTTTGTTATGTTACAGCCTTATTCCAAAATGGATTAAATTCATTATTTGCCTCAAAATTCTACAAACAATACCCCATAATGACAACGTGAAAGAAGTTTCTTAGACATTTTTGCAAATGTATTAAAAATAAAAAAAATCCCATGTACATAAGTATTTACAGCCTTTGCAATTACACTCAAAATTGAGTTCAGTGCATCCTATTTCCACAACTTGATTGGCGTCAACCTGTGGTAAATTCAGTTGATTAGACATGATTTGGAAAGACACACACCCGTCTATATAAGGCCCCACAGTTAACAGTGCATTTTAGAGCACAAACCAAGCCATGAAGTCCAAGGAATTGTCTGTAGACCTCGGAGACAGGATTGTACGGAGGCACAGATCTGGGGAAGGGTACAAAAAAACATGTGCAGCATTGAAGGTCCCAGTGAGCACAGTGGCCTCCATCATCCATAAATGGAAGAAGTTTGGAACCACCAGGACTCTTCCTAGAGTGGGCCGCCTGGCCAAACTGAGCATTCGGGGGAGGAGCAGGGCCTTAGTCAGGGAGATGACCAAGAACCCGATGGTCACTCTGGAACAGCTCCATCCTTTCTCTGTGGAGGGAGGAGAACCTTCCAGAAGAACAGCCATCGCTGCAGCAGTTCACCAATCAGGCCTGTGTGGTAGAGAGGCCAGACGGAAGCCGCTCCTCAGTAAAAGGCACATGACAGCCCGCCTCGAGTTTGCCAAAAGGCACCTGAAGGGCTCTCAGACCATGAGAAACAAAATTCTCTGGTCTGATGAAACAAAGATTGAACACTTTGGCCTGAATGGCAAGCGTCCTGTCTGGAGGAAACCAGGCACCACTCATTACCTGGCCAGTACCATCCCTACAGTGAAGCATGGTGGTGGCAGCATCATGCTGTGGGGATGTTTTTCAGCGGCAGGAACTGGGAGATTAGTTAGGATCGAGGGAAAGATGAATGCAGCAATGTACAGAGAAATTTTTAATGAAAACCTGCTCCAGAGCGCTCTGGATCTCAGACTGTGGCAAAGGTTCATCTTCCAACAGGACAGAGACCCTAAGCACACAGCCAAGACAACAAAGGCGTGGCTACGGGACAACTCTGTGAATGTCCTTGAGTGACCCAGCCAGAGCCCAGATTTGAACCCGATTGGATATCTCTGGAGAGATCTGAAAATGGCTGTGTACCGATGCTCCCCATCCAACCTGATAGACCTTGAGAGGTCCTGCAAAGACGGATGGGAGCAACTGCCCAAAAATATGTGTGTCAAGCTGGTAGCATCATACTCAAAAAGACTTGAGGTTGTAATTGGTGCCAAAGGTGATTCAACACAGTATTGAGCAAAGGCTGTGAATACTTATGTACAGGTGATTTTTTTTTTAATAAATTGGCAACGATTTTAAACAAACTAATTTTGTTTGGGTACAGCGTCGCACGACCGCGCAATTTTCAGTTAAAGCGACGCAGTGCCGTATCGCAAATATTAATGGCCTGGTCATTAAGCAGCCAAATCTTTCGGTCTGTAAGTGGTTAATCCATTTTGGAATAAGGCTGTAACATAACAAATTGTGGAAAAAGTGAAGCGCTGTGAATACTTTACAGATGTACTGTATGTGCCATTGGGTGAGAAAGGTCCACTAATACAGGAAGGCCCCCCCACTGGAGATATCAGCAGCCAATATGTATTATATTGACACCCATAAAGTCAGTAACCATTAGTGGAAATGCTTGAACAAAGAGAGGTTCTCTTTCTGTCACTTCAAAAAAAGTGTGATACAATTCGCTGGTACGTTCTTCTGCTCTTTGCAAATCTCGATGTGTCTTTCTGTTGCAGGGTCCCAGCAATCTAAGTCTACAGTGCTAATCTAGTGATTAATTACTAGATGTTTTTCATCTGCGGCAAGGCACATATGCAGTACTTTGACTCTGGGACAACTTGCCTGCAGAATTATTTTTCCTGCTTCACAGAAACCCATGTACAATATGAAATTGTATGTTTAATGTGAACTTGTGCCATTGAGACTTCACCCAACCGCTGTGTGTGACACTGGCAGAAAGCTAGTCATTGGCATTTACTAATCTTCCAGATTAATATTAATGGTTGTGAGTTCTTATTTCAGGGGGATATTTTGCGTATGGAAAAGGAGCAGACAGCACTAATAGAGCAACTCAAAGAAGCAACTGAGAAATATGAGAGCTTGAAGAGCCGCTTTCAAGAGGAGATCGTTTCCCTAGAAGCGGAGATAAAGATGACTGTAGAGTATAGTAAGGTATCTGAGTGTTTTTTATTTTTTTAATTTTTTGCTGGAATCGCACAAAAACATAAAATAAATGGCATGTGTAATTTTAATAGAAAGCAAACGGGACTAGTACACAATTCCACGTTGGTCCCTAAAGATAAACAAACAGCTCTCTATGCTGTACGGGGCTCTGCCCCTGTGTGAATGAGCCCCAACTTTGTCCAAAACTAACAAATACATGTTGGCATGATTTAGAATTTAAAGGATTATGGGTGGAGAATGAAGAAAAAGTAGAGTTTCACACGATGAGATCTTCAAGCGGAGAAAAAGTTTTGGAAACATAGATATTTAGGCCCCTTTCACACGGACGGTTAGAATAATGCTTTTAGCTGCGGATTTTCTAGTTTTCTACAGCAGCTAAAAGCACACAATGCTTTCCTATGGCCCCATTCACACACTGCGTTTAGCTGCGTTTTGATTACATGCAGTTTGGTGTGGATAGAAAAAATAGAATTGACTGCGTCCAGGAGCAATTTAGCGCAGCTATCTGCACATAACCGCAAGTAATCGCAGTGCACTGTGTCAGCTGCGGATAACAGCGCGAGCTGCTCATCAGGAAAAGAAAAATGTTTTTTCCTTTCCCAATGAGCGACAAGCACGGGCATCCGACTTGGATCCCCGCCAATGCCCGGCACTGTTTGGTATGAATCTTGAAGGGGAACTCCACGCCAAATTTTAAATAAAAAACCGGCATGGGTTCCCCTCCAAGAGCATACCAGGCCCTTCGGTCTGGTATGGATTTTAAGGGGAACCCCCTACGCCGCCAAATTGGCCTGGGGTCCCCCCCAAAATCCATACCAGACCCCTATCTGAGCACGCAGCCCGGTCGGTCAGGAAAGGGGGTGGGGACGATCGAGCGCCCCCCCCTCCTGAACCGTACCAGGCCGCATGCCCTCAACATGGTGGGGTTGGTGCTTTGGGGCAAGGGGGACACCCTGCGGGGCCCCCCCCACCCCAAAGCACCTCGTCCCCATGTTGATGAGGACAAGGGCCTCTTCCCGACAACCCTGGCCGTTTTGCTTGTCGGGGTCTGCGATCGGGGGGCTTATCGGAATCCGGGAGCCCCCTTTAATAAGTGGGCCCCCAGATCCCGGCGCCCCCCACTGTATGTGAATGAGTATGGGGTACATCATACCCCTACCCATTCACCTAGGAAAAAAGTGTCAATTAAAAAAAACACAGTAGACAGGTTTTTAAAGTGATTTATTAGGCAGCTCCGGGGGTCTTCTTCCGACTTCGGGGGTCTCTCAGGCCTCTTCTCCCTCTCTCCGGTGTCGTCTCTGCGCCCTCTGGTTCTTCTCCGGTGCCTTCTTTCTTCTGCCAGGCTCCTCCGCTATCTTCTGCTCTTTTGCCGCTCTTTTGCTAGCGGAGTAGCCCGGTCTTCTGAGATGTCTTCTTTCCTCTTCTCTTCCTGAGATGCCCCGTCCCATCATGCCCCTGGACTGTGACGACATAAGGGGTGGGGTCACCGGTGACATCACCCGGTGGCCACGCCCCATGCCTATTTAATTGGTTGCGGACCTCGCTCACGGCATTACAGCGAGAGGGAGCGTCGTGTCAACATCTCAGGAAGAGAAGAGGAAAGAAGACGTCTCAGAAGACCGGGCTCCTCCGCTAGCAAAAGAGCAGAAGATAGGGGAGGAGCCCGGCAGAAGGAGGAAGGCACCGGAGAAGAACCAGGGAGCGCAGAGACGACACCGGAGAGAGGGAGAAGAGGCCTGAGAGACCCCCGAAGTCAGAAGAAGACCCCCCCCCCCCCCCCCCCCGGAGCTGCCTAATAAATCACTTTAAAAACCTGTCTACTGTGTTTTTTTTTTAATTGACACTTTTTTCCTAGGTGAATGAGTAGGGGTACAATGTACCCCATACTCATTCACATAGGGTGGGGGGCCGGGATCTGGGGGCCCCCTTATTAAAGGGGGCTCCCGGATTCCGATAAGCCCTCCGCCCGCAGACCCCGACAACCAAAGGCCAGGGTTGTCGGGAAGAGGCCCTTGTCCTCATCAACATGGGGGCGAGGTGCTTGGGGGTGGGGGGCCCCCTCCTTGCCACAAAGCACCAACCCCCCCATGTTGAGGGCATGCGGCCTGGTACGGTTCAGGAGGGGGGGGGGGCTCGCTCGTCCCCACACCCTTTCCTGACCGACCTGGCTGCATGCTCGGATAAGGGTCTGGAATGGATTTTGGGGGGGGATCCCCACGCCAATTTTTCGGCGTAGGGGGTTCACCTTAAAATCCATATCAGACCGAAGGGCCTGGTATGCTCTTGGAGGGGAACCCATGACGGTTTTTTATTTAAAATTTGGCGTAGAGTTCCCCTTCAAGATTCATACCAAACGGTGCCGAGCATTGGCGGGGATCCAAGTCGGATCCCCGTTCAATACGAGTCGGTACCCTGTCGGGTTGCTATGGAAATGGCAATCCGCAGCTAATCGCAACCGCAGCTAATCGCACTGTACAAATGCACCTGATCGCAGTGCCTGGAGTCTTGAATTTCACAGAAAAAAAAACATGCTTTTAACTGCGGAAGAATAGCTGTCCGTGTGAAAGGCGCCTAATGGTTTTCTTGTAATATCTATCAAAAATCAATTTAATGAAAATAAAATGTAGACTCCTTTGGAATAAGCTTATGCAAAGCCTTGCCGTAATAATGCAGCTCTGTAGTGACCCTTGGAAATCTGCTTTTTACCCTCCTATATGTACCATTGACTTCAAACTTAAAGGCTAAGTTCTCCTGTAAGTAAAAATTAATGCACATTTTTCCAAGTAAAAAAAATGTGCTTTTACTGTATTTATTTATATTTTACACAGCAGCCTGCAAAGTATTGCACCTGCAATCAGTGGATTGTGGGTGCAATATCAGGCTCCTGACCACTCCAGCTTTCTGCTCATACTTCTGTATGGGTTTTCAGTTAGAAAGATGATTAAATAAACTTAAAGGAGTTGTAAAGGCAGAAGGTTTTTTTTTTCCTCGATGCATTCTATGCATTAAGATAAAAAACCTTTTGTGTGCAGCAGCCTTACCAGAGCCCCATCTCTGTCCAGCGATGTCCACGAATGTCTAAGCTGTCCGGGACACTCCTCCTGATTGGCTGAGACACAGCAGTGGTGCCTTTTGGCTCCCGTGGCTGTCAATCAAAGTCAGTCAGCCAATCAGGGAAGAGGGGGGCCGGGGCTCTGTGTCTGAATTGATACACGGAGCTGTGACTCGGCTCCAGTGCCCCCATAGGAAGCTGCTGACTGTGGGGGCCCTCGATAGGAGGGATGAGCTAGGAGCAGCAAAGAGGGACCCGAGAAGAGGAGGTTTCCGGGCTGCTCTGTGCAAAACCAACTGCACAGAGGAGGTAAGTATAACATGTTTTTAAAAAAAAAGAAAAACTTTACAATCACTTTAAATTCACTGATCATCGCATTTGTAGTCCATTGAGAACTACGAGATGGAAGACGGGACTTGCAGTTTATTCATTTGCAGATCTCTGTGAATGAATACCGCAGTTGTACAAGCAGAGCCCTGCACCTCCGCGCCATTTTTAAATGTGACCGTGGCTACGGGGGAGAGGAATCGCCGCCCATAGTCATGGAGGGGGTGGGTTGTGTTCTGGAGCATGTTGTATGTTGCACCCTAAATGCGAGTGTAACATATAAGGTGTTCAGAAGGTCCACCTATCCTTCAACTACATATCATTGGGAGCTGTAAGAAGATGAGTTGGCCTGGGGAACTTCATGTTCTGAGCAGCCTGCTGTGGACTGCTGTACATAGGAAGTTCTGTAATTGCCTTCTTACCTGTATCTTACCAGTTTTCATTCCCAATACTTGTTTTCCCCCTGCAGATTGCAAAACTAGACCTGAATGCGCTTCAGCAAGATCAAGACAATAAGGCCAAGAAATGGCATCAGGAGAAGAAGGAAAACCAGGAGAAGATTAAGGCTCTTAAAAATAACATTAAGATGACAACAGATGCCAGTGACAGGTGAGGACTTGGCATTTACTTATCTGTACATAATCAGAATTGGAAAACGACACTATTTATCGGTGTGGCATGTAATCTCAACTATTTATCGTCTATTCATTCTAGTGTTCTTATAAGGGTTTTTTAATAAGGAAATCTGCCCAGCTGTTTTTGACGGCCACTTGTCTTCTGCACATCTTCACCTCCCGATCTCTCTTTATAGTACCTAGGCTCACCCAGCTTCTGTGTGTGAGCAAGGACCTCTGATGGGGGATTCGGGATGGAGAACAAAAATACTTAATGAACCCAGAAATGTGCTCATGCCTGACTAATTCTGGATTCAGAACTTCGAATCCCTGGCCGTAGATCTAGGACTCCGTGTCCCTGATCTGTATGGTCTAGAGCAGGGGTCTCAAACTGGTGGCCCTCCAGCTGTTGTGAAACTACAAGTCCCATCATGCCTCTGTCTGTGGGAGTCAAGTTTGTAACTGTCAGCCTTGCAATGCCTCATGGGACTTGTAGTTTGGCAACAGCTGGAGGGCCGCCAGTTTGAGACCCCTGGTCTAGAGGCATCAGGATTGCATTATAGCCCTGATGTCTCCATAAAGAGTAACCTGTGTACAGTCACATCAGTGACTTAGGAGTCCCCTTGTGATAGTAATGAAATTAAACAGAAAATGCGTTCAGAATTATATAATTTAACTTAACACACACACTTAATTTTAGAGCCATTGTTTACCCACTTCAGCCCTGGAAGAATTTGCCCCCTTCCTGACCAGGCCATTTTTTACAATTTGGCAATGCGTCGCTTTAACTGACAATTGCGCGGTCGTGCAATGCTGTACCCAAACAAAATTTACGTCCTTTTTTTCCCACAAATAGAGCTTTCTTTTGGTGGTATTTGATCACCTCTGCGTTTTTTATTTTTGCGCTATAAACACAAGATGAGCGACAATTTTGAAAAAAACACTATCTTTTACTTTTTGCTAAAAGAAATATACAATTTAAAAAATATATATTTTTTCCCTCAGTTTAGGCCGATATGTATTCTACATATTTTTGTAAAAAAAAGTCACAATAAGTGTATATTGATTGGTTTGCACAAAAGTTACAGCATCTACAAAATAGGGGATAGATATATGGCAATTTTATTATTATTATTTTTTTTACTAGTAATGGCGGTGATCTGCGATTTTTAGCAGTACTGCAATATTGCGGCGGACATATCGGACACTTTTAGGACCAGTGACATTTATACAGCGATCAGTGCTATAAAAATGCACTGATTACTGTATAAATGTCACTGGCAGGGAAGGGGTTAACACTAGTGGGTGATCAAGGGGTTAACTGTGTTCCCTAGGTGTGTTCTAACTGGGGGGGGACTGACTAAGGGGAGGAGACCAATCGGTGTTCATACTTAGTAAACACACAAATCCTGGTTCTCTCTCTGTCACAAGTGATCGCGGGTGCCCAGTGGTCATCGCGACTGCCAGGCGCTCGCATCGGCTCCGGAGACACACTGCGGAGCGTGCCTCCTACAGCGTCTTAAGGAGCTGACGTACAGCTACGACCGCTCGCCCAGGGGTGCCAACCTGCCGCAGTAAAACTGCGACAAGTGGCCTGGAAGCGGTTAAGTTTAACTTCAGAATAATGTGCCCTGAAGGTTTCTGTTTGCAATAAAAAAATACATATTTTCACTAAAACTAGATTAAAGAACAAAATACCTAAACACGATATAGTTGGTACAAAAGCCGCGGTGTGATAGTGTTATTAAAAATCACCTTATCAAACCACAGCTGCCAGTGATTTTCTTTAGAGCTGCCAAAAATATTCAAAATTCTTCAGTAATGGTCTGGTTTATAAATGTGGCCAGCGGTGTAGAAATTTATTGTAGAGCCTATCTTATGATATCAGTACAAATGCATATCAATTTGTTTATGAGCTTGTCTAATTACTTGGGCGCTGACCTCTGCAACATCAGTGTAGTCCAATTGAAATTTTGTTCGATCATATGTTCAATTGCCATTTTCCTGCATCAGTTTTTTTGCTTGCTTCTCTCTGCCTTCATGAGTTTACGTTTTATAATTAACAGGATTTTTTTTATTTCTCCCCTCAAAGGTGTTCTAGAAGCATTGAAGAAAAGAAAAAGCAGTATGAAGCATATATAAAGGATTTTGCTAAGATACAGTAAGTGGTTTTTGTTATGACTTTTGTTATGTGTTTGTACCCAACAAAGACTTGAGACTGGGGCGGAGGTTCACCTTCCAGCAGGACAATGACCCTAAACATACAGCCAGAGCTACAATGGAATTGTTTTGATCAAAGCATTTTCATGTGTAAAAATGGCCCAGTCAAAGTCCAGTCCTAAATCCAATTGAGAATCTGTGGCAAGACCTGAAAATTGCTGTTCAGACGCTCGCCATCCAATCTGACAGAGCTTGATCTATTTTGCAAAGAAGAATGGGAAAACATTTCACTCTCTAGATGTGCAAAGCTGGTAGAGACATCCCCAAAAAGACTTGCAGGTGTAATTGCAGCGAAAGATGGTTCTACAAAGTATTGACTCCGGGGGGGTGAATACAAATGCACACCACACTTTTCACAGATTTATTTGTAAAACTTTTGAAAACCATTTATAATTTCCCTTTCACTTCACAATTATGAGTTTTTGTGTTGGTTGGTCTATTACATAAAATCCCAATAAAATACATTTACGTTTTTGGTTGTAGCATGACAAAATGTGGAAAATTTCCAGAGGTATAAATACTTTTTCAAGGGACTATATGTTTACACCAAAATGATCAGTAGGTCCAGATATATATGGACAGCTGACAATGTGCACATATCTGGACGATGCATGGCACTGCCCCAGCATCCAAAGCCTCTTTTGGCCCTTTAACTGCTTGCCGCCCACCGTCAAATGACGGCGGGTTGGTGCAGCACTCGTTCTGGGAGGCCTTCATATGACGGCGTCCCAGAGCGGCGATCGCGGCCACGCCGTGTTGCTAGGACAAGGCGCGACCCCGATCTCTGTAAAGAGCCATGTCTGCGGCCCTTTAACCATGTCATCGGCTGTGTCCAATCACAGCCGGTCACGTGTAAACACGGAGATGCCAGTAATCAGCTCTCCTCGCCTCACACTGGCTGTGTGTGTGTGGCGAGGAGAGCCGATCAGCGGCATCTCCATGCAGGGGGACATCTAGGAATGTAATCGGGGCACTGATCATCAGTGCCCTGATTACAATATAGCAATATAGTGTCACAAATCAGTGCCCACCATTACCCACCAATGCCAGCAATCAGTGTCCACAAGTGCCACCAATCAGTGCCCATTAGCGATACCAGTCAGTGCTGGCAATCAGTGCCGCATATCAGTGCTGCCCACCAGTGCCGCCTATTGGTGCCCACCAGTGCCACCTATTGGTGCCCACTAGTGCCGCCTATCAGTGTTCATTAGTTCCACATATGAGTGCCACCTATTAGTGCCCAAAAGTGCGACATATTAGTGCCTCCTCATCAGTGCCCATAAGTGCCACCTCATCCACGCCCACCAGTTCACCCTATCAGTGCCGCCGAAAAATTACTTGGTTACAAAATTTACTGACAGAAAAAAAGTAAACACTTTTTTTTTTTTTTAATTTTTGGTCTAAAAAATAAAAAACCCAGCAGTGATTAAATACCACCAAAAGAAAGCTCTATTTGTGTGAAGAAAATGATAAAAAATTTGTTTGGGTACAGTGCAGCATGACCGCGCAATTGTCATTCAAAGTGCGACAACGCTGAAAGCTGAAAAATGGCCTGGGCAGGAAGGGGGTGTAAGTGCCCTGTAGGCAAGTGGTTAATATGATGAGTAGCCTCATTGACCAGTAGGAGGTTTGGGAAAAGGGCTTGAGTCGGACTAAACATGACAGCTACACGAAATTTCTGGATTTGGAAATAACTTCAACTGACTATTGATCTGGATCCACTGGATCATTTTGACTGTAGTTTCCCCTTTTAACATCACATGCTAAGTTTTAATTGCCCAAATGTGTGTGGCAAGGGGAAAAGTTTTTACAATCTGTACTTCCATTTGTAGTGTAACCTTTGATCAAAGTCCACAGCAATTGCTATTTTCTTATATAATATCCTAAGTTGTGTGTTTGTTTTTTTATCAACAGTATTTAATCATTTATTATTCTGTGTACATTAGCTGCTAAGTTTCCCGTATAGCTGAATATATGTCTGTGTATTTAGTTACAGTAAATTTGATAAAGAAAAAGCAACGCTGGAGAAGCATGTAAAGAAGTGTGAGGAGGAATGGGAGGAGACCAGACAGAGGGCCATAGCTGCCGAGGTGAGAACTCTTCTTTCTAGAAAACCAGTTCTAAGTTTGGGAAGACCCATAACAAAAGCCATCTATAGGAATCATTTAAATTTGAAAGGTGATTAAAAGGGGTTGTAAACACTTGTTTTTTTTTTCACCTTAATGCATCTAATGCATTAAGGTGAAAAAACACCTGGCAGTGACCGGCCCTCCCGTTTTACTTACCTGAGCCCTATTGTTCCCTCAGCGGAGAAGCGGCGTTCCTCTCTGCATGGGGTCTTGATTGAATATATTGATAGCAGCACAGCCATTGGCTCCCACTGCTGTCAATCAAATCCAATGACGCGGGGGGCGGGGCCGAGTCCGGCATTCGTGTCTATGGACGCTGAATGCTGGACTCGGAAAGCACCCGCAAGGTAACACCCCCAGGAGAGCGCTTCTCCTAGGGGGTTATCTGATGCGGAGAGGAGCTACCAGCGCCGCCGGGGGACCCCAGAAGAGGATGATCGGGGCCACTCTGTGCAAAACAAGCTGCACAGTGGAGTTAAGACATGTTTGTTATTTTAAATTTTAAAAAAAAGGGTTTACATTCACTTTAAGCATATAATACTTTCCCTTGTATATAACACTGGAGAGTGTGTAAGGACTACATAACACCTCCCTCTCTTTTCCATAATAGGAGGAGGTACTTTGTAGTCCTCAGAGATAGCAGGGAACGATGCTAACCGATAACTTCTTGTACGATCTGCCTCTGGGACTGTTATCAACTCACAAAATTTCCAACTGGATGAACAGCTATTTTTTTGTTTTGCTAAACAGTTATAATCAAATGCTTTCAATGGCATATTTGACAGACCAAAATAAAAATGTATTGTTACTGTTTACATAAATCTTAAAGGGTTTGTAAAGGCAGAAGCTTTTTTAATCTTAATGCATTTTATGCATTAAGATTAAAAAGCCTTGTGTGTGCAGCAGCCGCCCTAATGCTTACCTGAGGTCCCGCTCTGTCCCCTACCAGAGGGCCACCCCCTGGGAATACTTTTACTTTAGTTTAGTTGTGCCTAGCGTCCTGTTCCTGCAAGTGGCGACCTCAAACCCATCTATCATGAAGTTCTGCTGAGTTCTTCAGTGAATAGACAGAAGTACATTTGGTGATTTAAAATGATATCTGTTCAAAGGAGAGCCATTTATACATTTGCCCAAGCAATGTGTCAAATTTTTATTTTTTTGGGAGAATATGAGCTATATAAAGATTATATATATATTTTTTTTTAATTCTCAAAAACTGATAGCTTGCATCTGATTGGTTGCTATGAACTAAATGCTTTCTCGACCTAATTCCTACCATTGTTGATGGTTAATTGTGTTTACTTGTCTCTGCTCCGTAGGTGATTGTGCTGGAGAACAGGAAGCAATGTGAACTCTTAAAGATGAGGATCAGAGTTGCCACTGTAGATCGGAACATCAGTATGTTTAATCCTGTAGTCCTCAGGTATCTGCCTTATTATTGGATGTTTTTGTTTCTGTTCTGTAAGTGAGAGAGGGACAATGGATTTGCTGATGAATGTTTTTCTAAGACTAAGGCCTCATTCACACAACAAAAAAGGTGCATGATGCAGCAAGAATCCAATGGACTCCTTTAGTTGGATGTACAGGTGTATGCAGACAGTTGTGGTCGCTCTGCCTGTACAATGCAATGACAGGCTGACTGCAGCCACAGCTGTTTGTCTTTGTTTTCATGGGGAAGAATAGTGCTCCATCAGTGGGAGGAATAGTGCCCCATCATTGGTGTCAGTGGGAGGAATAGTGACCCATCATTGGTGTCAGTGGGAGGAATAGTGACCCATCATTGGTGTCAGTGGGAGGCATAGTGCCCCATCATTGCTTTCATTGCCGGGCCATAGTTAGGAGACCATTGCCCTATGTAATGGAGAGGAGGAGGTGCTTGTAGTCCAAATCAATAGAGTAGCCTCCTCCATACATAACGGTGAGTGGGCGTTCTCGCCCTAGGACAGAAAGTGTGTTACTGGCAGGATCACCATGTGAAAATAAAGGTAAAGAAAACCAATTCTGCCATCTTATCTGAGAACAGGTAAACTGCAATATTGTTTAATTTGCCCTTTAATGGGCAGCTGGACATTGCTAACACGTCACAAAGCTGATAGGGGGATTACTACACTGGAGTGTTGCACAACCATGGGAAAATGTGTCTTACAGCGACCAAGTAAAATCTTTTGGCATTTATAAAATCCTGTAAGGTAAATAAAATTAGCAACAAAACTCTCCCTGCAAAAGAATAGAGTAAATACCTCTCCCACTGCCGAGAGCTGCTCTGCTGAAATCTTCCTTTTGATTACACCGCTTTGCTTTACCAATCTTTGTCTCATTCCTTGTTGGATCTCATTGATATGTATTTCTGATTCACAGTAATCCAGCACCTCAAATAATACAGCAATTACGGGAAATGCAGACTCTTAAGTTAAAGCTGAAGAAGGAAATGGAAATGTTAGAGGTAAGATGGGCAAGTTTAATCCTGTAGTGGTATTTTGGCACTATTCTGGAAACATTGCAGCCATGGTGTTCTGAATGTCACTAAGGGTTTTTTTTTTTTTTTCTAGCTTAATGCATTCTTTGCGTGAAGGTAAAAAAAAGTCTGTCCAGGATCCCCCCCCCCCGTCCCACATTTATACTTACCTGAACCCGATCTCAATCCAGAGCTGTGCTCCAGAGCAGCATTTCCCTCTGCTCTCTTTCCTCACTGGGCAGATTAATGGCAGTGGGAGCCATTGGCTTCTTCTGATTTCAATCAAATCCTGTGACAAGGGAGCAGAAGGTGGGGCCAAGCCTTGCTGTCTGTACATATGGACGCAGGCAGCGTGGCTCAGAATCGAGCCCGCACGAGTGCCCCTGTAGGGAAGGTGCTTGCTATGAGGGCACTCACTGAAGAGGAAGAGCCAGGAGTGCTGTTGGGGGACCCCAGAACAGGAGGATTGGGGCTGCTCTGTGCAAAACCCTTGCAGAGTATTTGAGTATAACATGTTTGTTTAAAAGAATAAAGGTTTACAATCACTTTAAATAGGATTTGTTTTTGTTTGCTTTTTGTGTCCATTAGGGAGATTTCCCTTCACTTCCTGTCCTGGAGATAGGAGAATTCCACCAAAATGGGGGTTAACTTCGTATCAGTTTTTCCCTCTGTTGCAGTTTCAGTGACACCTGTAAAATTTTGTATTTGCTATCTCAGTGACAGTGGGTCACCATGACAAATCAGATGAATCTCCCCAGTTGTGAAACACGCAATGTCAGCAAAAAATCAGACATGGGTTCTAACCCTTCTCTACTCTTTTTTCAAAGTAGGGGGAAATACATTTTGGCTTTAGATAAAATTGTACTTCTTTTTATTTTGCATATGGCGACTGTAAAGAGATCTCTGGTTTCAACACAGTTAGGGTTGTAGATATCAATATGGAACTTGTAGACAACATGAATGGTTCCAAGCCTCGATTTACTGATTGTGAAAACTTTTTTTTTTCCTTTTTTATTTTTCCTCATGTCCTTATCAACATGTGTGGCTAACTTTAGCAAGAGAACTGTAGCAGTGAGGGGTGCAGGTGATATGCAGAGGGCTCTTATTGCGCAGTCTGTAAAAGCATCAGAAGCCCAGGAACTCATCATTGGAACTTATGGGCTTTAAACTGGACCCTTGCTATCAGCCCATGATTCCAGGGCAAGTGCCAACCTCCACCAATGGACCAGCCGCCATTTTAAAATGGCAGCTGGGACTCCAGTGGTTAAGGGTTCGATAACATTTATCAAATGTTTCTAACTTGAGTTTTTTTCTTTTTTGTAAAATCGGTGGGTTTGATTCTGCTTTAAGTTAACACAGGGAGCTTAACACTAATGTCAATGTGTGTTTCCAGGCTCAGTTTGATGAGAAAATTAACTCCGCCAAAAGTGGTTTGAAGCTAAACAATCTCTCTGAGACTCCTGTGACCAGTCTCCAGAGCCCACCCAGCGACCATGTGAGTGCATGATGTGTATTATAGAAGTTCTTCTTTCCTCTTTTTTAAATGAATTTTGATTTGTATAATTTTTATGTTTTAAAAATATTGTAGAGCAAAGTTTTTTTTTTATTAAAAAAAAAATAAAAAAAAAAAATATATATATATATATATATATATATATATATATATATATATATATATATATATATATATATATATATATATATATATATATATATATATATATATATATATATCTCTATATCTTGAAAAAGTATTCATACCCCTTGAAATTTGTAACATTTTGTCATGTTATGACCAAAAACATGTATTAAGTTGGGATTTTATGTGATAGACCAACACAAAGTGGCACATAATTGTGAAGTGGCAGGAAAATGATAAATGGTTTTTAAAATTTTTACAAATATGTGAAAAGTGTGGTGTGCATTTGTATTCAGCCCCCCTGAGTCAATACTTTGTAGATGCACCTTTCCATGCAATTACAGCTGCAAGTCTTTTTGGGGATGTCTCTACCAGCTTTGCACATCCAGAGAGTGAAATTTTTGCCCATTCTTTGCAAAATAGCTCAAGCTCTGTCAGATTGGATGGAGAGCATCTGTGACAGCAATTTTCAAGTCTTGCCACAGATTCTCAATTGGATTTAGGTCTGGACTTTGACTGGGTCATTTTAACACATGAATTTGCTTTGATCTAAACCATTCCTTTGTAGCTCTGGCTGTATGTTTAGGGCTGTTGTCCTGCTGGAAGGTGAACCTCAGCCCCAGTCTCAAGTCTTTTGCAGACTCTTAACAGGTTTTCTTTTAAGATTACCCTGTATTTGGCTCCATCCATCTTATCATCGACTCTGACCAGCTTCCCTTTCCATTTTCCACCCTTTCTGGCACCTGACCTGTCAGCTGGAGTCAGCCCAGAGATGCTACAATGGGGCAGCTCATCAAGAGAGAGGAGATGAGAGCAGAACATGGGGGAAGGAGGGGGGATGTGGAAGATGCTAGGAACATTCTACAGTCCGGGACACAGGGCTGGTAGAATTGTTTAAATTTTTTTATTATTATTATACAAAATCATTAATAGATAATTTTAGACATAAATTATTTCTCGGCATGCTGAGGTTTCTTTTGGGAGAACCCAACACTGCCTATGTTCTTGGAAACCTGTTAGCTAAGAAGAGGATGTGCTCCTCCTAAGAGTCCTTGTGCAGTACATATAATCTGATCTTCCTGCTACTTAAGGTTGGTTATCTAAAGCTGGCCATACATGGATTAAAATTCGTCCAGCAGGGATTGGCCAAATTTCAATCCATGTATGGGCACCCTGGTTGTAGACAAGTCAGTCTATCAATCGACTTGTCTACAACCAGCCTGTCGTGTTTTTCCCAAACAATCAGTGCCACCGACTATAGCTGGCAACACAAATGATTGTGTTTTTGTTGGCAAGGAAGTCTCCCCGCGCTCCCTGTCGGCAGAACACCATAGCACTGCAGGAGGGATTCCCCCATCAATGTTGACTTTGTTGATGGGGGGGGGGAATCCAGCAATTTTCTTTCCTTCCACATGTAAATTTGCATAATCAATGATCTGCCTAAGCCTTCAAAGATTTGCTTGTACAACTTGTTGTGGTGTTGTTTAATTAGATTAGGGTTCCTATTTTTAAAGTGGTGATTATGTTTTTGCAGGAGCCACAAATTCAGTCTCCACCAGACCAAACTCGAGTCTTAAGTAGTCCTTCAGGCCTTGTGTGTGCTAAACCTGCCAATCCTGTGCCTGCCAAATCTCCAGGGAAGAAGGCTGCCGCTAGTAAAAAGGTCCAAGCTAAAGAATCGAAGAAGGCTCCCCCGTGTCCTGCAGCTGATACTAAATCTAAGAACCAACCCCCTGCTGCTTCATCCAATCAGGGGACAGCTGGCCAAGACAGAAAATCACATGCGCAGCCTGAACCAACACTGCCATCTCCTGCTAAGCCAACATTGTTTGATAAGATCATCCACGAGCTTCATGATATCTTCCCTCACTATAAGAAGTAAGTACAGGGGAACACAAACTCCATCTTGCTGGTCAATGTTAGGTACCTGCCTTGTCCACCAGAGGGCAGAACGATTAAATATATTTGAGTACTGCATATTTAAAGCTGATCTCCAACTTTACTGACACTTTAACCAAGCTCGCCCAAACAAACTATTTCCTACGCGTGCGCCCGCTGGGGACGCTGTGTAAACTGCTCAGCCTCTGCTATATACAGTATACAGCACTGTGTACCAGCTGTGGGATGCAAACTTCCCATCCCACATCCGGAACAAAATTGAGTTGGGCTGAGCGCTGCTCAGCCATTCATAGGCTGCTTTATATTTTCGGAATGAAACAGTGGTGGCAAGACAACAATGGGCGGTAGGGCACCGCCCCCCAGCTCGCACCATCTATGTGGCCTTGCACTGCGAGGGGCGCCGGACTATTAGGTTTCTATCAGGTCTGTTACCCCCTCACAGGCACATGACGACATCCTGAGACCCCAATTGTCAATTTTTTTAGAACACTGAGCCCCCCCACCCAAGTGACGTTCCGTCAGCTGCACGTGCGTTCCACCACTACTGACCGGTTCGCTAATCTGACAGAACAGCAGCAGCGGACATCTTACTACACCCAGCTACGTCTTGAATTTTAGAGTAATTTTAGCAATAAAGTGAGCGTATATAAAATATATATATATTGACATCTGTGATGCTATTTTGATGTTACGTTTTGAAAGAAGCTGGACGCCAGCAGTAGGAAGGTGGCGGAGGGCATGTTGGTACACCCCGCACTGCTCAGTGCTAAACCTTTCAGACTTTCAAATCTAAACATCCAAACAGCATCACAGATGTCAGTATAGTAAATGTATTTATCTACGCTTACTTTATTGCTAAAATTACTTTGAAATTCAAGATGTCTGCTGTCGCTTTCTGACTGCAGGTGTTCTGTCAGTTTAGCAAACCTGATAGCGGTGGTATGCATGCGCAGCTGACGGCACATCACTTCCATTACCTAATCTGACAGGTTCGCTATTCTGACAGAACACCGGGTGAAGACAAGCTGCGGCGTCGGACAGTCCAGGGCAGCCCCGCTGTAGGAGGGCCCCCCCAAAGTCCTCCAGCACCAGCCACCACTGGAATGAACACAGAGACCCTCCTCTGATTGGCTGTGGCAGAGAGGTGGGTGGGAACAAATGCCCCCATCCACACAAGCGAACTGAATGAAATTATGTCTAATAAGGGTCACACATACTGAATTTCAGAGTTCTAGAACTTTGGTTACAACTTAAAATTTTTTTGCCATTGAAAGGGATCACATTTAGCAGTTCACTACCTTAGGAAATAAGAAATTGTAGACATTGGACATTGTTGAAATAAGACCTGAGCACCTGCTAAGAGGATGTCAGTAAACCAAACAGACGGGAGCTGTGAACTGAATGTGAATCCTGAGCCACTAGTTGCAAGTCTTGTACTCGCAGTAAAAGTAAGACCAACCCTCCATACTGATTTTTGTTTGTTTCGCCATGCAGTGCTGAGCTCACCGCTTTCATCAAGGACTTTAGAGTTCGAAATAATGGGACTCTTTCTGGGCTCACACATGAAGATATCATAAGCAGAGTCACTGAATATATACTGGACATCCAAGTCAGGAATCCAGCATCAACATCAGCAGTGAGTAGATTAACTTCTGGTCTTGTTTCTTCTGCTGCTTCATCTCAGCATTGTGTGGTCACTGATGTCTTCTTGCTCTTTCATTTGCTGGTGTCATAAGCTTATATAGATGTTTTTTATCTTATATAGACCCCGACTGTATTTAAAGCAGGAGCTGCCATGCCTCAGACCCTTTCACCCCAGGCTAAACAGCCATGGAAAGTGGTCAACTTGGGAAACAAGAACAAGTGGCAGAACGATTTGGAGGTATGGACTTACATATTGTATGTGTGAAGAATACTAGCAAAGTAGCTTAAAGAGGAGCTAAACTGAAGCTGTTTAGGCAGAGGGCAAAAGACTAGTCACCTACATTGCCGATGGTAGCCCTACTGTTGGTGTTTCTCCAATACTAACTTACCATGCCTCATTCAGCAATGTGTTTGAAAACAGACATCTTTTTAGAGGCAGAACTTTTATCAACTTGAAGACCACAATATGTATATTTACATTGCGGCTTTCAAGTGGTATACAGGGAGGATGCCTGCAGCTTCAGGCATCATCCTGGTATTTGTTTTTTTTTATAGTAAAAGCCATCCTAGCGGCTAATTAGTTGCTGGATTGCTTTTAAAGGTGGCAGGAAGGGTAGCGCCCATCGTTGCGCCTTTAGGTTCTCTATTCCACTGGAGAACCCGGAACTTAAGCCAGCCGGTAGGTCCTTGATCAACTTTATGGTATAGGTATATTTTTCAACCAGGGTGCCTTTGAATATCTTCATGGGTGCCTTGGCAAAATCCCTAAAAATTGCCCAAAAGTTGGCTACAATCCAATGGCTCTGATTGCTCTTACAGGCATCATTCTGGTAAAACCACTTAAAATCAAGCAACGTACCGGTACGTCAATTGGTGGAAAGTGGTTATAATAAATGTGAGTATACAACACACCTGATTGGCTAGCACTTCCACTCCCTCTCCTCGTCTGAGTCCCAAGAAGCCTCTTGATTTAAAATGTTACTAATTTGTTTTTTGGAGTAAAATTTAGCAAATTTAAAGAGAAGGTCCATCTTACCTTACTACTTATATCTAATCCCTGATTATTGTTCCTGTATGTATAATACAAAAAAATACATTCTTGCTAGTCCGCCTTCCAACTCAGAGTTGTTCTTTGTAGCTTTTGCTCCCGAACGGCCATTTTGAAACAATATTCTGAGCATGCGCAGATACGCTGTGGGTTTCCTGCTAGGTCTACAAAACCTGGCATAGACCCTCAGCCTGCGCATGCAAAATCCAAGGAACCCCCATCCATGCACAGAAAGCCTGTATTTTCTTCCAGTCTATGGGAGTGCTAGAGAAGTGCAACATGTCTGCGCATGTGTGGGATTTATCGCAGGATTTTTCTTATTCATAGGCACGCTAAGGGTCTCTGCCAGCTCTTAAACATGCTCAGTGAATCTCATACATGGGATATGCCAAGACTTGAAACTGGATAAGTCATCCTGGGGATACAGCAAGCAAAATTGTAAATAAATTTGAAAAAATCCAATTGTTTGAGGGAGGTGGGAGGAGTCCAAGGGGGGTGGGAAGGCTTGTTCATGTGTGATTGGTCGATTTTTAACTGTTTTAACTGTTTTAACTGTTTTATCACCTCTGACAGTCTTTTAATGAAGACCCCTGTATAATCTGTCACGATGAGCTGAAGCAGAATCCTGTGCACAAGCTGGACTGTGGCCACTACTTCCACAAGCATGTAAGTGTCTTTTTGTTTACCCAATTTGGATCCAGTGGTTGCTGATTATTAATCACATGATGGTTCCATTCCTTGCTTCTGTACAGATTTTCATTGCTGCAGATTGGATATAGTGGGGTGCATAGCAATATCAGAAGATAGTACGTTGCTACATTAATTGAAATTATGAGGTTATTAATCTATAACTTAAAGTGTTTGTTAACCCCAACAAAAAAAAATGCAGATCCTGGTCCCTTAACTCCTTCAGATCCGCGCTATAGCCAAATGACGGCTACAGCGCAGATCTGCTTTGCCGCCCAGGGCGTCAATAGACGTCCTCCCCTTTGCAAGCTTGCCACGCCCCCTGCAGGGTGCGCAAGGCACGCGCTGTAATTACCCGAGTCAATGAGACTCGGGTGATCACAGATCGGAGTAAGGGGTCAATCCCGACCCCTTACCACGTGATTAGCTGTCAGCCAATGACAGCTGATCATGTGATGTAAACAGAAGATCGGTAATCGTTTTTTTTTTTCTCCTCACGCTGACAGCGTGAGGAGAAAAAAAAGCTGATCACCGGCTTCTGTTGAAGGGACATCCAGTCCCGAGCAGGGAGAGACGAAGCTGCCTCATATGTGCCCACAGTGCCCACCAGTAAATCAGTGCCACCTATCAAGGCCCACGAATGCCACCTATTAATGCCAACCAGTTGTGCCAATCAGTGTCGCCTACCAGTGCCCATCACTGTTGCCTACCAGTGCCCATCACTGTTGCCTACCAGTGCCCATCACTGCCACCCATCAGTGCCCATCACTGCCACCCATCAGTGCCCATCACTGCCACCCATCAGTGCCCATCACTGCCACCCATCAATGCCTTTCAGTGCCACCCATCAGTGCAGCCTATCGGTGCCCATCAGTGCAGCCTATCGGTGCAGCCTCATCAGCGTACATCAATGAAGGAGAAAAATTACCTGTTTGCAAAATTTATTAACAAAATATCAAATGGTTTTGTATTTTTTTTTTTTTTTTTTTTTTTTTTTTTTTATTCGATCTTTTTTGATTTTAACAAAAAATAAAAAACCCAGAGGTGATCAAATACCACTAAAAGAAAGCTCTATTTGTGGGGGAAAAAAATGATAAAAATGTCATTTGGGTAGAGTGTTGTGTGACCGTGCAATTGTCATTCAAAGAGTGACAGCGCTAAAAGCTGAAAATTGGTCTGGGCAGGAGGGGGGTTTAGGGTGCCCAGTAAGCAAGTGGTTAAAGCAGATTAAACAGCACAGTGTTTGTGCCGTGTAATCTGCCGCCCCCCCCCCCCCCCCCAAACTCTAAACTGTGAAGAAAAAAAAAAAAAAAGCCACTTTCTGTATATATAGAGGGGCTGGCATAGTTTTATATAGATGGGTTAACAAACCCTTTAAAACGGGATGTAGTTGTTTTACCTGTTGTTTTTCTAGTTATGTTGGGGATAGATGGCAGCTGAGAGACAAAGGTCACCTGCCTCTACCATAATTAATGAAGTTCCATTATAATCGGTCTACACAGAAGTGTGCTTCAAAGACATCCCTTGATAAGATTATAAAGCTTTAGCTCAATGGATGATCTAAAAAGAGATGAACACCATTTTTTTTTCTGTACACCTCCTCATTGTGATGACTTTTGTCTTCATTTGCAGTGTATTAAGACGTGGCTGAACACACAGAGTACGTGTCCAACCTGCCGAGAGCACGCTCTGCTACCAGAAGACTTTCCTGTCCTGTGTGGGAGAATGAGGACCGTATAACCACAAAGTACCCCCCGTAAACCCTGACTTGTGAATCCTTGTGATTGCAGACGTCTTGATACACACCATCTTTCTTTTCTGACTTGTCTGTACATTGGATCGGGAGGGCGTATCTTGTGATGGCTTCCAAGTGCTCTCTTTATTGCCCAGATCTTGCATTTTGCCTTTATCTTGTTATCGGACAGTATTACTTTTGTGTGCAGTTTTTCTTTTCTCTTTTTTAAAGGGGGGGGGGGGACACAGCTTCACAGTACGCAACCTCGGGTTATATTGCTGCCTACAAAAGAAGTGGGCTCTAGGCACATAAAAAATTGCTAGGGACCGTAACTTCATTCTACAAGACTGCTTTAGTTCACTTTGTCAACTCAAGGAGCACTTTTCCTTTTTTTTTTTTTTTTTTGGAATCAGAAGATTTTTATTTAAATTTTTATCCTAATCAAACAGTACAGGACACAGGCAAAGTGTTCATAGACCCTGGATTATAGACCTGTACCCTTTTAAGTGATTGGACACTGACAAGCTTTCAGGGAAACACCCACTGGGTGTCTGGTAAATTTAAGCCCGATATTGTCAGACATTGAGCACAAATTTTGCAAGTTCATTAGGCATACTGGTGTTCCTCTACAATGGTCTTTTCTTTTTTTTACTTACCAAATGGTAGACGTGTGCAATGCATTTCGTTCCAAATTAGTTTTTTTTTAACGAAATTCGACAAGTTCTGAAAATTTAACAAATTTTTCTGAATATTCGGAAATTCGAATATATTCAAAATTGCGGAATTTCAGAAATCAAAAAAATCGTAAATTTGCAAATCTGGAAATTCAAAAATCTGAAATAATTAAATAACTAATCATAACTTAACTATTACTAAACCATTAAATTATTGGTATTGGAATTTCCTTTTAAATTTGGCTGTTAGTGAACATAATGAATACGAATTATCTGAAATAACAAATGCTGTATCTTAACGATTGGAACATAATGGATTACTTTTTATTAGTAGTATTAATATTATTTATTATTTATTCATTCCGTTCCATTTGTTTAGATGTGGCATTTGTTATTTCGGATAATCCATAACTTCAGATAAATTAGTATTCGTTACGTTCACTAACAGCCAAATTTGAAAGGAAATTCCAATACCTATAATTTTATAGTTATTATTAGTTGGTTATTTCGAATTTTCAGATTTTCTTATTTTTGGATTTTTGAATATTTGACTTTTCGAATATTCAAATTTATGATAAAAAACGAAAGCAAACAAATTTTTCAGCAGTGCACATGTCTACCAGATAGGCCCCGTTATATCCATAACAAAACCAATAACGGCCTGGCCCTCTTTGCTCACTGTTTTATTTGTATCACTTTAAGGTGATCCTGTGCCTGCACCATGCACACTATATTATTTTCATATTCTGAACAGGCAGCAAAGTACCGAATAAGCTTCCATTCACCTCTGTAGCTATAGGCACTGTGGGGAAATTAATCTTCAATGTTCATGAAAGAGGCGCTGAAATCTACACTTGTTTTTTTCCTACTACTACGTTTTAGTAGAGAGCCATTTAACCCCTTCCCATCCACCTTGGCATCCCTTTAAAAAGTTTGGAATGCCTAGGAGGGCAGGAAGGATCAGCGTTCCTTTGAGCGCTGTCACAGTGGGCACATGATTGGAAGCTTGTCCGGCCAGCTACACATCTGTAGTCTGGACCGAGAGCTGTCTGCAACAGCTCGGTCTCTTTGCTGAGAACAAAAACTTTCAGTACAAAAACATCGGCCGCCCAGCATCACATATGCGCGGCCTGTCATCCTTAAAGTGGATGTAAACCCAATGTCCTCCTTTCTAAACTACTGCCATAGGGGTTATCTATAAGGATATACCTGCCTCCTGCATGTATCTTTACCTGTCAAATGTCTCCCCTCTGTCTGTTATGAGACCCGAAAAACTGCAGATTCTGTGGGCGGGTCTGTTGTCTGGAGCTCGGTGGGTGGAGTCGTGATGTCAGTAGACTCCCCGCCCACCTCTACACTCCCCTTGTCAATATACATTTTTCTCCTGTGTATTTCTTACACTGAACTTCTGCTATGATCTCTAACATCCAGTGAAAAGACAGGAAAGTAACCACATGACCTCAGCATGCCCAATTATGCTGAGGTGTGGAACATCCAATCCTGACAGAGCAGCAGAAGAAAGGAGTGGGGGAGGGAATTAAAAAATAATGCATGTGTTAGGCTAGTGCAGAAGATATGTAAATCACCTGTCACTCACAGCAAGGGGGAGGATTTGACAAAGTTTTTCTCTGTTTCTCAAGATTTATCTCGCTGAACAATAAGAGGATTGCTCAGAGCTGGATTAACTCTTTGTGACAAGACTGGGCTCAAATGATAGGAAATCTTATACTCTACATTATGACATCAAAAAAAAAAAAATTTCGGGTTTACATCCACTTTAAAGACAAACCTTTTGCAGCACATGGATGTGGGGAAGAAAAAACATGTTTACCATGATTTTTGGATTATTTTCCTGGATCACTGTTGATCAGTGTATGTGTTTGCAAAGCAAAAGAAAAAGTTCAGTACGTCTCTGCAATGCATACGCATTTCCCTATGCCTTTGTCTCTCAAAAAAAAAAAAAACACTGTAAGCACAGTAAAATATCTGTTGCTGTGCCATAAATCCAGTGCGCTCCAACTTTCTGTAGTGAGAGGACAATCAGTGTTGTCAGCCCCACCTGCGTTCTCCCCTGCTCAACTGTACAACGCCCTCCCCCCAATGTGTTGCGAGGATGAGAAGTTGGGGAAGGTGTCCTGTAGCCTAGCAGGGAAGATCTCAGGGCTAGCAACGCCAGTGCAGCAGTGGCGGAGTTATCCGCTCAAAAAAGTTTTCTTTGTTGTCCATTGAAGGACCCCGGAAGTATCTTCAGTCCTGGGTATTCTGTTGGTGCTGGGGACCCATTTGTCAGAGGAATCTCACCTCCTGATCAACATCCTAGAGCTTTGGGTGAACACCCTGTCTCCATTAATAAACAAGATATAAAATTTTTTTAAAAAAAATAGGATCTTGTACTCACTGTGCAATCCTTTTCTTGAAGTGCTTTGAGGAAGTCTGGTCCCACCCCTCTCTGTTTATGATCATGTTTTCTACAAATCTGAGGCATATCTAGTAGTAGCAGGAGGGGTCATCTTGGGCTGTCTTACACTGTTGGTTTGGCAGTGTCTAATTTTCCTGTAGGTGGCAGTATAATCCAAAGGGTTAGGACTTCTCGTGTCCCTCAGTGGGAGAGAAAGAAATTAGGATCTTTGTACTTTCCATAAAATTATTGAACCTTTAGATTGTACTGCTGCCTTCAATAGGATTGAAGACTAGTGTACAAAACGAAAGGCCAGCTTAGGCCTCCTCCTACCAGCATCCCTCATGTCCCTCAGTGGACTCTAAGAAAAGGTCTCCTCACAAAAATCCTATTGTACTGCATATGGTCCTCCTATGGTGCTAACATACACCGATCAGCAGTAACATTATGACCACCTACCATAAACTTTTGAGGCATTCACTGGACCTTATGACGGTATGCTGGGGTATCTGACACCAAGCTGCCAGTAGGTGATCTTTTAGGTCCTGTAAACTGCAAGCTGGGGCCTCCGTGAATCTCACTTGTTTTATCAGCACATCCCACAGACATTCAATTGTATTGAAATCTGGAGAATTTGGAGGCCAGGTCAACACTGCAAACCCATTGTTGTGTTCCTTAAACCATTCTGGACTTTATCAGACCAGGCCACCACCTTCGGTTTCTCCGTGGTCCAGTTCTGATGCTCACGTGTCCATTGTAGGCACTTTAGGCTGTGGACACGGGTCAGCATGGGCCCCCTGACTGGTCTGTGGCTACACAGCCCCATACACAACAAACTGTGATGCGCTGTTTGTTCTGATACCTTTTAATATCAGAACCAAGCATTAACTTTTTCAGCAATTTGAGCTACAGTAGTTCTATTGGATCGGACTACACGGGCTCCCAACATGCACCAATGAGACCACTCATGGTTTTCCTTCCTTGGACCACTTTTGGTTCCTCCTGACCATTGCAGACCGGGAACATCCCACAAGACCTGCAGTTTTTGGAGATGCTCTGACCCAGTCTTCTAACCATTACAATTTGGCCCATGTCAAAGTCGCTCAAATCCTTATGCTTGTTCTGCTTTCAACAGATCAACTTCAGGAATAACATGTTCACTTGCCTAATATATCCCATCGACTTTCAGATTGTAACGAGATAATCAATATTGACTTTACTTGTCAGTGGCCATAATGTTATGACCGGTGTACACTTTAAGGTAGAGTCACTGATTGGATGATTTTAGCCAAGCTTTTCCATTGCACCTGAAACACAAGACCATCCAATATAGTGTTATGCCGTGTGACGTTCTATATTGAATGGAGGATATTTCCACCTGTTGTTGTGGCTTCATTTATGTTACTGCACCCGTTCACAGGTAGAGCACCTCTGTCACTGTTGTCGTAGTGACACACAGGACAGACATTTGTTTTTGTGTCTGTTGAGTCCAGACTGCTTAAAAGCGGAGTCCCGCCTGGGAAAAAAAAAAATTAAAAGTCAGCAGCTACAAATACTGCAGCTGCTGATTATAAAATAAGGACACTTACCTGTCCAGGGCGCCCGCGATGTCCTCACCCAAAGCCGACCCGTCCCTCAGCTCCGGGTGGAGGCGCCGACATCCTTACTAAGGAAAACAGGAAGTGAAGCCTTGCGCCTTCGCAGCCTGTTTCCTAGTGCGCATGCCCAAGTCGCGCTGCACGGTCTGAATGGTCCCTGCTGTCTTCTGGGACCTGCGTGTCTCCCAGAAGGCATCGGGGGAGGAGGAGGGGCCGGACATTGGGTAGTTCTTCACACAAAGTGCGGCTATCTTTTTCCCCCGGAAGTGGGAGCAGATACCTGGATTTGACAGGTATCCACTCCCTCCTCCCCACTGAAAGTTATCAAATGTGACACCGGAGAGGGGGAGGAATACGATCCACGGAAGTTCCATTTTTGGGTGAAACTCTGCTTTAAGTCGTTTAGTCTGAGCTCACTTGTGCCTCTTGTAGGAGACCCCACCCCCCACATTGCACTGTGACACAGAGGAGTACTTTTTGTATCCTTGGTATGTATCTTACCGCTTAAAGTAGAACTACACTGCATCTATCTGAGCACCACAAACACTTATTTAATTCATTCTTAATATTCAGAGCAAACTCACGCAACCATCCATGCATGCCTCTATGCTTTATTCCACCCCCCCCCCCTCCTAGGATTTTTAACTGTGGCCATCTTGAGTAAGGGTAGAGATGGAATCCATCTGCCCTTAGCTCAGGCATGCAGGCAGGAGGGTGTGCTTAGCTGAGAAAACCCTTCTTCCCCTCTTGAAGACTCCTGGGATGTATGACATAATTTGCCTAGGCACAGAAAGCAGAAAATTGCTGAAGAAATGTGAAAAAAATGTTTTTAAAGCAAACAAATGTGATATGCTTTCCTATCTTTTTACTAATGCTAGCAGCATGAGGATTAATAATCACTGTTGATTGAGAGAGTAAAGTTCCACTTTAACATTTCCAAACCGTGAATTGTCAGGAAGTGAGTTCCGCTGCTGAACGCGTTCTCATGAGTGAAGAGTAATATTTCCACTTCAGCCGCGGAAGATTTGGCTGCTCAATGACTAGGCCGTTTTTTGCGATTCTGCGCTGCATTGCTTTAACTGACAATTGCGCAGTCGTGCGACGTTGCACTCGAACAAAATTTGCGTCCTTTTTTTCCCCACAAATAGAGCTTTCTTTTGGTGGTATTTGATCATCTCTGCGGTTTTTATTTTTTGCGCTATAAACAAAAAAAAAAGCATCAATTTTGAAAAAAAATATTTTTTACTTTTTGCTATAATGAATATCCCCATTTTTTTTTTTTTTTTTTTTTAAAAAACCAATTTTTTCCTCAGTTTAGGCCAATATATATTCTTCTACATATTTTTGGTAATAAAAATCGCAGTAAGCGTATATTGATAGGTTTGCGCAAAATTTATAGCGTCTACAAAATAGGGGATAGATTTATGGCATTTTTATTTATTTTTACTAGTAATGTCGGCGATCTGCTATTTTTTATCAGAAATGCGACATTATGGCGGACACATCGGACAATTTTGACACATTTTTGAAACCATTGACAATTATGCAGCGATCAGTGCTATAAAAATGCATTGATTACTGTATAAATGTCACTGGCAGGGAAGGGGTTAACACTAGGGGGCGATCAAGAGGTAAACTGTGTTCCCTGACTGTGTGTTCCAACTGTGGGGGGAGGGGACTAAATAGAGGAGATGACAGATCGTGGTTCCTAGCTATTAGGAACACACAATCTGTCACTCCTCACAGAACAGGGATTTGTGTGTTTACACACACACACGTCCCTGTTCTGCATCTTGTGCCTACGCACGGCTGGCGGTCATTTCGACCGCCGTCCACGAGCATCGGCACCCCCGCAATGCAGTGGGCACGCTCCTGCTATCCCACTTAAAGGAGCCGTCGTACAGCTACGACGGTTCACGAGATCGTGTCAACCTGCTGCAGTATAACAATGGTGGCTGGTCAGCAAGTGGTTAAGGAAAACCGTAACCAGCATAGAAAATCTCCCCAGATTTCTTATCACTGTGGTAAATCAGGAGCTGACTCTACAAATGTAAGATTATTGACTTATCTGATCCTAACAATTCTCTTGACGAGGGCTAGGCCCTTTAAACACATTGTGACAAAATATCATTTTTTCAAATTACGATGTTGTAGGGACATTGACTAACTGTATGGAGTTTGCATGTTCTCCCTGTGCCTGTGTGGGTTTCCTCCGGTTTCCTCCCACACTCCAAAGACATGCTGGTAGGTAAATTAGCTCCTGTCTAAATTGGCATTAGTATGTGTATGTATGAATGTTTGTTTAGGACCTTAGATTGTAAGCTCCTTGAGGGCAGAGACTGTTACACACACACACACACACATATATATATATCTATATATATATATAGTGCTGAAAAAACTGTCTGCGCTATATAGGTACCTGTAATAAATAACTGCAGCAGAGACCTAGAAATGCACGCTTGTGCACAGTTCTAGTTCTCTGTTGCTGCTTAATTTGAGCATCTAAAATATCGCGGACCTTTGCGCCTGAAAAAGAGTTCATTAACTAGACCAAGTTCAGTTTTCTGCCACCTAATCCTTATACAATCTGCTCAATGCCTGGCTGTGTAAGAGAAGAATATAAAGCTGATTGCTAGTAGCTTTTATTGTTTAATTTTAAATGTAAAAAAATATATATATATTTTTATCATTGTGTTTAACTTCATTTTCATTTAACTGGGAAAAAAAAAAAAAAAAAGTTTTTTTTTGCTGTAAAAGAAATAAATCTGATTTTCCTTTAAGATGTGGTCCTTGCCTTACTGGTTGAGAGGGTGTTTGCAATTTTACCGTGTCCTTAACTCATCACGTTACAATAGCACTTAAAGTACTTCAGTCACATTCATTACATTAATAAGAGCATTAATTACTGACTTATAACACTGTATTAGTATTGTAATATTTTTCCTATCTGTGTGTATTTTTTTTCCTCCCAGGTAGCTGCTGTGTGTCTTAGCATTTCTTGCTCTTAACAGCCAACAGGGGTTAGTTTTAATACATCATCTTCCTGATAAGTGCAATGCTACATCTCCCAAGATCCCTGGCAGTTCCCCCAATCACTGTACTGGTGTCATATCTGAGCCAGAGTGAAAGAACACACCCCTGGGTCACCGTTTATCATGTGTGTGTTTATAGGGAGGGAGCTGGCCACTCAATGATGTGATCTTTATGGAGGCTGCCTATCAGTTGCATGCTTACATTCTTTTAGAGCTGCTTCTGAAATCGTAATCAAGCAACTGATTAGCACAGCTAAAATCTGCACCAGTTATTGGCCAGCTGGGAGGAACATGCTTGTATAAAGCGATGCTGGAGATGTGTTCTTTCACCACTTGCACTTTCACCACTTGCACTTGTAGTTTCTGCTCTGTTTTTAGGGGTGTCTGGCGTTTTGTTTTTTTGTAACTGCCTCTGAACTCTCCTCCATGTTAGCCTATGTGTCCATTCCCACACATACTTTGAGGAGTTTGGAGGCATAAGTGTTTAGGGGCAGTAAAAAAAAAAAACTAATAAAACAGGTGAAAAATATAACATGCAATAACAAATATAGTAGTACCTTGGATTACGAGCATAATCCGTTCCAGAAGAATGCTTGTAATCCAAAGCACTCGTATATCAAAGCGAGTTTCCCCATAGGAATCAATGGAAACTCAGATAATTCGTTCCACAGGGACTGCTGGTGTATGCAGTACTGTAAGTGGCCAGAGGTGCGGGGGCGTCGGTGTGTGCTGTACCGCATGTGGCCAGAGGTACGGATGCGCTCGTGTATGCAGTGGCGCATGTGGCCAGAGGTACGGACGTGCCCGTGTATGCAGTGGCGCATGTGGCCAGAGGTACAGACGCGCCCGTGTATGCAGTGCGGCATGTGGCCAGAGGTACAGGCACGCCCGTGTATGCAGTGCCGCATGTGGCCAGCGGTACAGACGCGCCCGTGTATGCAGTGCTGTACCGCATGTGGCCAGAGGTACGGATGCGCTCGTGTATGCAGTGGCGCATGTGGCCAGAGGTACGGACGCGCCCGTGTATGCAGTGCCGCATGTGGCCAGTGGTGTGGATGCGCCCGTGTATGCAGTGCGGCATGTGGCCAGAGGTACGGTTGCGCCCATGTATGCAGTGCCGCATGTGGCCAGTGGTGCGGACGCACCCATGTATGCAGTGCCGCATGTGGCCAGTGGTGCGGACGCACCCATGTATGCAGTGCGGCATGTGGCCAGAGGTACAGACGCGCCCGTGTATGCAGTGCCACATGTGCCCAGAGGTACGGACGCGATCGTGTATGCAGTGTGGCATGTGACCAGAGGTACGGACGCTCCCATGTATGCAGTGCCGCATGTGGCCAGAGGTACGGACACGCCCCGTGTATGCAGTGCTGCATGTGGCCAGAGGTACAGACGCGCCTGTGTATGCAGTGCGGCATGTGGCCAGAGGTACGGACGCGCCCGTGTATGCAGTGCCGCATGTGGCCAGAGGTACGGACGCGCCCGTGTATGCAGTGCCGCATGTGGCCAGAGGTACGGACGCGCCCGTGTATGCAGTGCCGCATGTGGCCAGAGGTACGGACGCGCCCGTGTATGCAGTGCCGCATGTGGCCAGAGGTACGGACGCGCCCGTGTATGCAGTGCCGCATGTGGCCAGAGGTACGGACGCGCCCGTGTATGCAGTGCCGCATGTGGCCAGAGGTACGGACGCGCCCGTGTATGCAGTGCCGCATGTGGCCAGTGGTGCGGACGCGCCCATGTATGCAGTGCGGCATTTGGCCAGAGGTACAGACACGCCCGTGTATGCAGTGCCGCATGTGCCCAGAGGTACGGACGTGCCCGTGTATGCAGTGCGGCATGTGGTCAGAGGTAAGGACACACCCGTGTATGCAGTGCCGCATGTGGCCAGTGGTGCGGCCGCGCCCGTGTATACAGTACTCCATGTGGCCAGAGGTGCGGGGACGCCGGAGTAACTCGGGAACGGAGTGTCTCAGAACGCACCTCTGGCCAAATGTGGTACTGCACACCCCAGCGGCTTGAATCCTGCTAGTCTTGCGAGACCATGCTCGCAAATTGAGTCAGGATTTTTTTTTTTTAATTGCTCGTATTGTGAAACGCTCGTAAACCGCGTTACACACAATCCAAGGTTTTACTGTATAAGTTTCACTGTAGCACACTAATATTGTGAAAACAAAAGTAAGTGTCCATAAAGAATGACACTATTGCAACGCCATGCATAACAAAAAGTCAGCCAGCTTTAAACTGGAAATGACTTGTATCACCTTGGTGGAGGATATTTGGTGTTCCAGCGGATGTTTTTTACACCTACTTCATCACATTTAGCTAGACTTTTATGCACTGTTGTCATATTCTTTATGGACATTTTTATTTATGTATATTTTTTTTATGGACACTTATTTTTGTTCCCACAATATTAATTACATTTTTCACCTTTTTTTCTTTGTTTACTTTTCTTAAGTAGTGGCACAATTGTATTTTTATTCAAGAGTTCGGTGCGCACTTATATTAAAAAAAAAAAAAAAAAAAAAAAGACTACCTGTGCATCCAGGAGCAGAGGCTGTTTGGCTGTAAAAATGCAAAACACCAAAAAACATGGCTAAACATGGCTTAACGCTGTAACAAGCTTTTAGCTGCATTTGGCGTTATTACTGTAAAAACACACATAAACGCTATTCAAAAACATGGCTAAAAGTATGTTTTTAATGCTGCTTTTTCCTGACAGCAGTGCTGGCGAATTTTTTTTAAATGTCCAACATACGAACAACTCATTCATCTAAGCGCCATTGGTTGTAATGGAGTTGGATATTCTAGGCATAGGTAGGGAGCATGCGACCTCTTATGCTGGCCAATCGCCAGAGCTGGACAGTGTCATGTGAGGGTAGTAATGTAATCCATACAAGTAAGCTCTGGCACCGGCACTTACCCAGGATGGACTTCTGCAGTAGGAAGGGAGTGTAAGGAGACACTGTCATTTTGCGCTGAGTAGACAATTTAAGGCATGCCAAAATGATCACTGAGAGTCCACTTTCATATCCTCATATCTCACGGCCCATTCGTGTTACTCACAACCAGGCTTGTTGACTCTCTTCAGTGCAATGTTTGGCCAATTCCCCATGGCCTTCTATAGTGTAGGGCTTGGGGACTATCAAGAAAGTATAGCCAGGTTATGGTAAAAACAACTTAAAAATTTGTCTGAAAATTAACCCCCCCCCCTTCCCTCAAAGCTAATACACTCCTTTCACCATTGCAGCTGGCACCAAAAAGCCTGGAGATGTAGCCTAGGACAGTGATGGCGAACCTTGGTGATATCACCCTCTCTGTCAAGTGATTAGATCCAAACACTGTTGTATGCTCCCTAACACTGGAAAGAACTGGGTATGGGGTGGCTGAGCCACTGGAGACGTAAACATCAGTGGGTCGAGGGGACCTTTTCACAGAGACTGTCACTTTGCCTGGATGGGTAAAGTTAGTGTCTTTTTAACCACTTCAACCCCGGAAGATTTGGCTGCTGAATGACCAGGCCATTTTTTGCGATACGACACTGCATCGTTATACCTGACAATTGCGCGGTCGTGCAACGTTGCACCCAAACAAAATTGACATCCTTTTTTTCCCACAAATAGAGCTTTGTTTTGGTGGTATTTGATCGCCTCTGCGTTTTTTATTTTTTGCGCTATAAACAAAAAAAAGAGCGACAATTTTGAAAAATAATAACAATAACAATATTTTGTACTTTTTGCTATATCCCATTTTTTTTTTTTTTTTTTTTTTTTAAAGCAAATTTTTTCTTGGTTTAGGCCGATATGTATTCTACATATTTTTGGTAAAAATCGCGATTAGCATATATTGATTGGTTTGCACAAAAGTTATAGCATCTACAAAATAGGGAATAGATTTATAGCTTTTTAATAATTATTATTTTTTTACTAGTAATGCGATCTGCAATTTTTATCGGGACTGCGACATTATGGCAGACACATCGGACACTTTTGACACATTTTTGGAACCATCGGCATTTATACTGCGATCAATGCTAAAAAAAATGCACTGATTACTGTAAAAATGTCACTGGCAGGGAAGGGGTTAACACTAGGGGGCGATCAAGGGGTTAACTGTGTTCCCTGACTGTGTGTTCTAACTGAAGGGGGAGGGGACTGACTAGAGGAAGCGATGGATCGTGGTTCTTAGCTAATAGGAACACACGATCTGTCACTCCTCACAGAACAGAATAAGGAAGTGTGTGTTTACACCCACTCGTCCCTGCTCTGTCTCTTGTGCTCGTGATCGCTCGTGGCTGGCAGTCATCGTGACCGTCGGCCACAAGCATCGGCACTCCCGCTGTGCAGCGGGCGAGCGCCTGCTATCCCGATCCCACGAGCCGATGTATAGCTACGACGGTTCGCGGGATCGTTCCCGACCTGCCGCAGTAAAATGACGGCAGCTGGTCGTCAAGCAGTTAAACTAACCAGAAAGTCTCTTTATGAAAGCTCCGCTGTGCTTTGCATTCGTTAGGAACTATTTGCACCTTTGGCAAAAAAAATAATAATTAAATGTATCCACATTTGCAAAAAAGGTTTTTTGGGTTTTTTTTGCAAATAAGCCTGCAAAGTATTGCAACCACAGTGAGTCGGGGTTGACTTGGCACAATATTACACCCCAAATATAGATATAACAAACACTAAAAGTTGGAGTTGGCCTTAAAAAGGAAGTGCTCTGTGCCACTTTAAGGCTGGGTTCACACTATTGCTAATTGAATGTGGGTTTTTCCGCATCCAATTTGCATGACAGGAGAATGTGACCGGCTCTCTATGGAGCCGGTTCACATATCTCCGTTGCGGCTGCAGAGCGGCTTGCATAGGAGTCCTGTGCGCCTTTAGCTCCATTTCAGGGCCAAATTCAGGCAAAAAATGTGTCCCTGAAACAGGGGGGGGGGTAACAGGGATGTACCGGACCCCCTGCCGCGAGCCGCATCCGGCTTGAGTGTGAGCCCAACCTTGGTGAGCTACCAGCAGCCTTTTAACGAGTTTGAGGGCAGAAGTGCTGCGGCTGTGTTTCTGCATGCGTGTTTTTGATTTCCCTCTTTTTTTATTTTCTTTATCTTACATGGGGACGTGTGCGTTTGTTTTTTTTTATGCATTTTGCCAAGTTCGTTTTTTGTTTTTTTTTGGTGTGAACTATGCCATGGGAACCCATATAACCTACTGTCCATGCAGTTTTGATGCAGAAAAAAAAAATATTGCACTGGACTGCGCCTGGTGTGAACTGGCCCTTAAACTATCGAGGGTGTCCGTTGCAGCATTTCCCATACTGTAGCAGTTACAGTAAATATAAAAGTGATTGTCTGCAGTTCCTTATTAATCCCCCATTATGAGTTGCCGCTGGCATATCACTTGATTCTGATTACCCGCTATTTACCATCTGAGCAAAAATAACTCCGAATACGCTTGTCCCTCACATCAGCTAGAGCTTATTTTTTTTTTTTAAATTGCTTTTATTTACCTTTTGTGGCAACAAGAATAGCAGCAGGGTTACATATTTTACATAACAAGGTGCGTTTAAGGTGCATGCATTATAATAATAAGGCCTAGTACAAGTGATATAAACATAACCATATATTTAAAAACCTCTGTTTCACGTGCTTTTTATACTCCAAAGTGTTTTTAGGTGTACTCTTATAGGTACATCTCCATATTTTGTGTTTGTGCCACATTTATCCCCTTTTTTTTTTACCCTTCCCCTCTAAGCCCCTAACTAACCCACCCTCCATTATGCACTGATCCCCCTGCCATCCCCCTCCCCCCCCCCCCCCCGCCCCGCCAGCATCATACCTGTTAAACCCACAGCAAGAGGGGGACGAAGAGAGGGGGGAGAGGAGGAGGGGAGGGGACCAGGAAACCAAACAGGAAGAAGAAGAGAAAGAAGAAATACCTTCAGCAGTCGCAAGATGTTATATCTATCTAGCCCCCTATGGGACTATCCCGCCTCTTAGGCTTTTACGGCTCTAGCTATACATTCACCCCACTAAGCAGTTGAAGTTCAAGGGTGTTTGATTCAGAGTAGTTGGCGGGTATTCAGTTCCTGCAGCCAGGGTTTCCATAAACCAATAAACTTTCTATAGTTCCCTTTTCTAATGTGAACTGTCCTCTTTGTCCAGACAAGGGAGTCCATCGTTTTAATCCAGTCCTCTATAGTTGGAGATTTTCTCGAAAGCCAGGACTGTGCTATCAGCTTTCTAGCCTGGTATAAGCATCTAACCGCAGCTGTGACTGAGTTGGTGTGGCCAGCGGTATCTCCCACCAGCCCCAGCACACATACCTTAGGATCTAACGCTAATTTAATTTTAAATCTGCGATTGATCGTCCTGACCACTTCCGTCCAATATCTTGCCAGTTTTGGACATCTCCAAACCATATGTATAAGATCCCCTGTGTTGTTGCACCTAGGGCATTTGTCATCTAGCCTGCCCCCAAATCTAAATAACCTTCTAGGGGTATAATAAGCTCTGTGTATAAGAAATAGGTGCGATGCCTTCTGCGAGGGGGAGACTGATACCGACTGACCCAGCTTCAGTGTTTTTTTGCCACTGGGCATCTGACAGCTTTCCCACATCCGCCTCCCATCCCGCTCTGGGCCCAGCTGCCGCACCTTGAGGTAGTATTTTGTCTACTAGCTGTGTATACACAGCTCCAATCAGTCCCTTGGCGTTTGTTGCTTTAACAACTTTATTAAGGAGAGGCGTTTTACTTTGCTCCATAGGGATAGACCTGAATTGGGTACTTAACGCGTGTCTTATCTGAAGATATTTATAAAATGTATTGCTTGGGATACCAAATTCTATTCTAAGGTCCATAAAGGATTTCAGATTGCTACCAGCGTATAGCTGCAACAGTCTGTAGATTCCGTGGTTTTCCCAGACGGGATGTTTTTCTATGGCCCTTAGTTCCCCCAGAGATTCATTAGACCATATTGGCGAATAATCCGTGATGCCCCTGTACTCCATAATCCGCTTAACTGTCTGCCAGACTTTACTTACTAATTTACATGTTGGTAATTTTCTCTGGAGAGAGCCTGCCTCAAGTGCCTCTGCCAGGCATCTATGTGGGCTGCCTTCCAACATTATTTTATTGCTAACGCTTATTTCGCTACTAGATTCGCAGCCTCCCAGGTGCTGCAGTTGGGCAGCCAAAAAATATCCATACGGGTGGGGAATTGCCAGTCCTCCCTCCCAGGTGGGGCGCTGCAGCGCCTGCAGTTTGATCCTGGCCTGGCCTTTTTTCCAGAGAAGGTCCCTAAATAAGGAGTCTATTTTTATAAACCATTTTCTCCCGATCCACACCGGGGAGTTATGGAGAATATAAAGGATTTGTGGTAACCAGATCGTTCTGATCAAGTTTGCACGCCCTGCCAACGACAGGGGGAGCCGGCACCAGATATCACATTTTTTTTTAAGCTTCGCGAGTAGAGGGACCAGGTTATCCCGGATATAAACATTGGGGTCGCTGGCCAGCTCTATTCCCAGGTATTTTATTTTATCAGTTATTTTTAGCCCAGGGAGGCCGTCGGTGGAGGGGCTATTAATTGAATCCAACTGTAGTAGTGCAGATTTATCCCAATTAACTACTAGGCCCGACGCTTTCCCGAATCTTTCCACCAGTCTCATCGTTCCTTCCAGAGAGGGGCCCGTATCCCCCAGGAATACCAGGACGTCGTCCGCGTAAAGTGCTATTCTTTCTTCCCCGCCCCTCCTCCTGAACCCCTGTATATCCGATGCCCTCCTCATACCCTCCGCCAACGGTTCCATCGCCAGGGCAAACAGGAGGGGGGACAGCGGACATCCCTGCCTTGTGCCTCTCTCCAACGTCAGGCTGTCTGTATACTCATTATTGATCTTTAACTTAGCTGATGGGTGGCTATTAGGGATGAGCTTCGTGTTCGAGTCGGACCCATGTTCGACTCGAACATCGGCTGTTCGACCGTCCGTCGAATTGCGAACGTTATGGGCCGTTCGCGCCAAATTCGTGTGGCGCGTCACGGCCCATAATTCACTGCGGCATCGCAGTGCATTGCTGGCTGATGATTGGCCAAGCATGCACTATGACCCGCATGCTTGGCCAATCACAGCGCCGTCAGTAGAGAGAGCTGTAATTGGCCAAAGCCAGGGTGGCTTTGGCCAATTATGGCTCAGGGGATTTAGTACACGCCCCACACTATATAAGGCCGCCTGCACGGCGGCCCTGTGTAGTGTGTTCCGGTGTGCTGATAGAGAGACAGACAGTGTCATTTGAGTTAGCTAGATTAGGCTAGATCTGTTCCTGCTATTTACATTTAGTGCAGTGCGTCCTGCTCACAGTGTTCAGCTAGATCCGTTCCTGCTATTTACATTTAGTGCAGTGCGTCCTGCTCACAGTGTTCAGCTAGATCCGTTCCTGCTATTTACATTTAGTGCAGTCAGTGCGTCCTGCTCACAGTGTTCAGCTAGATCCGTTCCTGCTATTTACATTTAGTGCAGTCAGTGCGTCCTGCTCACAGTGTTCAGCTAGATCCGTTCCTGCTATTTACATTTAGTGCAGTCAGTGCGTCCTGCTCACAGTGTTCAGCTAGATCTGTTCCTGCTATTTACATTTAGTGCAGTCAGTGCGTCCTGCTCACAGTGTTCAGCTAGATCTGTTCCTGCTATTTACATTTAGTGCAGTCAGTGCGTCCTGCTCACAGTGTTCAGCTAGATCCGTTCCTGCTATTTACATTTAGTGCAGTGCGTCCTGCTCACAGTGTTCAGCTAGATCTGTTCCTGCTATTTACATTTAGTGCAGTGCGTCCTGCTCACAGTGTTCAGCTAGATCTGTTCCTGCTATTTACATTTAGTGCAGTGCGTCCTGCTCACAGTGTTCAGCTAGATCCGTTCCTGCTATTTACATTTAGTGCAGTGCGTCCTGCTCAGTGTTCAGCTAGATCTGTTCCTGCTATTTACATTTAGTGCAGTGCGTCCCGCTCACAGTGTTCAGCTAGATCCGTTCCTGCTATTTACATTTAGTGCAGTGCGTCCTGCTCACAGTGTTCAGCTAGATCCGTTCCTGCTATTTACATTTAGTGCAGTCAGTGCGTCCTGCTCACAGTGTTCAGCTAGATCCGTTCCTGCTATTTACATTTAGTGCAGTGCGTCCTGCTCACAGTGTTCAGCTAGATCTGTTCCTGCTATTTACATTTAGTGCAGTGCGTCCTGCTCACAGTGTTCAGCTAGATCCGTTCCTGCTATTTACATTTAGTGCAGTCAGTGCGTCCTGCTCACAGTGTTCAGCTAGATCCGTTCCTGCTATTTACATTTAGTGCAGTCAGTGCGTCCTGCTCACAGTGTTCAGCTACATCTGTTCCTGCTATTTACATTTAGTGCAGTCAGTGCGTCCTGCTCACAGTGTTCAGCTAGATCTGTTCCTGCTATTTACATTTAGTGCAGTGCGTCCTGCTCACAGTGTTCAGCTAGATCCGTTCCTGCTATTTACATTTAGTGCAGTGCGTCCTGCTCACAGTGTTCAGCTAGATCCGTTCCTGCTATTTACATTTAGTGCAGTGCGTCATGCTCACAGTGTTCAGCTAGATCCGTTCCTGCTATTTACATTTAGTGCAGTGCGTCCTGCTCACAGTGTTCAGCTAGATCTGTTCCTGCTATTTACATTTAGTGCAGTGCGTCCCGCTCACAGTGTTCAGCTAGATCCGTTCCTGCTATTTACATTTAGTGCAGTGCGTCCTGCTCACAGTGTTCAGCTAGATCCGTTCCTGCTATTTACATTTAGTGCAGTGCGTCCTGCTCACAGTGTTCAGCTAGATATGTTCCTGCTATTTACATTTAGTGCAGTCAGTGCGTCCTGCTCACAGTGTTCAGCTAGATCCGTTCCTGCTATTTACATTTAGTGCAGTGCGTCCTGCTCAGTGTTCAGCTAGATCTGTTCCTGCTATTTACATTTAGTGCAGTGCGTCCTGCTCACAGTGTTCAGCTAGATCCGTTCCTGCTATTTACATTTAGTGCAGTCAGTGCGTCCTGCTCACAGTGTTCAGCTAGATCCGTTCCTGTTATCTTCCTACTGACAGGCAGGCTTGTCTGGTTACAGTATATAAAGCTACCTGAAGAAAATTACAGGTGTTCTATCCCAGCTTAGTGCAGCTACAGGCCATTAGTATGTCTGGAAGGCCAAGAAGGAGAGGCAGACAGTCACAAGCCAATAAGAGAGGGCAAGCAGGCTCTGTGTCTAGTGCTGGTCGTGGAGACGGTGCATCCTCATCAGCCCGTGGCCATGGGACACGCTTGGCCTTTTTTTCGGCAGCTGGCCGTGTTGAGCCGCAACATGCAGAAAACTTGGTCCAGTGGATGACCAAGCCGTCCTCATCCTCCTCATCCTCTCTCACCCATGCCCAGGGTGCTTTGTCTGGCAAAGCAGCGGCCTCTTCCCTCAGCTCAATGTCATCAGTGACTCCTTCCCTAGCTCCACCATGTCCTCATGAGGATTCCCTCGAACTGTTTGACCACAGTGTTGGGTACATGCTCCAGGAGGATGCCCAGCGTTTGGAAGGCTCTGATGATGATACTGAGCTCGATGAAGGCAGTAACATGAGCACGGACAGAGGGGGTGCCCAAGAAGGACAGCAATCTGGCAGTCATGCTCCCCCTGCTGCAGCATACTGCCAGGTTTGCTCCAGTGATGAGGAGGGAGGGGATGATGAGGTCACTGACTCAACGTGGGTGCCTGATAGGAGAGAGGAGGAGGAGGAGGAGGAGGAGGAGGAGGAGGAGGAGGCGGCACATCACCAACGAGGCAGGATGCCCTCCAGGGGCCAGCCTAAGGGCAGCACATTGACTGCATCACACCCCAAAGCTCCACATGTGCAGGGCGCTGCAGTCTCTGCGCGTTATTCAAAAAGTTCTTTGGTGTGGGCCTTTTTTGAGACGAGTGCATCAGATCGCACCGCTGCTATTTGAAACATATGTCTCAAGCGTATCTCGCGTGGCCAAAACATCTCCCGCTTGGGTACCACATGCTTGACCAGACATATGTTGACCTGCCATGCAGTTCGTTGGCAAGCATATCTAAAAGACCCACACCAAAGAACAAAGAGGATCTCTCCTTGCTCCTCATCAGCTGAGATTTCCAACCCCACTAGACCTTCAGTCCTCTCTGAGACCTGCAGTGAGAGGAATGAAGGTGTAGAATTAGGTGTGTCACAGCCAAGTACTTGTGGGCAATCTGCTTTTGGTACACCGACGTCAGATTGTACCAGGCAAATTTCCCTGCCCCAGCTGCTGCACCGCCGAAAGAAGTTTGCTCCCAGCCATCCACATGCCCAGCGGTTGAATGCTAGCTTGGCAAAATTGCTAGCACTTCAACTGCTGCCTTTTCAGTTGGTAGACTCTGCCCCCTTCCGTGAGTTTGTGGAATGTGCGGTTCCTCAGTGGCAGGTACCCAAACGCCACTTTTTCTCACGGAAGGCGATTCCGGCTCTCTACCGGCATGTGGAAGGCAATGTCCATGCCTCGCTGGACAGGGCGGTCAGCGGTAAGGTGCATATTACCGCTGACTCATGGTCCAGCAGGCATGGACAGGGACGTTACTTAAGTTTCACGGCGCATTGGGTGACTGCTGGCAGCTGGGAAGGATGCAGGACAAGGTGCAGTAGTGTTGGAGGTTGTTCAGCCACCACGCCTCCAAAATGCTGATTGTGACACACCTCTCTCCTCCACCCCCTCCTCTTCTTCTTCCTCCATGGCCTCTTCCTCGGAACCAGCGGTGCTCCGTAGGCGTTCAAGGGGCTACGCAAGTACGCAGGCCAAAAGATGCCATGCGGTGCTTGAGCTGGTGTGCTTGGGGGACAGGAGCCACACTGGGGCAGAGGTTCTGTCAGCTCTGCAGGGGCAGGTTCAGAGGTGGTTGACGCCACGCCAACTTAAGGCAGGAATGGTGGTTTGCGACAATGGCACCAACCTCCTCTCTGCCCTCTGACAGGGACAACTGACCCATGTGCCCTGTTTGGCTCACGTCCTTAACTTGGTGGTGCAGCGGTTCTTGGGCAGGTACCCGGGCTTACAGGATGTCCTGAGGCAGGCCAGGAAAGTCTGTGTGCATTTCCGCCGGTCATATAATGCCAGTGCTCGGCTGACGGACCTCCAAAAGGAGTTTAACCTGCCCAAGAACCGCCTAATCTGTGACATGCCCACCAGGTGGAACTCGACATTGGCCATGCTGCAGCGGCTGCACACGCAGCAGAGGGCCATCAATGAGTACCTGTGCGACTATGGCACCAGGACAGGGTCAGGGGACCTTGGTTTTTTTTCCCCACGCCAGTGGGCCATGATCAGGGATGCATGCACTGTCCTGTCACCATTCGAGGAGGCCACGAGGATGGTGAGCACTGACAGTGCATGCATCAGTGACACTGTCCCCCTTGTCCACCTGTTGGAGCACACGCTGCGTGGAATAATGGACAGGGCACTTGAGGCAGAACAGAGGCAGGAAGAGGAGGACTTCCTTAGCTCTCAAGGCCCCCTTTATCCAGACAGTGTTCCTGCGTGCCCGCCGATCACACAGGAAGAGGACGAGGAGGAGGAGGAGGAGGAAGATTGTGTCAGTATGGAGGTGGAGCCTGGCACTCAGCATCAGCAGTCTTTAAGGGATCAGTCCCAAGGAACACATGGACTTGTACGTGGCTGGGAGGAGGTGGCTGCGGACGTTGTTGTCCTTAGTGACCCAGAGGACTCCGGACCGAATGCCGCAGCAAACCTATGCTGCATGGCCTCCCTGATCCTGCAAAGCCTGCGTAAGGATCCTCGTATTCGTGGTATCAAGGAGAAGGACCAATACTGGCTGGCAACCCTCCTTGATCCACGTTACAAGGGTAAGGTTGCGGACCTTATCTTGCCATCGCAGAGGGAGCAGAGGATGAAACATCTTCGGGAGGCCTTGCAGAAAGGTCTGTGCAACGCGTTCCCAGAGACTGGGAGGTTACAAACTCCTGTTTCTGGACAACGTGTTGCTGAGGCTTCGGTCAGTCAAAGAAGGAGCGGTGGAGAAGGTGGCCGTCTGACCGATGCGTTCAGACAATTTTTTGGTCCGCAGCCCCAAGGTATGATCGGTTCCAGCAACCATCGCCAGCGTCTGTTTTACATGGTGCAGGAATACCTAGGGGCAAGATCAGACTTGGACACCTTTCCCACCGAAAATCCTCTGGGTTACTGGGTCTTGAGGATGGATCACTGGCCAGAGCTTGCACAGTATGCAATTGAGCTACTGGCCTGTCCTGCATCCAGCGTTCTTTCGGAACGCACATTCAGTGCTGCTGGAGGCGTGGTAACCGATCACAGGGTGCGTCTGTCCACTGACTCGGTCGATCGGCTGACCTTCATAAAAATGAATCAGTCTTGGATCACCACCAGCTACCAAGCACCTGATGCTGATGTAACTGAATAATTTTTTTCAGATCCCTTCAAAGACTGCCTATGCTGATGCTGAGTGACTATCCCTGAGTAATTATCCTCTTCCTCCTCAATCATCACGCTGATAGCTTGTAAGAACATTTTTGGTTCTGGGCGCCACCACCAGTGCCTAAGGCACAATTTTTCAGCCCCTGTTTAACAGGGGCGTGTAATTACAATTTTTGATGTAATACTTTGCAGCAGGGCTCGTTCCTGCATTCCAACTAGAGTGTCTGTGAGGGGTTGCAGTGTTGTGGCACCAGCACCAGTGCCTAAGGCCCAATTTTTCTGCCCCTGTCTAACAGGGGCGTGTAATTACAATTTTTGATGCAATACTTTGCAGCAGGGCTCGTTCCTGCGTTCCAACTAGAGTGTCTGTGAGGGGTTGCAGTGTTGTGGCACCAGCACCAGTGCCTAAGGCCCAATTTTTCTGCCCCTGTCTAACAGGGGCGTGTAATTACAATTTTTGATGCAATACTTTGCAGCAGGGCTCGTTCCTGCGTTCCAACTAGAGTGTCTGTGAGGGGTTGCAGTGTTGTGGCACCAGCACCAGTGCCTAAGGCCCAATTTTTCTGCCCCTGTCTAACAGGGGCGTGTAATTACAATTTTTGATGCAATACTTTGCAGCAGGGCTCGTTCCTGCGTTCCAACTAGAGTGTCTGTGAGGGGTTGCAGTGTTGTGGCACCAGCACCAGTGCCTAAGGCCTAATTTTTCAGCTCCTGTTCAACAGGGGCATGTAATTACAATTCTTGATCTAATATTTCACAGCAGGGCCCTGTGAGGGCTTACAGTGTTGTGGCCACAGCAACACCTAAGGCCCAAATTTCTGCTGAGTATATAGGGCAGGACCCTACTTTCAAACATCTAACTTACAAACGACTCCTACTTGCAAACGGAAGGAGACAACAGGAAGTGAGATGAAATCTACCCCTAGGAAGGGAAATTCTCTCATGTAAGAGTTAATATGGGAAAACAATTTCTCCTTTCCACTGATGCTTTCCAATCCTTGTTCCACAAAAAAACCCAAATTTTCAAAAAACATTTTTCATTGGGACAAAAAAGTGAGGTGAAATCTTCTGAAGAGGAGGAAAGACGCAAAACAAATGTCACAGGGGTGATAACCCTTCCCTATGTTTTCCAAAAAGCTTAGAAAAGATTTTTTGGCTGGAGCTAAACACGTTAAAAATGTTCAAAATTACAAACAGATTCTACTTAACAACAAACCTACAGTCCCTGTCTTGTTTGCACCGCCTGTATACTGCTGTTCAGAGTATATAGGGACCTTTCCTTATTTTAATTTGGGTGCGGGGTTCCCCTTAATATCCATACAAGACGCAAAGGGCCTGGTAATGGACTGGGGGGTACCCATGCCGTTTGTCTCACTGATTTTCATCCATATTGCCAGGACCCGACATGACATTAAACCCGCAAGCAGTTTTAAATGAGATTTTTTCCTTTAAAAATGACATTTGGTGCAGGGACTGTTCTAAACATGGGAAACACGCGTCACTTTACAGGCATACTATAGACACCCCCCAGGTACGATATTTAAAGGAATATTTCACTTTTTTTTTTTTACTTTAAGCATCATTAAAATCACTGCTCCCGAAAAAACGGCCGTTTTTAAAAGTTTTTTTTGCATTGATACATGTCCCCTGGGGTAGGACCCGGGTCCCCACACCCTTTTTAGGACAATACCATGCAAATTAGCCTTTAAAATGAGCACTTTTGATTTCGAACGTTCGAGTCCCATAGACGTCAATGGGGTTCTAACGTTCGTGCGAACTTGCGGTCCGTTCGCGGGTTCTGGTGCGAACCGAACCGGGGGGTGTTCGGCTCATCCCTAGTGGCTATATAGGATTTTTACCCATTTAACAAAGACCGGGCCAAACCCAAATTTATCCATTATTTCCCAGAGGTAGCCCCATTCCAGGCTGTCAAAGGCCTTGGCAATATCCAGCGAAACAACTGCTCTAGGGTCCCCGTCTACTACTGGGGTCTGCAGATTCAAATATGCTCTTCTAATATTTACGCTGGTAGACCTATGGGGAATAAATCCCGTCTGGTCTGGGTGGATCAATTTGTCAATGCATTTGCTTAGCCTGGTTGCCAAAACCTTTGCAAGGATTTTAATATCCGAACAAAGCAAGGAGATTGGCCTATATGAGGCCACCTCTAGTTGGTCTTTCCCTTCCTTTTGAATAAGTATAATATTAGACTCTGACATCGAAGAGGGGAGGCCTCCGTCCGCCAATGCCTCCTCTAATGTCCTCAGGAGGGTGGGGAGCAAAATCCCCCCGTAGTATTTATAAATCTCCAGGGGGAGTCCATCTGGGCCTGGGGCTTTGCGATTAGGCATAGCTGCCACCGCGCTCCTAAGTTCCTCCAGGGTGATAGGGGCCTCTAGGTTCATCTTGTCTATTGTGGTTAGTGTTGGTAGTGTAATTCCCTCCATTAACTTATCTAACCCACCATTACCTGCAAGCTGTTTTGTTTTGTACAGGGAGCTATAGAAGTCAAAGAATATATCCCTTTTTTTCCCAGGGTCCGTAACTATTTCTCCCCTGGGGGATCTAATCGCAGAGATTGTTGAGGACGGGGAGTTGGCGCTAGCCACCACAGCGAGCGTGCGCCCCACTCTTTCCCCCTCCTCAAAAAATCTCCGCCTCTGAAAAAGCCTTTTGTTTTCTGCCTTTCTCATTGTTACCGCTTTATATTCCTGCTGCTTCTTAACCCATGCCTCCCTTAGTACTATATTAGGACACAAAACATACTGCCCTTCCAGGTCTATAACCTCCCTTCTAATACGGTCCTCCTGCGTTTTTGTTTTTCGCTTTGCCCTTGCTATTTGCTGAATTAGGAGTCCTCTGAGGAAGGCCTTTAGTGCGTCCCATACCACCCCCCCTGCCGCCGTACCCAGATTACTCAAAATGAACTCCTTTAGGCTGGTAGAGATTTCTTCCTGGTTCCCAATTACCTCCAACCATACTGGGTTTACTGACCAAGGCCTATATATCTGTCTGTCCCCAGTGCACAATATCAATTTTAGGGGTGAGTGGTCTGATAATCCCCTCGGGCCATAATCTATTTTATGTACTATAGGGAACGCTTCCTTATTACCTATAGCTAAGTCTATTCGGGATAGTGTGCAGTGCGTCCCTGAGTAACAAGAGAACTGTCAGGCGTTTGGATTGCGGATTCTCCATAAATCACACCACCCCACTTCCTCTAGGAACTGCTTGAGTCTCCCCGCCTTTGCTCTCCCTATCCGAGTACCTAATGAGAATCTATCCTGCCGGCTATCAAGAACAGTATTAAAGTCTCCGATCAAAATCAGTGGAATCCCAACCTTGTTCTCTCCTTATTCTAGTAAATGATATAGAATTTCCAGCTTACTAGGTGGGGGAATATATATATTTGCTATAACCAATTCTCTCCCGCCTAATAGACAATGTAAAAAAATATAGCAGCCCAGCGTGTCAATCCGCGCGCTCCTGCAGGTAAACGTCACTCCTTTTTTAATCAATATGCTTACACCTCTCGAATAGGAGGAGTAAACCGCGTGAAATTGCGCTTGAAATTTCCTGCCCCCCAATTTTGTCTTAGTTTCATTTGTTAGATGCGTTTCCTGCAAACAGGACAGAGCGACACCCTGGGCTTCCAACTCTGATAGAACAGCGGACCTTTTATCGGGATCGCTCAGGCCTCTGACATTCCATGAGCAAATACCGATCGTACTAAGCATCAATAAAAAGAAAAATAAAGAAAAGGTTTTTAGCAGATATACAGGTAGCAACCGCATTGTTCAAAGTACGGCACTTACCACATTTTAGCACCCACCCCGGGGCACCCAGCTTCTTAATAATTGTCCTAGCTTCGCTCTGGATCCCAGGCCTACCGTCAATATTGCGACAGTGTTTTGGGGGGTCGCGGGGGGAGGGAAGAGGGGAAAATCCCCTCTCTCTCCAATCCCCACGAACCCCCTCTACTCCCTTCCTTTCCATGTGCATAATGATATACTCCAACCCCATATTTACATTACTACCCTCCCTCCCCCCCTGGTTCATTTTGTTAATGTGTTTGGGTCCCAAATAGGGACTACGTGACTTTTTATCCAGTGACTTTCCCTTTATCCCCCCGTGCCTATTTCGGCTCGCCCTGAGGGCTTTTGTAGTGACCCAGTTTACCCAGTGCCTCCCTTTCACTCTTACTGCCAGCCATTCCCTCCCTTCACCCTCCTCCCACTCCCCGCCCCCCCTCCCCCCACCCACAGCAAAATCCCCAGGGGGAACCCCGAGGTGCTGAGACAAGTGCAGCAAAAAAAACAAAGCAATACACTCCACATCCCAGATCGTGCACCATCCCACATTTAGGACTTGCACAACCACTGCATCACGCTCCCCCCCCTCTCCGGCCCTCCCTAATTAGAAAAAGAAATACAATCAGCCCTCCCCCCACCCATCAGTCCCCCCCCACCATCCGCTTTTTAATACTACAGCATTTTAGTCTGTCCTCTTTATACTCTTCCTTTGCAGCCCTCTTATCTTCTCAGGGTTGAATGGGCCCTTGATGGTCCTCCAACCATGCTGCGACCTTGTCAGCTGCATCAATAAATAAACTGACCCCAAAGCTTCCACCCTCAATCGTGCTGGATATAGTAAGGCATATGGAATTTTATGAGCCCTTAGAGCTCGTTTAACTTCCAGGAAGCCTGCCCTTTTTTTTTGCAGATCCGGGGAAAAATCGGGGTACAGGGAGATCCTACTGCCATTATGGGAGATATCCCCTATCGCTCTTGATTTTTGCATTAGCACCACTTTGTCCTTATAGCAGAGCAGTTTCAGGATCATTGGTCTAGGGCGTCCCCCCGATGCAGTTGGTCTAGTAGGAATTCGATGCGCCCTCTCGATGGCAAAAAAGGGTGAGAATGAATCGGGCCCAAAAAAGTCTTTAAGCAGCTTTTCCATAAAGGTTTCAGGACAAGGGCCTTCGCTTCCCTCCGGGAGACCCAGGACCCGAACATTGCATCTGCACATCCTGTTCTCCATTTCATCCAATTTAATTCTATACATTTCAAACTGCGTTTGTATGTTCTTAAATTCCCGCTGCATCGGGGACACTGTGTCCTCAAGTTGGCTCAGTCTCTCCTCTATAAGGGCAGTCCTCTCCAATACCTTCTGAAGCTCCTGGCTCATAGAGCGAAGTTCTACCTTGAGGCCCCCCAGTTGGTCGCACAAATCCCGCAGGGACCCCTTACAGGAGTTCACCGCAGCCAGTACCTCTTTTAATGTGGGCTCTGGCTCAGTTATTTTTGTAGGGGCAGCTGAGGTCCCGCTATTTTGAGGAGTTACTTTCTCCAGGGGGGCTATCTCTGGGCTTTTTTTATTTGATGCATTTTTGATACCCGCCGGTGTTGCTGCTGGGGCTGTTAACATTCTGCCCACACTCTTTCGCTCGCCAGGTGGCCCTGTCTGTGTTTTCTCGTGGGGAAGCTGGTTGCCTTTAACGGGGGTATGAGCAGGGGTATGTGCAAACTTTTCCAATTTTGCTGCAGCTGTTGCCGCTAGGGGTGTCGGCGCTACCGAGCCCCCCCTGTCCTTAGTTGGGCGAGTTGCCTTTGCTGCTAGGTTTTCATTAGACTGTTGGGGGTCCTCTCCCTTTTTTCTGGTCATCATTGGGGTATTTAACGAGGGTGAGAGAAAAAAAATAAATAAATAAATAAAAATAAAAAGAGGAAAGCGTGGTACCGGTGGCAACTTGCCCCTTAGCTTCGATGTATTATAACCAAGGGTTACCACGAGTCCCCCACTGCCACACGCCCTATGAGGGGGCCGTGTTAGTCCCAAAATCTCAAAAAGAAAGCTTGGTTAGACTTTTCCTTCTCTTCTTCCTTTCTCTTCCTCTACGCTCTCTTCGTCCTCTGTTACCCAAGAGCTTCTTTTACACTCCTTGCTGCACTCTGCACTTCTCTTTCCCCACTCCCCCTGCCTCTTACTTCTTCTACCTTATCCAAGGCTTAGATACCGGCCGCTGTAGGAGGCATAAGGCATGGAGTATTGCAGGGTATAAGCTAGCAGACTTGCAAACTACAAAAATGCTGAGAAAGTGTCCTTTATAAACTAAGCCCCCAGGGTGCTCATACCTGACCTGTCGATGCTTCAGGGCCACTCTCTCCCAAACGCGTCTGGTGGGCGTTTCAACGTTGGCTGAGATCCGCTTCTGTTGCTGTTGTTGTAGCTGTGGCCGCGGCGGAAGCAGGAGGGGGAAGATTAGATACAATGCTGAAGCTGAAGCAGGCACTTTTGTCTTAGGATCCCAGATCTCTGGTAGCGGACTCCGGCGGCTCCCGCAGGTCTCGCGAGGTTCCCGGGGGTTGCCAGGCATCCAGCCCACGCCACCACGAAGGAGGGGGGAGCTCACCGCGCGGCCCGTGTGGAGTGCGGGCTAAGCTGAGCCCGAGCCAGTGTCCTTCAGCGCGGTGCTACAGGAGCAGCGGTAGTAAAAAGCAGCTATCTCGGCATCCGACCGATACAGGTAGCAGGCATCAAAGGCCGGGGGACAGACCAAGCCAGCAGCCGGCTAGATGGCGGGGAGGGGAGGATCAGCGGAGACAGGGCTGAGCAGCATGCAGTCCGGAGCTAGGAGGGAGCTCTCACACACACCCTCTCACAGCGGCATCCGGTCACGCCCCCCCTCAGCAGCTAGAGCTTATTAAGTGTTTAGTTTCACCTAAGCGTGGGATTCCTACACAGATACTATTTATTCCAACGTGTACTTGTGGGCAGCAAATGAACAGCATGAATCATAAAATAGGAACGTTAATTCAAGGTCAGGATTTTTTTTTTTTTATTAACACTGAAGCATAAATAAGAATAGCTACAAAACATACTGGCCTTACTTGGCCCCGGTGCACACTGAGGCAGCGCGACTGCCTCAGGCGACCTGGACACGACAGGGGCGGCAACTTGCAAAATGACTTCTATATAGAAGTCTATGCAAGTCGCGTCAATTCGCCCCCAAAGTAGTACAGGAACCTTTTTCTAAGTCAGAGCGACTTGCATCGCTCCGATTAGAACGGTTCCATTGTACAGAACGGGACGCTACTTGTCAGGCGGCTAGGTCGCCTGACAAGTCGTCCCTGTTTGAACTGACCCTTACAGACCAGCTACTCAAATCAACAAACCTACCCAATAGGACTTCATATAAATGCATTTCATTCATATCCATTGAGGGACACACTCGGAGTCTTAAGGGATAAATAAGTTCCCCAAACAAATAAATGCATATATTTTTTTTCCGGTAAAAAAAAAGTGCATTTATTTTTTTAATATCTGGAGCCTGTAAAGCACATGTGATCAGCAGATCTCAAGCTCCTGCAGACTGAAGACCTCCCATCTTCGCCTGGTCTTCCTTCCGGGTTCACGCTCTCTAGCCATTTGAATGGCCCTCAGTGTGTGCTGAGCATGTGCAGGGACATTATCAGCTGGACCCAATCTTTTAAACAGCACAAGTGTAAGAGATATTTATCGTACCTACTGGTAAGACTTATTTTAGGCTCACCTGTAGAGCAAAATTAAAAATAGGCGTTGAATACCACTTCAAACCTTTTGGGTTGTATTGTTACATTAGAAACTAGCAATAAAAAATAAATTATAGGCCAACTCAGAGTAATACACCTTCCCATTAACAGCATTCCTTGGTTTTTGCTTGTGTCCTAGGAGGATGGGTGTACTTTATTTAGCTCCTGCTTGGGAAAATTAAAAAAATATATATATATTTATTTTCTTTTTTAAGCTTTGCCATTGCAAGTCAGAAGGCTTTTTTTATTTTAATGCATTGGGATACAAAAAAAAACACTTCTGTGTGCAGCAGCCTCCCCTCATACTTACCCAAGCCCCATCTAGATCCAGTGATGTAAGAATGTCTCGGCTGCCCGGGACTCCCCTCCTCATTGGCTGAGACAGCAGCGCGGCGCCATTGGCTCCCGCTTGCTGTTAAAGTCAGTCGGCCAATAAGAATAGAAAAAGGGGCCGGACCGCAGCTCCGTGTCTGAATGGACACACGGAGCTGTGACTTGGCTCGGGTGCCCCCATAGCAAGCTGCTTGCTGTGGGGGTATTCAACAGGGGGGAGGGGCCAGGAGCTCCAGTCAGGGACCCGAGAAGAGGAGGATCTGGGCTGCTCTGTGCAAATCCATTGCACAGAGAAGGTAAGTATAACATGTTTGTTATTTTTAGTCTTTTTAAAAAAAAAAAAAAAAAAAACTTTACAATCGCTTTACATTTGCTGCAGAGCATTTTCAATTTTCAGCATGTCAGATCTCAGGCTGAGCATTGGGGGCTGCCTCTTTTCCATTGGTTTGGCCATGAAGGGGGCTAACACTGACTACTGATGTCATCCACTGGGTCCAGCATGAAGAAGCATCTCCCTCTTGCAAAGAGTTTACAGAGACTTTTTGTTATGCTTTATATTCTGCGATACAAATAAAATGTCCAGAAGTCTAAGGTCCTATCTTAAGCATAGATAATTGTAGAGAAATTCTGTTGACATGCAGTTAATATCAATGCTTTGAAACCTATGGTGGCTCTGGTAGCTGAGAGGTGTGTCAGGAACAAACTCGTGGCAGAATGGTTTTCCATTTGTGTAGAAGTAGACAGATTATGGCATTAAAAAGGGAGATGTTGGGGGGGGGGGGGAGATAAAATGTATAGGGAGGTGGAAGAGGAAATGACATTGGTCACTGACCCTCACTTGTTACCAGGTTTTGTAAGTACTTCAGGCCTTGATTCTTTGGGCTGCAACATGTCTGAGTCTAGACACCAGGAGTATGGTAGATAGTCCCATTGTACCAGGTGCAGTGGCTGTTTGCATTGCACTTACTGATGGTGCCAATGTCTGGAGTCCATGTAGTCCTCTTCCTTGTCTTCAGAGTCCTTGGCTCCATCAGTTGTAGCTGGGTCCTCCCAACTGAGTTTTTTTTTTTTTACAATGGTCAGGCAGGAATTTATGTTCCAAATTATCCAGTAATCTACAGACTCTGATCATTAGAGGCCATAAGCGAGCGCCTACACCCAGGCCGGTGTCTTGCCGAGAAAGTTCCCCCGGCGGATAAGGTCCCCCTTGTACTGCGCAGGCGCAGCGCTTGCGCAGTACCAATGACCAGGAGCCACCGAAAATAGCCGAAGATGAAAAACTTCAATCAGCTGTACACGGCGCCTGCGCCCCGGGTCCAGGCTGAAGCCCCACCATCCAAGTGGACCTAGAGGGGGAATAAAAAAGTGCCGAGCGAAGCGAGGCCGTGCCCGAAGCGTGGCGAGCGGCCCTCTTACAGGCGCCGTGTACAGCTGATTTTTTTTCTATTCGCCTTCGGCTATTTCCGCCGGCTCCTACTGCGCAAGCGCTGCGCCTGCGCAGTAGAGGGGGGTCCTTTTCCCCCGAGAGGAACTTTCTCGGCAGAATACTGGCAGATTCTGTATTAGATTTGCCCACAGCCTTAGCAACTCTCAAGCCATTGGTCACAGAGAATGAATGATTCTGAATCCCTCAAGTCCTTGCCAGATATGGTTACAGATGAGGAGTCACACTGCTGTCTACTGCTATAACTTCCAAGATAAATCTATTCTAGCCCTTATTGATGCAATGTGCACTACTCTGATAATAGAGGATCCTTCCTCGTATACATGATGAGAATATCGGACAGATGATTGTCCGTTTTTGTTTTTTGCAGGTTTGTCTCATCTCAAACACGAAGAGGCTATTAAACGTACAAAAAAATCTTTTATGACAGAATATGTGACAAGTGATGTAGTGTATTCTTTCATTTCTGAGCATGCGTGGTTTAGCTCTTCCTATTATTTTTATTGGACAAATCCTGTACTGAATTAAAACCCCATGATTTGGTATCATTCTAGAAAACGTTTTGTCCCTCAAACTGTTTTATTATGAAGATTGGAAACCCCAACAGGATGTTTGCTCCCCATAAGTGCTTGCTGGCCTTGTATTCATTTGGTGCAGATTTTGTTGAGAAGTAGTCTCTTTCCTCTGTGGATCCGGTCAGATCTCCCCTTACCAAGACATCCACTATTCTGGTGGCCGATACCCCTGCTTTTAATAATTTAGCCAATAAAAAGTTGGAAGTCTTCTCCAGCACTCTAGTCACATTGGCAAGTTCCACCTTACACCCAGGGATGGGACAAGGGGTGGGCAGGAGGGAAAGTTGCCCTGAGCGCAGTGAAGCAAAGGCCCAAAAAAAAGATGCTGGGTGGTACATACATTCTACGGCATGTATTAATAGAGGGTGGAGCGTGCAATTCTGGATTCTTGCCCTGGGTGCTGGACAACCCTGGCCTGCTACTGCTTACCCCCAATTCTGGTTTTGACTTTACTTTCTAAGGCCCGATTCACACCTATGCATTTTTAGTGCTTTTTGCAGAATTATACTATAGTACATATAATATGGTTTCCTATGGAACACGTTCTGTAGTGCAAATCTGCAAAATGCCTTAAAAAGGCAGAGGTGTGAATCAGGCCTCAGACCAGATCTGACTTGGTGAAACCTCTAAGAAGGATCTAACCATTGCTTTGAGGATCTTTAGCCAAAGTGCTGGACTGTGGTGCAATTTTGTGAGAAGCATTTGACCTGTATGCCTTTCAAGAAACAACATCTCTTCGGACCAGCCCTCGATGTTTTCATCATGGATAGTTAGTCAATTCGAAAAAAAAAGTCCACCTACTTCAACCAAAATACAAAAAAATCCCATATACACAATCCTACACCCCCAGTTGATCCAGAGGATGTCGAAAAACCCCAGGAAAGCATGATCCAATTTGCTACAGCAGGGGAAAAAAATTCCTTCCTGATCCCCCCGAGAGGCAATCAGATTTTCCCTAGATCAATTTTACCTATAAATGTCAGTACCCAGTTATATTATCTACATTTAGGAAAGAATCCAGGCCTTCTTTTAAAGCAATCTACTGAGCTGGCCAGAACCATCTCTGGAGGGAGTCTATTCCACATTTTTACAGCTCTTACTGTGAAGAAACCTTTCTATATTTGGAGATGAAATCTTTTTTCCTCTAGACATAATGAGTGCCCCCTTGTCCTCTGTGATGACCCTAAAGTGAATAACTCAACACCAGGTTCATTATATGGACCACTTATGGATTTGTACATGTTGATCATATCCCCTCCACCCCCCCCTTAATCTCCTCTTCTCAAGAGAGAATTCAGTTCCTCTAATCTTTCCTCATAGCTGAGCTCCTCCATGCCTCTTATCAGTTTGGTTGCCCTTCTCTGCACTTTCTCCAGTTTCCCTCATATCCTTTTTGAGAAGTGGTGCCCAAAACTGAACTGCATATCCCAGATGAGATCTGGAGGTCTGATATCTATCTCTCTCTCTGGAGTCCATACCTCTCCTAATACAAGAAAGGATTTTGCTCGCTTTGGAAACCACAGCTTGGCATTGCATGCTATTATTAAGCTTATGATCTATCAGAACCCCCAGATCCTTCTCCATTATGGATTCCCCAGTTGTACTCCCCCTAGCATGTATGATGCATGCATATTCTTAGCCCCCCCCAAGTGCATAACTTTACATTTATCAACATTAAACCTCATTTGCCACATAGTCACCCAATTAAACAGTGCATTGAGGTCGGCTTGTAAATTGGAGACTAGGGATGCACCGAAAATGGCCCTTTCGGCAAAAAGCCGAAAGAGAATTCTTGCCAATACTGGTGCCTAAAATGGGGCGGGGCACCACCGCCTATCAGGGGGGCTTCCTATATCATAGAAGAGAGGAGAGCCGCCGCCTGTTTGATTACAGCACCGGGAACATCACAGCTTTCATTTCAATAGCTGTGTGTTCATCGCTGCGCGCCGTCATACAGCCCCTCCCCCTTGTCCGGGCACTTTGATAGACAGATCACCCGTCCAAAGAAAGCTGTGATGTCAAACAGGCGGCGGCTCTCCGATCCCTTCATTGGCTGTAATGTGGACTCAGGCTGCACTAATGGGGATACTGGCTGCAATGGGGACACAGGCTGCACTACTGGGGACACTGGCTGGCTGCATCTGATGGGCACTGGTGAGACTGCATTTATCTCTTATATCATGTCCGCAGTCTTTGATTCTCTGACCATGTCCTGTACCATGTCTGCATTCTGACCTTGTCCCCAGTCTCTGTCCATCGCCTGTACCATGTCCCCAGTCTCTGACCATCTCTGCAGTCTCTGATCATCTCCTGTACCATCTCTGCAGTCTCCAATCATCTCCTGTACCATGTCCCTAGTCACTGACCATCTCCTGTATAAAAATATTTTTAAAAACAGTCACTTTCGCTATAGGTGTTTCGGTATCGGTTTGAGTTTTCGGGATCAAGGAAGATTTATTTTCGGTATCGGTTTCGGCACCAAAAAACCCATTCGGTGCATCCCTATTGGAGACATCCTGTAAGGGCGGCATTCCACTGCAGAGCTTGGTGTTATCTGCAAAGACCGAAATGTTACTTTTAATCTCACACCCTATATCATTTATAAAGATATTAAAAAGTGAGGGTCCCAACACTGAACCAGATTTGGTGGTAAGAATGCCCTCATTTTTCAGTGGACTGCAAAGTCCTCTACCTCTCTGACCCACTCCACTCCTTTGATGTAGAGACTCCCCATGCTTGGTTTCTCGTCCACCTGCAAAGTCTGCCAAATCCTCAGACAAGCCTTCCTCTGTATGAAGGTGTGCCCTCACATTCCAGAGTGGGAGGACATCTGTTAGCCTTTGTGAACACTTGAACATCTTGCATTCCAAATGCTTGGGTGTGGGAAGTGAGGTTCCAGGGTTGCAAACTATTTTTTGTTACTTGCTGCCTCACTTTATCCCTTCAAACCTTTCTGTCTCCTCACAGACAGGCAGCTCTTCATCTCTTTTTTATGGCAGTAAATTCACTACAGTGTGTGTATTATATATTTTTATTTTGATTTACTCAAGTACAAGCCAATGGCCACTGCCCTCACCTAGAACTGGCCTTTGCAGCAAAAACCAGAGAAAACCCCTGCTCAACTTACCGACCAGCCTGCAAACGACTGAATGTTCCTGTCTAACAGTATGCGTTAAAAACAGGGGTTTAGTCTGCACACATTTGCAAATACATGCGTAAGCTGCAGAGCCCCATCAAGGCTCTTTTCTTTAGTCCGTGGAAGCACATGCATTATAATGGATAGGAGGAGGGCAGGTGAGCCTGGAGGGAGCCCACCCACCCCTCCCTAAAGGCACAGGGGTTCACTGGACACATAGTGTTGGCTGTCATGCACAGCTGCACCAGATTTTGTACTCTCCAGTTTTAGTAAATCAACCCCCATGGTGTTCACTCTACTAACAGCAGGCCCTATATGACACTCAAGATTTGTGAGTATTTATTAGAGAAGAAGTTTAAAAGAAAAAAAAAACAAAAAAAACAGAAAACACAGGAGGTGTAAGTGGATATTAATATTCATTCACTTTAATATCTTAAACTGTACTTTATGGCATCTTAACAGGAAGAACATCAAGTCCCTTATTAGAGAGTTGTGTGTGAAATGGAAGTACTGTAATTCAGATTTAGGTTAATTCTTCAGCTGCCACTTTCAATCCTGAACACAGTTTATTAAAAGTTCAGCAATAGTGGCCAATTCTGTTCTCCAGAAGATGAGTGACAATTGTAGGCTTCTTTCAACCAGCTGATGAATATTTACCTCAAAAATACCAAATGTTATCACCAGATTTGACAGTGCCTCTAGATTGTATCTTGCTGTGGAGTTTGCGCTCTCCACTCTGATCATTTCTCAGTTCTCAGATGACTCCGGTAACAGAAGGTGGTAGAAGTCAATGTCACACTCGACACAGCTTGAGTGGAAAGTTCTCTGTGATGAGATGGTCATCCTGGAGAACGACAACTACATTCACCTCAAATTCTGTCAAAGAGGAATAAAGTTTAGTTGGCACACAGTCTGCTGGGTGCAATGGGCCCCATCGTCACACTCAGAATACAAGACGATACTTCACCTATTTTGAAGTTGGTGGTTTCCAAGGTTGGGCAGGTGAACAGTCTGGGAAATATCATGTAGATGGGTATTGAGAGGCCTCTGCACACATCACCCTCTGCTATCTGGATATTTTGGATCTCTGTGGCATCTCTAGCGTAGCCTTCTGCACAGCCTAAGAAAAAATTCAAACCATTGTTCAAAACACTCTAGTGATATAATAACCCTGCAATAATATAAGAGTGATAAAATCATGGCTGTTTGATAAGCAAGGTCAGGATTTTAGGCCTGACCATTTTTCTTAATGAATTAAAGGATTTGTTTACCTTTACAGAAAGAATGTTAAAAGAAAAAAAAAAAAAACACCAGACAAAAGCCCCGAATTACCTACGGAGTTGCCGAGCTTTCAGCACCCCCACAGCCGGGGTCCAGCAGTCAGAGAATTTGAACTTCCCACTCTTTTCTGTGAGCGCTTTCCGGATGGTCCAGATCAATTTTGATTGGCAAGTGCCATCACTGTAACAGCCCTGCCCAATCAGAATCAATCTCATCTGTACCAGAAGCATTGAAGGAGAAGAGCTGGAATTTCAAATCCCCCAACTGCTGACAGCTTAGCAACCCAGGAGATAAGTACAACGGGCACCAGGGAGTGATGGTGTCTAGTGTCAGTTCACCTTTACATTTTTTTTCTGTAAAAGGTGGACCAACCCTTCAGGGTGCTTTCACATGGGCTGTACGATCAGGTCCGCCTGTCAGTTTTTCAGGGGAATCTGATCGGACCTTGCAGTCTCCCCTATGAAACACTGGATGTCAGCGGACACATGTCACATGATACACTCCCCTTACCTACAACTCCTTCACAGCCGGTCCTGAAATCAGTGAAATAGTGTTATGTAAGAGTGCCAAGGCAAAGCAACTGTATTCGAGGATTGTAAAGAATAAAGTACAGTAACCTTTTAAATGGAATCCATCATTATAAAAATGGGAGCTGCCTTTTTTTTTTTATATATTTAAATCGTAGGCTCTGGGTCTGTCATCTTTATCCTCGCTTCATGTCCCACACCAATATATATATATATATATATATATATATATATATATATATATATATATATATATATATATATCCTCAATACCAGAAAAACATGATCAACTCTTAGGTCTGTTGTGACTGATGGTACTGCCTAGACTATCTAATCATAGAACATTACCCAGAATCAAGAAGTGGTTATTCAATGGTTCAGCCCAGGTCTTTGAACGTGGCACCAACGTCCGATAAAGTGGAACTAAGTTGTTAACAAGCCATTTCCAAACAGCCTCCGGTCGGCACCTTCTCCTGTGTGCCAGTCTTCAGCCATCTTCATTAGCTGGCGTGGGATGACTTTATTCCTGCCGACAGGAATCAGGCTGACGACCTCTGCAACCTGAACTGCCCATGCACAGCTCAGTTTCCAGTTTGGGGTCGCTTTGTGCAGGTTACTAGGTGTAGTTAATTGCAGAAGAGACACCGCCTGCTCACAGCATAGAACAGAGGAACTTTAACCTCAATTAAAGTGCCAAGGTACAGCTAACCTCACCTGCAGCAAAATCATGGGGGAAAAAAAAATGCAACTGATATGTGAATGTTTAAAAAGTGCAAGGAAAAAGGTTTCATGACTTAACCACTTGCCAACCAGTCGACACAGTTTTACTGCGACAGAATGGCACAGCTGAGAGAAACAACATTATGTTACGTCGCTTTGCCCTGTAGCCACTAGGGGTGTGCGCCCGCTGCTCGCCCCCGGAGCCGATGTGAGTGCCCAGCGATGATCACTCGTGACAGAGCGAGAACCGGGATCTGTGTGTGTAAAACACACAGATCCCGGTTCTGAGGGCAGAAGAGACTGATCGTGTGTTCATACAAAGTATGAACAGCGATCTGTCATCTCCCCTAGACAGTCCCATCCCCCCCTTCAGTTAGAACACACACGAGGGAACACAGTTAACCCCTTGATCGCCCCCTAGTGTTAACCCCTTCCCTGCCAGTGATATTTTTACAGTAATCAATGCATTTTTATAGCACTGATCGCTATATAAAATGCCAATGGTCCCAAAAATGTGTCCGATGCGTCCGCCATAATGTCGCAGTCCCATTAAAAAAAAAAAAAAAACACCGCAGCTCGTTGCTATTACTAGTAAAAAGAAAAAAAAAAGAAGAAATAATAAAAATACTATAAATATGCTATTTTGTAGACGCTATAACTTTTTCGCAAACCAATCAATATATGCTTATTGCGATTTTTTATTATCAAAAATATTATAGAAGAATACATATCGGTCTAAAATGAAAAAAAATTAGCTTTTTAAAAAAAAAAAAAAAAAAAAATGGGGATATTTATTATAGCAAAAAAGTATAAAATATTGTGTTTTTTCTTCAAAATTGTCGCTCTTTTGTTTATAGCGCAAAAAATAAAAAACGCAGAGATGAGCAAATACCACCAAAAGAAAGCTCTATTTTTGGGGGGAAAAAAAAAGGACGTCAATTTTGTTTGGGTGCAACGCCGCACGACCGCGCAATTGTCAGTTAAAACGACGCAGTGCCGAATTACAAAAAATGGCCTGGTCATTGAGCAGCCAAATCTCCTGGGGCTGAAGCGGTTAAAAGGAAGCATAGAAACACACTGCAAACTCACCACAAGTCTCAACTCGTACCAGCTGCAGCTCAATACTCTTAATGGCGACCTCCGATGTCTCCACAATCAGCTCCCCTGTCAGAGGCTGTGTGATGAGGCAATTGGTGGAGTCCAGGTGACCTCGGATGAGAAATCTCGGTAGAGAGACCCTCTGAAGAACAAGAGCCAGTCATGTTAAGGCCGCACACTGATACAACAATGCCTCTTTATAATAAATAAGATATCACTAAATGTATTTAAATGCCTGAATGTGACTAGGTATCGGCCTTTTTCAATTTCCTATACATCAACATTCAGATTGGGAGAAAGAGAGGCAAGGTGGGAAAACAATTTGTACTGCATGCAAATGTACTGACAAAGAACAGGCGGATAGGAGGAGAGTGCAAAGCTCTGAATAAGTAAGCAGAAGGATGACCCTATCAATCTGCTGCTCCCCAAGTGTCCAATCAGCAGGCTTGGGTGAAGTGCGATTCCTGAACCATTAGGCAGTTTGCACTGCCATCTGCCAACCGATCTGGGGGTGCCATTAACTTTGTAATGACACTCCTAGCGGTTCGTATAGGGCAGTGCAAACTGCATGCCAGAGACATGCGATGCGGGAACCAGCACTAGAATCGCATTCCTGCATCACAATAGTGTGAACCGAGTCTAAAGCTCCCGAACATGCAGCAGTTCCAAAACATGATATAAAAGAATTCAAATCTGAATAGTAATCTGTACATAGACTGCAATGAAGGAGCTGGTAAACTGACCTACATTTTCTTAATACAGTCCTACTGGTCTCCTGGCTGATCATTTGAAAAATTAGCAGTTCTGACTGCCAACACCCTAATATACCATCCTCAATGGGCCATGGTGACATACCAGGGGCTCAGATAAGTAGACCAAAATATGCAACAAAGCTTAGCCGTCTCTCCGTCCCATCCCCCCTAAACAAGCAGTTTATACTTCCATCCTTAGAGGTTTGTGCTTATTCCAGGTACCAGTATGTGGTGGAATCTGTTGTGCAAGGCATAGACACTGACAGGCTGCCTCTGTGCTCTGCTTTAAAGTAGATGTAAACCCAATAAAGACAATCTCATAAGTTTCTATAAGGTAAAGTCATTCTAAAACCAAAGAATTAGGACTGTCGCTCCAGGCTCCTTTCTTATCCAAATCCAGTGACTTCCACCGAGGGAGCAGGCCAGGGGAGAGATGGATGCAATATAAAAGGAAAAACACCCCAGATAATGCACACTGACAAAGCCCAACAATTACTATAGTAAGAGCAGCACCAGACTAGGCTCTGTCCAGGCCACACCCCCAATGTGTTTCGTCCTGGAGTGAAACGCGTTGGTGGCATGGCTGGGACAGCCTGGGCTGAAGCTGCTCTTACTAAAGTCACTGTTGGTCTTTGTCAGTGTGCGACATCTAGGGCGTTTTTCCTTTATAAGGTCATTCCAAAAAGCCATTTTCAATATTTTATCCACAGCTTTAATTAAAATACCATAAAAGTACTTATCCAGGCACTTCCTGTGGCAACAATACTCTGTCCCTGCCTCCCAACTTGTGCTTCTGCATGGTCACCCGGGTTTCATTGTCACCACCAGAAAACCTGCCTATGAAAAACCATGCAGCTGTTGCTGGAGTGCATGTAGAGAGGAAGTGGCTGCAAACAGGCTACTGAAGGTCAGAAGCACCGAGGTGCAACACAGGATTAAAAAAATTAAAAATAAAACCCTGCAATTGTACACACATGGAGAGCATGTAAATGACAGCACACATAACAGGGCTCTCCTCTTTTTTTCTTTTTTTGAATTCCCAAAGCATACAGTGCACAAAGCTTATGAGCTTTTTTTTGTAAAGAATTGCAGTGATAAAGGCCCTATAATTGCCGCTCTAAATTTCATTCACTGGGTTTACATTTGCTTTAAAGTGTTTGTAAAGGCAGAAGGTTTTTTTTATCCTAATACATTCTCTGCATTAAGATAAAAAAAACTTCTGTGTACAGCAGCCCTCCTAATACTTACCTGAGCCCCATCTCTGTCCAGCGATGTCCACAAGTGCCTCAGCCGACTCTCCCTTCTGATTGGCTGAGACACAGCAGCGGTGCCATTGGCTCCCGCTGCTGTCAAAGTCAGTTAGCCAATCAGAGAGAGAGGGGGCGGGGCCAAATGGGGCTCCGTGTCTGAATGGACACACAAAAAACTGTAGCGCGGTTTGGGTGCCCCATAGCAAGCTGCTTGCTGTGGGGGCACTCGGCAGGAGGGGGGGGGGGCAGGGAGCACCAGCCAGGGAACCGAGAAAAGGAGGATCCGGGCTGTTCTGTGCAAAACCACTCCACAGAGCAGGTAAGTATGTTGTTATTTTTTTTTTTTTTTTTTTTTAGAAAAGATCACATCACAATTATTTAAGTTTGCTGCAGAGCATTTTCAGTTTCCAGCATGTCAGGTCTCAGGCTGACAATCGCTGTAACCACCCTATAGCAGTTTCACTGCTACAGGACAGCCGCTGTGTGCAGGATCGCATAATATATATATATAATAATAATACATATACATACACACACACACACACACTTGCGTGATCCAGCACTTCCTGGTAGTTAGTGCAAATGCACGCCACCACTGGCTCGCTCCCACTGTGATTATTCACAGCAGGAGCCAAGAGGCAGGCACCGCGGACTGATTTGGTACACAGGCAGGGTTAACAGTTCCCAAAAAAGCAGAGGTGATCAAATGCCACCAAAACAAAACTATTTGTGGGGAAAATAAAATTGTCCTTTTTGTGTACAGCGTCGCACGACTGCGCAAATTGCCAGTTAAAGTAATGTAGGGTAGTGTTGCTAAAAATGGCCTGGTCAGGAAGGGGAGTAAATCTTCCAGATGTCAAGTGGTTAAGACCCATAGGAGATTATAAATGACTTGGTAACCATTTAACCCCTTGCTGCAAAAGTGTAGCAAACCGGGTAACTGACACCGAAAGAGTAATATACCACCATGTAATATAAAATAAAAAACTTTGATGGTGCTATACTATGTTAACACCCTTAGGAAACTCTAGAAGCACATTGCCTCCTTAAACGCTGCAGCTCATAGTACACATCAATAAATCTTTCATTGTAATGTCAAATGCTTCCCAGTAGCCCACACAGATCAGTGTGTATTATAAACGGGCACCTTAAGGTGTACAGTACAGTTTGTTCCAATTTACTGTAATTCTACCCCAATTATAAAGAAGCCAAATTCCTCACATTCTGCCACTCTGTATATTATGATCGTTTGGAAGGTTCACACTGTACTGTTCGGATGGGTCCAGGCACAAAACTTATTTTGCTTTCTCTGCAGCTTCTCCAAAGCAGTAGCTTGGCCAGATTAAGAGTAATGATCCTCAGTGCGTTGGCGGTTTTCGAGTCACACGCCATCAGTAGTCACCCTGAATTAACGTCTGGGGAAAGTGACAGGCGACACATTACTGACAGAGGAACAGAGAATTCCAGGAGGGGGCATTTAAATCATTAACAAATATTTCTCTACGCTGCAATAAAAGCAGGCTGTGAACATTCACAGGGCAGCAAAAAAGCCCATCATGTTCCAGAGAGCAGCTCGGTGGCGGATTATGAAGTAACTGAAGGAACGCACATTGTTCTACTTCAAAAGATTTGTGTCCTTTTGCACTGACCAGATGGAGATGGACACTAAAGACCTGCAGCCTCTGACAATACAAAGATCCTCGTATATCAAAGTGACAAGAAATGTCCTCATCCCCCCACAGGCACCAGAGAACTTTAGGTTCCAAAAGTCATTGTCCAGGGCAGGCCTGACTTAACAAATGTCAGTTCTTAAAAAGGACAAGTTCACGATTTTTAGGGTGGAATATGTAACATGTTCCCAAAGCTGCAGCCGCTCCCCGATCCTCCCCCCTTCCCTGTAACAGCAGTATGGGGAGAACTTCCCTGTATTAGCTGTCACTTTTTGAAATCAGCGTGGCCCTGTGGGGCTCCACCCACACTGCCAAGTCATTCATTCACACAGCTGTGTGTGAATGAACTACAAGCCCCAACATCCTTTGCGGCTGTCAGCTTGTAGTTTTCAATGAACTACCACGGCACTGTGTAGTGCCGTGATTAGTTCATTGATTCTTCCTGTCAGTGTATCTGCTTGCCCGTACGGGATGTATGGGCACACAGATACACTGACAGATCTGCAGGAGACCTGCGTGGCACAGCAATCCGCTAATCGATCTTCTTTACAGGCTCCCAAAATTATTTATATATATATATATATATATATATATATATATATATATATATATATATATTTATATTTATTACATACACACACACATTTTCTTAAATGCAAAAAAAAAAAAAAAAAAAATGTTCATTTGCTTATTTATTTTTTTAAATATGAACTTATCCTTTAACCACTTGCAGACCGCCCATTGTACATTTACTGTAGCAAGGCAGCCGCTGTGTGCCAGATCATGTACCTAGTATGTGATCTGACAATTCCGGGTCTGGCGGCGGCCTGCTCCCTCTGTGATTATACACAGTGGGAGCTGATCGGCAGGTATGGCGGTCTCTACATCCGGCGATGCTTTGGTACACAGGCAGAACTGCAGTCTGCCTACGTAAACAAGGCAGATTGCCGTTCTGTCAGTACAGAAGGCATATATCCCATGTTCCTGTAAAGCAGAAACACAATCCATGCCGTCCCCAAAAAGTGTCCGTGTCTGATTTGTCCGCTGCAATATTGCAGTCTCACAATAAGTCGCTGATCGCCGCCATTACTAGTAAAAAAAACAAAAAACACACCCAATGCACACGTTTAGGTTCGTGTGTATGTGGGGGCAGGGGACTCGAAGAGACAGCAAAAAGGTTAATTTTTATTTTTCGTTTATTTTTTTTTTATTTGTAAACAAGTTACACTTACCTGCTCTATGCAGTGGTTTTTCACAGAGCAGCGCCCAAGCCTCCTCTTTTTGGGTCCCCTGCCGACCCCTCTGGCTCCTCCTCTTCAATAAGTGCCCCCAATAGCAAGGTACTTGCTCTGGGGGCACTAGTGTGTGCCCACTCCCAAGCCCCGCTCTATGCATCCATAAAAAATATAAAAAAAATAAAAAAAAACACACAGAGCCGTGGCTCGACCCTGCCCCCCTCAGTCTCCTCATTGGCTCACTGGCTGTGATTGACAGTAGCAGGAGCCAAAGAGGAACGAGAGACCCGGGAGAAGCTCAGCTCTCATTTTCGTTTTTCAGCTCTTCATTTTCCAAAAAATTGTGACAAAAAAAATTGCATCTTCAAAAAACCTCACCATGCCCCTTAGGCCCCTTTCACACTGGGGAGGGAGGTGCGTCAGCGGTAAAGCGCTGCTATTTTTAGCGGCACTTTATCGTCGTTTAATGGCGGTATTCGGCCACTAGCAGCCAAGAAAGGTTTGAAAATCACCGCACAGCTCCTCTGCAAAGGCGCTTTGCCGGTGGTTTAGCCGCGGTGCCCCATTGATTTCAATGGGCAGGAGCGGTGAAGGAGCGGTATGCACACCGCTCCTTCACTGCTCCAAAGATGCTGCTAGCAGGACTTTTTTTCCCGTCCTGCCAGCGCACCGCTCCAGTGTGAAATATATATATCTCCTTACTCGAATCTTGGTATGATTACTCTTGTATTTTTCTGTAGGCAGTCTGTAGTGGGTGGGCGTGCTGGGCCCCTACCCCACAGCTATGCTCTCTTTACAGGCTATGTGCAGCACAGCGATGTCACTGCTACAATTATTTGGTGATATTTGAGTTTTCCAAGTCACTTGGTGTTCCCAAAGTGGACTTGTATACTTTGCAGTTATTGAAGAATGTATTTAAAAAGAAAGTCTTTTAACCAGTTCTCAGCTTTAAAAAGGTGCACAAACCAAAAAGGTGTACATAAAAAAAACAAAAAAAAACCCAGGGAAAGGTCACACACTCACACACCGATGCTATGTGACCTCTATTTTTATAAACAAAAACCGTGAGGTTTGCCAATGTAATACCCCAGCTGCAGCTCTATGTAATGCCAGACCCTCTGTGCATTAAACAACAACAACATTTGAAAAGAGAACTGTGCTTATTTAAATGCTATTCTATATACCATCTTCTACAATGATATATTATTTTTATTATTAGTTACCTTTAATTATCTGCCAAGAGATGTACATGAAAACTCACCTCTTTCACATTCTGTAACGTTTCAGGTGTGATTGTGAAATCCACTGGACTTGGGGTCAGCTTCGTCTTCTGAGGCTACAAAGACACAAATAAAATAAAGATCCAAATCCAGTTGCTCCTAGGTTGGCCATACAAGGCCCCAATATGAGAACGATACTATTTTATCGAATGGTGCGGTTCATATACGTTGCAAAGTCAACATGCATTAAAATGGAAGAAAAGCCAAACTATTCTTAAAAATGCCCCCCATTCTTCTACCTATCCTGCACACTCTGTGTAATAAAGATCTGTGTAGTTACCTTTAAACCAGTCTGGTCATGTGATCCTGCAGCTCTGGATATCCGCTGTGCAAAGGAGCACTCGATATCCGCTCTGAATTTGGGGAGCTGTAACCTCACCCATAGGCCCCCTCAGTTCAGCTCCCTCCTCTCCCCCCTGCAGCAGCCACTCACTGACACAGGGGAGCCTAAAGCCCAGTACACACGCAGAGATTAATCGGACGAATGATCATCCGTTTTTCTTTTGCATGCCAATCTCAGATCGAATCTGAAGAGTTTACTAAAGTCACAAAAATTCTCGTATGACAGAATAAAAATTCGGAAGTGAGGTCATGTGTTGTACTGCATTTTCGAACGACAGCTGTGCCGATTAAACGAAAATCGTACGATAAAAAGATTTTCGTGCATGTCCGATCAAATAAAATTGGATGAACTGTCCTGATCAGCTCTCGAAAGCTCTGTACCAATGATCTGATTATTGTACGATCGCTTCGAAATCGGTATTTTTCGTACGATTTTCTGATCGTGTGTACCGGGCATAAAGGATCAAGTAACCAGACCAGACGGAATTAAAGATTTAAGAAATATAGGCAAGTACACAGATCCTTCCTACATTGGGAATGCAGATTAAGTAGGAGGGAACATTTTTAGAAAGAGTTTGCGTTAGGCTTTGCTTCCACTTTAACCCCTTGGCGCCAGCTTCCACCGGCCCTCGACATTCCGGGAGCCTATGGCCACGTGATTGGCTGCCACAGCGGTCACATGATCGGAAAGGTCCCAATCGCAATCTGCAAACGGGAACTTTCCGTGATCCGCCGGTCATTGTGCTGAGAGCGTGCAAGGTGCACGCTTTTGGCACAGCTCTGTCGGCACTATTGCACGCAAATATGTGACCGCTCGGTGCTGAGAGGCCGCATATTTGCATGCATTCGGCGCCAAGAGGTTAAAATAACCTTAAAAAACACGCTCCTATGTCATAGTACAAGGCCTAAGAAAGACAGCGTGTGGCCAGTTTTACATCTGCTTAGAAAAAATTTTAAATACATATTCAAAACAAAGCAATCTTCATACAATTTATCCATTTAATTTCATAAAACCTGCACCCATTTTCCATACCATTCTTTTCAGGGCTTATTCATACCACAGTGTGCGTTACTGTGCATATAAAGAATGTTCACAGAGAAAGCATGCTGCAATGCCTTGTTATAATATATTGCACAGCTAATCTTTTTCCCTTTTTTTGTAATGCAATTTTACAGCCATGGCCAAAAGTTGAGAATGACACAAAATAGGATTTTTTAAAACAGCTTACCTGTAAAATCCTTTTCTTTCGAAGGACATCACGGGACACAGAGCCACAGTAATTACTGATGGGTTATATAGGTATCACTGGTGATTGGACACTGGCACACCCTATCAGGAAGTTCAACCCCCTATATAATCCCTCCCCCTTGCAGGGATACCTCAGTTTTGTAGCCAAGCAATATAGTGTATTAGAAGAGGGGCGGGACCTCTGTGTCCCGTGATGTCCTTCGAAAGAAAAGGATTTTACAGGTAAGCCGTTTTAAAAAATCCTATTTTCTTTCTCGAACATCACGGGACACAGAGCCACAGTAATTACTGATGGGATGTCCCAGAGCAATGCTACCTGAGGGGGGGAACCACGACCAAGTAGGGTGCAATCAGACCTGAGGACCCTGTACCGCTGCCTGCAGCACACTACGCCCAAAGGCGATATCCTCATGCCTTCTCACATCCACCTGATAGAATCTGGTGAATGTATGAACTGAAGACCAGGTTGCGGCCTTGCAGATTTGAGCCATAGAGGCCTGGTGATGCACTGCCCAAGAAGCACCAATAGCCCTTGTGGAATGTGCCCTGATCTGAAACGGAGGAATCTTCTGTTTCAAACCGTAAGCTTGAATGATCAACTGTCGAATCCATTTAGAAATGGTAGCTTTTGACACTGCCTGTCCTCTATTGGGACCCTCTGGCAGCACAAACAAAACATCCGTCTTGCGGATCTGAGTAGTTGCCCCTAGATAGGCCTTAACTGCTCTTACTACATCCAACGAATGTAGAGATCTCTCTTCCGGAGAACAGGGATCTGGAAAAAAGGAAGGTAGAACAATGTCTTGGTTTAAATGAAAATCAGAAACCACCTTCGGTAAAAAACTAGGATGAGGGCGTAGTACCACTCTATCCTTGTGTATAATCAAATAAGGCTCCTTACAGCAAAGAGCTGCTAATTCTGATACTCTTCTAGCAGAAGAGATGGCCACCAGAAAAATTAATTTCCTTGTCAACAAGACCAAAGGAATCTGACTTATTGGTTCAAAAGGCTGTTTCTGTAACACAGCCAGGACCAAATTCAAGTCCCAGGGGTTTAGGGGCGCTTTAACCGGAGGATTAAGACGCATCACCCCCTGTATAAAGTTTCGGACCAAAGAATGCGAAGCAAGTGGCCGCTGAAATAATACTGATAAAGCAGAAACCTGGCCCTTGATGGTACTCAAGGCCAGCTTCATCTCTAATCCTAATTGTAGAAAATCAAGGATTTGACATATTTCCTGGGATGCCAACCTCTGGATTCACACCAGGTTATATAAGCCTTCCAGACTCTATGATAAATCATCCTGGAAGCTGGCTTCCTTGCATTAATCAAGGTAGATATGACAGGACCTGAGAGCCCACGACTCTTCAGAACGTGGGTCTCAGTAGCCAAACCGTCAAATTTAGCTGTGTTTTCAAACATCCACCACACCTCTGTGACGTGAATCCACTCCCTGCTGAAATTCAAACTCACCAGCTGTTAAGGCCTCTCACTCTCGTGTTTGGCCTGACAGAGCCTCTAACCCACTTACATGGGGGTTAACATGCGAGCATACACCTCCACTGCTCCATAGGAACACCGCTTTTCTCAGGTTGGTAGTATGACATAAAAATAAAAGAAGCTCCAATAGTGTAATCTCGTTTAAAAGATTTAATCACATATAAAACAACTAGTATTGAACTCACATTTAAAATAAAATAACAGGCAAGTCACTTCACGGCAAATGGAGAACTCCCACAGCACAGCAAGCAGTAGCAAATGAAATAACAACAAGCAGGCCACGGCGGACCCAGGAGGTGTGTGTGCTAACGTTCGTCTCACCCGTCCGCAGCACTCGTCCCTTCACTGGAGCTCCGCTCTGTCCCCCTTCACTCCCTCCTCTAGCACTCGTGTGAGATCGCTGTGTAGCTACGCCCCGACATGTTTCATCATAAAGATTTAACTGAGTGTTCACTGAGTGTTATAATTTATATCAGCTCATATTGATTTTTTATTTTTATTTAATATTCATTTTTTGGGGATATTTAGCAATATATGTTTTTTCACTTTTTCTCTAGTCACGTCTGTATTCAGCTCACTGGCTGGATAAGAGTGTCTGGCATCTCCCCACCTGGGGATTAGCGCCACTTTTTCATCTATAATTCTCTTTTGGTGAATTCGGTTTTTATATATATTTTATTGTTAAGTGGCAGCTTTGGTAGGGTTTTGACATTTATTTACATAGCGCGGAGGTGGTAATACAGGTCAGGGGTGGCATAATTTGCACCTGGTTATCTCCAGTTTCCAAGACTTAGATAGTCCGCCTGCCAATTTTCTATTCCCGGGATGAAAACTGCCGATATGCATGGCACATGCATCTCTGCCCAGACTAAGATCTGGTTCACCTCTTTTTGAGCAGCTCGGCTCCGGGTGCCTCCCTGATGATTGACATAAGCCACTGCTGTGGCATTGTCGGACTGGATTCTGACCGGACAACCCTGTAGCCTGATAGTCCAGGCCTTTAGAGCTAGATGTATCGCCTGGATCTCCAGAATGTTGATGGGTAAGGTCCTCTCTGTCTTGGACCATACCCCTTGGACCGCAGCCTGTTCCAGAACTGCTCCCCAACCTGACAGACTGGCATCTGTTGTTACCACCGTCCAGGTAACCAGTAGAAAGGATTTCCCCTTCTGCAGGTTTTCGGGTATGAGCCACCAATTGAGGCTCTGACGCACCGCATGCGACAGGTGCATCGGAAAGTCTAAAGCCTGAACCTTCTTGTTCCAGGTCGACAGAATACTGTGTTGCAACATTCTTGAGTGAAACTGAGCATAGGGAACTGCTTCGAATGAAGACACCATCTTCCCTAGTAGCCTCATACAAAGGCGGACTGAGGGACCCTTCTTGGTCCTTACTGTCAGAATCAGCTCTCTCAAAGCAGTGATCTTTGCCTGGGGTAGAAATATCTTCTCCTGGCTTGTATCTATAATCAGACCTAAATACTCCAGTCTTCTTACTGGTTTTAGGAAAGACTTTTCTAAGTTGAGGATCCAACCCAGGTGTTCTAGATACCTGACCGTGGTCCTCAAGTTTCCCTTCAAAGAGGCTACCGACCGGTCTATCAAGAGCAGGTCGTCTAGGTATGCTATGACAGCTATACCCTGAGCCCTTAATCTGGCCAGAGGAGGAGCCAAGATCTTTGTGAACACTCGAGGTGCAGTGGCTATCCCGAAAGGCAGAGCCACAAACTGGAAATGGCGCCCTCCTACCTCGAAGCGCAGAAACTTCTGATGAGCAGGAAAAATGGGCACATGCAGATATGCATCTCTGATGTCTATTGATGCCAGAAATTCTCCTCCCTGCAGGGTGGGAACTACTGTTCGAATTGATTCCATAGGAATCGGTTCAGATCCCTTAAGTCCAGAATGGGCCTGACATCCCCATTTGGCTTTTGGACCGTAAAAAGGTTGGAATAGAAGCCCAATCCCTGGTCCTTTGCGGGAACTATCATAATGACCTCCTGCGACAAAAGTCGCTCTAACGCTAGAAGGAGCGACTGCTTCTTCTCTGGGTCTCTGGGAACATTTGATCTGAGGAACCGAGGAGAGGGGAATTCCTGAAACTCCAGCTTGTACCCTAAGGTTACCGTGGAGATTACCCATCTGTCCTGGAAGTCCTCCTGCCAGAGCTCTGAGAACTGTCGCAGTCTTCCCCCCACTCGAGTGAGCGGGGGCGCCCCCTCATGCAGAGGTCTTAGTGTTTTGCCTAGTAGGCTTCTTTCCCCAGGTCTTCTTTTGTCCCTGGGGTTGACTCTTGTCTCTGGACCCCGATGGAGGCGGCCGTCGAGACTGCCTGGAGGCTGAAGCCCCCGGCGCTGGGGAAAGAGTCCGTTTGAAAGAGGGACGCTTACTCTTCTTCTTGACAGGTAAGAGAGTGCTTTTCCCACAAGAGATTCTCTTGATATAGTTATCCAAGTCCTCTCCAAACAACCTTGCACCACGAAATGGAAACCCAGCCAGTAGCTTCTTACATGGTGCTTCGGCTGACCAATTTTTCAACCATAGGATTCTACGTATATGCACCAACCCCAGTGAAAGACGGGAGGTTTGCACGATAGAATCTCTAATGGCGTCAACCACAAAGCATAAGGCCGCTGGAAGGTTAGCAAACCCCTGGGCCTGCTGTTCAGGTAATACTTTGATGACCTGCTTAACATGGTCTCTTAAGTATTGACAGACTCCAATCGCTGCTACTGCAGGTTGGGCCACTGATCCTGCTAAGGAGAAAACATCCTTCAATAGGGATTCCATCCTTTTATCTACAGGATCCCTGAGCATCTGAGCATTGTCTACAGGACAAGTCAGGCTATTATTTACGGAGGAAATGGCGGCATCAATAGCCGGTATTCCCCACATTTTAATAAACTTTTCTTCCATCGGATAAAGTGTTGAAAACTTTCTCGGCGGAAAAAACATTTGTCTGGGTGATCCCACTCAGAATAAATAAGCTTTTCAAGTAAAGTATGAACAGGAAAAGCATGTGCGGCTTGGAAAGGTTTCAGTGACCCCAAAGCAGAAGAGGATTCTTTAGCAGTTTCAGGTATGGGCAACTTAAATGTGGAGCGGACCAATCCAGTGAGGATCTGCACTAAGACTTTCTCCTCTTGGGAAGTCGCAGAGGGTCCCTCTCCACCTGAATCCTCCGAAGAGGAATCATCCATCCCATCCCGATCCTCTGAAAGGAATTCATCTCCTTTATCCCAGAGCTCCTGTCTGAGGGTCTTGGGGAACAGAGGAAAGCCTAGTGCGTTTTCTTCCACTGAGTGAAGACGTAATCACGGCCATTAATCTTTCCTCTAGACCATTAATGGTTGAGGAAAAAACCTCTTGTGTAATATACAGGGGCTGAAGTGCCAGAAGCAAGTGTAGCCCCTGACCCCGATGGCTCTCCCTGGCTAGCCGTCCCTGGCCCATCTTTAGGGGGGGAGGATGCTGCCGACAGGGGGCCCTCAGAACCTGAACGAGATCCCCTAGTGTCTCTGGTTCCTGGGGTGCTTGAACCTCTTCTACCCATAGTGCAAAGCAACAAGGTGTGAGGTATACAAATGAACACTGCCCGCTGAGTGATGTAGTCTGGCTAAAAGCCTTGCTACCCAATGCTCAGTCTGGTGTTACTTCAGTAAATGCTGCCTAGGAGAATGCCTGTGTCCCACCTTACATGCGACCGTCAGCTCTGTGTCTCTCAGAAGGCTGAGTGCACCTGTACAGAGTGCCTTTAATAGCCTGCAGCTGGCCTGAGTGGGAGTCTAAGCACTCTGTGCTGACATCCCGCCCCCTCCTCTACCGCCCCCCCCCCCCCCCTCGAGTTTTGGAAAAAACGAGCGCTTCCCGCGCTGCCGACTCTGTCATGCTTCCGGAGAAAGGCTGGGGATGGGGGGGGGATGGGGGGGGGGGGGAGTGAGGCTGGTAACAAGATCTGCCTGAACGGCTATCTTGAGAGATGGTGGCCATTAGGCCGCAGAGCCCGGGTGGTATAACCACTTTCTAGACCCCTGTGGCCCCTCTCTAGCCTGGGGGGGAACATTCAAACATGAGAAATCCCCCTTTCCACCTTACCTGCTTGCAGCCTGCTTTGAGATGCTGGGACATAAACAGCGATTACAACACCTGAGACAGAGTCAGCATGTGCAGGTTTGTGCTCTTGGCAGCCCCCGGTGGTCACAATAGGCATAGCATGCATTTACCTTAAAGGAGAAAAGCCACTAGAACTCAAAAATTCTGTGGAATCTCCTCTTACCTTATCCAGCCGCAGGGTGCTGTTTACACAGACCCAATCTTCACCTCTCACGGTGGGCTCCGTTTGAAAAAACCGTCAGAGACTGGGGCCCCCCCATCAGTAGGGGGATCCAACAGTTCTGGGACCGTAAAGCACCTCGCCAGAAATTAGGAAGTTTAAAGCCATTTTCTGATCTGCGGGGTCCAGCTCTCTAAAAAGAGAAGCATTGCGGGTAAAACCTCGTTTCTTCGGACACGAGGCCCGGGTACCATTCAATTCGGCCATGAAAAGACACTTTGAATGGATCCGGTTCGCCTGGCTTGCCCCACTATAGGATCTTAGGATATTCCCTTTGGAGCTCAGCACAGGACATCTTTACACGTCCATCACCTAAGACACTGGCGTAAAAACTGAGGTATCCCTGCAAGGGGGAGGGATTATATAGGGGGTTGAACTTCCTGATAGGATGTGCCAGTGTCCAATCACCAGTGATACCTATATAACCCATCAGTAATTACTGTGGCTCTGTGTCCCGTGATGTTCGAGAAAGAAATATTAATTTTCACAGTCTGCCGCTTCAGTGTTTTTAGATCTATTTGTCAGATGTTACTATGGTATACTAAAGTAGAATTACAAACATTTCATAAGTGTCAAAGGCTTTTATTGACAATTACATGAAGTTTATGCAAAAAGTCCATATTTGCAGTATTGACCCTTATTTTTCAAGACCTTCGCAATTCACCCTGGAATGCTGTCAATCAACTTCTGGGCCACATCCTGACTGATGGCAGCCCATTCTTATATAATCAATGCTTGGAGTTTGTCAGAATTTGTGGGGTTTTTACCACAAGTTCTCAATGGGATTAAGGCCTGGGGAGTTTCCTGGCCATGGACCCAAAATGTTGATGTTTTGTTCCCCAAGCCACTTAGTTATCACTTTTGCCTTATGGCAAGGTGCTCCCCCATGCTGGAAAAGGCATTGTTCATCACCAAACTGTTCTTGGATGGTTGGGAGAAGTTGCTCTTGGAGGATGTTTTTGCACTATTCCTTATTCATGGACGTGTTCTTAGGCAAAATTGTGAGTGAGTCCACTCACTTGGCTGAGAAGCAACCTCACACATTAATGGTCTCAGGATGCTTTACTGTTGGCATGACACAGGACTGATGGTAGCGTTAACCTTTTCTTCTCCGGATAAGGTTTTTTCCGGATGCCCCAATCGGAAAAAAAAGGATTCATCAGAGAAGATGACTTTACCCCAGTCCTCAGCAGTCCAATCCCTGTACCTTTTGCAGAATATCAGTCTGTCCCTAATGTTTTTCCTGGAGAGAAGTGGCTTCTTTGCTGCCCTTCTTGACACCAGGCCATCCTCAAAGTCTTCTCCTCACGGTGCGTGCCGATGTACTCTCACCTGCCTGCTGCCATTCCTGAGGAAGCTCTGCACTGGTGGTGCCCAGATCCCGCAGCTGAATCAACTGTAGGAGACAGTCCTGGCGCTTGCTGGAATTTTTGGACTCCTGGGCACCCTGAAGCCTTCTTCACAACAATTGAACCTCTCTCCTTAAAGTTCTTGATGATCCGATAAATGGTTGATTTAGGTGCAATCTTAGTAGCAGCAATATCCTTGCCTGTGAATCCCTTTTTGTGCAAAGCAATGATGACTGCACATATTTGCTTGCAGAAACCATGGTTAACAGAGGAAGAACAAATTATTTAAACCACTGCCCTCCTTTTAAAGCTTCCAGTCCGTTATTCTAACTCAGGCCTGTTTCACACTGGTGTGACATACGCTCCAACTTTGGGAGCACATCTCACATGATGTGTACAAATCAATGGTTCCCTATGAAAGCTGCCTTAACTGGTCTGGTCTGACACAAGTCAGTCCCACTTTGAAAAAGGTTCCTGCACTACTTTGGTCTGACTACTTCAGCCCAATCAATATCACTGAAGTCGGATCCTTGACCTTACCATTCGACTTGTGACATCTGACATGGTGATTACAGCAGCAGGAAAAGGAATTTATGTCACACAAAGATTGTTTTGATTGGTCAAAGGACAAGTCAGAGCAAAATCATATCCTGTTCATTCAAGTCAGATGGAAGTAGGACCGATGTCGCAGGGAAAAGTCGGATCGACAGTCGTACAACAGTCGTGTCGTACCAGTGTGAACCTGGGCTCAATCAGCATTACAGAGTAATTTCCAGCCTTGTCCCCGTCAATACTGACACCTGTGTTAAGGAGAGAATCACTGACTTGATGTCAGCTGGTCCTTTTTGTGGCAGGGCTGAAAAATGCAGTGGAAATTCTTTGGGGGGGGGATCAAGTTCATTTTCATAGCAAAATGGGACTTTGCAATTAATTGCAATGCATCTGATCACTCTTCATAACATTCTGGAGTATATGCAAATTGCCATCATGAAGTCTGAGGCACCTCATGCTTTCGTCCTCCCCCCCCCCCCCCACTCCCCTAACCAAGCCTCTCCCAAAAGAAGAACATGCATATACCACTTATGCCCATTCCATCGCATTCACCATAACCCCAACATATTACCAATATATTCCCGGCGTTGAACCTAACCTACACCGCGACCGATTCCCCTACGCCCACTTACCTCTTAGAAATCGATGATCAAGACCACTTTATCCATAAACAAATAGACATTTAAATGACCTTGTTGTTTGAGCTACTTGCAGCTCATAGCTGTTGTCCGCATGGACCTGTAGAATGACTCGGAAATGGACCAATGTTCTCAAGGTTTATGCATTGCTACATGACTCTCACTTGTAACGCAAATATGTTTTACCAATTGTTAACCATACAACTACTGTCCTAAATCTCGGTATGTTATTTTTTCTCTTAAAAAAAAAATCTTTATGGAAAAACAAAAAACAAAATCTGAGGCAGCAGACTTTGTGAAAATTAATACTTGTGTCATTGTCAAAACTTTTGGCCACGGCTGTATGTGCTGCCGTGCATTGTGATGCATTACAGTATGTCAGAACGTACTGCAAGGGGATAGAACATATCCTATTTCTTTTTTCAAGGCACGCCAATGTAGCACAGTGGTATCAAATTATGTTATAGTACATAAAGGAAATTGCATTGTTGCATTGACTTGTTCTTACGATCAGCAACGCTGCGAGTGTGACTGAACCCCTAAGTATAATAGGCTAGATCTACAATCTTATTGCCCCCATTTGTGTCCAGCTTTGGTGACACCTCTGTGCAGCACCTACCTGTGAGTGAATGATAAACTCACACGTTTTAGTCAAGTCTTTGGCCAGCAGAGATCGCTTCATATCACAGCGGAGGGTGTACTAGAAGAAACACAGGACAATCCCAATATCAATTACAAATGGCTACATACGGAGGCAGAAAACACAATTTTTTGCAGAGTGGTGAAGGGTTAGAACTTCTATGGGTTTTTTTTTTTTTTATTGCTGTTTATGCTGGCGACACAGGTGCCTTTTAATTCCAATAGGGGTCACAAGGACAGGAAAAAAGAAAAATGTCCCTAATGAGGATGCAGACAGTAACAAAAGTTTAACAAAACTTCTGAATTTTTCCTACTCAAACTAAAAACATTTTAGCCTGTCTTGACAGCAAATAAGGAGATACTTCCCCATTGGGACACAGATGGGAATAAGGGTCTGCTCAATACAAAACTAAATATATGTTCTGACTGAAGTGGAATGTTAAGATCCGACTAAAAAGGCAAAACTTTTTTTTTTTTTAAATAGATTTGGATATAACGGTGAGGGGTTAGAACTACAATCATGTTTTTTTGCGGTCAGTAGGGTTGCACCGATACCGATACTAGTATCGGTGCCGATACCAAGCAGTCAGGGGATGAACACCGCGGCGGTGGAGGGAGTTACAAGCACCCCGATATCCCTGTATAGATTTAAATAAAACAACTAGGAGCCGCCCTCAGCTTTCAGCTGCTTTATTGAAATCTATACAGGGAGATCGGTGCTTGCAACTCCCCCACCAATCACCCCTGACTGTCCCCTGTGTCCTCCAGTCCCCCTCTGTGTTCCTCTGGTCAGGATGGAGAGTGGAGGAAGGAGCCGGTATATATGTCATTTACCGACTCCTTCCTTTTCTGAATGAACAGTCAGTGATCACTGACCCTGTCCATTCATACCTGAGCATTGCAAACTGTGTTTACGATGTCTCAGTTTATGAATGGTGGGGAGCCGCTGTCTCCTGTCCATTCATCTTCAGTGCAGCTGAGGCTACAGAGAAAGGGACTGGGGAATCTGTGTCCTTAGTCCTTTTCTCGGTCTCAAAAGGGAGATGTCAGGGGTCTGTTAAGACCCCCTGATATCTCACCAAACCCCCCCCCCCCCCCAACAGGGCTGATATAGATAGATATAGATAGAGATATATATATATATAAATTAACACACACAAAAGAATTGTAATAAACAAATATTTAAAAAGTTAAATTGAAAAAAATAGTTGAAAAGAAAAAAATAAATAAATAAACACACACTGATACCGTCCAAATGTCTAGTATTCTCCACAACACACGCGCCAAGTTCCTCAAAATCTGGGAACCATGGTTGACGTATACCTTCCCTGATTTCCCCCTGACAAGCATGGGTCGGCTCTAATTGATGTTTCGAGTGACCCCGGATCCTTAGGCTGGATTCACACCTATGCATTTTTTGTGCTTTTTGCATTTTGCAGATTTGCACTACAGAACGTGTTCCATAGGAAACCATGTTAAATGGACTGTAGTGCAAATCTTCAAAATGCAAAAAGCACTAAAAATGCATAGGTGTGAATCCAACCTTACCCCTCTTCTATCTTTTTTACTTTACCCTCCCTCCCGTCTTGCTCTCTGCTCTTTTTTTCATGGGTTTTTCAGCCCTTTTTGGCTGTCTATTGGTGTCAGGACTGCCCACTAAGGAGGTGTTGACATAAAGGTCCTGACTACCTTGGTAATTATGGGGTTTCCCCCCCCCCAAAATATGTGTTGTTCAAGCTGGATATGTCTGTTTGAGAAGAAGGCCCTTCCTCCTTTCCTTATGCTGTGTATGTACACTTATGTTCTCTATGTCGCCAGTTGTAACCCCTGCGCGGGCAGACTAGGTGCGTTTGCATTGCTGTACATTTTTGATATACCTACAATAAATTATTGAACAAGAAAAACAGTGGGGGGAGGGGAGCCTGCTGTGCACCATGCTATGTCAGCAATGAGAAAAACGGAACAAAATGCTACATGCATTTGTCGCCCACGGGACAGGAGCAACAAACATAATAGGGGAGATTTACCAAAACTGGCAAGTGCAAAATCTGGTGCAGCTCTGCATAGTAACCAATCAGCTTCCAGGTTTTATTGCCAAAGCTTAATTAAACAAACATATGTTAGAAGCGGATTGGCTTCCATGCACAGCTGTGCCGGATTCTGAGTGCACCAGCTTTAGTAATTCTCCCCCAGTGTGTAATAAGACTTCTTCTTACAACGTATTTAAACTGTCCTGTTACTTAAACTTCCATTGCACTCTCAATAGAACATGTTTGTCTGTGTAAAAATGCCTAAGGCCGGGTTCACATATCTGCGGCCGCGTTTCACAGCATGAGGTCTGGTGCGTTCCAGGTCCGAGTTTTAGCCCGAATTCGCACCTGAACCGCACCCAAACACGCACCGGACCCTTTTACAATCCAGATCGCAGCCGCCCCAGACATGTTTGAACTGGCTACACTGAGAGGCGGTGACACTTGCCTGTAAGGCCAGGTTCACACATACGCAAATTAGATGGGGGTTTCTCTGCATTCAGTTCGCATGACAGGCAAGTGTGACCGGCTCTCAATGAAGCCGGTTCACACATGTCCTGGGCGGCCGCGGTCCGGATTGAAAAAGCGTCCGGTGCATGTTTGGGTCTGGTTCAGGTGCGAATTCAGTCTAAAATGCGGACTGGAATCACACTTGAACCAGTGTACAGGAACGCAACGAACCCCATGCTGTAAACCGCAGCTGCAGATATGTGAACCCGGCCTAAAGGAGAAGTATGTCCAAAGCTTTTTCTTTGGCCGTACCTCTATGGATCACAGGAGTGCAGCTCGTTTTGCACTCCTGTGACTCGTTTCAGCCGACAGCACGCTGTTGGCTGATGTCACAGAGCCCACCCAAGCTCTGGAAAGATCCCGACCATATGGGTGGGATCCACGCAGATGGCTGGACCGGCAGATGGCTTAGGCTCTCAGTGAGCCGCTGAGAGCCTGAGCCAGCCGCTCCTGCCCCCTCCACAGCTCAGCGCTCCAGTGAGCGCTCGAGGGGCAGAGCAGAGAGCCGTTGACTGATGCGTAATTGCACATCACTGCCAAGATAAAGTCATATCCCAATAGCCAATTACTGACTCTGCTTTGGCAAGAAAATTTGCACACTGAAGACATTTAGTACACAAAAAAAATATAAGTGCTGCATTTTGCACATATTTACAGCAAGATCATGCAAATGTATGTTGCATTTTTGAGTAAATAATTCGTTTTTTTATGCTTCATAATGCAGAAACATGCAGTTTTATTTGTATTGCTCTGGGTCACACTCCATTACTGCCTGTGACCAGAATGAAAACACATTCCTAGAACACACAGAGGGTATGGAAAGCCGCCTCACTCACCTGGATGTTGACAAAGACTCCATGGTACGTCTCATATAGGACCTTATTGCTCTTCATGACAAGGGGGAATTCAAAAGGAATTTCTGTTTTACCACTGGGAACTTTTCCTGGCTTTACCATCTCTACAGTGCTGCTGATGATTTGAATTGGCTGAAATAAATCAATCGCCGCATTTAGTGATTTAATATTAAATAAGGGATTACATACGCCTCTATACAGACTAGCCAAAGACTAATGTTAAAGGGCAACTCTACTTTCATGGGACAACAAAATATCAAAGCGGAAAAAAAGAATACAGCATTAATAATTGCGACTCAAGTCATATTGTGATTTAATGTTATTAAAAATTCTTTCCTTTTCAATCTGCAGCTCTGTAATTTTATGTAAAATGCAATGCAATATAGCTACCTGGAGGCCTTCTGTACACAGATGGTATAGAACACCTAGTGAAAATGTAATTTCTGGCTTGTGTGATTGGCTTACTGATTTTCCCAGAAGTCTGCACTAAGATACAAGTCAGATTTTTGGCATCCCCTGCAACAAAAATGTCTTTTGTGAGATACTCCCAAAGGAAAAATCACGTCTAAAAAGGGATGCAGACCACGCTAATTTCCTTATTAGAGCCCTGAAGGTGCAGCAGCTAATTGATAATTATAAAACCACTCCCATACAGATTCACTCCGCACATGGACAAAGAAACAGAGCGATTTCTTCAGAATAACAAAAAGGTAGGAATCTGCAACAAAGTTTGTTAAAATCCCTGCAATGTACATAGATCACCCAGAGGGGAATGTTTTTGGAGTGGATTTACTCTTTAAAGCAACAATCCAGGCAGAAATGAAAAACTGACCCAGTTGCATTTAGAATGCATTTTTATCTGTCGGATAACTGCAATGTAAACATTTAGCGGTGGCCCAGTCTGGCAAGTCTCCGTACAATCAAGCACTTTTACTGGGTCAGGAAACACGTCCTTTCAGTATTAAAAAAAAAAAAAAATTAAGGCTCAAAAAAGAAGTTAGGAGTCTTCTTCTGGAATAAGAAAAAAAAAAAAACACACAAAACACACAAAAAAAAAACAGTTAGGTGTCTTTTGTTCTTTCGTTTTTAATTTTTCTTTTACTTGAATAAATATTTCCAAAGTAAGGTAGAAAAGTGTTGCCCACACAGGGGCAATGGACCAACATACAGAGGCAGCAAAGATCAAGGCATACACGGTGGTGAAATTCAACAGTGGGTTCTCCGGGACCTACTAGGTAGGTAGATTATGAACTTCCAACCATAGAGGGCAGCAATGTGCAATTACTTGTAATAGTCCTTCAACAAGGGGTGGGGGGGGGGGGGGGGGGGGGGATATTGTTCAAGGGGAAAAGGGTGTCATGAGGAAAAAAGGAATGGGAAGAAGTAGGTAGAGCGAGTGGGACAAGGAATTTTTTTTCGAGGGGCCCAGGACCAAAACCAAGGTGAAAAACTATAGGCAGCCAAGGACAGAGGGATTCAGAGAAGAAAGGGCATAATTAAGCCATGGGTTCCAAATATTTAGAATTTGGGCTGCATGGTAGTTTATCATTAGCGAGTATCACGTTTATGTGCTCTTTTACTTCCTGCAAATTGACTCTGGATTTCTTCCAGGCTTTCAATTAGCTGTCTTTTTAACCTCCACTGGGAAAAGCCTCAGGTAGTAATTCCTCTCCACTACAAGATGTCCAGCATCTTTCAGGTTGAATGACGCTCAGTATCAGACTGAGGACATGGTCAATGCAGGCCTCAATGCAATGACCGCTGTGTGGGCCCCTGCAGTAACAAATGCAACTAAAATGGAAACCAACTTGCCACACCACTGCTAAGGGGTCTAGATACAATTTTACCCCAATAAAAGGTCAGGGAGACAATCCAAAAAGTAGCCAACACATTCTAGGGGTCCAAGACCGCCTCTTAATTAGAGATAGAAAAAGCATAAAGGACATCTACATATTAATCCAATATCAATACATGTGACATCAGATTGATATAGAGATGTCCTTCTGTTTTTTTTTTTAGCCCTAATGAAGGGGCCACCCAAAACGCTTTGGGTACTTTATGGATTGTCACCCTGACTTTTAGTTCGAATAAAGTTGTATCTGCACCTCCTAACAGTGGTGTGGCGCATGAATTTCCTTTTTTTTTTTTTTGAAAACTGACAATTTTTATAGATTTTCCAAAAAAATTTCAACATAAAGTTTAAGAGGACACTCATTATTATAGAAAGAGTATATCTGGCAGGTAGTCAACATACATTTTGACCAGTGGTAAAATTCGGTAAAGACAAGTAAAACATACGTCCAGTGACAATATGTGGAATTATCAGATTAGTTAAGAAAGATTCAGAATCTTTGTGGTACAACAGAGTCTAATCTGCAGGAGTGCGTGTGAACTTATGGAGGAGAAGAAGAGTAGTGAGAAGTAGGGCTGGGGGAAAAAAAAAAAAATCGATTTGAATCTTGAATCGAGTTGAGAGGTCAAATACATTCAAATTTTCAGCAAACCGATTTTTTTTTTTTTTTTTTCTTCACCAGGCTGGCGCTGAAACCGCACCGGTCCTGAGGAGCTGCGAGCAGGAGTTTTTAGGTGAGGCCACAGCTTTGGCCTAGTCCGCGAGGCCAGACGTTGCAGACTAGGCCGAAGCCGCGGCCTCGCCTAAAAACTCCTGCCCGTAGCTCCTCAGGACCGGCGCGGTGTCCATCAAAAAAAAAAACAAAAAAAAAAAAAACACTTGATTCGAATCGTGAAGCGAGTTTATTTTATTTTTTTTTTTAAATCGCAGATTTTTGTTTGGAGAAGATCGCCCCGGCTCTAGTGAGAAGGATAAGAAGATTTGGAAAAAAGGGGGGGGAGAAACAGGATAGAGAGTAGTGAGGGGGAGAGGATAACCACCCACCCTAGAAGCTCCGCACCACCTGAGGGGAGGGGGGGGCACCAGCCATGAGTGCAAGCGACCTCTGCGAGGTCAAGGTTCACAGGATATCAGGTTGTAGGGGTGTATATCAAGATCATCATTTAGGGAGGCTGTCAAGTATTCCATTCTTTTAACATCTCTGATCCTGGAGTGCAGTTCAAACAGTGAGGGGGGGTTCCCTCTTTTTCCATTTCAGGGCCACCAAACACCGTGCTGCTGTTAGCACTTGAGCTAAAAGCTTTTTAGACAATTTAGAGAAAGAGGGGGGTGGGAGGCCTAGGAGGAAAGTTTTCAGATTGAAGGGCACCCCGGTACCAAAGATGGATTGGAGTAATGAGTGTACCGTCTGCCAATAAGGGACGATTAGAGGACAGGTCCAGTAGGTATGATATAGCGTCCCCCTATATTTACAACAGCGCCAGCAGAGGGGGTCGGCAGAGGGGTAGATGGAGTGGAGCAGGTTTGGTACCAATGAAATAAGTTCTTATATTGATTTTCTTTATAGAGCGTACAGATGGAGCTCTTAGAGGCCTGTGACCATATGAGCTGCCACGTATCAATTTCCATTTTTGTTACATTATGCTACAAGCCAAGGAGACCATAGAGATCCTGGATGTATAAGCAGCCTGCCTTGGAACCAGAATTTTTACATCAATACTTTAAACCACTTCAATACTGGGCACTTTCACCCCCTTCCTGCCCAGGCCCATTTTCAGCTTTCAGCACTGCTGCACTTTGACTGACAATTGCACGGTCATGCAACGCTGTACCCAAACAACGTTTTTGCCATTTTTTTTTAGACAGATAGAGCATTCTTTTGGTGGTATTTCATCACAACTGGCTTTTTTATTTTTTGGTAAACAAATGAAAAAAGACTAAGGCTGCTTTCACACTGGGGCGTCGGCTTACTGTCGTTTTTGCGGAGGTGTTCAGCTGCTAGTGGGGAGCTTTTAACCCCCACTAGTGGCCGAAAAAGGGTTAAAACGACCCGCAAAGCGCCGCTGCTGCCCATTCATTTCAATGGTCAGGAGCGGTGGAGGAGCGCTTCTTCACCGCTCCAAAAAAACTGCTTGCAGGAGTTTTTTCTAACTTCCTGCCAGCGCATCGCCTCAGTGTGAAAGCACTGCAGGGGAGCCGTTTTTCAGGCACTTTACAGGCGCTATTTTTAGCCCAAAAGCGCCTGAAAAATGCCCCAGTGTGAAAAGGGGTCTAAAAATTTTGAAAAACAAAAATTAAAAAGTTCTTTGTTTCCGCTACAACATTTTGTAAATAAGTACATTTTCTTCTTTAGTGATGTGTGCTGAAGAGGCTGCACTGCTATGTGGCACTGATGGGCAGCCTTTATGGGCACCGATAGGTGGCAATGATGGGTGGAAATGATTGGCACTGATAGACAGCACTGATGGGGAGGCACTGACAGGCATCACTGGTGGGCCTGCACTGATAATCACTGCAATCATCATCAGTGCAAATCCCCCCGCCACGAGAGCCGCTTATCGGCTCTCTACTCGCGCCGCTTATCGGCTCTCTACTCGCGCCCTGTCAACATGAATAGAGGAATGCTGATAACCGGCACTTCCTAGTTATACTGTGATCAGCTGTGATTGGACACAGCTGATCACATGGTAAAGAGCCTACCACATAGGCTCTTTACCATGATCGGAGATGCGGTGTGTCGGAGCGACACACCCCACTACCGATTGGGGCGCACAACTGGCTTGTTTTGCTGATTGCCATATGACGCCCGGTTAGAACGGGAGAGCCATCGCCCAGCTGTCATTTTACTATAGGCCAGGCGGCCTATAGTCAACCCTATGTGTCCAGTGCTATTTTTTCATGGTTCTCAACATACACAGATACATTATTGAGGACCACAAACTAAGAGGTGAAGAGGATCCTGTGTGAGTGGAAATGGAGCATTACTGTCTGCTATAGTAAATTTACCTTCACTGAATTGTAGAAGGCCTCAAACACACCAACGCTCTTCGCACTAAGCTGCAGATTAACAGATCCCTCCATTGTCAGGGTGATGCCTTGATGCTGAACCGTGTCCTTACTCATCACCACCACGACTCCCGATAAGACTTCCTATAGAAAGAGCAAAGATTGGTCAGCCATTTACACACACTGTACAATGAAACGAGAACCGGGCAGCACAGAAGTTTTGGTTATATTTCTTTTTCGAAACTCTAGGCAAGCAAATATATTTTTCTTTTTATATACCAAAAGTTTTTATTTGGAGGTACAAAAGCAATTGCAGTAACATATATGAGACATTAAAAAGTTCCTCAATTGTGGAAGTAAGTCATGGCATAAAAAGTTGGGGGGGGGGGGGGTCTGGAAGGGTATAGGGAGAGGATAAATTCAAAATTTTAATCGGCCACCCCATCATATTTTTTGTTCTAGACACCCCATCTTTCAACATGGTCAGATTCTTGACAGCTAATGGTTTGGCAGCACAGTATGGTCAAAGGCACACACCCAGCCTGCTCATTGGACAATAAAGGAGCAGCAGCAACTCTATTCAGTCCACCTGTCGGCACGTGTGTTTACAGCTGTTGGGCAAAAAAGTTTTGAGAATGACACAAATATTAATTAATTTTCACAAAGTCTGCTGCTTCAGCATTTTTAGATCTTTTTGTCAGATGTTACTATGATATACTGAAGTATAATGACAAGAATTTCATAAGTGTCAAAGGCTTTTATTGAAAATGACATTAAGTGTAATTTAATTTGCCCAGGCATGTTGTCAATCAACTTGTGGGCCACATCCTGACTGATAGCAGCCAATTCTTGCATAATCAATGCTTGAAGTTTGTCAGGGGGTTTTGACAACATGGGATTGGCCACAAGTTCTCAATAGGATTAAGATCTGGGGAGTTTCCTGGCCATGGACCCAAAATGTTAACGTTTTGTCCCCTCAAGCCACTTAGTTATCACTTTTGCCATATGGCAAGGTGCTCCATCATGCTGGAAAAGGCATTGTTCCTCACCAAACTGTTCTTGGATGGTTGGGAGAAGTTGCTCTCTGAGGATGTTTTTGTACCATTCTTTAACTGCTTGCCGACCGCCGGCTGTCAATTGACGGCCAGGCGGCGCAGCTCTGGTTGCGGGCGGGCGTCATATGACAGCCTCGCTTTCCTGGCCCACCAGGGGATGATCGCGCGCACCCGCCGTGTCACTGGGCACCCGGTGCGCGTGCCCGGCGGCCGCGATGTCCTCCGGGCACCCGCGATTGCCGGTAACATACCAAGACCGTGGATCTGTGTGTGTAAACACACAGATCCACGGCCCTGTCAGAGGAGAGGAGACCGATGGTATGTTCCCAGTACAGAGAAACACCGATCGGTCTCCTCCCCTAGTGAGTCCCCTCCCCCTACAGTTAGAATCACTCCCTAGCAACACAGTTAACCCCTCGATCACCACCTAGTGTTAACCCCTTCCCTGCCAGTCACATTTATACAGTAATCAGTGCATTTTTATAGCACGGATCGCTGTATAAATGTGAATGGTCCCAAAAATGTGTCAAGTGTCCGATGTGCCCGCCGCAATAATCGCAGTCACGATAAAAATCGCAGATCGCCGCCATTACTATCTAAACTATGTGGCATGTTCACCAATGCCAGGAGCATGGCGGACAAGATGGGTGAACTAGAGATACGGTTGTACAAGGAGGATTTGGATTTTGTGGGAATTTCAGAGACCTGGTTCAACAGCTCTCATGATTGGCTGGCAAACATTCAAGGGTATACCCTATACCGCAAGGATAGAGAAGGTAAAAAAGGGGGAGGGGTATGCCTATATATCAAGAATAATGTACAAGTGAGTGTGAGAGATGACATCACTGAGGGGGCTAGGGAGGAGGTGGAATCTTTATGGGTAGAGCTCCAAAGGGATGAAGCTAAGGGGAAAATAATACTGGGAGTATGCTATAGGCCCCCAAACCTGAGGGAGGAAGTGGAGACGGATCTCCTATCACAAATTGGATTAGCAGCAAGGATGGGAAGTGTTATCATAATGGGGGATTTTAATTATCCAGACATAGACTGGGCGGAGGGAACCGCGCATTCATTTAAGGCTCGCCAGTTCCTTAGTGTTTTGCAGGACAATTTTATGGGTCAGATGGTAGATGCACCAACTAGAAATAAAACATTACTAGATCTACTGATTACCAATAATACAGACCTGATAACAGATGTGGTAATACGGGGCAATTTAGGTAACAGCGATCACAGGTCAATTAGTTTCAGTATAAATCACACAAATAGGAAACATGAAGGGAACACAAAGACACTGAATTTCAAAAGAGCCAACTTCCCTAAACTACAAACCTTGCTAAAAGGCATAAATTGGGATAAAATATTAGGAACAAAGAATACGGAGGAGAGATGGGTTTGCTTTAAGAGCATATTAAATAAGGGCATTAGCCAATGTATCCCATTGGGTAATAAATTTAAAAGAGCGAACAAACATCCTGGATGGCTTAACTCCGATGTAAAAATGCATATAAAAGCAAAGGAGAAGGCCTTCAAAAAATACAAGGTTGAGGGATCATCCTCAGCATTCAGTATTTATAAAGAATGCAATAAGAAATGTAAGGGTGCAATTAGGATGGCTAAGATAGAACATGAAAGACACATAGCGGAGGAGAGCAAAAGAAATCCCAAGAAATTCTTTAAGTATGTAAACAGTAAAAAAGGGAGGACAGACCATATTGGCCCCATAAAGAATGAGGAAGGACATCTGGTTACAAAGGATGGGGAGATGGCAAAGGTATTGAATTTATTCTTCTCCTCAGTCTTCACAAGTGAATCGGGGGGCTTCAGTAACCAAAACTGCAGTGTTTATCCTCATGACACATCACAGGAAGCACCTCCATGGTTAACAGAGGACGGAATTAAAATTAGACTTGAGAAACTTAACATTAATAAATCACCGGGACCAGATGGCTTGCATCCGAGGGTACTTAGGGAACTCAGTCAGGTGATTGCCAGACCGTTGTTCCTAATATTTACAGACAGTCTATTGACTGGAATGGTACCAGCTGATTGGAGAAAAGCCAATGTAGCACCAATATTTAAAAAAGGGCCCAAAAAACATCCCTGGGAATTACAGACCAGTTAGCCTAACATCAATAGTATGTAAACTCTTGGAGGGGATGATAAGGGACTATATACAAGATTTTAGTAATAAGAATGATTTCATTAGCAGTAATCAGCATGGATTCATGAAGAATCGTTCTTGCCAAACCAATCTATTAACCTTCTATGAGGAGGTGAGTTGCCATCTAGATAAAGGAAGGCCCGTAGACGTGGTGTATCTGGATTTTGCAAAAGCATTTGACACAGTTCCCCATAAACGTTTACTATACAAAATAAGGTGCGTTGGCATGGACCATAGGGTGAGTACATGGATTGAAAACTGGCTACAAGGGCGTGTTCAGAGGGTGGTGATAAATGGGGAGTACTCAGAATGGTCAGGGGTGGGTAGTGGGGTTCCCCAGGGTTCTGTGCTGGGACCAATCCTATTTAATTTGTTCATAAACGACCTGGAGGATGGGATAAAGAGTTCAATCTCTGTATTTGCAGACGATACTAAGCTAAGCAGGGCAATAACTTCTCTGCAGGATGTGGAAATCTTGCAAAAAGACCTGAACAAATTAATGGGGTGGGCGACTACATGGCAAATGAGGTTCAATGTAGAAAAATGTAAAATAATGCATTTGGGTGGCAAAAATATGAATGCAATCTATACACTGGGGGGAGAACCTCTGGGGGAATCTAGGATGGAAAAGGACCTGGGGGTCCTAGTGGATGATAGGCTCAGCAATGGCATGCAATGCCAAGCTGCTGCTAATAAAGCAAACAGAATATTGGCATGCATTAAAAGGGGGATCAACTGCAGAGATAAAACGATAATTCTCCCGCTCTACAAGACTCTGGTCCGGCCGCACCTGGAGTATGCTGTCCAGTTCTGGGCACCAGTCCTCAGGAGGGACGTACTGGAAATGGAGCGAGTACAAAGAAGGGCAACAAAGCTAATAAAGGGTCTGGAGGATCTTAGTTATGAGGAAAGGTTGCAAGCACTGAACTTATTCTCTCTGGAGAAGAGACGCTTGAGTGGGGATATGATTTCAATTTACAAATACTGTACTGGTGACCCCACAATAGGGATAAAACTTTTTCGCAGAAGAGAGTTTAATAAGACTCGTGGCCACTCATTACAATTAGAAGAAAAGAGGTTTAACCTTAAACTACGTAGAGGGTTCTTTACTGTAAGAACGGTAAGGATGTGGAATTCCCTTCCACAGGCGGTGGTCTCAGCGGGGAGCATTGATAGCTTCAAGAAACTATTAGATAATCACCTGAATGACCGCAATATACAGGGATATGTAATGTAATACTGACACATTATCACACACATAGGTTGGACTTGATGGACTTGTGTCTTTTTTCAACCTCACCTACTATGTAACTATGTACTATGTAACTAGTAAAAAATAAATAAAAATTTTATAAATCTATCCCCTATTTTGTAGACGCTATAACTTTTGCGCAAACCAATTAATATATGCTTATTGCGATTTTTTTACCAAAAATATGTAGAAGAATAAATATCGGCCTAAACTGAGGAAAAAATTTGTTTTAAAGAAAAAAAAAAAAATGGATATTTATTATAGCAAAAAGTAAAAAATATTGTTTTTTTCAAACTTGTCCCTCTTCTTTTGTTTATAGCGCAAAAAATAAAAACCGCAGAGGTGATCAAATACCACCAAAAGAAAGCTCTATTTGTGGGGAAATAACGATAACAATTTCATATGGGTACAGTGTAGTATGACCGCGCAATTGTCATTCAAAGTGCGACAGCGCTGAAAGTTGAAAAATGGCTTGGGCGGGAAGGGGGTGAAAATGCACTATATTGAGGTGGTTAATCATGGTTGTGTTCTTAGGCAAAATTGTGAGTGAACCCACTCCCTTGGCCGAGAAGCAACCCCACACATGAATGGTCTCTGGATGCTTTACTGTTTGCATGACCCAGGACTGAAGGTAGCGCTCACCTTTTCTTCTTCGGACAAGGTTTTTTCTGAAGGCCCCAAACAAACAATCAGAAAGGGGATTCATCAGAGAAAATGACTTTACCCCAGTCCTCAGCAGTCCAATCCCTGTACCTTTTGCAGAATATCAGTCTGTCCCTAATGTTTTTCCTGGAGGGAAGTGGCTTCTTTGTTGCCCTTCTTGACACCAGGCCATCCTCCAAAAGTCTTCTCCTCATGGTGCATGCCGATGTACTCTCACCTGCCTGCTGCCATTCCTGAGCAAGCTCTGCACTGGTGGTGCCCCGATCCCGCAGCTGAATCAACTGTAGGAGACAGTCCTGGCGCTTGCTGGACTTTCTTGGGTGCCCTGAAGCCTTCTTCAGAAATGCAGTGGAAATGTTTTTTTATGGGATGAAATTCATTTCAATGGCAAAGAGGGACTATGCAATTAATTGCAATTCATCTGATCACTCTTCATAACATTCTGGAGTATATGCAAATTGCCATCATAAAAACTGAGGCAGCAGACTTTGTGAAAATGAATATTTGTGTCATTCTCAAAACTTTTGGTCACAGCTGTACTGCAACAAACACAGATTGGCCCTTTGTGCTGCTCTCCTTCTCTCAGGTGCCCCAGTACAGAGGATAATAGGAAGCAGATATGAAGATAAATGCATGTAATCGAAGAAGCTGCAGTTAAACATTATAAAGCAGTAGTACAGCCTTTTTTGTAGCTATATAGCTGTTACGGAGAAAAAAAATACCAGCAAATTTATAGAGCAGAGTGGAGTGCTTCAAAATGTGCATTATGCTTTGCTGGCTTTGGGACTCCATTTCAAATATTTGATGAATGAAGGAATAAAAAGAAAAAAAAATTGAGAGCTTTGGACTGTCAAAGTCATGTGACCTGCCTGTCCTCCAAATCATAGAGTTCTCTCGACAGCGCTATGCAGAGACAATCCTCTGAGACACCGTGGTCTACAATATATGAATGGCACTGCATGGTGTGGAGTAGACACAGGGGTTGATTTACTAAAACTGTAGAGTGCAAAATCTGGTGCAGCTGTGCACAGAAACCAATTAGCCTCCATGTATTTTTTTTTTTTTTTTTAAACTGAACAAGCTGAAGTTAGAAGCCGATTGGCTATCATGCACGGTTGTACCAGAATTTGCACTCTCCTGTTTTAGTAAATCAACTCCACTGTGTCTTTCAGCCGAGAGAGAGGACAGCGGTATCTGCTCTCTGCTATAAACAGATTTTTTTTTTTTAAAACTAAGTCACTGTATTTTTTTATATCTGCCTGTTTTTACAGTTTCATCCAAGGCTACATGCACACAGGATGTTCAAAAAAGTATTTCTGGACATTGGATTGCTGGTAGGAAACTGCTGCTTTAAAACAAAAAAAAAAAAAATGCGCTTAAAAAAAATAGCTGCGCAAATACCATATGACATAAAAAGTTGCAACGACCACCATTTTATTCCCTAGGGCAGTGATGGTGAACCTTGGCACCCCAGATGAAACTACATTTCCCATGATGCTCAACCACACTGCAGAGTGCATGCACATCATGGGAAATGTAGTTCCAAAACATCTGCGGTGCCAAGGTTCACCATCACTGCCCTAGGGAATAAAATGGCGGTCCTTGCAAATTTTTATGTCATATGGTATTTGCGCAGCAATTTTTTTTGGAAACAAAAAACCAATAGAAACAGTAACGTCTGCCCAATTTTTGTGTATAATGTGAAAGAGGATATTACACCGAGTAAATAGATACCTAACATGTCATGCTTTAAAGCTGCGCACACTCGTGGAATGGCGCCAAATTTCAAAATCTCCATAGGCAACGCTTTAAAAAATTTTACGGTTACCTGTTTAGAGTTGACAAAGTAATAGTCCATCAACTATAGATTGCTTGATAAATAATAAACTTAAGTCCATGTGCGAAAAATAAATCACCAGTGTGATATAGACAACTTCATATCAATGAAAATTCCTGCTGTGTAAAGAAAAAGTGCTTGATCCACCACCACAGTTAAACAATGGCCGCTTACCAGAGACTCATGATCCCCCACTACAGAGGATCAGTGAGAGCTGTTAAAAGTATGGTATTCCAGATGACAACCGATGGACTGGGAGCCTTAGAATGTAGTGGAACAACAAGGACCTTGATCAGCCCAGATCCTCCTCTTCTCAGGTCTGTCTTCTGTGATCCTGGCCCCTCCCTCCTGTTCAGTGCCCCCTCTATTAGAGGCTGGCATACCACACTATGCAAGTCCTTCGTAAAAACGAGCGTTCTAAATACCTCTTTATAGCTGTCTTCAGACAGAGACACAGCTGACAGGCAGGAAGGAGGGGGTGAGGGAGGAGAGAGAAGAGGAGAGCAGGGCAGCATATGACGGAGGGATGCACTCTGACCACGGTGATCAGGGCTGAGTAGCCCTGGTTATCGTGGTCAGTATAGTGTGGGCAGGCTGATTGTAATGGCAGATTCAGGGAGGTTTTTTTTACAGTTTAGAGGGGGGCAGATTACACAGCACAAGCACTGTGCAGTGTAATCTGTTTTAATGGACCAGAATCTGAATTTTCTTTTTTTTTTTTTTTGGGTTAACAAACACTTTAAAAAACAGACCATAAACCATGCAAATTTCTTTCCTGCAACCACGGGTTACAGAAAGAAAAAAATTGCAATATTCCCCCATCAATACAGACAGTGCTGACAGGGGATCCGAGCAATCGTCCCCGCCAGGAGAAGACAGTGATTATTGCTAGTGGTTAGAGAGAATTACAAGTGAATCTGGCAGGCTAGTTTTTTTTTATTTTATTTCAGGTACTTATATAGCGCCGTCAATTTACGCAGCGCTTTACATATACATTGTACATTCACATCAGTCCCTAAACTCAAGGAGCTTACAATCTAAGGTCCCTAACTCACATTCATACATACTAGGGACCAATTTAGACAGGATCCAATTAACGTACCAGCATGTCTTTGGAGTGTGGGAGGAAACCGGAGTACCCGGAGGAAACCCACGCAGGCACAGGGAGAACATGCAAACTCCAGGCAGGTAGTGTCGTGGTTGGGTTTTGAACCAGCGACCCTTCCTACTGCTAGGCAAAAGTGCTACCCACTACACCACTGTGCCGCCCAGTTGTGCCCAAGTCGATTGATCGACTTGGTACAATCAGCCTGCCCACATACAGTTCGAATTTCGGCCGGTTCCTGATGAACCATCTATGGCCGGCCTTTGGGTGGCTCCCCCATCTATGGAGGAGCTACAGAGTAGACATGTGCACTGCCGAAAAATTTGTTCGTTTTATTCTTTTTTTTTTTCCCAGGGTCATTCGGTATGAGCGCAATTCGTAAATTTGAAAGTAAGAAAGAAAATCTGAAAGAATAAACTAATAACTTTCCTTTCAAATTTGGCTGTTGGTGAATGGAACGATATGGAACGGAACAAATTATAATAGTAACAACTTTTTATTATTATTTATTATTGTTGGACTTACCGTTTAGTGCTGTTCTGGACGACTCCCAGAAACAAAGTTGAGATAGGCTCCACCTCCGGAGGCAGAAAACACGAAATTTAAATCCATAAAGGGCGGCTTTCTGTCTCTCTTCTCCAGTCTTTATCCGAGAACTTCCCTGGAAGGGCTTCTAAAAAAAAAAAAAACCAAAAAGACTTGTCCAAATTTATAACAGCATATAGGGAGGGAATCCCTGCTGTCCTCGACGACTCCCAGAAACAGAGTTGCCGATAAGTCTAACTCTGGTTTTCTCTAGTCGTCTGTCCAGGACAGCACTAGAGAGGATTGATGAGAACTTACCAGATTAGGGGGTGGGGGGGGGGCGGGGACTACCGCTTGGAGGACTTTTCTCCCAAACGCTTGGTCTTGCACTGAGAGAAGGTCCAATCTATAATGATTTATGAAAGTCGAGTAGCTTGACCATGTTGCTGCTCGACAAAATTTGCTCTGGTGTCGCTCCAACTCGCTCCGCCCAAGAAGCCTATAGCGCCCGTGTGGAGTGAGCCATGGGGGGAAAAAGGACATTCCTTTTTTTAAATCTTGTAAGCTTCCACAATTGCTTGTTTAATCCACCTTGCGATTGTGCCTTTCGAAGCTTGGAACCCCAATTTTTTTCCCGAATGCAAAATAAATAGAGCATTGAATTTTCGAATGCTTTCCGACAATTCCAGATACAGCAAGACTCAGGCTCTCACGTCCAGTTGGTGACATTCTGCTTCTTTTGGATTGGTTGGGGACCCACAGAAAGAAGGCAAAACTATTTCCTGAGTCCTGTGGAATTTTGACACCACTTTAGGCAAAAACCCTGGGTCTGTACACAATATCAGAAAAAACATCCAAAAATTTGCAGGAAAGGCGCCTTAATGGAAAGTGCTTGCCGTTCGCTAATGCGTCTGGCTGTGGAGATGGCCTCTAAAAAGTTTTGAGCATGACCCATATTAAAAGGACAGCTCTTCCTTTTGCGATCATTTTACCCAACCTTGCAATACTGTCGACAGGTCCCATTTTGGCAGAATTTTGAACGGAACGGGTCTAATCCTGGCTAACCCCTTAAAGAACCTGCTAACTAGCGTGTCTAACGCCAGGGGTTGCTCCAAAAAAAAAAAAAAAAAAAAAAAAAAAAAAAAAAAAACAAGGCCGATACCTGAACTTTTATTGTACTAATGGCCAGTCCTTGGTCCGCACAATCTTGTAAAAACTCCAAGATGGCTGGAATATCTGCAGACACTTTCTTGGTGTCTAGCCATGAACAGAAAACTTTCCAAAATTAAAAATAAATTGCTTTGGTTACTTTCTTTCTACTGGAAAGAATTGCATTTACCACCCTGTCTGAGAGCCCCTTAGACCTCAGGAGGCTTTCCTCAGGCACCAAGCCAACAATTTCAGGCTCTCTATTTTTGGCAAAAGTACTGGGCCCTGGGACAGCAGATCCTCCCTCTCGAGCAGCATGAGGGGAGGCTCTCCTGCCAGGCGCAGCAGTGTGGAAAACCAAGGCCTCTGCGGCGAATAAGGGACCACCGGGATCATTGTGGTGCGCTCCTGAACAAACTTCCTCAGGATCAGGGGAATACGTTTGAACTGGGGGAAGGCGTCTATCCCCTTGGCCCCTACTTCTCTTTCCAGAGAGAAGTACACTGGAACTTTGGCATTTGATTTATTGGCGAACAAGTCAACTTCTGGAAGGCCCCATTTCTCTACCACTAGCTGGAAGACTTCCCCATTTAGTGACCATTCTGACTCATACACTTGGTGTCCGCTCAGAAAGTCCTCCAGATGATTGTCTACTCCCTTTAGATGGAATGCGGATATTGACCTCAGGTTCCTCTCGGCCCAGGTAAAGCTGGCGCTCGCCAGTCTGATTAAGGATGGACACCGTGTTCCCCCTTGTTTTGTTTAAATAAGAGATACTGTCCGAGAGGACTTGTACGTGGTGACTTTTCAGCTCTTTGGCGAATGCCCTTATCGCTTCCCAGATTGCTTGCAACTTCCTCCAGTTGGCTGATCTTTGGGACTGTTTTCTCCCAACTTCATTGGGCTACTCTTGACCCCCAGTGGGCTCCCCAGGCACTGGCAACCATGGTGATACAGACGGACACCTGAAGAGACCATAGTAGACCCTGCACAAGGTTCTCTTCGTCCCTCCACCACCACAGAGACCTCTTGGTCTTTGGAGGCAGGCGGAAGGTCGTGTCCAGGGATTCCTGCGCTCTGTCCCAGCTGTTCAGGATATTGGCCTGGAGACACCTGAAATGGGCCCTTGCCCATGGTACTGCTGGGATTGTTGCTGCCAGGAGACCCAGACCTGATATGACTGAACGGATGGAAACTGCCAGATTGTTCTGAAAAAAGGCTGCTATCGCCCCAGTGTCCGCCTACCTGAGCTGGGCCGGCACCACTGCCACCTGCTTCTGCTAGATCCATGCTGTCCTCCTGGAGCATCGTGCTGCTGCTGTGGATCAAGACCGTCCGTTTGCCGTGGCTGGCGTTTTTTAAATAAACCGCCATGGATCCGGCGTCCACGCCCGCTGCACGACCCAGAAGTAATGTGCTGGAAGTCCCCGCCCTCCTCCTGCATTCCACAGGCCGGAACTAGAGGCCTACGCCCACCCCCCGCTGGACTCACGCCAGGATACCACAGTATCTGGCCAGCAGACTGCTGTGAGCCTTGTGCAGGGAGCGCTAGCCCTCCCCGAGCTATCCATGAAGGAGGACACTGGTATCAGCTCTCTGCAGCCTGATCGGGGGGACTTCGATGCCTGCCATCCCTGCTTACAGATACCTGAAGACCTCATTCCCCCTCCGCCATAGGCAGCCCTGCCTAGGTTTAGGGGAAGGAGAGCTCCCATCCAGCCTCCTCCTCCGTTGGAGGAAACACAAAGACAGGGGAAGAGGGACGGAAGCCGTCCTTTATGGATTTAAATTTTGTGTTTCCTGCCTCTGGAGGTGGAGCCTATCTCTAGTGCTGTGCTGGACAGACGACTAGAGAAAAATTTGTATTAGTTACGTTCACTAACAGCCAAATTTGAAAGAAAAGCCCAATACCTATAATTTAATAGTTAAGTTATTAGTTTGTCATTATTTCGGAAATTCGAATTTATGAATTTTCGATTTTACGAATATTCGGAAAAATTCGTTAATCGGGTTTTCGTTAATTCAGGCATTTCCGAATTAACTAATTTGTCGAAATTCATTAGAAAACGAATTTGGAACGAAACGTATTGCACATGTCTACTAGAGTAACCCTTGGAGAGTAGCATGGTCCGAAGAGGGTACTGTTAGATGGACTTTGGATAAGTGATCAACAAATTAAAGCCGAACGTCAGCTGATACTTTTTAAGCAGTTACAGCAAACTATTTCTTTCTTCCTTTAGGTATAAACACTAGGGTTGCACCAATATAGGTATTGCTGCCGATACTGAGTATTTTCACGAGTACTCGCGTAAAACACTCTGAAACCCGAAACCAATACTTTTGCAGTGCGATTTGAGCCCATACAAACTGACTGGGCTCAAATCACATTGCAAAGAATCATATACAATTTGAACAGGAATGCGTTGCGATTCCTGTCTGAATTGCATGTGGTTTCCCGCACCGCTCCTGTGTGAACCCAGGCTGGGATCACTATCACAAGCCTGGGTTCACACATGAGCGGTGCGGAAAACCTGAGCCTATTCATTTTTTTATGGGTTTAAATCACACGCAAAAGGTATTAGTACTCGCCATCGGTGAGTATTTGACCAACAGTATTGGTACTTGTACTTTCTGGTTAAAAAAAAAAAGACGGTATCGGTGCAATCCTAATAAATACTTTAACTTAATTTATAAAAGCTGACCATTGTAAGCACCCGTCAGTTTAAAAGGGTTTGTCTCAGCCCTTTAACTGCCAGTTTTGCTGGACAGCTTGGTCTGTTAACCACTTGCCCTCCTGAAGATTTCCCCCCCTTCATGACCAGGCCATTTTTTGTGATACGGCACTGTGTTACTTTAACTGACAATTGCGCAGTTGTACCCAAATAAAATGTATGTCCTATTTTCCCACAAATAGAGCTTTCTTTTGGTGGCATTTGATGATCTCTGCGGTTTTTATTTTTTGCGCTATAAACAAAAAAAAAATTTAGGCCAATATTTATTCTGCTACATATTTTTGGTAAAAAAAAAAAATCCCAATAAGTGTTTGATTGGTTTTGCACAAAAGTTATAGCGTTTACAAACTATGGGATATATTTACGGATTTTTTTTTATCTTTTTACTACCCTGTTTCCCCGAAAATAAGACCTAGCACGGTTGTCAGTGATGGCTGCAATATAAGCCCTACCCCCCAAATAAGCCCTACCCTGTTTCCCTGAAAATAAGCCCTACCCTGAAAATAAGACCTACAAGGACTTTAACTAGGGCTTATTTGGGGGGTAGGTCTTATATTGCAGCCATCACCGACAATCATGCTAGGTCTTATTTTCGGGGAAACAGGGTAGTAATGGCGGCGATCAGCAACTTATAGCGGGACTGCGACATTGCAGCGGACTTTTTTTTTTTCGGGACCACCGACACCAATACAGTGATCAGTGCTGAAAATATATACTGTCACTGTACTAATGACAAAAATTCTTATCTGAATGCTCCTTTCTGTATTGTACTAATGACACTGGTAGAAAAGGGGCGATCAAAGGGTTAAATGTGTCCCTAGAGAGTGCTTGCTAACTGTTTGGGAGGTGCTTGTACTGTGGGAAGGGAGAGATCCGTGTTCCTGCTAAGCAGAAACACAGGACCCACTACCTCTCCTCCTCACAGAACGGCAGTCTGCCTTGTTTACATAGGAAGACCGCCATTCTGCCTCTCTTGGGAACAATCAGTGGGTCCCGGCAGAAATTGCGTCTGCTGGACCTGCCGATTGGACACAGCGGGAGACAATCACAGAGGGAGCAGGTCGCCGGCGGTGCACACCCCTGACCCAGAAGTGCAGGATCACATACAGGTACGTGATCCTGTGCAGAGGAGCCGTCTTGCCACCGTATAGATACAGTATACGGTCAGCAAGCGGTTAAAAAGGAAGGAATACACCAAGGTTTCCATTTAAAGAACCTGCTTATATCAGTCTCAGGAGCAAACAGAAGACACTGGCATCTTTGACTTTTGTAGCGGAAGTATTATAGACCTCATCAGTGAGAGAAAAATCATTTTGAGGCTACAGAACACAACGGCAAATCTTTCCAGTGGTACTGCAGATGTGCAATCCTGCTTTTGGACACCAGGTGGAGCTCATCAAGCACCTTCCCATGTATTCATTGATACAGCAACACTTTAGTTGTCTTCTAATCATTAGAAGATTATTATTAGAATCGAATGCATCTAAACAAACATTTGTTACATGAAGGCTGGGTTCAGATTTATGCGATGCGGGAACCACATCACATCCGACTCGCAGGCAGTTCACACAGTGCTCTCTGTGAACTGCTGCAGGTGTCACTGTAAAGTTAATGACACCCCCAGATCAGTTCGCAGAACGCAGTGTGAACTGTCAAATCGGACAGGAATCGAATCACAGGGGTCTGAATACCCATGCGAATCAATTCCAGTGTGGACCAAAAAAAAGGGTCCTGCATCATTTTGGTACGAATGCGATGCAAATTCAGCCATACAATCTGTATGGTTAAATTCGCATTGCACAGACATCGCATGTGATGTGCACAGCAATGCGGTGCGAATCACAAGCGGGTGTCTGGCATCGCATAAGTGTGAGTCAGATTCTGAAAGTTACAGTGGCTGAAATATTTTAATGTGTAATAAAATTTCAAAACCATCGGTTTTTGGCAATCTACTTTGATTTTCCTTGAAAATACTTGTTGATCCTGCCAGCAAGGTGTCCTCCACGGTTAGCGACGGCCCTCTGCAGGCTCATCTAGGCTCTGCAGCGTTGCCACCGCTTTGTGCATGCTCTGCTTCTCCCTACCAACTAAATCCATCTTGTACTATGCCCGCTGATCCTTGCGGTGTCACATGATCACTTCTCCTGCACTCCGCTCAGTTTGGCTTCGCCTACCAACTGTAGGGGTAACAAAAGCCCAGTTGCACCCCAGCAAAAAGCAACCCAACACTACAAATAGCTTACTTGCTTGTTAGAACAGGATATTGATCTCTTACCATTCTAGTCTGGATAGTCAAGGAGCCCACATCCATAACGGTCTGCACCCCTATTGCATACAGCAGAGCCAGACTGTCACACTGTATGTATAAGCAGTGGTCCCTCTGCTGCAGTCTGCCATGCCCACTGAAAGTCAGAGCTACAGCCATCCAGTCCACAGGGAGCGAGAGAAAAAATGCTTTTTTTTTTTTAAACTGACAAGGTTACTTTAAACTGACTTCATTTGCAGACCGAAGTTCATCCCTTTGATCTGTAAATGAACAGAAAGATGCAATTACCTTTTAGCTTTCTTTTTGCTAAGAAACATTGTCGATGCTTTTTTTTTTGACAGCTGTGAGCAGGGAACTGCTCTGCACTTGCTACATGAATCGTGGAAATGCTGGATTAGGATCGTGGGGGGGGGGGGGGGGGGTTCAATCGAGATTGCGATCTTTTAACGATTGATCGTGGGGGTTACCCCCCCCCCTAACCAATGGAGTTACCAAGCCCTTACTCTTTGTTACTCTATCAATAACCAAAAATAAACAAGTAAATAAAACTTGGCTGAGTTAAAACCAAACAGCATGAAAATAAAAATCCACCCTTGCAGTTCCCCCAGGGTAAATTGCTCCTTTAGTCTAGAGCAGTGGTTCTCATGTCCTGTCCTCAGGACCCACTAACAGGCCAGATTGTAAGTATTAACTTGGGGAGATGTAGACTAGAATACTGCAATCACTGAGCAGCAAATTATATCACCTGTGATGTATTTCAGTTATCTTGCAAACCTGGCATGTTGGTGGGTCCCGAGGACAGGAGTTGAGAACCACTGGTCTAGAGGGAGAAGATTAAAGTGGTTCTATTTTTTTTTTTTTTACCTTAATGCATTCTCTGTATTAAAGTAAAAAAAAAAGTCCCAGTAGTTGTATCGTCCCCTCACACCCCCCCCCCCCCCCCAAATACTTACCTGAGTTCTATCTCGATCCAGCGCTGTGCCCGTCTGCAACAGCACTGGTGTCTCTCTCTCTCTCTCTCTCTCTCTCTCTCTCTCTCTCTCTCTCTCTCTCTCTCTCTCTCTCTCTCTCTCTCTCCTCACAGACTCAGGATTTGATTGACAGCTATTGGCTCCTGCTGCCTTCAATCAAATCCTGTGGAGAGGACGTGGAGGACAGGGCCACAGGGCTTACCTGCGCTGTTTCTCGATGGATGCACATAGCCCGGCTTGAGAGCGCCCGCGCATCCCACAGGAAGGAGGAGCAGACAGCAGCGGCAGGGCACTTCAGAAGAGAAGGTAAGGGACTGCTCTGTGCAATACTACTGCACAGTGCAGGCAAGTAGAACATCTTAAGAATTAAAAAAAAAAAAAAAAAAAATAGCCTTTAACCAGTTCAACGCCGGGCACTTTCACCCCCTTCCTGCCCAGGCCAAATTTCATCGCTGTCACACTTTGAATGACAATCACAACACTGTATCCAAATGAAATTTTTAGCATTTTATCTCCTGGGAGTGCATGGGGGGGCTTTATAATGAAAGGGGACTGGTGTGGAAAATTTCTTTCCTGAAACTTCTCTCTTAAAGTTAGGGTGCGTGTTATACGCCGATAAATATGGTGTGTGTGCGTTATATATATATATATATCTTGGCCTTTTTCCAGAGAATATGAATAACACAAAAACATTTTTCACTCATGGTTAGTTTTTGGCTGAAGCCATTTATTATCAATCAACTGTGTTTACTCTTTTTAAATCATAATGGCAACAGAAACTACCCAAATACCCTGGTGATTTTGGCCTGATCACATGCACACAAGTTGACACAAAGGGGTTTGAATGGCTATTAAAAGGTAACCATCCTCACCTGTGATCTGTTTGCTTGTAATTACCGTGTGTGTATAAAAGGTCAATGAGTTTCTGGACTCCTGACAGACCCTTGCATCTTTCATCCAGTGCTGCACTGGCATTTCTGGATTCTGAGTCATGGGGAAAGCAAAAGAAAGAATAGTCAAAGGATCTGCGGGAAAAGTTAGTTGAACTGTATAAAACAGGAAAGGGATATAAAAAAGGCATTGAAGATATTAAGAATGCCAATCAGCAGTGTTCAAACTCTAATCAAGAAGTGGAAAATGAGGGGTTCTGTTGAAACCAAACAACGGTCAGGTAGACCAACTAAAATATCAGCCACAACTGGCAGGAAAATTGTTCAGGATGCAAAGAAAAACCCACAAATAACTTCAGATGAAATACAGGACTCTCTGAAAACATGTGGTGTGGCTGTTTCAAGATGCACAATAAGGAGGCACTTGAAGAAAGATGGGCTGCATGGTCGGGTCGCCAGAAGAAAGCCATTACTACGCAAATGCCACAAATTATCCCACTTACAATACGCCAAACAGCATAGAGACAAGCCTCAAACCTTCTGGCACAAAACCATTTGGAGTGATGAGACCAAAATTTTGCTTTCTGGCCACAACCAAAAACATTACATTTGGAGAGGAGTCAACGAGGTCTATGATGAAAGGTACACCATTCCTACTGTGAAACACGGAGGTGGATCGCTGATGTTTTGGGGATGTGTGAACTACAAAGGCACAGGAAATTTGGTAAAAATTGATGGCAAAATGAATGCAGTATGTTATCAAAAAATACTGGAGGAACATTTGCATTCATCAGCCAGGAAGCTGCGCATGGGACGTACTTGGACATTCCAACATGACAATGATCCAAAACACAAGGCCAAATCGACCCGTCATTGGCTACAGCAGAATAAAGTGAAGGTTCTGGAGTGGCCAACTCTGTCTCCTGTCCTCAATATCATTGAGCCACTCTGGGGAGATCTCAAACGTGCAGTTCATGCAAGACATCCCAAGAATTTACAGGAACTGGAGGCTTTTTGCCAAGAGGAATGGGCAGCTTTACCATCTGAGAAGATAAAGAGCCTCATCCACAAATACCACAAAGGACTTCAAGCTGTCATTGATGTGAAGGGGGCAATACACGGTATTAAGAATTGGGGTATGTAAACTTTTGATCAGGGTCATTTGGGTAGTTCCTGTTGCCATTATGATTTGAATAGAGTAAACACACTTGATTGATAATAAATGGCTTCAGCCAAACACTAACCATGAGTGAAAGAAAAGTTTTTGTGTTATCATTCATATTCTCTGAAAAATGACCAAGAAATCATAAATTCTGCCAGGGTATGTAAACTTATGAGCACAACTGTACATATATGAAAATTGATCAATCCTGGTGTACTGACGGCCTATCTCATTTCTTGAGGCCCAAAAATGTCAGGACAGTACAACTATCCCCCAAATGACCCCTTTTTGAAAAACACCCAAGGTAGGAGGCATGGCATGTTTTTTGAAGTTGTAATTTTTATTTTGTCACAATTTTTTTGGAAAATTAAGAAATTCAAAAAATGTGTTTTTTTTCACATTTTTTTTTATACTGTCACCAGGTGTAGTACAGTGTTACACTTTGATTGCTTATACAATTGTTACGAATAGGCAATCATTTATACACTATGAAATTCATGTGCCATTGTGTACAATTGTGATAGTTGTTATTAACCACAGCTATCACATGGTACAGATCCACTGTGATTGTCCCTGTACCATGTGGTCACTGTGACTAATCACAATCGCATACAATGGCTATGAATGAAAGCCATTCTTTACAAACGACATGTGATCACTGCGATTAGTCATAGTGATCACATGGTACAAGGCCCGCATGCAGCAGCCTGGTACAACAATCTGTGTTCGGACACAAATTTGTTAAATGTTTTTTTTTCGTTAATTCTGAGGTTTCCAAATTAACAAAATTTGTCGAAATTCGTTAAAAAACTAACTCAGAACGAAACGAATTGCACATGTCTACTCCACTGTAAGTTGTGATCCAGTATCCTAAACTTACCATACAGGGTTAAAGAGGATGTAAGCCTGATGGGTTTTACTTCCTCTTTTTCCCTCTGCAAAGTAAAAGCATAATGGGCTAGTAAGCATCGCATACTAGCCCATTATGTTGCACTTATCTGCAAAGGAAGCCCGCGATGTCCCTGCTGTGTGGAAGCATCCATCTTCACCCCTCTTCCTTCCGGGGGGGGGGGGGCGCAGACTCCGACTCTCTGACTGACTGGCCGGAGTCGCGCAGGAGCCGACGGTCACGACACGTGCCCTTTCTTCAGTGCGCATGCGCCGATGACGTCGGCACAAGCTTATATGGTAAATATAAGCTAAACCGTACACATTTAGGAGCCATTTCCAGTACCTACAGGTAAGCCTTATTATAGACTTACCTCTAGGTAAAAGTGGTTTACAGGGTTTACAACCTCTTTGATGTCCCCACTGTATAGGACAGTGATGGCGAACCTTGGCACCCCAGATGTGTTGGAACTACATTGCCCATGATGCTCAACTCCACTGCAGAGTGCATGAGCATCATGGGAAATGTAGTTCCAACACATCTGGGGTGTCAGGGTTCGCCATCACTGGTATAGGATGATGCATAAACTCCGCCCACCGTCCAGACGGAGGGGGGGGGCACTGGAGCAATAGGACAGGCAAGCATAGCTCCCAACTGTCCCTGATTTCAAGGGACTGTCCCTGATTCGGAGCAATGTCCCTCTGTCCTCCACATTTGTCCCTCATTTTGTTCTGATCTATATATTTTAAAAAAGTCTTTCCCAGTGCTAAACCTTTCATCCAATTTCTAAATTGCTACATCTGTAAGTTTTAAAAGCAAATATAAAGTAATAGTAGTGGGAAAAAAAATAAATAAAAGCACTTGTGGGTTTAACTAATCGTTTTGTTTTTTTTTGTAGAATTCTCCTTTAAGAGGGGCGTGGCAGGGGGTGTGTCCTATGCCTGCGTACCTTTATTTCCATCTCAAAACGTTGGGAGGTAGGGGCAAGGTATATACAGCAATCGCCTCGACATAACAAACACTTCACTCATTGCGGAGTCAGAGCTATAATGGTCAATTCAGGACAGATGTCGGTCATCAATGATTGGAGAGCTCTGGCTCCGACTCAGTAAATAAAAAAAAGAAAGGTGGTGTTAGACCTCTGCGGAGAGACCGCTGCTTCCACACAGACAGCAGGGGCCCTTCTCTATAGCATGCAGGCAGGGGACAGGCTTTTCTACTCAAGCGGTTTCCAAGGAAACTGAACTCTAAACCTCTGAACACTTCAGTGTTGCTGCCCCTGGGATGTATTCAGTTCATTATGACCTCTCCAAGTACAGCAGATTGCAGTGACAGCAGCTGCCCCTCCCCTGAGTCTGTGGTCACCTTACCCCCTCCCTGTAGACTTTATTAGCCCTCTTGATCTTGATGTCCAGCACAGTCCCCATCTCTTCTCTGTGACCAGGCTGCTTCCTATGGAAGAAGAAAGTCACATGACTGGATGCGCACATAGTCACGTGGCAGCACTCCTTCCTGCCTTTTTTTTTTTTTTCTTTCAACCAGCTTTATTGAGCCGCAGCCGAGCGCGTGTCCCCGCCCACCCTGGTTACCGCGGCGACGGAGAGTTGGGCGGTGACGTGGCGCTGGTGGCGCAGTTAAATTAGAAATGCGCGGGAGAATGGGGGGGCTGCCCCGCGCGCTGACTCATGACAGGGATTGCCACACGCTGGCTGTATAATGGCCGTCCCGTGGTAAAGTGTCCCATGCCCGGGTGTGTTTTCATACAGTGTCGGTGAGGGAGAGTTCTTCCTTCCCTCAGGCTGTGTGCTGGTGCCGCATACAAAGCACAGCGAGCCCCCTTGCGATGGGTCAGGGCTGACTGACGTAGAGAACGACCGTGTGACGCACATTTATTATTCCCCAGACTGCCTTCCCCCCTCTCTTCCTCCCCCTCTTGCTAATGATGCAAGCAGGTGAGTAACACGGCCCGCTGTCTCCATGGCGCTCTCCGTTCTGTTACCTCACAACAGCGACCGTGCTGAGGCGGCCGCACGCAGCCAACCTGTGAGGTAACGGACGGCCCCGTGCGGCGGGTTTTTTTTTCTTTATTCTTCCCTCAACTCGATCTGAAAATCTATTGGTCGAGGAGATGCGAGCGGCGAATCCTATTGGAGCCCGTGCGCGAGGGGGCGTGGCTCCCACCGAGGTCCACCCGCCTGTTGTGGAGCTCGCGCTGGACAGATTAACTCTTCCGCTCCTGGGAGGCAGCGCGAGCCTTCCACATAAACAGGCGGCCCTTAAAGGGGCAGCGCGCCTGAAAAAAAATGAATGTGGGAGACCTGCTAATGTGTCCACCAGTGGAGGAATTCAGAGAGTTCAGCGCTTGAAGCTGCTAAGTTTTTTTTGTTTTTGTTTTTTTTTTCAGTTGTGATGCAGCGACAGATTGAAAGAAATGTGCACTGTATCTAAAATACAGAGGTGTAACTAAATGCTGGCTGCTATTCCTGAGCCTGCCCTGTCATGCCATTTAACCCTTTACCTGCCAGAGCCGTTTTCGTGTTTTTTATTTTTATTGCGTGCATTGTAGCACTACCACAGAAGGAACCGCTGGCGATGATGGGTCCTCCGCTCTGCCACGACTCTATAAGCTGCTCGGTCACCGCTGACACACTTTTTGGTTCTTTACTAGAGACCATTTGCAACGGACCGCTGGGCAACTAATCACTAACTTGCACTTAAAGGAGCTACAGCACTGTTAACTTGCACCTTAAGTAGGTTACTAGAGTCTCTAAAGAACCTTGACCAGTTCAGAAGAAGCAAAAAGGGTCCTGGTGTACCCCTGTGCATACAATCTCAACAGTGATGTACAGGGGAGGGCTGGCAGCCTTAGGCCTGGGGGGGCAAGTCCAGTCAAGTGGCCCATTGAACCACTGAATCGCCTCACCATCCATGCCCACCTTGTTTTTCAATGCTTCCTCACCAGTGCCCATCAACGCAGCCCCATCAGTGCAGCCTCACCAGTGTCCATCCAATGCAGCCTGATCAATGGGGGGAGGGAATGGGATGTGGGGTGTCGGGGTCTCTCACCTGGCAGCTCAGGTCAGCAGATCCTTGCACACCACAGCCTTCTGGGGGGGGTGATGGTCCTGGGGTAAAGTTGCTGCCTGCGCCCAGCCCAGCAGCCCGAGCCAGTCACGCATCCCAACTCCCTGGCGCGCCCTGCCTCCAAGGCTCCGATCTCCGGGAGTTGTAGTTTCCTCTGCACTTGAGCACGGACTACAACTCCCAGAATGCTACAGTGGCTGGCCGCCGTGGCCAAGCCCCCGGCCCAACTTTCTGGAGAAGGGAAAAAAATGGCAGTGGCCGTCGGCCATTTTTAACATAGAAGAAGATTATTTATGAGAATTGAGTGTATGGGACTGCCAACATCCTTAAAACATAGCCATTTTTAACATAAGTTAGGATGGCCTGGGGGGAAATTGCCACGCGGCCCAGCCCGCCCCTGGTGATGTATGCATTCTTAGATTGGGGGTACCTCTAGAGAAATGGAAAGTACCTGGCGCCTAGTAGTCAATGTTTGCCGCCTTTCGGTGGGGCCTTTCTTTAGGTGGTGCACTATTCCTTTTAAGAGCAATCGCTGTTTGGCTAACAGTGTGTGGTGGGTGTTTAGGACGTGTAGTTCAGCTCACTACTTCCTGGCAGGTGGCTAATCAGCTCCCAATGGCTTGGCGATCAGCAGTGATCACGTCCCGTATCTTCATACAGGCTGCAGTCTCTCTGCTCAGATCCTGAAGATGCAGCGACTCTCTGCCAACTCGGTTTCTAAAGGCAGCTTTAGCTAGCTCAGGTGCAGGTCTGTCCCCTCTCTTTGATGTGGGGGAACAGGCACAGCAACAGGTCCTCGTGTCTCCGGTCCATCAGCTGTGTGACACACTTGGCTCCCGAAATTTTGGAAGTTAAAAAATATCCAGACGATAAAGGAGTGGTTCAGGGAGATCGATAAAATTAGATGTATGGAAGAAGTAATACATATACAGAATAATACTGAAATAAAATATGACAACACGTGGAAGAGTTGGCTTGAATTTAAGCAAACTCTAGTTTATGTGAATTATATGGGTGGTAATTAGGAATTTTATTGTTCCCTGCCTCTTCCCCCTCCCTCTCCTCCTTCTTTTTTTTTTTTTTTTTTTTTTTTTTTTTCTTTTCTCTCTAAATAAACATAATAGGATTGGGAAATAAATAGCACCACATATATTTAGTAGGGATACTAAACCTACACCATACAGTTTGGAAAGTTGCCACAACCACATTTTTTTTTCTTTTTTTTTTTTCACTCTCCAAGGAATAATAAAATGCTGGTAGAGAGTTGCGACTCTCTCATCTTCAAAATAAATACAATAGGTTTTGGATAGAATATTAGGGTTAAAGTATGAGATAAAGGATAAACACGATTAGGAATAAGTAATAAGTGAGTGGGCGGGTCACTAAAGGAAAGGATTATAATTCACTAATAAACTTGGATTATTTTTAAAAAAAAGGCTTTTGGGTTTTTTGTTTTTTTTTGTCTCCCTTGGGAATGGGAGGGGGGAGAGGCCGTGGAAAATATTTTATATTTTTGGTACTTTGAGATTGATCCAAGAACTATGTCAATTGTGGTGAATGGTGATTATGTGGTTTGTTTTATTTATATGTATGTTAAGCATGTTTAATAATGTTATGTGATGAAACGTTATGGAATGTTTTTATGTGAAAATATCTTAATAAAAATAATTGAAATACATGTGCCATAGTGATCCTTGCTGCCTTCCATGTGCCATAGTGATCCTTGCTGCCTTCCATGTGCCATAAATGGTCCTTTCTGCCTTCCATGTGCCATAGTGATCCTTCCTGCCTTCCATGTGCCATAAATGGTCCTTTCTGCCTTCCATGTGCCATAAATGGTCCTTGCTGCCTTCCATGTGCCATAGTGATCCTTGCTGCCTTCCATGTGCCATAGTGATCCTTGCTGCCTTCCATGTGCCATAGTGATCCTTGCTGCCTTCCATGTGCCATAGTGATCCTTGCTGCCTTCCATGTGCCATCGTGATCCTTGCTGCCTTCCATGTGCCATCGTGATCCTTGCTGCCTTCCATGTGCCATCATGATCCTTGCTGCCTTCCATGTGCCATCATGATCCTTGCTGCCTTCCATGTGCCATAAATGGTCTTTCCTGTCTTCCATGTGCCATAGTGATCCTTCCTGTCTTTCAGATGACATAGTGATCCTTCCTTCCTGCCTTCTATGTACCATAGTGATCCTCTCTTCCATATAACAGTGATCCTTCCCTCTCTCCAATCTCTCTCCCTAAGGCTGGGTTCACACTATTGTGAATTGAATGCGGATTGCACCGCATCTAATTCGCAGAACATTTGCAAACATGTAATTTTCAATAGGTATGGTTCACATATGTGCGTTGCATCCGCACTCCGCATTGCACAAAGATCGTGTGCATTTTCTAGGCAGTGCGGTGTGAATTGCAGGCACATAATCTTCAATGGGCAAGCATCTGATTCGCAGATGGGTTTGGTTCTGAACAGGAATGCTCTCCCTCTCCTCCTATACCCCCCCCCCCCACCCTCTCCCAGGTCAGCTGATCCACAGATGGAACGGAGAGGAACCGCTGAATGAATAATTTTTATCTTCACACAGAAAACGGAGCTGCAATTCGCACATTTTAAAATGTTAAGATGCCATGCATTGTAACAACGTAAAGCACGGCCCCTATAGAACGGACAGTGACGTTTTAGTGTGTAGGCTGGTGTGATCGCGCCCTACGGTAAAGTTCACGGTTGTGCATCTGCATTTTTATACATTTATTGTTCCCTTCGAAGTTTGAGGCCAAAATCACACCAAAGCTCCTGTACCGTTCCAAGTAGTATGGAAAAGTGTTGCATAGGTGTGAATGGGCCCAGTAGACCATAAACAGGATTCCTCGTGTAGTGCAACTGCAAAATGTGACAAAGACACATATGTGAATGGTGACTAAGGCTTTGTGAGTCACCGAGCTGCAGCCAGAGAACAGATCAAGGGGTCTGGTTGCTACAATGTTTATATATCCGCAATATGCAGTAGAGTATCTAGACCAGGGGCCCCAAACTTCCTAGACAAAGGGCCATTTTGCTGGGCAGTATGCAAAAAAAAAAAAATGGCTCATCATAGATATTAATGGGTCATCATTGGCATCAGTTGGAGGAATAGTGCCTCGTCATTAGGAGGAAAAGTGCTGCTTCAGTGGTGTCAGTGAGAGGAATAGTGCTCCGTCATTGGTATCGGAGAAATTAAATTGGTTGTATGCCCGCACATCTAAAAATAAAAAACCCTGCAAGGCAAAGGCATAATGAGCTGGTATGCACCGCATACCAGCTCATTATGAAATACTTACCTTAGATCGAAGCCCGGTCCACACTGAGAGAACTGACATCTTGCCCTTGGCGCTTCTTCCGGGTTTGCGGCTCCGGCGCTGTGAGTGGCCAGAGCTGCAATGACGTCGCGGGAGTCTTCTTCCCAGCAGCGTCTGCCGGGCATTCAGAGGGCATGCACCGCTGACGTCAACAGCTGCATGCAATATCTCCTAAACCATACAGGTTTAGGAGATATTAATTTTACCTGTAGGTAAAAATGACAAATTGGGGTATACAACCACTTTTTTGTTCACAAGAAATGGGGTATACAACCAATTTAAGTGTCCCACTGTTGGTGTCAGTGGAAGGAATAGTGCCCCATCCTTTGTATCAGTGGAAGGAATGGTGCCCCGTTGTTTGTATCAGTGGGAAGAATAGTGCCCCATCCTTTCTATCAGTGGAAGGAATAGTGCCTCATTGTTTGTATTCTGTTATTGATGTTAGTGGGAGGAGTAGTGCTTAAACACTAGTGTTAATAGAATATCATTTCATCGTTGGTGTCAGTGGGGGGAATAGTACCTCATCGTTGGGGTGAACTGGAGGAATATAGCTTCGTCGTTGGTGTCAGTTGGGGGAATAGCGCCCCATCGTTGGCATCAGTGGAGGGAATAGTGATTCATTGTTGGCATTGGTGGAAGGAATAGGGCGGCATTGTTTGTGTCAGTGGGAGGAATAGTGCCTCATCTTTGGTGTCATTGGCATTGGGAGGCATGCTGTCCCAAGGGCCAGTTAAAGTCAAGCAAAGGGCAGCATTCAGTAAAGCCTCATACACACCTCTAGTCTTTTTATTTGTTCAACCCAGTGGGCTGACAGCTCAGGTCGGAGCCGCCATACTAACAATCCGATGTTATCGATCTCCCCTACTGTACTATTGTGTTCTGACGGGGATGCCAACTCCACTTTGTGTGCATCCAGCAGTGATCACTACAAGTAATCACTGGCTGTGCAGAGAACCGAAAATATCTGAGGCCACCAACAGCCTGTCATTATAGTGAAGAGGGCTGGCGGCTGCACCTAGCCACTCACATCCGCAACTGTAAACTGAAGATTTCTGCCGCTACAATTTGCAGCGGCCTTAATCGCCGGGATATGTGACGTACGTATCCCGGGAGGCACAGCGGGCAGTGTGTGTGCCATTTGCCTAATGCGAATGACGTGCATGGGGAGGCGGGGCGGATATTCCATTAAAAAAAGGTAATAGAGGTAAGGAAAAAAATGCCCTATTCCTGCAGAGGACAAGAGGAGTGTTTTTCTTGCATGTTTTCTGGCAAAACAGCAGCTCTCCATACCTCCCATCTTTTTGAGATGAGAACGAGGGACACCTATTCGCAAAAGTATGTAGGCATAGGACACACACCCCCTCCCCCCAGCACGCCCCCTTAAAAGAGAATTATGCAAAAAAAAAAAATGATTAGTTAAACCCATAAGCGTTGTTTTTTTTTGTTTTTTGTTTTTTTTAGCACTACTTTTTTTTTTTATATACTGGCTTTTAAACTTTAGCACTGGGAAACACATTTTTAGGACTGGCTCACACCACAAAAATGCACTCCAGATCCATTCCGGATACATGTCTGCATGCGTGTTTCTAATGTGTTTTTGATGCATTCCGGTTGCTTTTTTTCTTCTTTTTTTCCTGTTTTTTTTTTTTTAACTGTACTGGGGTCCAGTGCATTTTTGATGCGTTCCAGTGTGTTTTTGATGCATTTTACCACGTTCCAGTACAGTTCAGTGCAGGAAAAGTGCAGCCTGTTCTACTTTTTTCTGGAACTGGAAAGCCCTGGATCTGACTGCACAGGTGTAAACTATGCCATTGGAAACCATATAAAATACTTTCCATGCGTTTTTGATGCAGAAAAACACACTGGACTGCATGTGGTGTGAACTGGCTCTCCAGATCTGTTCCAGATGCATTTCTGCATGCAGATTTTTAGCGAATTTTTGATGTGTTCCGGTGCATTTTTGATGCGTTTCTAAATGAATTCCAGATGCTTTTTTTTCTTTTCTTTTTTTTTTTTCACTGTACTGGGGTCTGGTGCATTTTTGATGTGTTCCAGTGCATTCTGGTGTATTTATGATACGTTTTACTGCATTCCAATACAGTCCAGTACAGGAAAAATGCAGCATGTTCTGTTTTTCTTTTCTGAAACTGGAGCGCCATGGAACTGACTGCACTGGTCTGAATTATGAGATTGGAAACCACCTGCTTTCCATGTGTTTTTGATGCAGAAAAAAAAAACTGGAATGCATGTGGTGTGAACTGGTCCTAAAAGATATAAAAAGTGCATTTTATATACAGCTACATAGATCAGACCAAAATGAGGGAGAAATGAGGTGGAAAGAGGGACAGAGTGACTTTGTTCTAAATCAGGGACAGTTGGTAGCTATGGAAATTTGTAGTCTAGGTAATGGGACGTTCTAACTCCTAGGCTACAAATTCTGGCTACTAGGGCTAGAACAGGGGTCTCCAAGCTTTCTAAATAAAGGGCCAGTTTACTGTTCTTCAGACTTTAGAGGGGGACTGTGGCCAGTGGGAGTAGAAAAGGTTCCGACATCAGTGGGGAAAAAATAATGCCCCATTATTTATTTCAGTAAGAGTAATCGTGCCCCATTATTGGTGTAACTGGGAGGAATAGGGCCCCATCGTTGATGTCATTGAGAGGAATTATGCCCCATCAATGATGTTATTGGGCCCCATCGTTGGTGTCATTAAGAGGAATTGTGCCCCATCACTGATGTTATTGGGCCCCATTGTTGGTGTCATTGAGAGGAATTGTGCTTAATCACTGATGTTATTGGACCCCAATCTTGGTGTCATTGGGAGGAATTGTGCCCCATTGTTGGTGTCAGTGGGAGGAAATGTGCCCCCTTCATCGATGTCAGTGGAGGGAATTAGGCAGGCCATACATGGGTCGCATTTCGAAAGAATTTTCTTTCGAAAATCTTATCCAAGAATCTTCATTCAAATTTCGGACCATTAGTGGGCTGCAGCAACAGCTGATTTTTGTGTGGCCATTGAATTTGAGTAATCGGGCATGTTGGAAATTTTTTTAAAATTAACGATTTTCTAATCAATGATGGGAGAATCATGCGAGAAATGTAATCGAAAAAGAAATGCGCATGAACAAAAAAAGAAAATTCCCGGAATTAAAATAGATTCCCAGCCATGAAAGTTCTTTTCTGTAGCAACAGGAGGTGGAATTGAAGGCTTGGTTGGTTTCAAATCAATGGTGGTGCCATCGGATCGCAAAACGCACAAAATTTCTGATTTTCAAAAGAAAATTCTTTCGAAATTCGACCATGTATGGCCAGCCTAATGGCCAGCGTTACGCTGCTCCAGCCAGTCACACAGCCAGAGTCCGCGGCCCTGGAAGGAAGAGGGGCGAAGATGGATGCGGATTGCAGCGGGGACAACGCAGGCTGAGTTTGCAGGTAAGTGTCACATAATGTGCTAGTATTCGATGCATACTAGCACATTATGCCTTTACTTTGCAGGAAAGAAAAAAAAGGGGGAAAAAAACTGAGTTTACTTCCTCTTTAATGTTGATTGGGAGAGTGAAGTTCCACTTTAATTTTCTCCTTTTCCAATCCTTATATTTTTTTATTGAACACTGTGCTACAGCTGCTTCAGCACACACTGGTGAGAACAGCTCCGTAACTTCCCTCTATGTAGAAAACCTCTGTACTCTTCTTTCTACACACCATAAGCTTTACCCTCAGGATAAGCATCTTTCTTTTAGCTATGTGACTGTAGAAGTGTAATTTCAGTCAAAACTTAACTAAGCTTACAACTACTTCCACCCCCATTCTTATGCCCCGTACACACGGTCGGATTTTCCGACGGAAAATGTGTGATAGGACCTTGTTGTCGGAAATTCCGACCGTGTGTAGGCTCCATCACACATTTTCCATCTGATTTTCCGACACACAAAGTTTGAGAGCAGGCTATAAAATTTTCCGACAACAAAATCCGTTGTCGGAAATTCCGATCGTGTGTACACAAATCCGACGGACAAAGTGCCACCCATGCTCAGAATAAATAAAGAGATGAAAGCTATTGGCCACTGCCCCGTTTATAGTCCCGACGTACGTGTTTTACGTCACTGCATTTAGAACGATCGGATTTTCCGACAACTTTGTGTGATCGCGTGTATGCAAGACAAGTTTGAGCCAACATCCGTTGGAAAAAATCCTAGGATTTTGTTGTCGGAATGTCCGAACAAAGTCCGACCGTGTGTACGAGCATTAGCCTTTTCAATCTACCCTGTAAAAGGAAAGATGCCAGTACTTGCCTATTTTGAAGTCGCTCCGGTCCAGTCACATGATTTCCCCAGCAGCGGTTTCAGCATAGAGGTGAGAGCGGCAACGGCTGCAGGCGGAGACAAAAAAAGGCAGCTAAAATCACACCTTTAATAAAATAGAAAAACATAACACAGTTCTGAGACGTAGTGAAAAACTGAAGCCAGGGTTTGGATGCCAGAGCAGGTAATCAGACAAGGCGGGGTCAGGAAGCCAGAAGTCAGCTTATTAAGGAGCAAAAACAGGAATCGGAAGAGAAGTCAGCCAGGTCAAGTCAATCACAGGAACACACTGGAGATCACAGCCCACGCAAGGGCACAAAGGAAATGAGCAAAGCTGTTTAAAGGATAAGTTCACCTTTGCAGAAAAATCTGTAAGGTGAATTTACACAGGACCCCTCCCAATCCCCCCCCCCCCCGGGCCCGCTGACCTGGAGTCTGGCGATCACCCACACTGACGCATCGGGTCGCCGCTTCACTGGTCCGGGATTAGAAATCCCCTGCGTCACATGGGTGGCGCCAACCAATCGGAACCTGCATAGCCCATCCTGTCACTGCAGGCGAAGAGGAGAGAAAGCCACAGGGATTTCAAATCCCCGGACAGGTGAAGCGGCTTTACAATCTGTCAGAACGAGCGATTGCTGGCCTCCAACTCAGCAGGACCGGGTGTGATGGGGGGGGTACCAGTGTAAGTTCACCTTACAGATTTTCTGTAAGGCTCGATTCACACCTATGCATGTTGCTTTTGAGCGTTTTTGGAGGGTTTTTTTTCATGCTTGCCACGTTTTTGAGCCGCGTTTTTGCCGCGATTTTGCCGCGATTTGCGTTTTTTTTTTTTTTTGTTTTTTTTTTTACATTTTTTTTTTTACAGTCTTAAAAAAAATTTAAAAAAAAAATTTAAAAAAAAAAAAAAAAAACGGCAAAAACGCATCAAAAACGCATCAAAAACGCTGCAAAAACGGTGCACTTGCGTTTTTGATGCTTGTCCATTGAATTCTATTACATGCAAAACGCTGCATTTTGCATGAAAAAAAGTCCCTGAACCTTTCCAAAAATGCAGAGAAACAAAAAGGCATTGATGTGAACATGTTCCATAGGAACCCATGTTAAAAAATTCCCGTGCATTTCTGCAAAATGCATCAAAAAACGCGCTAGTGTGAATGGAGCCTAAAGGTCGAACTTACACTTTAAGGTCTAGTTCACACCTATGCATTTTTTAGTGCATTTTCAGTTTTGCAGAAATACACTACAGTCCATTTAACATGGTTTCCTATGGGTCACGTTCACATCTCTGCATTTTATGGAAAGGGTCAGAAACTTTTTTTTGGTTATTGGTTCCATGGACTTCAATGTATGGATCAAAAATGTGTATTGAAAAATGCACCTGGAATATGCAAACTGCAACCTGCATAGGTGTGAACCAGGCCTTAATAGCCAAAAGTCGGCTGGACTAATGAGGCAGGTAATGGTAATGAGGTGAGTCACTGTGGAAACGAGGAGTAGCTGGTAATTAACCGACAGCTGTGCAGCCTCTGTACACTGAAAGAAAAGAGCTGCTCGTAAATAGCAGGAGGCCAGCCCTGACAACGTCACCCATAGGCCTACTATGCGGCAACCGCTGTTGGCCGTCCCTCCTCTACACTAAAGCCAACGCTGGGACCCAATCATGGGACTGGACCGAAGCGACTTCATAATAGATAAGAAAAAAGGGCATCTTTACTTTTTACAGTGTAGATACGTTTAGGATGGGGGTGGAAACAGGTTTAGGCTTATGCTGGCCATACACTATACGAAAAACCGGCCGAAAAATCGTTCGAATGGACACTTCGTTCGTTTTTCGGCAAGTTAGTGGGTACAAATCGATAATCGTTTGTGACGTTTTTGTGGAAAAAAAACGAACGGCATGTTTGGAAAATTTCTGCCGAACGTACGATAAATTGCAAGGTTAATGTGTTTCCCGTCCGAACTTTCTGCACTAGGTATATGTAAAAAAACGAACACAAAATTATTTATTCATGTCCACTGAACAGATTATCGGTCATTATATGATGGCAAGATCGTTTGCGGTCACGGTCGAACGTTCGTTTTTCGAAAAGGGGTTCGGCCGATTTTCTGTATAGTGTATGGCCAGCATAAGTTAGTTTTTGACTGGAATTTAAATTTAACACTTCAAGATGTTCCCTATAAATAGGGGCAACTTTAAGAAGACAGAACTCTGTGGACACTGCAACCTGCATTTTATGACTTGCACAGTGGTGTTGTCAGCACTACTTACTTTCCATGATCCAGCGCCCCCTCTGCCTCTATGGTGCTTGACCGTACGCACTTCTGGGTTTTACCTGGAGTGTTGTGTCCACGTCCAATTAGAGCAACTCCTTCTCCTTGACTGCTTGCATCCAACCAGAGCGGTGCCCTTCTCAGCCAAGCCTATTTCTCTTGGTGCTGCTTCATGTTGATTGTTTTTTCTTTTCCAATAGTTTTTATTGTTATTACAAGAAAAAGTATAAAAGCCAATGTTAGAACAAATAGCAAAGTTGATTGTTTTTTTAAGCTGCAGTCCCACTCTGCTTCCTTGGAGAAAATGTCCCTGTGTTTTCCTTGCTTGTTCCCTAGTAGTGTTCAGTACCCTGACCTATAGCTTGTATCCTGGTTATTCATGTCTGCTACCTACCCTGACCTCTGGCTTGTTCTGACCTTTGGCTTGTATTCTGATTATCTGGGCCTGCTGCCTCAGAATTTGGTTCTGGTTTTTTGGTCCGCTGTCTGTTCTGACCTCTGGCCTGATGACCCATTCTACTCTGCTGTAACCCACAGTCCACTCATCTGCTCCAGACCAATTTCCTGTTGTCTTTCTGTTTTCTGTGGTGCTTACAGCAGGGTGGATCTGAGAGTTGTAAACCTAGGAATCCAAACCCCCATGAGGGGGTCCCTGGCTTGGACTCTTCAAGCATCTACTCTCACCTGGGATCATCAAACACACTGGCAAGTTCTGATCCAGCTCCCTGATCTTATCTGTTTATAGTGTTCCAGTGTGGGTCCAGTTTTACAGATCCAGCACCCAACCTCTTACCTGTTCTGATTTGATTCTGAGTGTTTTTTATCTCACAGATATAGCTCCCGGGTCTATTTGGTTTCATAGTGCTTTGACCTACCGAACATCAGCTACCGGTCTATAATTTTTGGGTACACCTACCGCCTCCCATTGGGTATCCCATGCAGATGCTACAGTACCAGGTGTGGTTTGACTATCTCAAATTCAGAATGTCACAATAATTGCTTTATTAAACACTTCCTTACCGCGATATAGTTGAAGGACGGCTACAGAGCAGCTTTGTTGTTCCGGGAGGGCGTCTATAGATGTTCTCCAGGATCTATGGCCCTCGCACGCCCCCTGGGGCATGCATCTGGCGTGCTCTGTGATCGATGTGTCTTTTGGACACGGCTGATCACAGATCGTGGTAAAGGGCCAATCGAAGCAGCCCTTTACCATGTGATCGTCTGTGTCCAATCACAGCTGTTCACAATATAAACAGACTTGCTGGTTATCGGTAGTACTTTCCTCACGTGCCGTGACAGTGTGAGGAAAGCAGAGCCGGTGACCAGCCAATGTCACAGGGAACATGTACACAGATAATCAGTGCAGCCCCATCAGTGCCAATCAGTAGTGCTCATCAGTGCCGCATATTAGTGCCCATCAGTGCTGCCTCCATAGGCGTGCGCACAAGGTGTGCCAGGTGTGCCCAGGCACACCCTAATCACCCTGTGCAGCACAAATTCCCCCTACTGCCCTGGCTCCCCCCTTCTCCCCACAGTGCTTCTAGCTTCCCTCCTCTTCTCTCCTGCTGACTGATGCTGCGGGGATGAGTGGGGGAAGTGGCCGGTAAACATGTAATTTACTGGCCCCTTCTCTTTCTGAGTGAACATCGTGAGTGATCGATAGTATGTGTTTGAGCTTTGGGGTGCACACCCTAATGCAATAGGCTGCGCACACCTATGGCTGCCTCATCAGTGCAGCCTATCAGTGCCTCATTATTAGTGCACATCAGCTGCCTCATTAGTGCAGCCTATCAGTGACCATTAGTGCAGCCTCCTTAGTGCCCATCTGTGCAGCCTCATCAGTGCCTCCTCATTAGTGCCCATCAGTGCTGCCTCATCAGCAGACATCAGTGAAGAAGCAGAAATTTAAAAAAAAATTCTAAATTTACCATCTTTTTTTATTTTGTTTAGCAAAAAATAAAAAAACCCAGTGGTGATTAAACACAACCAAAAGAAAGCTCTGTCTCAAAAAAAATATAAAAAATTCATAGAGTGTTGCATGACCATTGTCATTCAAATTGCGATAGCGCGGAAAGTTGAACATTGGCCGGTCAGAAAGGGGGTAAAAGTGGTTTCCAGACAAGCATGTCTCCAGACCTGAACAGCTCAATAGTGTTTAGGTCTGGAGACATGCTTGGCCAGTCTTTCACCTTTACCCTCAGTTCCTTTAGCAAGGCAGGTGTGCTTGGGGTCGTTATCATGTTGGAATACTGCCCTGCGGCACAGTCTCCGAAGGGAGAGGATCATACTCTGCTTCAGTATGTCACAGTACATGTTGGCATTTATGGTTCCCTCAATAAACTGTAGCTCCCCAGTGCCGGCAGCACTCATGCAATCCCAGACCATGACACTCCCACCACCATGCTTGACTGTAGGCAAGACACACTTGTCTTTGTACTCCTCACCTGGTTGCCGCCACACGTGCTTGACACCAGCTAAACCAAATAAGTTTATCTTGGTCTCATCTCATCTTAGTCTGCTTGTCTTCAGAAAACAGTTTGTGGGCTTTCTTGTGCATCATCTTTAGAAGAGGCTTCCTTCTGGGACCACAGCCATGCAGACCAATTTGATGTAGTGTGCGGCGTATGGTCTGAGCACTGACAGGCTGACCCCTCACCCCTTCAACCTCTGCAGCAATGCTGGCAGCACTCATATGTCTATTTCCCAAAGATAACCTCTGAATATAACGCTGAGCACATGCACTCAACTTCTTTGGTCTGCCATGGCGAGGCCTGTTCTGAGTGGAACCTGTCCTGTTAAACCGCTGTATGGTCTTGGCCACCGTGCTGCAGCTCAGTTTCAGGGTCTTGGCAATCTTCTTATAGCCTAGGTCATCTTTATGTAGAGCAACAATTCTTTTTTTTCAGATCCTCAGAGAGTTCTTTGCCATGAGGTGTCATGTTGAACTTCCAGTGACCAGTATGAGAGAGTGAGAGCGATAACACCAAATTTAACACACCTGCTCCCCATTCACACCTGAGACCTTGTAACACTAACGAGTCACATGACACCGGGGAGGGAAAATGGCTAATTGGGCCCAATTTGAACATTTTCACTTAGGGGTGTACTAACTTTGTTGCCAGCGGTTCAGACATTCATGGCCGTGTGTTGTTATTTTGAGGGGACAGCAAATTTACACTGTTATACAAGCTGTACACTCACTACTTTACATTGTAGCAAAGTGTCATTTCTTCAGTGTTGTCACATGAAAAGATATAATAAAATATTTACAAAAATTTGATTGGTTTACTGACTTTCTTTAAGGAAAATGTCATTCTTGTGTTGGTGTTCTTTTGTACACATATATATACAGCTTATTTGTTCAGCAGTTTGAACAGCTAGATCAGGGCAAGCTAAGAAAGTAGGAACTTCTTCCCAGTGATATTACTCATATTGTAGCCACCATGGTTACCTTTTTTTTATGTTATTAGATCTTACAGGGCATCTGTACATCTTGGAAACAGGAAACGTCTCTTATCTTTGCCAATATTCAACAGCTTGAACGCTTGTATCCTCCAGACGGAGGCAAAAGAAAATGTTTTATTCCTTTGGTGAGCCAAAATTCTAAGCCATTCGCCTCCTGTTTTACCCACATTCATTGTTTTCAAGATTGTATATTACATTGAATAATAAAATTTATGATCATTCTACAAGTTCAGCAAATAATGCATATATTTACATCATTATTTGTCAACTTCTTAGTGACACAAAGGTAATACATAAAAGGTAGTGTTTGTTATGTAGTTGTAAAAATGTTTATTCATCTGCTATAGAAAGTAGATTTTTAAAGTAGATCTAAAGCAAAACTTTTTTTGTTTTTCATGGTGTAGGGCAGGGGTAGTCAACTTCGGCATTCTATCTGTAGTGAAACTACAAATCCCATCATGCCTCTTCCTCTGGGAACCATGCCTGTTAGAGTCTTGCAATGTCTTGTGGGATTTGGTGTTTTGCTCCAACTGGCCTGCCAAGCTTGCCTACCCCTGGTATGGTAAAAATCCCTGGGTTATTTTTGTTTTTTTGTTTTTTTTTTTGCTGTCTGGGTCCCATTGAGGAGTTGGCCTCTCACTTCCCCTACTGTGCCATAGACACACAGGAAGTGAGAGGTAATTTCTTGAACATGAAGGAAAGCCTCCATTAGACAGTTTAAGGAGCACGAAACTTGCTCATGGTCCTACTCCACAGCCTGACACTCAGCCACCCTTGGTCCATTGCTCTGTAGCAGAGACAACGTCCCCTCTGCTAACATTGGCTAGTGGTGGTGCGGCCCTCGGAAGGTGTCCTCATTACTAGCAGGGCGTCAGCATTCTCTACCTAGCCTCTTCTACATTGGTAGGCCTATGGCCATGTAGCCCACTCAAGGCTTGTCCCTTCTGTACTTTGTACCTGCTCCAGCTAAAAATGCAACACCCCAGTGCTATGGTCCCGCCTTTGCCTCTACCTCCTCCTTACTATTCACAAAATACACAACTCCTAACTCTGTTTAATGAATGGCCAACAGGAGAGCGATCAGAGAAAGATAAGCCCGGGGTCTGTGAGAATTGCAGCACTTACAGCCAAGTGTGCATGGACAAACAGCAAGCTTCAACCATAGGTGTGCGCACAGGGTGTGCCAGATGTGCCTGGGCACACCCTAATCACCCCATGTACATTAGCATTATCGTTCTGTGTGACAGCAGGAACATGGGAAAGATCTCCCTCTTACCAGCACTGTCATAAGAGAAGTGTTTACATACTTCTCTTTCACTGTTCCAGCAGGGAGATCAATGTGCTGGGGTCATTCATATGTAGACACACACTCACGTGTGTTTGAGCTTTAGGCTGCACATCCTGATGCAAAAGGCTGCGCACACTTATGCATCCACCCATAAGTACACAAGGAAATTTGGGGGAGAAGGAAGTATACACTATGAGAGGTTGCTATAGAGTAAACTGAGGTTTCAACTAATTTAGAACCAGTAAACCTATTGTGTCTAGAGACTGACTTTAACAGCACTGTACAAAGCAGCCTTTCTCAAACTTTTTACTGCAAAGGAACCCTTGCAATAATTTTCACGTCTCTGGTAACCCCTGCTAAAATTAATCTATTGGTGGTCATTTGGAAAATGTCCCCTACTTTGGTTGTGGCCAGTGGGAAGAATGCCCCCTTACAGTGGTCGTCAAAATGACACCCTTAGAGTAATGCCGCTGGCTTTGCCAAGTGGTGTTGGACCTAAAACTACACCATTGCATGGGAAGTCAGTAAGCTACAGCTCTAGAAACCCTTAACCACGTCTGGAGGAACCCTAGGTTCCATGGAACCCAGTTTGAGAATGGCTGGTACAAAGACTTGGCAAATCATCATGTCAAGAAAGGCATCAAATCGTGCGGTCAGTTGAGGCAAAGTGGAAATGTGGCCAAGGGAGAGGCAAATGGTGACATTTCAGAGCTCCCTAATACCACACCTGTAGAATATTTGTGCTGTTTAAGCAACATTGCTTGCGGCCTGGCACACAGGGTACTCAGTTTCAGGAAGATTTACATCCACCATTCTGGGTCTCCCAACTCCAGGAGAGGCTGACCCTGGAGAGGTAGGTGCGGTAGGGGGGATATACTTGCAGCAACCAAAGTACTTACCAACTGCAATCAACAGGTGGCCTGGAGCATGACCAAAGAAGAGGAACACTTCAGTCGGGGAGGGGCTGTCTTTTATTTAGCTAGGAAGAGGTGGTCCTGTGGGTTCAAGAGGAGGTGTCATGTCAGCACCCATTGGGTGCTGATGTGAGGTAGGGCCAGGAAATCTTTATTTGTGTGGAATCATACTGTAAAATCCAATCCATTGGGTTGTCTTTTCACTTTTTTTTATATTTTAGGCATGCTCGAGAGCATTCACAGATTTCAAATGTTACATTTTCCAGGCAGTATAACACTCTATTTTTAATATATAGCAAAGGGGGATTTAATTTAAGCCAGATATTTTGTGATACACTATCCTGCATATCAGTATGTTTCTAAAAGAAACATATAGACATGAAAGAAATGGTATTTTCAGTGCTGCATTATTGGTAACGTAAGCTCATCCCAGTTAGTGCTTTCAGTACAGTATGTCTGTCTCCTGCTGTATACCACGCAGTCTGCTGTCTCTGAGAAATGAAACATACTATGAAATGTGATCAGCCAAAGAGGGGAAAAAAATACAGATATTAAATCAGTCTGCAGCTCTTTCATACTTTCTCTATTCCTATGGACCTTGTGAAGTATTTATTTGTTATAAATAAAACCAGAGGCATTATCTTTAGATAATTCAAGGCCAACTCCATTCAACACTTGGCTTAGAATAGCATGGGTGGGTTTACTTATCCTTCATGTTTTGTTTTTTTTATCTATTCTTGCAGTACTTTGCATCTAAAGCTTGTCCATACATGGTAAAATTACTCTCATTCAGCTACACAAGAGAATTCACAAGATTCCCCATTCATACACAGGTAGACCAATCTGTACTGCCGGCTATTGAATTCTAATGCACTGTACACACGATTAGGATTTTCCGACAACAAAATCCATGTTTTTTTTCCAACGGATGTTGGCTCAAACTTGTCTTTCATACACGCGGCCACACAAATCTTGTCGGAAATTCCGAACGTCAAGAACGCGGTGACGTACAACACGTACGATGAGCCGAGAAAAATGAAGTTCAGTAGCCAGTGTGGCTCTTCTGCTTGATTCCGAGCATGCGTGGAACTTTGTGCGTTGGAATTATGTACACACGATCGGAATTTGTTGTCGGAAAATTTGAGATCCAGATCTCAAATTTTGTGTGTCGGAAATTCCGATGGAAAATGTCCGATGGAGCCTACACGCGGTCGGAATTTCCAACAACAAGCTCCCAAAGAACATTTTCCGTCGGAAAATCCTATCGTGTGTACGGGGCATTGGAGTAGTAAATCAAAGGCGCTGGAGCTTTGAGTAAGTGATGCTTTGGTGCTTAAAATGTATTTCATCAATACTGTACTATGGGGCATCTGGGTGAGGGCTGCTTCCATGCATTAAGGGATTACCCAGAGGAACCTTGGGATGTGGAGATCCTATTTAAATCTAAAAATTGAAGTGACATACTGAAGTTTTACTTTAGTCCAAAGTAAGGTTGTAACCCAACATACAGTATAATGGGTGCAACGCGTTTGGGGGGTACACATGCCCTCCCCTTCATCGGGGTAATCTCTGACAAAAAGCAGCATTTCATTCTGTGACTTCTGTGACTTGCTACAATTTACAAGTTACAATACAGCCAAAAATACATTATGGGCCTCTCCCTCAGTGCATCCAGAGGCTCCCTGAGGTTCTAGAAGGAAATGGCTGAAAGATCCTGGAAGGTGTTGATGTCGACACCATTAGCAGGGAGCTGGTGAAACACCATATGATATTGCCTTCTCGTTGTCTAGGTCTCAAGACTCTGTGGATCCACTCAAAGTCTCTTGGAGAGTCGAGCAGTCAGTTCAGGATGTCTTTCAGTATGGTAAGTAGGGTCACATGCAGATGATCTGCTTCCACTGACTCCAGTACTAATCTTTTCCAGAAGTTTCAATGCCTACCTATGTTGTGGAGGTCCTTGATATGGTGTTGCATTTCAATGAGGTGATTGTTAGGCATCACGGCTGTTTGGAGGGCACAAGTGGCAAGAACCTGGTGCTTTTCTACTTTTTCCATGTCCTCAAGGCAGGTTGCAATGAAGCAGATATCCTCTTTCAGATCTGAAATGGTGGCTAGCTACTTTTTGATATCCAGGGCCACCAATTGTAGATCCAATATCCTGGGCATCTGGTTGAAGAGTGCAAGCATATTCACACTGTTGGGCCTATCACCACGGCCTTCTGTGTTTTTTTCAGCCACTTCTGAGACCAAGGATGTCAGACCTAGAGAGTGGTTAATAGCCTCCGTAAACTGGTCACGGAAGATCTCTGGGATATTCTTCCCTAGCATCTAGTGGGGAGTTTCGGTAGAAGAGATGGCCCAGCTGATTTTTTTCCCCCATCTTGCTGGTGATAGCAGTCAAGGAAAATGGAAAAATCCCCTGCTTGGCCGATGTTCTTTAATTAAGTAACTATTTCGTTTGAGTGCTTAAACAATGACCCTACAACTCGTTTTTGTTTTTTTGTGGGGGGAGTAGTGAAGGCTCAGAATGTCTGTCAGGTTTCTATTTAGACTTAGGACTGCAGATAATACTGAGGTTCCGTAAGGTGGCTCTGCAGCTTATGCATGTATTTGCAAATATACAAACTAAACCCCAGTTTTTAACGCATACTGTTAGACAGTAAATTTGGTTGGTTAAAGGCTGGTTGGTAAGTTGAGCTGGGAATTTTCTTCGGTTTTGTTTTGCATGGGTTGTCCTTCCATGTGCTCCTTGCTGCAAAGGGCAGTTATAGGTGAGAGAAGTGTCCATTTGTTTGTACTGTTGGAATACTGATGAGGGGGACGTACTGGGCACCTTTGCTGTCATTGTGCTATATGCTGGGTGTCCAGTGTGCCCCTGTACTTTTAAGGAGGAGTGGGCTCCCCCCTCTGCCTATCCATTAAAATGCATGTATTTCCACTATGGAGGCTGGTAAAATTTAGAGTTAGGACTGTAGATAATACTGGGGTGCCGTGAAGTGGCCATTTGTTTGTACAGGTTTCTAATTCTGTCTACCCCTATTTAAAAAATGTTTTATCAGATTTGAAATGCTGTTCTTGTCCCTTTTTCTTGTTTTTTGTTTTTTAACACTTTTATCCCTCTCCTCTCTGTGTAGATCCCATCTCATCCAGTCTCCATAGTGCCGGTAGGTTTTAGATGGAATGGGGAGATGGCAAGGAGCTTGGATGGGTGAGCATAAATTGTTGGGGGTTGGGCTAAAAAGAGGCATTGTCACTTATCCCTGAATGTAGGGCTGACATTGTCTCTTTAACCACTTGCCGACCGGCTCATGCCGATATACGTCGGCAAAGTGGCATGTTCCTGCGAATCGCCGTATGGGTACGTGGGCTCCTTTAAGAGCCATAGGCGCTCACCCACTGCACGGTGGGGGGCCTGATGTGTGTGGCTGGCGGGCGCGATCGCCGCAGGAAACCCGCGATTACGGGCAGGAGAGCCAGGACGGAGATTTGTGTGTGTAAACACACAAATCCTCGTTCTGACATGGGATTGCACTCTGCACCCTTTTCCCCCCATCTCCAAACACACTCAACAAATAATGAACACGACACTCAAATATTGGCATAAATCGGCCGCGGCACCTTTATTGGTTTACAAATTAATTCATCACTTTTCATAACCATATCACAATTCTAACTCAAATCAAATTGTCATTCTCAAAATTGCTTAGCCTTGATGACTCAAGCAAATTATATTTCATCAACTTTATAATAACCAGTCCCCACAAAGCCAGGGCTTTGCCCATTAATGGACAAATCACCAACCTACCCCAAACCCGCGGCCATTTCCCTGCAAACCCCAGTTGAAAATGTCCAAGTCCACATCAGAAAGATGCACCAAATCCTCCCGATACAGGCCTGAAAAACCATCCTCTAAATCAATGTATCGAAAAGATAACCCCCCTATAAGAGACATGAATTTCTCCACAAAGTGATTCACCCTCTTCCTAATTTTCTCAAAATTCTTTAACTCTGGATGTGACAACCATAGCAGTCTGGGAATGATATCAGAAAAAAACAATAGTTGTGTTTGAAGATGACATACTCAAATGGTGCAGGTCATGCTTGATCCTGTCGATCAAATCTAAAGTCTTCATATGACCCACATCATTCCTGCCCAGGTGAATAATCATCACCGAAGGTGATGACCACAGTAGGTACAATTCAGAAATATAATAAAATAAATTAGACCATCGCAAACCTCCTACTCCTTTCCACAGAATGGTGCAAGTTTCGGGGTTGATATTTAAATTAGCAGTATAGCAACGATGAGACGCTTGTTTATGCCCCCAGAAAATGTAAGAATTTCCGATTATCCAAACATATTTTTTCTGACCTAAATTCAAAGCAAAAGGTTAGGGCGGACATAAATACTATAACTCTAATAGGGCGTACACACAGTCGGACTTTTTTCGGACATTCCGACAACAAAATCCTAGGATTTTTTCTGACGGATGTTGGCTCAAACTTGTTTTGTCTACACACGGTCGCACAAAGTTGTCGGAAAATCCGATCGTTCTAAACACGTATGTCGAGACTATAAACGGGGCAGTGGCCAATAGCTTTCATCTCTTTATTTATTCTGAGCATGCGTGGCACTTTGTCCGTCGGATTTGTGTACACACGATCGGAATTTCCGACAACGGATTTTGAAAATTTTATCTCCTGCTCTCCAACTTTGTGTGTCGGAAAATCCGATGGAAAATGTCCGATGGAGCCCACACACGGTCGGAATTTCCGACAACACGCTCCGATCGGACATTTTCCATCGGAAAATCCGACCGTGTGTACGGGGCATTAGACTCCCATCTTCCCAACCTCCTAATCAAGGCCTCATCGAGCCCAAGCCTGTCCGCTTCCTAAAGGAATGGGGTGTGAAACGGAATTCCTGCAAACCTAAACTCTGAATACATTTCCTGAATACTGCAACAAATTGAGATGTGGTCACCGGGGAACCATCGTCATGAATGAAGAATTGACCTGATTTATCGGGCCTACAGGTGAAGAATTGATGAATTATCCCAACTGGACAAATAGGTTTCCGTTTCCTAATTAAAAAATATATCAAATTTTTTGCCTTCTCTATCTTTTCTGTGGGCAAACTAAAAACTGACAACTTTATGTCTATATGAATTTCGAAAAATTGCAAAAAAGTTGAAGGAAAAACAGTCTTTTCCTCCACCATGGTGGCCCCAAAATGGCTCATAAGGAGCGAAAAAGGTTTTTAAGGAGTAAAAACAAACTGATGAATCTGCCGGCCCTATTATCAAAAAATCATGTAAATAGTGGACGATATTGTCAAAACCTGATTTAAAACTGACCACCCAATGCAAGAATTTCGAGAAGTTTTCGAAATAAGAGCATGGCAGGGAACACCCCATTGGCAAATACATAAAAAAAAGATTTTTCGAAGAAAAAAACCCAAGGAAATATACGAACTGGGGGAAACTGGAAGCAATCTAAATGCAGACTTAATATCAGCCTTTGCCATTAGAGACCCTTGGCCAAAGGACCTAATTTTTATTATAGCCTCCTCAAACGAGGAATAAGAAACCGAAGTGAAAGAAGCATCAATCTCATCGTTATGGGAGGACCGTTTTGGGTATGACAGATGATGGATGATTCTAAACGAATTCGGTTCCTTTTTAGGGACAACCCCTAAAGGCAAGATACGCATGTTTTTGAAAGGGGGACAAGGGAAAAGGTCCCTCTTTGCGGCCCTCTGCGATTTCTTTCCGCACTTTTTCCCTAACTACTTCTGGGAATTCAGCAGCTAACTTCAAATTGTCCACCACCTTGCAACCTATTCCCGAAAACGTAGGCAGTAAAAAACCCGTACGTAAACCCCTCAATTAAGAACTGCACCATCCCCCGATCGGGGTAATGTTCCAACCATGGGACCATATTTGCTAGCCTCACTGGTGTGAATGCTTTTGGCTTGAAAACTATCCTGTTGTTGCCCTGACGGACTGGCCCTATTGAAGCATTTCAAAACTGAGTGAGGACCCGAACAAAAAGAACACTCATGCCTATATTTACACGATGCACCCCACTTGCATTGGTTCTCATTGAACGCATAGCATACACCTTTCCTGTATGGGGAAACATTACTAACCGAATGCTACTGTTTAGAAAAGGGGGGCTTCTAGGGGCACAATGAAGTTCAGCCAGAGGCCTACGTCTTTCATGCCCCATTTTAGAATCGGATAAATGGACATTTTTTGCCTAAAAGACTCATCGTATTGATACCATCCATTCCCCCCAAAGCTCTTGTAAGCTTCCAACACATTCTCCAAATGCTGGAACAACCCACTACATTTCCCCGGATGTTTTTTGCCTACAATGCTAGAAAAAATACAGTATGCTTGCAAACAATTATTAAATGACCTTGTAATGGGCCTGCGCCCATCCTCATCCCCTTTCTCTTCAGCTTTTCTATCCGTTTTTGTTAGAAATTCCTTAGAGGAAGGTAAGAGGGACAGCATATCCAAAAATTCACCTGTCCATATTTTCTCTTTCACAGTCATGGATAGATGGAAGTCCAGCGGGGATAACTCGCAGTGCAACGCCTCCTTAAAGCAGGTTTTAGGCAACACAGGGTTAACCACTACATGTGAAAGAGATTCAGAAATAGGACCAGAATTCTGTATATTCAAAAAAGAATTAACAAGCGAAGGTATATTAAGTGAACGCATTGCCATTACTGAGGGGCCCCCAGATGCCAAAGGGTTAACTGCCACAGCTGCCGGAGACCATACAGATGCAGGAGCAGCAACATTCCCATTAGCTGACACGCAAATCTTAGCTATATTAATGATGATAACAGTGTGTTAAGCATATACAACTCACCAGGAACTCCAGTAGGTGGCGCCATAGCAGCACTGGGATTCTGCTGATGCTGACTTCCCATAGAGCGGGGAATCAGGAGGAGTGGCTACCCGTCCATCCCTATCTTCGGGCGGCTGGTGCCTCCCTGTTCGGCTCCTCGGAGGGGCCGGATCACATTCGGCTGCTGGGGGCAGGTCCTGATGTTCTGAAAGAGAGTCACTCACCCCGGACCTGCCTCTGTCGCTTCAGATGGGAGATGGAGAAAAGGCCCACCTCCTTCTCTCGTCCCGGCGGCCGTGTCTTCCCCCAGCACCGCTCGCTCCCTGTCCCACAGCGCCGACCGCGCCAATCTCTGCCGCACTGACCGCTCCATGCTACACGGCTCCGCTCCTTCCATGCCCCTCCGCATCTTCTGCTGACACTGCCACTGGACCCACAGTACACGCTATTAGACCAGGGAACACATTTAACCCGTTGATCGCCCCCTAGTGTTAACCCCTTCCCTGCCAGTGACATTTATACAGTAATCAGTGCATATTTGTAGCACTGATCGCTGTATAAATGTTAGTGGTCCCAAAAAGGTGTCAAAATTGTCCGATCTGTCCGCCGCAATGTCGCAGTACCGCTAAAAATCGCAGATCACCGCCATTACTAGTAAAAAAAAAATTATAATAATACAAATACCGTAAAAATGCCATAAATCTATGCCCTATTTTGTAGACGCTATAACTTTTGCGCAAACCAATCAATATACGCTTATTGCGATTTTTTTATTTTTTTACCAGAAATATGTAGAAGAATACATATTGGCCTAAACTGATGAAGAAATATGTTTTTTTAAAACATTTTTGGGGATATTTATTATCTTTTATTTATTTATTTATTTATTGCTTTTTTTTTTTCAAATTTTTCGCTCTTTTTTTGTTTATAGCGCAAAAAATAAAAAACACAGAGGTGATCAAATACCACCAAAAGAAAGCTCTATTTGTGGGGAAAAAAATTTGTTTGGATAGAGCGTCGCACGACCGCGCATTTGTCAGTTAAAACTATGCAGTGCCATATCGCAAAAAATGGCCCAGTCATTAAGCAGGAAAATCTTCCGGGGCTGAAGTGGTTAAGTTATGAGAAATGCACAAAATGTGACAGAGGAGTTGGGCTTTAATTTTTATATCCTATAAGGGGCCTCCTAACCCTGTTGTTTTGAATTGTATTGTACATGCCCTGTCTCCCTTTATTTTGTAAAGTACTGTGCAAATTGTTGGCGCTATATAAATCCTGTATATTAATAACAAATAATAACAATACACTGCTCCATCAGCCAACTTACTCTCACCCTCAAACTTCTTCTAATACTTAAAGGGGAGCTCCACCCAAAAGGGGAAGCTCCTCTTATCTGCCTCCTCCCTCCAGTGCCACATTTGGCACCTTTCGGGGGGGGGGGGGGAGCGGGTACCCAGTTTTGACAGGTACCTGCTCCCACTTCCAAGTAACCTTGCTGCAGCAAGATCACCTTGAAGTTTGGCCCCTCTCCTCTTTCTCCCGCGACCGGGCCATTCACAAAGCACACCGTGCTTCGCGCATGCACAGTAGGGAGCTGGCTGTGAAGCCATAAGGCTTCACTGCCAGTTTCCCTTAAAGGCAATGGCGGCGGCAGCACCCAAGAGCCGATGGAAAAATCGGCCAAGGTGCCGACATTGCGGGATCCCTGGACAGGTAAGAGTTCTAATATTAAAAGTCAGCAGCACACGAGGTTTCTTTTGCTTTGCTAACAAAAACAGCAGAAAGAGGGCATCTGGGTCAGTGTGATAATAAAAACAAGTAAACCTTTATTCAAACACACTTACATAAGACCCCTTTCACACTGGGCGCTTTGCACGCTGAAAATAGCGGCGCTTTACCGCCGCCCCCGCCCCAGTGTGAAAGGGGCCTAAAAGTATCTTGCAAGCTGCACACAGGGTGGATGTGGATCACCAAATCAAGCTGCCAGCTGTCACAAGGTGGTATATAACCAGCGGCGTCTCCAGCTCTCACCCCGCTCTCACAGAGCTAGCAAGAGACCAAATCAGGACTGGGCGGGCCGCAACGCGTTTCCAAGGTGCCGCCTCCTTCTTTAGGCAAACTTGCTTTTGCTTGTATTCTTTTGCTTTCCTGCCAGTCACCCCGCTCTGCAATAGTTTTGCAATGGACAATGATGGAAAAATCGAACTGATATACAATATGTGGTAAATACAGGTGTTGGTTACCCTCATTGCTTGGAGGATGGTAGGGACACCATATATGCCAGCATGGCTCTTAAAGTAGAACTATATGTACGAAAAAAATATTTAATTGCTAGCGGTCCGTTTTTTTTATTGCAGAAGAGATATACTATGGGGGAGATTTATTAAAGCTGGAGCACTCAGAATCTGGTGCAGCTGTGCATGGTAGCCAATCAGCTTCTAACTCTAATTTGTTCAATTAAGCTTGAAGCTGATTGGTTTCTACGTAGAGCTGCACCTTATTTTGCATGCTCCGATTTTTCTGTAATAAAAAGCTTCTTACATTCTTGCTTGCAATCCTTTATAGAATGTACTCATGTGTTCTTGTGCCAGGGTGAATTACCCCCATGCGCATGCAAATATATTACATCCTCTTGGGCCGGCCAAAGATGTGGAACCCAGAAGAAGATTGGGTAAAATGTCAGCATTAGCGAGGGAGTTCGCATTGTCACATTGCTGAGGCAAAAGTTTAATCCTGCTTTAAAATGATGAAAAAAACAATATAAAAAGGTACATACAGAAGAAAGTAGTTAATACTCACCTCTCTAGTGGAAAGGGGGTCCTCACTTTGCTCTCCTGAAGAGCTATGGCCTCCTACAGAATCTTTGCATCCATCCCACTTTCAGATGTGTTAGATGCATGATCCCCCTGCTGTGTGCTCTGGTTTCAATCACCCACCCCTATATCACTACTATGTCCTACAGTGAAAAAGGGCTGACAGATGGAACCATACTGTGTTTTGGGGGACGCAGATCTTTGACACACCCAGAAGTGTGTTGGATGTTAAGATTCTAAGGCCGCGTACACACGAGCAGACTTTTCGGCAACAAAAGTCCGACGGCCATTCCGGCGGACTTTCGTCAGACTTTTGACGGACTTCCGACGGACTTTTGAATGAACGGACTTGCCTACACACGATCACACCAAAGTCCGACGGATTCGTACGTGATGACGTACGACCGGACTAAAATAAGGGAGTTGATAGCCAGTAGCCAATAGCTGCCCTAGCGTCGGTTTTCGTCCCTCGGACTAGCATACAGACGAGCGGATTTTTTGACCGGACTCCAGTCCGTCGGAAAGATTTGAAGCATGTTTCAAATCTAAAGTCCCTCAAATTTTCAACTGGAAAAGTCCGCTCAAGGTCCGATGAAGCCCGCACACGGTCGGATTGTCCGCCGGACTCGGTCCGTCGGACCAGTCCAGTCGAAAAGTCCGCTCGTGTGTACGCTACATAAGAGAGGCTCTAGCTCATCATGATTACAAAGTGAGGCCCACCTTGCCACCAGAGAGGTAAGTTTAAAAAGCCTTCTTTTACATACACCTTTTGTTAGATAATTATTTTATGTGACAGAGTCATTTAAAACAATTACATCTTGTTTAAACAGTATCTGGGCAAATAACAATTAGGTGATACAGTTGGGAGGAATTCATGCACATGCCAATAATCGCCACAGAGGTCTAATTTGAGCATTTTGCATTTTTTCCCATAGTTCTGGGTCAGTAAGTAGGCTCAACATTTTGTTTTAAGACAGATGTAGGTTGCTTGGAAAGTTAAAGCGGAGGTCCGCCCACCCCTGCAAAAATTAAAAGCCAGCAGTTACACATACTACAGCTGCTGACTTTTAATATTAGGACACCTACCTGTCCTGGAGTCCAGCGATGTCGGCACCACAGCTGAGTTTTCCATATTTCCGCTGCCATTGCCAGTAAGAGAACCCGGTAGTGAAGCATTACGGCTTCACGCCGGGTTCCTACTGCGCATGCGCGAGGCACTTGCTGCGCTCTCCTACTGGCCCGAGGGAGCCGAGCCGCTGACGTAATGCGCAGTGACCCGGACTCCTGGAAGTGGGAACAGGATACCTGTCAAAGCTCCCCCCAAAGGTGCCAAATGTGGCACTGGAGGGGGGGGGAGACAAATGAGCGGAAGTTCCACTTTTGGGTGGATCTCTGCTTTAAGTAAATTTAGTTCTTTTTTTTCTCCACTGTAATCAGTGGAGCAGTTTTTGATTGCTATGGGCTGTTCTGGGCTCCACTGGTTGCAGGTTTGATTGTTTCCCCCTGCCTTCTGGAGGATTCCAGAATGTAATGGGCTGGAAAGGCAAATCAGCAACCTGAATATTTATGTTGTCTGCCAATCCCTGGGGGTGGATGTCCAGAAGGTGTGCCCGGGAGAGTGCATAAATAGACTTGGAGCTGCTTGATTCTTGTACAGGAGGAGAAGTTCCTAGCCTGAATGGCTGTTGCCCTTAAAGGCAGCCCATCTGAAATTCTACCTTTGCGCATCGAGGTCCAAGGTATGATAAAGCATAGGGGTCTGTTTGCTGAGAACCTCTGAAGCTTAGCAATGGATTTCACTGAGGATCTGGTCTGGAGATTTCAGTAGGGAAATGTCTGCCTGATATTGGAAGGAGGCATCCAAGTATCGAGGGACATTGTGAGTAGAGACCTGAGTGCAGAATTATTATGACTGTTGCTGTTGCACGGGTGTCCCTCCAGCACCCGAGCCTCAGGCCTGAAGTCATCCCCCTACTGTACTGTATTTATTTGTTGTTATTACTTTTACCCTGAGTCTAAGGGTGTGTTAGCTGCTACTTTAGTATTCTCCCTTTTTTTTCTAGTGCAGCGCTGTACTTACCCCTTTTATCTGTTTTTGAATCCCCCTACTGTACAAAAGAAACAAAGGGCGCACCGACCTAGTGCATTATCCTAAGATCAAAATGTATTAAAGTAAAACTTCGTAAGTATCATACTCACAAAGTGTAAAAACATCAAAGCTCATAGTGTAAAGTACATCCATTGGAATGAGGATACGATAGGCTGACGAGTTTCGAGGATGACCCTCTTCCTCAGAGCCTCATCCCTCCCAGACTAGGGGGTGCCCCCAAAGGTCACCGAAAGCCCCCTCAGCACTCCATCTCCATCCTCCACACGACTGCCCCTACTGGCTTGACTCATGGGTATTTATGAGGTGGCCTGCCCCTCACAAACAGCCCTTCCTAGCCTCCACCCACTGCATCTGGAAGATTCTCCAAGGTTTCAGAAAACAGGGGGAGGCACCAGAAGAGCTGTCAGATGAGTCATCCAGCCTCCCTGAGTCACTCAGCCCTGACCCAGGTTCAACCCAGGCCTGGCTCTCAGACAAACCAACTTGCCTACACTACAAAACTGAAATATGTACACCAAGCACACCAGCTTGAGGGTGCTACACATGCACAGCTGTCCAACATTTCTGTTTGTGTCAGATAGCATGTCCCCAGTTGGCCACTCTGGTTTTTCCCTCTGACCTCTACGTCACCACAGTGTTGAGTAGTAACAAAGGTTTGTCTGGAGGAGCCACAAAGGCCAGCAGGATAGACACTCTCCAACACCGTTTAAAGTGTTATATAACCGTGCTGCACAGAACTCTGCAAGAGAGCGAAATTTCAGCACGCTGCCTGGTCGATTGGTTGTGGGTTACTTTCAGTTTAAAGTAGTTGTAAACCCTTACAATCCACTTTTTACTACAGGTAAGCCTAACTTAAGGCTTTCCTGTAGCTACCGTGGATATCTCCTAAACCTGCACGGTTTAGGAGATATCCCCTGTATCAGTATGTGCCGATGTCATCGGCACATGCGCACTGGAGCAACGGCTCGTTCGTGCCATTGCTTCAGCTGATGTGCCGTTACCAGCGGCTCCCGCGCGCATGCGCGGGGGTGACGTCATCGCGGCTCTGGCCAATCACAGCACCAGAGCCTGCGATACCCGAAAATAACTCCGGGAGCGATGTCGCCGGCCAGAGCAGCGGAGGCTTCGATCTAAGATGAGTATTAAATAATGAGCTAGTATGCTATGCATACTAGCTCATTATTCCTTTGTCTTGCAGGTCTTTTTTATTTTTTTATTTTTTTTGTGGTTTTACAACCACTTTAAAGTGATTGTAAACCTTCCTTTTTTTTTAAAAAAAAATAACCAAATAATAAACATATCATACTTACCTCCACTGTGCAGTTTGTTTTGCACAGTGTGGCCCCAGAAAACAGGGGGAAGAACCTCGTCTTCTGGGGTCCCCCGGCGTCGCTCGCGGCACCTCGTTGCATCAGTAAACCCCCTGGGAGAAGCACTCTCCCTGGGGGTTACCTTGCGGGCGCGCTCCCGAGTCCATCATTTGCGTGCATAGACACAGAATGCCGGATTCGGCCCTGCCCCCCCGGCGCCCGCGTCATTGGATTTGATTGTCAGCAGCGGGAGCCAATGGCTGCGCTGCTATCAATCTATCCAATCAAGAGCTGAGAACCCCGGGCAGAGAAGGTGAGCGCGTCTCCGCCAGGGGAACGAAGGGGCTCATGTGAGTAAAACGGGAGGGGGGGGGGCTGGGGGGCCGGTCACTGTCAGAAGTTTTTTCATCTTAAGGTAAAAAACACGAGGGAAGTTCGGTGCAGAAGCACCAGGGTCGCTATAAATCCAAAACCATACAAGCATTTATAGGTATTGAAAGTTTGGAAGTGCTTGTTGTTGTATGGAGGGATTATGTAACCATCCTAAAAACATCTGCGACTAATCAGAGATCATTTCATTCTTTTATTAGAACAATTCTCTCGGCCTGTGCGCGACACATCCACTGCATGTGAGTCACTGAGAAACAACATTAGGTCATGCCATATTTACACAGAAATACCTGACTATGGGCCATATAATGATATTTAACCTCTTCCCGCCAGAGCTATAGCTAAAAGACGGCTACAGCGCTACAGCGCAGGCCTAAACTGCCGGGAGGGCATCCATGTACATCCTCCCGTGGAAGGAGCTGCCAGTGTGCCCCCTGTGGGGCGCATGCGGCTCGCTCTGTGATTAGAGAGTCAATGAGACTCGGCTGATCACAGATCGTAGTAAGGGGCTGATGCCGTGATCAGCTGTCAGCCAGTGATGTAAACAGAGCCGATTACTGTCTGGAGTAAACAGGACATCAGTCCTGCACACTCCAGACCCACTTCTGCTAAGGAGTGCCCACCAGTGCCACATACCAGTGCCCACCAGTGCCACCTACCAGTGCATGTCAGCACTGCTAAGCAGTGCCCACCAGTGCCACCTACCAGTGCCCACCATACCACCTATCAGTGCCTCATCATCAGTGCCTCATCATCAGTGCCATCTATCAGTGCTGCCTACCAGTGTCACCTACCAGTGCCCATCAGTGCCACCTATCAGTGTCACCTCATCAGTGCCCACCAGTGCCGCCTCATCAGTGCCACCTATCAGTGCCCATCAGTGCAGCCGTATCAGCGCATATCAGTGAAGGAGAAAAATTTCCTGCAAAATGTCATGACAAACTATGAAAACTTTTTTTCTTCAAAATTTTCTGTCTTTTTTGGTTTGTTTAGCAAAAAATAAAAACCCAGTGGTGATTAAATACCACCAAAAGAAAGCTCTATCTGTGTAAAAATATCATATGGGTACAGTGTAGCAGGACCGCGCAGTTGTCATTCAAAGTGCGACAGTGCTGAAAGCTAAAAATTGGCCTGGGCAGGAAGGGGGGGTTTAAGTGCCCACTAAGCAAGTGGTTAAGCTAAGCAACTATTTGATCATATTGTCAGACAAAAGGCTCAATTCACAAAGCCAACACACCAGGATAATGATTTTTATTTTCCTAATGGTAACAGGTGTTTTCAGCTTGCTGTCAGGAGAAACTGTTGTCCCTGGGATAGTAAACAAGAGTAACTCCCTGTAAGGCCCCTTTCACACGATCGGAAAGGGGGATATGCCTTTCCATTTTTCGGGCAGAACTGAGTGGGCTACCCATTGACTTCTATGGGGAGGCGGATGTCAGCGGAGATGTGTTCCGCTGACACCCGCCTGCCATCCGATCCGACAAGATCCACTCAAAACAGACGGATGGCGATACGTTCGCCATCCGTCCAGCGGATCGGATTGGATGGAATCGGAAGAAACCGTTTAGGCTGTCCGTTTTCATCTGATCTCCCCATAGAGGACAGTGGGGCTCTGACAGTTCCTGCACAGTAAGCAGAGACAGACCTGTCATCCTCCTGCTCAGCGGGGATCAACGGATGGTTCATGTTTAAAGTCTCAGATCTATACAAGCAGCACCGCTCTCCCTGAACAACAGGCTAAGAGCCCATGCTCTGCACATCGCTTTTCAGACTCTCACCTCTGACCTGCTGGTTGGGCAGCAAGTCAATCAGTATTCCCCACAGGTTGCAGGAAAGAAATATGCACGATTTCCCTATCAACACAGACAGTGCTGACAGGGGAATCCCTCCCGTTGAGCAATTGTATGCTCTTGGTGGAGGATCTCCCCTCCTACTCCCTCCACTGTCCAAGCCGGGGGAGTGCTGGATGTGGCTGCAGGTGAGCCGTCCCTGGAGACCTCGCTCTGGGGCCGTTGCTTCTCCTCCCGGCCGAACAGGAAGTGGGTCCTGAGACCCCTGGCCAATCGGGTCTCAGGACCCCCTTCCTAATTGACCAGGAGAAGAGTCAGGAAGACAATAGTGAATATTAATTTCGATATTGTTACAGAACTGGGTGGGCTCAGGGCGCAGTGCTGTGCACCCCAAGCCCACCCGTTTTTTAAGCCAATTAGAGCCTCAGGCTCTAATCATGTGCTTCAAAAAAAAAACATTGAAATCCATGCGTCTGGCACCCTGCATGTAGATTAGGTGTCAGGCGCATGGATTAAGGAGGCAGCCCCTTAAAGAGGAGTTCCACCCAGGGGGTCCAGTAAAAAAAATTAAAAGTCAGCAGCTACAAATACTGTAGCTCAGTGGTTCTCAACTCCAGTCCTCGGGACCCACCAACAGGTCAGATTTTAAGTATTACCTTGGGGAGTTGCACACTAGAATACTGCAATCACTGAGAAGCAAGTGATATCACCTGTGATGTATTTCAGCTATCTTGCAAACCTGGCCTGTTGGTGGGTCCTGAGGACTGGAGTTGAGAACCACTGCTGTAGCTGCTGACTTTTAATTGGACAAATACCTGTCCCTGGGTCCAGCGATGCGGGGGATCGAAGCCCCGCTCGTCTCCCCCTCCATTCAGCGGCGCCGGCATTGCAACTGTGGGCGCCGGGCTGTGGCTTCACAGCCTGGCACCCACTGCGCATGCCCGAGCGGCGCCGCACGCCGTGATTGGCCGCTCAGTCACCTGGGACCTGTAATGGGTCCCAGATGATTGACAGGAGGGAGGGAGCAGAGCGGAGCCCTTCCTGTGCCGAGGGGGAAGTGATGTCACCAGCCCAGGCACTGGAAGGGGCAGACTACGAGGGACCCCCTAGCAACAGGCATTTAGAGGTGAGTAAAAAAAAAAAATATCCAAATTTTTTTGGGTTTTTTTTTTAGGATTTTTCATGTATTTTTGTTTTTTTGGGTGGAACCCCACTTTAAGGACCACGAGAGAATCTGGCAGGTTGGCTATACGCAAGTTGATGGATCAATCAACTTGGTACATTCAGCCTGCCCATTAACAGTTAGAATCTCGGCTGGTTCAGCATTCAAACCATGTATCCCTCTCTCTCCCCCTTATACTCCCCCAACCGACATTAATTGGATATCTTCCCCCTTATGGTATGCGCTGCACCCTGCCTATCCAATAGTGGGGACGCGACTGCCACATTATACATTTTGGGTTATTTTTAACATGTTTGGGCCATTCACACTGGTGCAACATGCGCTCCCACTTTGAGAGCGCATGTCGCATCACAAGTCGCACCCCATTAAGTGCAATAGAACCGTTCTTATAGGAAGTGACTTGAGTCGCTCCAACTTAGAAAAAGGTTCATGCATTACTTTTGGCCCGTCTTCGGCACGACTTGCATTGGCTTCTGTTAAAGAAGTCTATTGACTGGAATGGTACCAGCTGATTGGAGAAAAGCCAATGTAGCACCAATATTTAAAAAGGGCCCAAAAAACATCCCTGGGAATTACAGACCAGTTAGCCTAACATCAATAGTATGTAAACTCTTGGAGGGGATGATAAGGGACTACATACAAGATTTTAGTAATAAGAATGATATCATTAGCAGTAATCAGCATGGATTCATGAAGAATCGTTCTTGCCAAACCAATCTATTAACCTTCTATGAGGAGGTGAGTTGCCATCTAGATAAAGGAAGGCCCGTAGACGTGGTGTATCTGGATTTTGCAAAAGCATTTGACACAGTTCCCCATAAACGTTTACTGTACAAAATAAGGTTTGTTGGCATGGACCATAGGGTGAGTACATGGATTGAAAACTGGCTACAAGGGCGTGTTCAGAGGGTGGTGATAAATGGGGAGTACTCAGAATGGTCAGGGGTGGGTAGTGGGGTTCCCCAGGGTTCTGTGCTGGGACCAATCCTATTTAATTTGTTCATAAATGACCTGGAGGATGGGATAAACAGTTCAATCTCTGTATTTGCAGACGATACTAAGCTAAGCAGGGCAATAACTTCTCCGCAGGATGTGGAAATCTTGCAAAAAGACCTGAACAAATTAATGGGGTGGGCGACTACATGGCAAATGAGGTTCAATGTAGAAAAATGTAAAATAATGCATTTGGGTGGCAAAAATATGAATGCAATCTATACACTGGGGGGAGAACCTCTGGGGGAATCTAGGATGGAAAAGGACCTGGGGGTCCTAGTAGATGATAGGCTCAGCAACGGCATGCAATGCCAAGCTGCTGCTAATAAAGCAAACAGAATATTGGCATGCATTAAAAGGGGGATCAACTGCAGAGATAAAACGATAATTCTCCCGCTCTACAAGACTCTGGTCCGCCCGCACCTGGAGTATGCTGTCCAGTTCTGGGCACCAGTCCTCAGGAGGGACGTACTGGAAATGGAGCGAGTACAAAGAAGAGCAACAAAGCTAATAAAGGGTCTGGAGGATCTTAGTTATGAGGAAAGGTTGCGAGCACTGAACTTATTCTCTCTGGAGAAGAGACGCTTGAGAGGGGATATGATTTCAATTTACAAATACTGTACTGGTGACCCCACAATAGGGATAAAACTTTTTCGCAGAAGAGAGTTTAATAAGACTCGTGGCCACTCATTACAATTAGAAGAAAAGAGGTTTAACCTTAAACTACGTAGAGAGTTCTTTACTGTAAGAGCGGCAAGGATGTGGAATTCCCTTCCACAGGCGGTGGTCTCAGCGGGGAGCATTGATAGCTTCAAGAAACTATTAGATAATCACCTGATTGACCGCAATATACAGGGATATGTAATGTAATACTGACACATGGTCACGCACATAGGTTGGACTTGATGGACTTGTGTCTTTTTTCAACCTCACCTACTATGTAACTATGTAAGTTATATGCAAGTCGTGCCGAAGTCACACTGGGATGAAGTCCCGGCAGTGTGAACTGGGCCTTATGCCCCGTACACACGATCAGACATTGCGACAACAAAATCCTGGATTTATTTCCGACGGATGTTGGCTCAAACTTGTCTTGCATACACACGGTCACACAAATCTTGTCGGAAATTCCGAACGTCAAGTACGTGCTGACGTACAACACGTAGGACGAGCCGAGAAAAAGGAAGTTCAATAGCCCAGTGCGGCTCTTCTGCTTGATTCTGAGCATGCGCGGAACTTTGTGCGTCGGAATTGTGTACACACGATCGGAATTTACGACAACGGATTTTGTTGTCTGAAAATTTGAGATCCGGATCTTAAATTTTGTGTGCCGGAAATTCCGATGGAAATTGTCCGATGGAGCCTACACACGGTCGGAATTTCCGACAACAAGCTTCCATCGAACATTTTCTGTCGGAAAATCCGACCGTGTGTACGGGGCATTATTGTTTTTGTCTGGTTTCTCATTGAAGGGCACATGCCCTTTTCAACTGTTATTATTTGATATCTTGTATCCTCCGGCTGATAACAAACTTTGGAATTATATTACTGGTCCCTCTGTTCATTGCACCCAGTTGCTTTTGATGACCTTAACTAAATGTGTTGGAGGGTTTCTGTATTGTTTTATTTATCAATAAAAATGATGGAACCATAAAAAATAATCCTTGTGTTAAAGCTTTGTGAAATGAGCATTGTATCATAACAAGGTAATAAACACTATTTTAAAAAGTGTGTGTGTACATATTCAATACTTTAACCAGCAAATGTTTTCATTTTTTGCACACGTGTAAAAATCTTAATTTTTGGCAATAAAATTACTTAAACCCTCAGCACTTTATATATTTTTCTGAAAGCAGAAGCCTTGGTAGAATAGAAGGATAAAGGTATGGGGGATGTCAGGAGCTACTCCAAGAAATTCCCCATGACAAAGAGAAAATGGACTATCTCGGTACCCAGGGAGTGGGTACCTTTCCCTCCCCTCTCTCCTTCATCCTCCCCTCTCCATCCACTTGTGTGTCTTTGGACTCATCAATTTTAGCTCTTACGTAACATCAATATGTTTTTTTCAGTTGTCGCATTCTACCAGTGCCTCCTGTGTTCGCTGTGGGGGGATTACCCAATTTTTGGGTGCCTCATACTTTGCCGCCAGTGACCCTGTTTGGGTTTCCATCGGTAAGCCAGGCTCGCCTGTAACAAATTCACTCCAAGTATTGCTGTACTTAATTTGAAATAGTATATTTCTCCCCCCTTTCTTCCCCCTTCCCTTTATTATTTTGTGATCAATTTAATTAGAAGACTGTATTTCTCCATAGATGTATAAGGTCAATTCCTCCCGAAGAAGCGAATTAATTCGTGAAACATGTAGAGGATCACATTTTGGACCTACATCTCTGGAGGCTCCACTATCTTGTGGGGACCCCACTGTTTAAGCCTGTATAATGCCCCGTACACACGGTCGGACTTTGTTCGGACATTCCGACAACAAAATCCTAGGATTTTTTCCGACGGATGTTGGCTCAAACTTGTCTTGCATACACACGGTCACACAAAGTTGCAGAAAAATCCGATCGTTCTGAACGCGGTGACATAAAACACGTACGTCGGGACTATAAACGGGGCAGTGGCCAATAGCTTTAATCTCTTTATTTATTCTGAGCATGCGTGGCACTTTGTGCGTCGGATTTGTGTACACACGATCGGAATTTCCGACAACGGATTTTGTTGTCGGAAAATTTTATATCCTGCTCTCAAACTTTGTGTGTCGGAAAATCCGATGGAAAATGTGTGATGGAGCCTACACACGGTCGGAATTTCCGACAACAAGGTCCTATCACACATTTTCCGTCGGAAAATCTGACCGTGTGTACGGGGCATTACTGTGCTATTGTATGCAATCACTTATATATTTATATATTGCTTGTATTAATGTGTATCAAGTTGTTTTCTACAATAAAATATATTTTTTTTTTTTGTATAATAAGTTTTTATTTTTTAGAACAAGACATTACATGACATGTCCAACAGTGCAAATCTTGTAAACAATGGCCTCGCAGGGTCATTCAGTAACAATATGTAATATGTGGGTTGAACAAACACATACATTACTATTAACCTAATGTAAAGTGCTCTTCTAGGGATAACTCTGAGGGACTCGCCAAGTGAGTAATCAGAAGTTCTGGAAGCCCCATGTTTCCATGAAGTATGCAAGTGAAGCGGAGCCTGCTTAAGGGCTCGCAAGGGTGTGTTTACGCTGGGGGAATCACTGGAATGTGCGGGGTACGCGGCCCGGTGGCCCACGCCCGGGGCAGGAAGGGGGGGCTCAAAACCTCCATCAGTCCACCTCCCGCTCCCACGCGGGTCCCCGTGACCACGCAACGGTGGTTTATTCATGTGAAATTTATCTGGCTCTTGGAAATCCAGAGATCTCCCCCAGCGGGTTCCGTTTCTATATTGAATAGCCGATACTTAGCTTTTTCGCATGAGTTTCCCTAGTATTATATCAAAATAACAATAATAAATAGAGAGACACAAAAATAAAAGGGAATAATAAATAATAATAAAAGAAAAAGAGAGAGAGGTGGGGGGGGTATGGTAAGAGTGAGAAGAGGGAATAGGAGAGGGAAGGGGGGGAAAGGGGGAAGGGAATGGGACAGGTTACCTGCAAGAACTGGTGAGCTTCCTCTGCCACTGTGACGAACCCCTCGGAGCTGGATTCGTTGTCCTACGGGCAGGTCAGGTTTTGGGGTCTTGCCTACAGGGTTAAGTTTTTGTTAGCCTAAGTACTCTAAGAGTAGGGTCTGCCAGCTCCAGCAGTGCAGCGTCTAGACTAGACGACACCGCGGTGGAGCCAGAGGTGTATTCAGCCCATGACATCCAGATTGCATGGAATCGGTCTTCACGGCCTTTATTGGTCGCCACCCAATCCTCGGCCTCCCGGATCTCACTAACCTTTCCGATCCACTCAGCACGTGTGGGGGTCGTATGTTTTTTCCAATGAATTGGGATCAGGCGCCTAGCCGCATTTAATAAGTGCGGCAGCACACTTTTCTTGTATTTTCGTAGTGAGATCGGGGGGACCTGCAGGAGAAAGTGGGTCGGGAGGAAGGGGATTTCTATCTCTGTCACTATTTTGATTTGGTCACGTATATCTTCCCAGAAGGATTTAATTTGAGGGCAATCCCACCATATGTGTTTCAATGTACCTTTCTGACCACATCCTCTCCAGCATAGCTCAGATGTGGAAGGGTAGAAGCGGGCCAGGTCCGCAGGTACCCTGTACCAGCGGGATAGCAGCTTAAAGTTCGTTTCCTGGGTCTTGGACTCTATTGAGGATGAATGGGTAAGCTGATACAAGTGAGTTAAGTCTGTCTTTGTGAATACAATGTCCAGGTCTTTTTCCCAATGTCTGATAAAGGCGGGTGTAGTGTTGGGGAATGAGGAACCTAGTAATTTATAAAGTTCCGAGACCAAGTGTGGTGTAGGTTCTTCTGCGATAAAGAGTTTTTCGAGGTGGGTGAGAGAAGAAGGGTCTCTAATCTTGTGGCCTTGTAATTGAAAGAAGTGATGTAGTTGTCTGTACTTCCAGAAGTTCATTGGGGTACCCTGTTTGCCTGTAGGCAGATATTCGTAGCCCAGGAGTTTGCCGTCTTTCATGAGTTTGCCACAACTGGCGTCTCCACCCTCTATCCACGATTCAAAAAAACCTATTTGTTCTCCCGGGGGGAACCAAAGGAAACCTCCCAATGGGGCCAGTGGGGACACCGAGGGAGCCAATTTTAGCAGCGGGTTAATCTTATCCCAGGTTGACAGTACCTGGGTTGTCAAGGGGGACGTTGTCTCCGACAGTCCTCTATGCTCTCGGGACAGCCAGGGAGCATATGATAAGTTCCTACCCGCTAAACATTTCTCTAGTGGTACCCATATCTTAGAGCAAGAGTGGAAACGCCAGTTGAGCATCCTCTGTATCGCTATAGCCCAATAGTATCTTCTGACATCTGGAAGGCCTAGGCCTCCGTTTTGTTTCGAGCGACGTAGGACTCGTAGAGCTATCCTGGGTTTGCGTGCATTCCATGTAAATTCAGACAGTATGCTAGATATCTTATCAAAAAAAGATCGGGGTAGTCGAATTGGTAGCATCTGTAAAAGGAACAGTATGCGTGGTAGAATATTCATTTTTATTATGTTCACCCTTCCCAGCCATGTGAAGGCCGTCTGTGTCCATTGGGATAGGTCTTTCTTAATGGTAGTTATCAGTGGGAGGTAATTTGCGGTATATAGGTTGTTAAAATTATCTGTGAGTTGTATACCAAGGTATCGAATAGCTGACGTGGCCCAGGTGAAAGGGAAGGCTGATTTGAGGCTCATTGTTAATTGGGATGACATGCAAATAGGGAGTATTTCTGACTTTGAAAAATTAATTTTAAAGTTTGAAAGAAACCCAAAGAGCTTCAGTTCCCTCATCAGGTTGGGCAGAGAGATCAGGGGGTTTGAAACATGGAACAGGACATCATCGGCATATGCCGAGAGTTTATGCTCCGTGTTACCCACTGTGAGACCCCTGATGTCGGGGTTAGCGCGTATTGTGCAGAGCAGAGGCTCCAGCACTAATGCGAACAAGAGAGGTGATAGGGGACACCCCTGTCTCGTGCCATTTCTGATGGGGAAGCGAGCCGAGAGGGTTCCATTTACCTTGACTTGTGCGCAAGGCGTCGAGTATAGTGCTAATATAGAGGACAGCATTCTCGGACCCATCCGCAGTGATCGAAGCACCTCCGTCAGGTAAGACCAGTCAACGCGATCGAACGCTTTTTCAGCGTCTGTTGACAGTATGAGGTAAGGCTGTGGCTCGGGGCGGGCACGGGCCCAGTGAGTAAGGTGTACCGCTCTGATAGAGTTGTCCCTGGCTTCTCTACCTGTTATGAATCCCGTTTGGTCTGGGTGGATAATGTCGGGTATAAGGTATTTAAGTCTGTTCGCTAGTGTTTTCGCTAAAATTTTTATATCTAGGTTAAGGAGCGATATTGGCCTATAGCTCGGGGGTACGGTGGGATCCTTGCCCTCTTTCGGGATTACAGTGATGTGTGCCAGAAGTGCCTCTGATGGAATGGTTCCTCCTTCAGCAATGGAATTAAAATAATTGCACATGGGTGTCTCTAGGTGGGTCAGGAAGGCTTTATAGTATGCCTTAGTGAACCCATCAGGTCCAGGACTCTTTCCGTTGGGCAAGGAATTCACCGTGGCCCGAAGCTCGTTCAGGGTAATCGGGGCGTCTAAGTCTGAGGATTGCTCTTCTGTAAGTGTCGGGAGTTTGGCTGCAGTCAGATAGTCTCGGATCGCGCTTTGTCTAGTGTCTCGTGATTCAGGGGAGGGGTCCGAGTCTATGTTGTACAATTTAGCGTAGTAAGCTCGAAATTCAGCAGCAATTTTAGATGGGTGTAGAATCGGTGTACCCGAGGCGCTATGTAGTTTATGTATATATGTCTGGGCTTGACGTTTCCGAAGGGCCCGAGCTAACATGCGGCCGCATTTGTTTCCGTGTTCATAGTACCTGTGTGCCATGAATCGGAATTGTTTGCGTGTTTGACGGTCGAGCAGGCGTAAGAACAGTTCGCGTAGTTCTGTCAGCTTTTCTAGTTCTTCAGGGCGTCCGTTAGCTTTGTGCCTGAGTTCTGCTTTTTGGAGTTCGGTGAGTACTCTTAAAAAGTCTGCCTGTCGTATCTTTTTAAGCCTACTACCCTGGGAAATCAGAGCCCCCCGAACCACAGCCTTGTGGGCCTCCCAAACCGTCCCCTCGCTCAGCTCGCCTATAGGGTTTTCTGCAAAATAATGAGTTAAGGTGTCCGCGACCTCAGCTACCGCCACCGCATCGTCCAGTATGTTCTCATTAAGTCTCCAGGTCCGAACTCCCCGTGAGCCTGATGGCAAGGAAAAGGCCATCGTCACTGGGGCGTGGTCGGAAATGGAAATGGATCCGATGTCTGCAGACTGTAAAAGTTCAAGGATATTTCGATCCACATAAATGTGGTCGATTCTTGTGTATACGTTGTGTACTGTGGAGTAATAGCTGAAGTCGCGGTCTAATGGTCTAAGCGCTCGCCAACTGTCGGTGAGCAAGTGGGACTGGATAGTCCTGCGAAAGTGCTTCAAAAATGCGTAGGAGTGAGAGGGTCTTGCATGGGAGGTGTCTAGCATTGGGTCAGGGCTAACGTTAAAATCACCTCCTAAGATTAGAAAGCCTTCTCTGAATTCAGCCAAGCGATCTAGTGTAGTGTCTATAAAGGTAAGTTGATTTGCATTCGGAGCGTAAATAGTGGCGAATGTATATTTTTGGCCAGCAATGAGGCCCTTTAGGAAAACATATCTCCCCAAGGGGTCTGTATCGTGTTCAGCCGGCTGAAAAGGGCATGACTTGTGTATGGCGATAGCTGTCCCTTTAGATTTAGGGGTCGGGGATGTGCTGATAAACCATTGGTTAAAAAGGTGAGTAGGCAATTTGGGAAGTGACTTTTGCGTAAAGTGGGTTTCTTGGAGGAAAACCACTTGGGTTTTTAGGCGTTTTAATTCCCCCCAAAGCTTACTACGTTTGTGTGGGGAACAAAGTCCCCGTACATTATACGTACTTACCCGTAGGGAAGCCATAGGATGGAATATGGGTGTTCAATGTGCGCAATTTGCGGGGGGTCCGTCACAGACAGCAAGGTGGAGCAACCTGCAATGAAGGGGGAGGGGGTAGGAAAGAGACGAGAGGAGGAAGGAGAGAAAACAAAACATGCGTAAGAGGAAGAACATGAAAACATGGTCATAACCATCAAAACAGTATGGATGTTAACATCCACGCATGTAAAACAACTACTAAGGGTCGTGTCGAGGAGCCCCCTCCTAGAGAGGGGAAGGACTCCAGGCCACGACCCCTTATCCCAAAGGGGATTAGTGCCCAAAAAAAACAGGGCGGCCTACTAGGGGGTTAGTGTGCCGTCTATAAGAGAGGGCAGGAGGTCCTCCGTCTCCGTCCACCGCGTCTGATATGGTGCGGTTAGACATGAGGAGAATGATGGTGCTTCGGGGAACTCAAAAATGTGCAAACCGTCAAGCAGCCTTCCGGCTAATGTTAAGGGGATAATCTAAGTGCAATATGTATAAAGAAAGGCACTTGGGTATATTTAAAACGTGAAAAAGGAAAAAAGAAGAGAAAAAAAAATAATCCCAGTAGCAGATCGTTTGTCCCAGAAAGGGATGTTGCTAATGTCCGGGTAGGGACATTCCCAGCAAGGATTCAGAGAGATGCCGCCTGCGATTCCTCCTGCGATTCTGATTTCTGGCTGGTTGCCACGGTTGGTGGGTAGGTAGTTTGTCGTTTCCCGGTTCTGAGGAACATCTCCAGTCAGGAAAGTCCACCGGGTCCAGGTCTAAGGAAGTCAAAAAATGTGGGAGGTCATCTTTGTTGCGAAGAGTTGTGGTTCTACCATCTTTAGTGACTTGAAGGCTGAAGGGGAATCCCCAGCGATACACCAGGCCTGCGTCTTGGATAGCTGTTAGGAGAGGGCGAAGTGCTCTGCGTTGCATAAGAGTGCGCCTCGAGATGTCCTGATAAAAGGCCAGGTGTGCACCATCAAAATCAAAGTACGGTTTCCCCCTCATTTTTTGCATGATGCGGTCTTTAAGCGTATACTTATGTAATTTACATATGATATCTCTTGGATTGTTCGCATCCTGGGATGGGGGCTTCAGGGCCCTGTGCGCACGGTCTATTTCGACTGTAGCAGTGGCAGGCAGTCCTAATATTTCCTTAAAGACTCCTTCCAGGGTGGGGATTATGTCCCTGGGCCCAGTAGCTTCAGGAAGGCCTCTTATCCTGATATTTGCCCGTCTGCTGCGGTTCTCTGTGTCGTCCAGCTGACATAGCAGGGCCTCAATCTGTTGGCCCTGTATGTTACACTTGTCTTGTAGTTTAGAAATGACAGGGAGAGTGTCCTCAAATTTCTGTTCCAGAGTGTCAAGTCTGCCCCCCAAGTGATTTGTATCGGCTTTGAGCTGAGCAATATCTTCCTTAAAAGCTTTTTCCACTCTGTCAGCAAAGCGTTCAAGATCAGCTTTCGTGGGTAGGGACATAATATGGCGCCTGATGTCTGCATCTGCCAGGGGGTCCAGGTCAGTGGAGTCTCCGTCTTGGGAAGTGGGGGAGCCTGGGGAGATCAGGGGGGCTGAGTCACTCACCGACCCTGGAGATGGAGCGGGGGAGTCCTCTAGTTGCTGTGACTGGCCTGCGGAGGTCTTTGCGGCCTTGTTAGCACGCTGTGTCTTCCCGGTCGGCGCCATCTTGGAAAGCTCGCGGCCTCTCCCGGTCTGCCCAGAGTAAAAGGAATCCAGCTGGGATTGCCGCGATCGGTCAGTCCGTTGTGGCTGGGATGATGCCCGGTGTCTCAGGGACATAATTCGCTGCGGGTGCGGGTGTTACCTCCGCTGTGGAGCTGATAATGTGCTGCAGTGGAGCGGAGCTGAGAAGGCACACGTCCTCACTCCAAAATATATTTTTTATATTCAATTGTCCACTCCCTGGGTACCGAGATAGTCCTTCTTTCTCTTTGTCATGGGGCATTTTTTGGAGTAGCTCCTGAGATCCCGCATACCTTTATCATTGTAAGCACAAGGATGATGGTACTCGCCCCTATTTCTATTTACTGTACCTATCTAGATTGAGGCACTTTCCTTCAGAATAGAAGGATGATAGTTGCAAATTTTTATGCCCCATGATATTTGCGCAACTGTTTATTAAACACAAAATTTCAAGAAAAAATATGATGAAATAAATTTTAGTGCAAACACACAATATAATAACCATATTTGGAAAAATATAAAAATGAAGGTTATGTTGAGTAAATAGATACCAAACATGCCACGTCTTAAAATTGCGTGTGCCTGTTATATTGCAAAAAAAATATATTTTTTTTCTATGTATTAGGATTAAAAACCTTTAGCCTCCCTCATACTTACCTGAACCCTATCTCAATCCACCGATGTTGCATGAGAGTCTCCGCTGTCTGAGGACTTGACTCTCCCTCTTCATTGGCACCATTGGCTCCTGCCGCTCTCAAATTCAATCAAAGGCAGTAAGGTAATGAGGAGAGGGGCGGGGGGGGGGGGGGGGGGGCAGGGCAGAGCCGCGGCTCCATGTCTGAATGAACACACAGTGCAGCGGTGCGGCTCGGGTGCCTCCATAGCAAGCTGCCTGCTCTGGGGGCACTCGGCCAGGAGGGAGGGGCCAGGGGCGCCGACGAGTGACCCAAGAAGAGGAGGATTGGGGCTGCTCTGTAAAATAACCACCGCACAGAGCTGGTAAGTATAACATGTTTGTTTTTTTTTAAACAAAAAAACAAAACAAAAAACAAGACTTTAATATCACTTTAAAGTGCATGTAAAACCATATATATTTTTTAACCCATTCACGCCTAAGGGTAAAACTTAACTAAATCTTAATGCCCAAACACAATTTTGCAACTTTGACGTGTTAGTAAAACAGTAAATATAATCACATCTGTGCTGGGAATGCGCCATGTGGCATGCTCACAGTACAAAGGGAGATGCGCAAATATGCAGTGGCACAGAAAAAAGCCCAGTCCAGTGGGGCCGCAGATTTGCGTACGCTCCGCGCCAAGGGGTTAAATAACAAACATGTTATGGTTTTGCACAGAGCAGCCCAGGTTTCCTCTTCTTCTCGGGTCCCACGCCAGCGCTCCTGTCGCCTCCCTCTTCCCAAAAGTCCCCACAGCAAGCAGCTTGTTATGGGGGCACCCGAGCAGGCTCGCTCCCAAGCCGCTGCTCTGTGTGTCCATTCACACACAGCCGTGGCTCGATTCCACCCCTCGCTCTCTCCTCAATGGCTCACTGGCTGTGATTGACAGTAGCAGAAGCCAATGGCTCAGCCAATGAGGAGGGAGAGGTCCGGGACAGCCAAGGCTCTTGTGCACATCACTGGATAGAGGTGGTGCTCAGGGAGGTATTGGAGGGCTGGGGGCACGGCTGCACAGGGAAAGTTTTTTACCTTCGTGCAAAAACCTTGAGCCTTTACAACCACTTTAATTGACACCCCAAATGCAGGTCGCAAATGCAGTACTTAGCCTGTACCAGATCACATGATACTGGATTCCAGTGGCAGCCGGAAAACTAACCATCCCTACCCCCCCTGTAACAGACCATCCCCGACTACCCCCCCCCCCCCCCCCGGTGGGTGGTGGTACTCACATGGTCGGGCGGCGATGCAGAGCAAAGAGATCACTCCGGACAGCGATGCAGAGCAGAGAGATGACGGCAGTCATCTTCCGGATCTCCCCATACATCCTCCCCGCCCCCCGTACCGGCCAATAGGATCGCTTCTCCTCTTGGCCAATCGCGCTCCTCTCGCTGCCTGATTGGCCAGAAGGAGAAGCAGGAAGACAATAGCGAATATTAACTCGCTATTGCCACAAAACTAGGTGGGCTCGGGGTGCAGTGCTCTGCGCCCTGAGCCCACCCTTTTTTGAAGCCAATTAGAGCCTCTGAAAAAAACAAAAAACCCCATTGTAATCCATGCGTCCGGCGCCTTGCATGGATATTAGGGGCCAGGTGCATGGATTAGGGGAGCGGTGTCCCTGCACCCCGTATGGAACGGCCGCCACTGCTGTATTCAGATATTTGTGCACACAGGCACCAGGATTTATATGATTGTCTCATCTGCATCCTGGAAGCAGATGCTGACCCTGTATGAATCCTGAAAAAAGGTGGTGCCATCCTTCTGGAGGGAAAAGCAGATGAAGGCATAGTCAGGGCCAGTGGCAGTGCGTCCATATGGGCGCTCGGGCGGCGCCCCCTCTCTCCAGCCATCCCTCTATGACCAATGGATAGATTCATGCATTGCATGAATCTATCTATGGCCGCTGCTGCCACCCCCTATTCAGGCGCCCCGCCCCTTTTCGGGCGCAGGGCGCCTGAATTACAGCGACGGGGGTGTTCTTGAAGCACCTGATTAGAGCCATAGGCAATTGATGGGCACAGTGGCTGCGTTTGATGGCACAGTGGCTGCATTTGATGGGCACAGTGGCTGCGTTTGATTGGCACAGTGGCTGTGATTGATGGCACAGTGGCTGCATTTGATGGCACAGTGGCTGTGTTTGATGGCACAATGGCGGCAATTGATTGGCACAGTGGCTGCGTTTGATGGCACAGTGGCTGCGTTTGATGGCACAGTGGCTGCATTTGATGGGCACAGTGGTGGCAATTGATGGGCACAGTGGCTGCGTTTGATGGCATAGTGGCAGCAATTGATGGGCACGGTGGCTGCGATTGATGGTACAGTGAGGCTGCAATTGATGGGTTTTTTTCAGAATTTTTCAGTATGTTTGTGCCCCTCAAAAATATTTTGAGCACCAGCCGCCACTGATCAGGGCACTACTATGATCTCTGGTAATAAAGACTCAGAAATGTTACACATTACTTAGCCTGCACTTAAAATGAAGACATATTTCTGAATATGATTGGTTTGATTTGAGGGTGATTAGAGGGAAAATAAATCAAACATCTCCCTATAAAATAGAGATAGCTAGGCATGGGTATATCACCTGTGACATGTGTCAGATTTTGTTTCTCACACAGAATTGCCAAATAAGTGTTTTTCAATTTTTGGCTTTAGTTCCATTTTAAAGTTATGTAAAGCAGACAGAAAGCTCTAGGCAAGAACACTGTGGACTGCACTGTACCGAGTGATCCTCACACAGAAAATAAAAAAGACAGAGATCCAAGGGGAATGTGACTTAGCAACTCGCAAATCGCTCTCTAGAACTTCCTCAATCCCCCCCATGTGATTAACCAATATAATGAAGAATGGAAGGACAGTCTGTGCATCTGATATAACATCCTAAGGGCTCTGAAAGAGGATGGAGGATGGAGAAAAAGTTGTGCAAAGATCTGTATTTTTTTTCCGATTATTTTTCACAGCATAGATTTAGGGCTCATTTCCACCAACACGCACACTAATGCCGCGTACACACGAGCGGACTTTACGGCGGACTTTGCCCGGCGGATTTTTCGACGTACTTTACGACGGACTTTCTGAATGAACGGACTTGCCTACACACAATCCACCAAAGTCCGTCAAATTCGTACGTGATGACGTACGACCGGACTAAAACAAGGAAGTTCATAGCCAGTAGCCAATAGCTGCCCTAGCGTGGCTTTTTAGTCCGTCGAACTAGCATACAGACGGCGGACTTTTCGACCGGACTCGATTTCAACGGATAAATTTTAAACAAGTTTCAAATCTAAGTCCGTCCAACTTTTGAGAAAACAAAGTCCGCTGGAGCCCACACACATCGAATTGTCCGACGAAATCCAGTCCGCCGGGCAAAGTCCGCCGTAAAGTCCGCTCGTGTGTACGTGGCATAAAACGCTGTGGGCTGGTGTCTGTTGTGTAGGGCTGGTGACTGGTGGTGCAACACATTGGGGGGGGAGATTTGCTAAAACTGAAGAGTGCAAAATCTGGTGCAGCTCTGCACAGAAACCAATCAGCTTCCAGTTTTTTTTTTTTTGTCAGAGCTTAAAGGGGTTGTAAACCCTCGTGTCTTTACCTTAATGCATCCTATGGGTGTAAAAACTTCTGTGACTCAGCAGCCCCCCATCCCCCCGTTTTACTCACCTGAGCCTGTTCGTTCCCCCGCCGGAGATGCACTCTTCCTCTGCCCGGGGTTCTCGGATCTTGATTGGATAGATTGATAGCAGCGCAGCCATTGGCTCCCACTGCTGTCAATCAAATCCAATGACGTGGGCGCCAGGGGGGCGGGGCCAAGTCCGGCATTCTGTGTCTATGGACGTAAATGCTGGACTTTGGAGCGCACCCGCAAGGTAACCCCAGGGAGAACGCTTCTCCTAGGGGAGAACAAACAAGAAAATGGTAAAAAGATTAAAGCTTAGGGTTGCTACAGCCTAGCTGCATTACTAAATTTACCTAGAGGCACCCCAACTTTGGCAAGGAACTTACGCAGGGAACATCTAGAAATGTTAATTGTTCCTAAACTGTACCATGAAAATATTACCTTTTTCCTGGAATTCTTAGTGTAAAGTAGCAGTGCACCTAAGCACCCCTGATCAAAACAATCTAAAAGTGATTTCGCGCAAAACACCAAAAGTAATTCAAAGTGCCAATAACCATATATTCCTATATGTGACCTTGTTAAAACATTATGAAAATGCCAGTGAGATTTGTAGGTATGTATAATCAAAAAAGTGAATCCAAAAAAATAACAAAAATAATTCAGTCGTGATAGTGGGAGAAAAAAATATGTGACATCAAAAACTCAATACTCTACTAATGATAGATATAGGAAAAAGTTCAATGTCAAAAATAAATCTTCAGTGTAAAAAATCTTCAATGCTCTTATTAAGAAAAGTCCATAGATGTTTGGTTTGGCAAAAATGAGATGACCGTGCCAAATCTGCATAAACCTATGCTCACATTGCCCTTACCTTCAGGGGCTTAAAACAAAGCCTTGTAGACAGTGCTGAGTGATGGTGGAAAGGGGTGTTCCGAATGTTGCCGGATGATGATAGATGGCTTTGGATGGCTGGATGTTCGTGCCGGATCCTCAATGAATTAAACTCCGGAGCCTGGTACTCGTGCCAAGAAAACAGAAGAGAAAACAAGAGGACCTCCCATGGTGTAGTATAAAAAACTAGGGTTTAATTAGATAAAAAAGTAAAAACTAAACAGCGCACTCTGCATACAGTGCCTGTGACAGTACAGTGTGTGGCGGTATACAGCCATCACCGAGTACGAGACTTCCGGTGCACAGTGTCAGCAAAGGGGGTTGCAGAGTGTTTGGCAGCTGTGTGTATCAATTAATTGCGCTTCCGGTTCCTACGCGTTACGTCACGTGACCTCGTGACTTCCTCAGGGAAGGCTTTTACCCTGAGGAAGTCATGAGGTCATGTGACGTAACACGTAGGAACCGGAAGCGCAATTAATTGATACACACAGCAGCCAAACACTCTGCAACCCCCTTTGCTGACACTATGCACCGGAAGTATACCGCCACACACTGTACTGTCACAGGCACTGTATGCAGAGTGCGCTGTTTATTTTTACTTTTTATCGAATTAAACCCTAGTTTTTTATACTACACCATGGGAGGTCCTCTTGCTTTCTCTTCTGTTTTCTTGGCACAAGTACCAGGCTCTGGAGTTTAATTCATTGAGGATCCTGCACGAACATCCAGCCATCCAAAGCCAGCTATCATCATCCGGGAAACATTCGGAACACCCCTTTCCACCATCACTCAGCACTGTCTACAAGGCTTTGTTTTAGGCCCCTGAAGGTAAGGGCAATGTGAGCATAGGTTTATGCAGATTTGGCATGGTCATCTCATTTTTGCCAAACCAAACATCTATGGACTTTTCTTAATAAGAGCATTGAAGATTTTTTACACTGAAGATTTATTTTTGACATTGAACTTTTTCCTATATCTATCATTAGTAGAGTATTGAGTTTTTGATGTCACGTATTTTTTTCTCCCACTATCACGACTGAATTATTTTTATTATTTTTTTGGATTCACTTTTTTGATTATACATACCTAGAAATTTCACTGGCATTTTCATAATGTTTTAACAAGGTCACGAATAGCAATATATGGTTATTGGCACTTTGAATTACTTTTGGTGTTTTGCGCAAAATCACTTTTAGATTGTTTTGATTATTTTGTGGTGGTTTATGTGTACACTATAGATTTTGCAGCAACACAGTCCAGGTTTTTTTCAGTACACGGCAACTCATATGCCATTGATTAGTAGCGCAGAGGTCGTCACACGATTATAAGCACCCCTGATGCTTAAAAGAGAAGTATGGGATTTTTTTTTATCCCAGATTTATACTTACCTAGGTGGATGCAGTATCGGTCCGATGCTGCATTTGTCCCCCCCCCCGCTGCCTCTTCACTGAGAACCGAGCCACCAAACATCGCCGATGGCTCAGTTCTCTCACCTCCTGTCAGTCAGCATCTCTCCTGCTCTGCTCCTCCATGCTCATTGCAGCGCTGCGCTGTGGAGGGGCGGGGAGCGGCTGTCTCAGCCTCTCAGCGGCTCGCTGAGAGGCTGAGACTGCCATCAGTCCAGGCACCTGGCGGATCCAGACTTCCGAAGTCAGGATGACGCGGTGCCTGGACTGATCCTAATGACGTCAGCAGAGAGCGGACTTCAGACCGCTCTCTGCTGAAAACGGGTCACAGGAGTGCAAAACAAATTGACCTTCTGTGACCCTTAGAAGAAGCCCAGCCGAATGAGCACATGCTGGACTTCTCCTTTAAGCCTCATAGCTGTATATCTGCAGTGTGATATCATCTATGGCATACCTCCCAACTTTTTGAGAGGGGAACGAGGGACACCTATTAGCAAAAGTATTTGGGTATAGGACACAACCCTGCCACACCCCCTTAAAGGAGAATTAATAAAAAAGATTAATTAAACCCACAAGTGCTTTTATTTTTTTTTACCACTATTCCTTTATATTGGCTTTTGAAATTTACAAATGCAGCAATTTAAATATTGGATGAAAAGGTTTAGCACTGGGAAACACTTTTTGAAAGATAAAAAGTGCATTTTATATACAACATATACTGTAGATCAGACCAAAAGGAGGGACAAATAAAGAGGAAAAAGGGACAGTGGGACTTTGTTCCAAATTAGGAACGGTGCCTCGAAATTTGGGAGCAGAGCTGCCTCTGACTGCTAGTCTAATGCCGCATACACACGGTCGGACTTTTTGTCTACAAAAGTCCGACGGACGCCGACGGACCAAAGCCGGCTGACAATCCGATCGTGTGTGGGCTTCCCCGGACTTTCAGTGGACTTTTCCAGCCGCAAATCTGACAGACTTTAGATTTGAAACATGCTTCAAATCTTTACGTCATAACTACGCCGGACCCAGGAGTCCGCTCGTCTGTATGCTAGTCCGACGGACAAAAACCCACGCTAGGGCAGCTATTGGCTACTGGCTATCAACTTCCTTATTTTAGTCCGGTGTACATCACGTATGAATCCGTCGGACTTTTGTGTGATCGTATGTAGGCAAGTCCGTTCGTTAGAAAGTCTGCCGCAAGTCCGCCGCAAGTCCGCCAAAAGTCTGTCGGACGGGCTGTCGACTTTTGTAGCCGAAAAGTCCGATTAGTCTAAGATTTGGAGTGAGATTTGGTGATGTAACCACTGGGCTGCTCTAGGGTTGCCACCCATCCCTTTAAACCCGAACATGTATTAATTACACAGGTTCTGTGGCTGATTAAGGTGGTAATTAAACTCACTTGGTGCCTTATCTGCATTAAATCAGCCTCAGAAGAACCTGTGTGTTCGGGTTTAAAGAGATGAGGTGGCAATCCTAGGCTGCTCACTGTTCTCCTTGCTGGAGTGGAAGCTGCACCTGAGGACCTACAGCATGAGTATCTCCCTGTTTCTTTTATTCTGTGGATTTATGCTTCCTCCACCTCTCCCGCTGCATCTTGATTGATACCTTACCAATGATCAGATCATCAGTCATTATTGGAACAGCTGTGACATAAGGAAACAAAGCTCTGCCTCTACCAAGATAGCTGCCTCCACACTGAGACACAGCACAGAACAAGACATAGTAAATCAGTAAAGAGGAAAAGATGAGCAATTATTTGCCCCCTGGGTGACTTTTTTGGGCACAGCCTCCAGACTTCCAGACTGTTTATTTCTAATAAATACCACAAAAAACACAGTGACTGGAAAAAGGTTGGTCTCAAGAGCATACAACAAAAATAGAAGGAACGAAAAGCTTTGAAGTTTTGTAGAAGTTGCACAGAGAATTCCTGGCACTTTAAGTCTGGTTTGATAATGCCAGCCAGGGTTTGATTACTGTAAGTAAAGTGTGATATTTACACTCATGTCACAGAGCCAGTTACGTAGGTTGAAATCATGGTTGCTGGTATCATAAACAGATCAGAGCGTGCTGTATGCACATCATTCTGCACCTGCAATCACTTAATAGAATGCTGTATTTCCGTGCCTCTTGGCTCACTTGTCCTGTTGGTCACATGCTTTATTTGTGTAATTTAGATGTAATTGTTATTTGTCTGTTGCTTAACCCCCACAGAGAGTCAGGTGACTACAACAATACAAGTTTGTCTTGCGTCTCCCTGCACTGACACTGAAACATTGGAGGGCATTCAGTGCAGAAAGCCTTCTAAAAACTGTGGTGCAGATCTTCTAGTCACTGACCAGCGACAAGAAGATCAGGTCATAAAGCTTAAACAACAGGGGCAGACTGACAACTTATGGGGCCCCCGGGCACTAGGATTTATGGGGCCCCCAGGTTTAAAGATGGCCACCACTGAATGGCCATCTTTCTGATGCAACATTAGTGCAGCTGGCCCGCGTAGAGGGACACCTAGCTTAGTGACAAGCAGAGTGGCAGGAGACTTAAAGCTGGTGACCCAGTAAAGGTACCAGGAGCCTCTCATGGGCAGTGCCCCCTTAAGAGCATCATGAGCAAAGTAATGCACTGGAGGCCCCTACCAGGGAAAAGGTGACCTGTGGCACACATGGCGTATTGCGGCACACAGTGGGTGTGGCTAAATAACGCCCCATATTGGTCGTTGCTTTTTAGGCTGATTATAAATTTAAGTCTGATTTCTACAAATGTTTTTTTTTTTTTTAACTAAATTTAGTTTACTGATTTTTTTACATTTTTTTTCACAACGCTGTTGAGAGGCTTTGGTGGGATATCAGTCTCACTTTTGAGAGAGAGAAAGGGACTGGGGAAACATGTTCCTTTCTCTGTACCCTCAGCTGCACTGCAGATGAATGAACAGGAAACAGAGGCTTCTGTCCATTTTTAAACCTGAACCAAGCCTAACTACTAGTACATAAAAATGACAATCCTCAATAAGCATAAATAATTCTCTAAATCAGCGGCCCCCAACCTTTTTGGCACCAGGGATTGGCGAAGTGGAAGAAAATTATGCCAAGGCCCCGGAGGGATGTTTTTTCGCTGGCAATTTGTCGGGGCAATGGCTGGTGTTGGCGCTTCAATCATCACGGTAACATGGCTGATATGGTTTCAGGATGATTAAAGTGCATTATTTCTATTACACATTGTAATATAAAATGAAATAGTTCAACTCACCATAATGCAGAATCAGTAGGAGCCCTGAGTGTGTCACTTGCCACTGTCGCCTGCCACCAGATGCATCTTGTCACTTGCCACCAGATACAGCTTGTCACTTGTCACGTCGCCTACCACCAGATGCAACTTGTCATGTCACCTGTCTTCGGATGCAGCTTGTCACTTGCCACCTCACCTGCCACCAGATGCATCTTGTCATGTCACTTGCAACCAGATGCAGCTTGTCACTTGTCACGTCACCTGCCACCAGATGCAGCTTATCACTTGCCACACCACCTGCTACCAGATGCAGCTTGTCATTTGGCACGTCACCTGCCACCAGATGCAGTTTGTCACTTGCTACCATAACCTGCTAATCAGATGCAGATTGTCACTTGCCACGTCGCCTGCCACCAGATGCAGCTTGTCACTTGCCACGTCACCTGCCACCAGATGCAACTTGTCACTGTCATCTGCCACCAAATGCAGCTTGTCACTTGTCACGTCACCTGCCACCAGATGCATCTTGTCATGTCACTTGCAACCAGATGCAGCTTGTCACTTGTCACGTCACCTGCCACCAGATGCAGCTTGTCACTTGCCACACCACCTGCTACCAGATGCAGCTTGTCATTTGGCACGTCACCTGCCACCAGATGCAGTTTGTCACTTGCTACCATAACCAGCTATCAGATGTAGATTGTCACTTGCCACGTCGCCTGCCACCAGATGCAGCTTGTCACTTGCCACATCACCTGCCACCAGATGCAACTTGTCACTGTCATCTGCCACCAAATGCAGCTTGTCACTTGTCACGTCACCTGCCACCAGATGCAGCTTGTCACTTGCCACCAGCTGCAGCTTGTCACATCACCTGCCACCAGATGCAGCTTGCCATGTCACCTGCCACCAGATGCATTTTGTCACATCACCTGCCTTCAGATGCAGCTTGTCACCTGCCACCAGATGCAGCTTGTCACCTGGCACCAACTGCAGCTTGTCACATCACCTGCCTTCAGATGCAGCTTGTCACTTGCCACGTCACCTGCCACCAGATGCAGCTTGTCACTTGCCACCAGCTGCAGCTTTTCACATCACCTGCCACCAGATGCAGCTTGCCACGTCACCTGCCACCAGATGCAGCTTGTCACATCACCTGCCTTCAGATGCAGCTTGTCACTTGCCACGTCACCTGCCACCAGATGCAGCTTGTCACTTGCCACATCACCTGCAACCAGATGCAGCTTGTCACTTGCCACGTCAGCTGCCACCAGATGCAGCTTTTCACTTGCCACGTCATCTGCCGCGCGCGTCTTGGAGCCAGATGAGCTATTTAAACAGGGCTTATAAACAGAGCCAGTGCTGTCTGATCTACAGCTTTCCCGTGACCCTTGCTACCTGTAACCTGCTTTAGAGATCTGTTCCTGTGTTTGACCCGGCTTGTCTTTGACTCTTCCTGCCTTCTGCTTGCATCTGACCCCAGCCTGTCCTTGACTTCGTTCCTGCCTGCTCCTTTGATTACCACACTGTCTGCCTGTTACCAACCTGGCCTGTAACCCAATCTGCCTTGGACTCTGCACTTGTCCTGACATCTTAAACCTGTGTATGATCCAGTGTGCCTGTGCCTGCCTGTGCTCAATATCTCTCAGGGCTGATCCGCTGTGGGCTGCTGCCAGCATCCAGGTGTGTGGTGTCCTGATATCCACTGATTCAGCTCCAAGACTGCCTGCTGTCCTGATCGCTCATCTCACTGGTCCTCATCCCTGTGGCATCGGTAATTCCGGAGCAGCTCCTCTGACAACCAACCTGCCAGGCACTCATATCATTCTGCCCTCTCAGGTCCCCTGTCTGCTCTATCAGGGGCCGCGAGTCAGATCCGTAAGGAAGGTCTTCCTCGGGCTCATCCACAAGGTATGTGAGAATGTGACAGTATCAGACAGCCATGTCTGAGCCAGAGCAGGGAACCTCCCCTATGGAAGAGCTTTATCGACACCTGGCAGGTCTGACACAAGCTGTCAAAAAATTACAAGAAGGGTACACCCGGCTGGAAGATTGGGTCCAAGCCCTGTCATCTCCTGCCAATCCTCAAGGGGCAACTCCTGCCAGTACACCTTGCTCACCTGCCGTAGTTATGCTACCACCAGAACCAAGGGTACCTACGCCCGAAAGCTTTGCTGTGGAACGCAGCAAGTACAGAGCATTCCGCAACACCTGTGAGCTTTTCTTTGCCTTGCAACCAGTACCTTCTCCCTGGAAGCAACCAAGGTGGGGTTTGTTATTTCACTTCTCCGGGGTGAGCCTCAAGCCTGGGCACACCGTCTCCTGGAACAAAAGGTTGAATTGCTAACAAACATTACTACCTTCTTCGACGCCATGTCACAACTGTACGAGGACCCTCAGCAAACTGTCACCACGGAAACAGCACTACATTCTCTCCAGATAAGGCCACCGAGCGGCTGAAGACTATGTAGCCGAATTCAGGTGTTGGAGTTCTGACACAAATTAGAATGATGCTGCTCTCCGCTACCAAATCCATATGGGCCTGTCAGATTCCTTGAAGGATGAGCTAGCACGGGTAGGAGTACCTCAAACTCTGGACGCTCTTATTAATCTCTAAATACAGATCTATCGAGGTCTGAGAGAGTGTGGATCCGAGAGATCTTCAGGACAATATCATCCAACTTGGATGTTACCCAAAGTTCCCAGTTTTCCCAGTCAGGCTCCTCCAACTCCAGTAGTTCCTGCTCCTGACACATCTGAGTCCCTCCAGCTGGGCTTTCTCCATCCATCTCTCACTACATCAAAGCACCAACGCCATTGACAGCACAATCTGTGCATGTATTGTGGAGAACCGGGTCATTACGTGAGATCCTGTCCAGCAAAATTACGTAAGTGCCTATCAATCTCATCTTCTCATACTTCTGCCTTGCCCAACCAGTCCTCTCACCTTGCTCCTCCCATCCTGTTACAGCTTCCAGGAAGGAACATCCAGGTGTCTGTCATTATTGATTCTGGAGCCTACAGCTGCTTTATGGACCTGTCCTTTGCAGCTGAACACCTGATTCCACTCCAAACAAAGACCTGAGGACTTTCTGTACATCTGGCTGATGGGACTACCATTAAGTCTGGTCCAGTCACCCAGAAAACTGTTCCTCTACTGGACATTATCTCCAACCACCACCAAGAGTTACTTCGCCTGGATGCCATCTCATCACCTCTATTTCCTATCACCTTAGGCATGCCTTGGCTACAAGCCCACAATCCTCACATCAACTGGGTCACCGGGGAAATCAAATTCCCTTCTACTTACTGTCAGCAACTTTGTCTACAAGAGGTCACAGGCGACCCTTCACCATTGCTCTGTCTGTACTCTGATACTGAAATGAGCCAAGTAGTTCCAGTGGCGTATTATGATTTCTTGGATGTGTTCAGTAAGAAAGGAGCGGAGACACTTCCTCCTCACAGGTTCTATGACTATCCGATCAAGCTCCTGCCAGGGGTCAAAGTTCAGTTCGGAAGGATCTTTCCCTTAACCGAACTAGAACTGGGCACACTGTGGGAATATGTTGATGATAACTTAAAGAAGGGATTTATTCATCCTTCCACCTCTTCGGCAGGGGCAGGCTTTTTTTTTGTTGAAAAGAAGGATCACGCCTTACGCCCCTGTGTAGACTATCTGGAGTTGAACAAGATTACTGTGAAGAACCGCTACCCGTTGCCCCTGGTACCCAAGTTATTTCAAAGACTAGGAGCTGTGATTATCCTTACCAAGCTGGATCTCCGGGGAGCCTACAACTTGGTTCGCATAAGAGAAGGGAATGAGTGGAAGACAGCTTTTCGCACCCGGTTCAGGCATTTTGAATATCTGGTCATGTCATTTGGTCTATGTAATGCCCCGGCCAATTTCCAACACTTTGTCATTAACATCTTCCAAGATTACTTGGACCTATTCATCATAGTATACCTGGATGATATCCTAATCTTTTCATCCTCACTGGATGACCATCGAAGGGATGTCAAGAGTGTGCTAACCTGGCTTCGGCAGCATGGCCTATTGTCAGGGCTGGGCTCAGCCCTCCCTTCTCAAAGCTGGCCGCTCAGCTGTCAGCTAATTGCTATCTCCTTTCTTTCCACAGTGATTCGCCTGTTGATGATATCCTGCTTGTCAGTCCTGCCTACTTAAGCTGTCCAGCCCAGATGATCTCTGCCTTCACCTTGGTCACATCTCTAGAGACGCTCTCCTGTGTTCCTGTTAAAGACTTGCTTGGCTGACATTCCTTCTGGCTCCAGATCCTGCTTGCTGTTCTACTACACTCATCTCTGGCTCCCTGACGTTATGGCTTGTCTGACTATCCGTTCCGGTTCCTGAACTCTGGCTATGTTTTGACTACGTTTATTCTACCTTTTTATTATTATTATTAAACAAGTGTGATTTAACTGTACTTCTGTCTCAGTCTGATTCGTGGTTTCTGACACCTTTACGCCAAACCAGAAAAATGTGAATTTGAGCTACAGAGCATTCAATTTCTTGGGCTAATTATCTCAGTTGAAGGCATCAAAATGTATCCTCAGAAAGTTACCGCTATTCTGGTCTGGCCAGTTCCTACAGACAAAAAAGGAATCCAACGTTTCATCAGATTTGCCAATTTTTACAGAAAGTTTATTAGGGGGCTTTCTGCCATCATCGCTCCCATCACAGAATTAACCAGGCAAGGCATACGATTTCACTGGTCTGAGCTTAGGCCGCCTTTGAAACCCTGAAAAATTTGTTCACGTCTGCATCCATCTTGAAACATCCTGACCCAGCTCTGCCATTCGTTCTTAAGGTCAATGCGTCTGGAGTAGTACTGTCACAACTGCAAGGGTCCAAAGCTCTCCTATATCCGGTTGCATTTTCCTCCTGCAAATTGTCAACAGCTGAGAGGAACTATGATGCGGGGGATCGGGGGACCTGGCCATCAAAGTGGCACTGGAAGAGTGGCGGTATCTATTGGAAGGAGCGGCACACCCAATTCTGGTCTACACAGATCATAAAAATTTAAAGTACCTGAGGACAGCAAAGAGATTAAAGCCACGTCAGGCCAGGTGGGCACTATTTTTCTCCAGGTTTTTATTTCATGTAACCTATAGACCTGGGTCGAAAAACACCAAGCCCGATGCATTATCCCATATGTTCAGTGACTCTGAAGAAACCACATCTCCAGACACCATCTTGCCCTCAGGAAACTTTCTTGTATTACAGGAAGACTTACTGTCTCGGATCAAACAAGCCTCCTCGGAAACCGCCTCCTCCCCTGAAACCAACTTACAGGTGAAAGACGGCCTGTTATGGCACGAGGACAAGATCTTTGTGCCCAGACATGTAAGGGTTGCAGTCTTGGAACTTTGCCATGATCACAAATTGGCTAGACATTTTGGCACCTTGAAGACTGCTGAACTTGGGCAATGCACATTCTGGTGGCCTCAGGTGACATGTGACTGTAGGAAGTATGTGGAATCTTGCACCATCTGCACCCGAAACAAGAACAGTAAAGTCAAGACCTGGGATTTGCTGAAACCATTGCCTGTCCCAGAGAGACCGTGGAGAATGATCTCAATGGATTTTATTGCAGAGCCTCCCCCAGCAGAAGGCTTTACTACCATCTTTGTGGTGGTAGATAGATTGTCAAAAATGGCCCATTTCATACAAATGAAGGGGACACCCTCAGCTGTGGAAACAGCACAAGTCTTCATTAAAGAAGTCATAAGGCTTCATGGAGTCACAGCCAATATCATATCCGATCGTGGGGTGCAGTTCACCTCCAGGTTCTGGAATGCCTTATGTGGATCCCTGGAAATTGAGCTATCGTTCTCTTTGGCATACCTTCCGCAGACGAACGGGCAAACAGAAAGAACCAACCAAACCCTGGAACAGTACCTACGCTGCTTTTCATCCTTCTCCAAGAATGACTGGATCTCTTTGCTTCCCCTAGCCGAATTCCACTATATTAACTCCTCTCATTCTGCTAATAAACAAGCCTCATTTTTTGACAACTACGGCTTCCATCCATCCTTCCTACCAGGCACCATTCTAGAATGTTCAGTTCCCCCGGTCTCAGAAACAATACATTTTTTCAACAATAACAACAAACTACTGCAGGAAACCATGACCAAGATGCAGGAGTATAACAAAAAGGTCTTCGATAAGAAGAAACGTGGAGAATTAATCCTGGAACTGGGCAACCAAGTGTGGCTATCCACAACAAACCTAAAACTAGCATGCCCTTCAAGGAAATTGGGCCCAAAATTTGTGGAACCCTTCCCTGTGTAAAGGAAGATTAATGATGTAACCTACAAGTTGGAGTTACCTGATTCATTCAAAATCCACCCTGTTTTTCATGTCACTTTGTTAAAACCTGTTATCCCTGATCTTTTTCTAGAACAAAACGCTGGTCCACCGAAACCTGTAATAATCAATGGAGAGGAGGAGTTTGAAGTCGAAGCAATTCTGGACTGCAGAAAAAGGTACAATCAAATTCAATATTTAATTAAATGGAAGGGTTACGGGCCAGAAGATAACTCATGGGAACCTAAAAATAATATCCATGCCAAAAGACTGATGCAATCATTTAAGAGATCCCATGCTGTAAGACTGACCGGGAGTTTCTTGTGAAAAAAAAAAGACTGTCCGGGAGCTGCCCTTTAAGGGGGAGGCAATGTCAGCAAATACTCTACAGAAGGAATCCTGCTGCTAGTGCAGGTTTGTGAGCGCCGGTGCGTGTGCGCACGCACACGCAAGTATTGGCGCCAGATGAGCTATTTAAACAGGGCTTGTTAACAGAGCCAATGCTGTCTGATCTGCTGCTTTCCCGTGACCCCTGCTACCTGTAACCTGCTTTAGAGATCTGTTCCTGTGTTTGACCCGACTTGCCTTTGACTCTTCCTGCCTTCTGCCTGCATCCGACCATGGCCTGTTCTTGACTTCGTTCCTGCCTGCTCCTTTGATTACCACGCTGTCTGCCTGTTACCAACCTGGCCTATACCCCGATCTGCCTTGGACTCTGCACTTGTCCTGACATCTTAAACCTGTGTATGACCCAGTATGCCTGTGCCTGCCTGTGCTCCATATCCCTCAGGGCTGATCCGCTGTGGGCTGCCGCCAGCATCCAGGTGTGTTGTCCTGATATCCACTGATTCAGCTTCAAGACTGCCTGCTGTCCTGACCACTCATCTCACTGGTCCTCATCCCTGTGGCATGGGGAATTCTGGAGCAGCTCCTCTGACATCCAGCCTGCCAGGCACTCATACCATTCTGCACTCTCAGGTCCCCTGTTTGCTCTATCAGGGGCCACAAGTCAGATACATAAGGGAGGCCTTCCTCTGCACTATCAGGCCCATCCACAAGGTACGCAAGAACATGACATACTTGCCACGTCACCTGCCACCAGATGCAGATTGTCACTTGCCACATCAGAACGAGTAGAAAAAAAATATATTCTCCTGCGCTAGTGCTGGGGGACCTAAAATGAAGTTGGTGGTATTTTTGTGATGGTGTTAATGAATATTAAATAATTAATTGATTAATTAATTAATTAATTAATAGTTCATGCATGCCCCGCTGCCTTGGCTGACTAGGGGAAGTCCAAAATACTATATGCAAAAGAGATAAGAAAGGCGTGTGGCCTGATGCATGAGTCCTTTTAAAGCGTTTATTTCAAACAGATAAATATGTACAGAAAATATCACGTATTCATAGGCGGATAGGTTGCAAGAAAATTAGCACTAAAACAAATAGTATTGCATGTAAAACGATGTCCATATAAGGGATAAAAGGTGAATAATCAGCTTATTCTGCTAACGCGTTTCGAGGATAATTCTCTTCCTCAGAGCCTTAGAGGACCAGGTCTGTATGTTATGATAGTGGGGGCCGATGTGTATCACAGGGTGAATATTGACCAAATGGGAGGGTTATTTTTCACTGTTGTGATATTCTTTCTGCATCACCACGCTCTTAACACCATACAAGTGTGTGCAGGGATCAGGTTACCCATTTATCTTGCAATCCTTCCCAATAGAGTGTTGATGTTGTGATCTCTCAGACCCTCACTCATCCAAGGCTGGACTCTCACTCTAATGTTCGCGGGATTACCTCACATGTGTGGTTTCAACACTGTTTACATATGTGGGGATGGGGGCGCTTTAAAAAAAAATGTTTTATTACTATTATTTATTTTATTACGTTTTTTTTTTGTTTTTTTTTTTACACTGTCCCTTTAAAAAAAAAAATTTTGATCACTTTTCTATTACATATCCCCATTTGGAGCAGGCTGTCTACACGGCTAGTCTCCTCCTGGGCTTCTTGCGGACTGGCTGTTGGTCTGCTGATATTGTTTGGATGCAGCATTTAGGTAAGGGCTTCTTGGTTACCCTTCACTGTGTCAATTTAGGTGTCAGGCTTCTTGTTTCACTCTAATTCCGTCTCTTATCATTTTTACTTGTTCACACACTTATTATTTCTTTTAGGTTAGTTGAGCACTATGCACATTAACTACCTAGCTTATTCATATTCTTTTTCTTTACACTACTTCATACTAGTCTACTGCGTTTATTGTTTAACAATTACTCTAAAACAACTATTATTGTTTTAAATTATACATATATGTAATATTCATTCCCAGATATTCCTGTTTGATGAGCTACACAATACTATCATGTTCATATGGACACTATTTCTGACCCATGCACTCTCCACACCATCCCATGCTGCAATCCCCTATACACGTCACCTCAGCCCCCGTGGAGGGGCCATTTACGTCTGGCTCACCGTGTGCCGTTTCCCGCATGCTTTACTATCTGCCCGATTTGGTAAGTGTGTTTGGCTAATTATTTTTAGCATTAGTAGCAGTCTACTATTTTTATTCCCCTCTATATTGAGTTGGTTTACCATATTTATTATATTCTATAGGCAACTGTCGCATCTGCTCCTGACGAGTGAAGGTATTCACGAAACGCGTTGAGCTACGAGTTTAATCTGATGCCACCTCTATACTAGTTATTTACCTATATTTCTACAACATGTGATCACAGACACAGTTATCGAGCTTGCCACTCTTGGCACTTGTAGGCCACATTATTGCTCTGTATGTCAATACTTTTATTATCATGTATCTATCACGATATGTGTTCCATTGATATTTACTTCTGTATTTATTATACCTACATCTTGTGCTAAGGATACATATGTATATATATGAATGAATTTTCTCTTTTTATTAGTACTACTTTACGAAATAAAACTTTTTACTCTTACCTCCACATTCCACCTGCTTCATTTAAAGTCCCAACTTCCCTTTGCTATATACTTTTCTATTACTAGGAATGTAAAAATCCCTTGTGATTGAAATAAGCAGTGACAAGTCCTCTTTATGGAGACCCCAAGTCCTCAATAAGACCCCACATCTCTCCTCTACAATGTAAAGCATTAGATAAAAAAACAAAAAACATTAATCTAATGCTTTAAAAAAATGGCCTCGTTTACACTGGACCGGAAACGGAAGTGACGTCATGGCGTCACTCCAGTCCTACTAGACCATAGAGATGATCAGTAGCTCATCTCTGTTACCAGCAGCTGAAACCGCCCTACCGCTTCTAAAAGTGATCAAGCAGCACCGTTCAGGCCACTTTTATCGGTTAGCAAATTGCCAGCTAAAAAAAACAATACGGGATGCCATATTGCTGCAGCCACAACCCCGGTATTCCACTTCTGACCGAGGACGTCATTTGTCTATGGCCTGGTCGGCAAGTGGCTAATGCATAGAATGCATTAAAGTGGTATTAAAGGTTTGCTTTAAAAAAAAAAAATAGCAAACATGTTATACTTAACTGCTCTGTGCAGTGGCTTTGCACAGTGCAGCCCGGATACTCCTCTTCTTAGGAACTCCGGTGGTGCTCCAGGCTACTCCCCCTTGACCAGTGCCCCCAAAAGCAAGCTGCTTGCTATGGGGGCACTAATGCATACTCGCTCCCAAGCCCTGCTCTATGCGTCCATAAGACACATAGAGCCGTGACTCAGCCCCGCCCCGCTCTCTCCTCATTGGCTGCGATTGACAGAAGTGAAAGCCAATGGCTCCCGCTGCTGTCTCAGCCAATGAGGAGAGTGAGTCCCGGGAGAGCCGAGGCTCTTGTGCACATCGAGAGGGGGCTTAGGTGAGTATTAGGGGGGCTGTGGGGGCAGCAGCACACAGAAGGCTTTTTACCTTTATGCATATAATGCATAAAGGTAAAAAACCTTCTGCCTTCACAAGCACTTAAAGTTAAAAAAATGTTTTACCTTTAGAACCACTTTACTATAGTTATGTATCCAATAATACATCATGTAAACTGAACCCTAGGCATATTTAAAAGACACAAATTCTTATTGCAACTCCATATTCCTAAATCCATTAATAAATATTTTATTTTTTAAATGAAAGTAAAGAAAAAGTAGAGTAAATTTCTGAATTGTATCTGGTATCAACATCTTGCAGTCCCTATGCAGCAGGGCTGTTGTGTGAGAGGTAGGAGCAGTGAGTTGAGCAAATCAGTTCAGTGCTGACAAGCATCATGCTCTTTGGAGGAGCGAGCCTAGTGATGAGAAACAAGGTCATCATTGTGCTTATTTTTTCACTGCCCAGTCACTGGCTGGGAAAGGTCCAGGACAACCTGGTTTCAGGGGAAGTAAGTCCCAAATGGCACCGGCCATCAGACTGAGGACATCTAGTGGCAGAAAAAAAATACTGCAGAGGCAATCTGCAAAAAAACCCCAAAAAACTAACCTTTCCTAGTTTACTTAACCAATTCAGGTTCGCCCCAGAGCAGATTTACTGCTACATGGTGGCACCTGTGTGCCGGATCACGTATACATATGTGATCCGCCTCTTCCGGGTAGGTTGCGTGCATGTGCGCCACCAGTGGCTCGCTCCCACTGTGATCACACACAGCAGGAGCCCAGCGGCAGGTATCGCCGACACGATGTCTGCCAGCACCTGCCAATCGTTTGGTACAGAGGCAGAACAGCAGTCTGCCTATGTAAACAAGGCAGATTGCTGTTCTGTTAGTAGGGAAGGCATGGATCCTGTGTCTCTGCAAAGCAGGGACATGGATCCATGCCTTCCGCTAGTAAAAGCACCTCCCACACTACACTAAAACGCTAGCTAGGCACACAGTTAACCCTTTGGTCGCTCCTGATGTTAACCCCTTCGCAGCCAGTGTCATTAGTACAGTGACAGTGCATATTTTTTTAGCAATGATCGCTGTCTTAGTGTCACTGATCCCCAAAAAGTGTCAGTTACCGTCCAAAGCCTGGTGCTTGTACATTATTCTTGTAGGGTACCAATTTCAGTAGCTAAAGTTGGCATCTGCCTAGGAACCTGACGAGTACACTGACATGCTGTAATTATAAAAAGTTTATTACTCAGCGACTAACTGGTCGCATAAACATAGGTGGCATTGTAAGGCACTGCGCTGTGCCCTTCTAAGGCCAGCATTTTTTAGGTAAGACAGCTGCCAAAATTTGGTCACATCTCTAATCATTTTGGACAGAAAAATGCAGACCATTGATCCAACATCGATAGCCGAGATGTATTCAAATAAAACATTTGGTGCTAGTTTGAAGAAAAGTTGTTCTGCTGCTGAAAGCAACCAAATCGCAGTTTATTTCTGGACTAAGAAAATGGGAAGCAAAGACCTAGATATTCTAATGTAGCACTGCCCCCCGTAGGGATTGCTCTGTGTAGACTTCCCTGGGCTGTCCCCTTATTATCTTGCAGCCAGTTACTAGACTAGAGGTTTTCACATGACCAACCGTACTCTCCTCCGCTCGTTATCCAATAATCATTCCAGGGGTTTGGTTTTATTGGTATTTATTGTTGGAACTTGAATGAGAAAAGGGAATAGTGGGATACTCCAACTGAAACTATTTACAGATGAGGACAAAACTCACCAGATTAACTGTGGTAGCATAATCTTTGCTATGCCATACAACACTTGTATGGAAGAAATAAGTCCTTTTGCTTGCTCTGGGATCTGACTTGATGAAACGGTTCTGTCTTCAGGACATTTACTAGCATCCCCTTTGGCTGCCCCCCGTCCACTGACTCTACTAGCTGAAGGGATGGCCCTCACAGGACAGGCCCCATGACACAGATCTGTACTCACTGTAGGCACGAACAGATCCTTCCTGGTGTGTCTTCTTTCCAGTCAGTTCTGCAGGACATCTGGGTTGGAGCTTTACTCAGATTCAGGCCCTCGGGTCACCCACCTGAGACCACATGGTAGCCTGTGCAGAGGAGGGGCAGCCGCCACCTCCCTCCTGGACCCCGCTCTCCAGCCGAAGACTTGAGAGCATGCACTGAGGCACTTTCCTCTGCTAATGGCCAGGGCTGTAACTATGCCTATGCTCTCATTTGGCAGGTTTCCCCCCCCCCCCACTGTCCAATATGCCCCATCCTATTGGATGCCCCGTCCTATTGCATGTTTCACACAACATGAGAAGCACCCGAGCACCATGAGCAGACCCTATCAATGGATCCTGATCCTTGGTAGGCAGAGAGCATCTAAATTTACCTGGCAACCTTCCTGGTAGGCAGCAAGACCCAAAAGCTAAACTTTCTTCTAGCACCTACCTAGGAGGGTGCTACACTAAATTGTTAATTTCTTACTTAATGTATTATGCCAAGAAGTAAATACTTTTTTAAATGCCCCCCCCCCCCCCCCACATTGTGCTCTTGAGAATCTACAATAAATGTGGTGTTGCTTATGTATAAGCCGACATACATTAAAGTGGTTCTAAAGCCTTAAAGTGGTTGTAAAGGCAAAAGTTTTTTTTTAATCTAAGATAAAAAACCTTCTGAATGAATGAATGAATGAATGATTTGTAAAGCGCTGCAAATGCGAACTGAATCGCCTCAAGGCCCCCAGCACCCCCCAACACTTACCCTGAGCCCCTTCTCTGTCCAGCGATGTCCACGATTCCCTCGTCCATTCGGGACTCTCCTCCTGATTGGCTGGGGCACAGCCGCAGTGCCATTGGCTCGCAATTGTCAATCAAAGTCAGCTAGCCAATCAGGGGAGAGTCGGCCTTCGCCTACTGTCAGAAGCCATGAATCAGACGGAGACAGAAAATGCAGTAAAAATCACACCTTTTAATAAAATGGTACAAAAAGTAAATGTAGTCAAAACATAGTCAGGGTTCGGTAGCCAAAGCGGGTTGTCAGAACAAGCCAGTAAATCAGTAAGCCAGAGATCAGCGTAGTCAGAGGCAGCAGACAGGATCAGGAACCAGAAGGGACGTCAGCCAGGCAAGTCTTTAACAGGAACACAGCAGAGAATATACAGATATGTTTGACCAAGGCGAAGGCACGGAAGAAATAAACCAGGCAGATTAAATAGCCAAAAGGGGCTGGCTGTGGGCTGGGCTTGACAAGCAGGAAATGATCACCAGATGAGCCACTGTGGAACGATGAGTGCTGGAAATTAGCTGACAGCTGAGCAACCTGTTCACTGAGAAGGGAGAGCTGAGAGCCCAGCCCTGAAAGTACCCCCCCCCCCCTCAACTACCCCTCTCCCTCGAAGGGCCACCAGGTTTAAGGGGAAAACGTCTATGGAAAGCATGGAGGAGGGCAGGAGCATGTATTCCAAGGCTGTGACCCAAGAGCGTATCTCATACTCATGGTTCTCAACCTGCATCTAGCAAGGACATGGTACCGAGGCAGTGAAGTGGTTGCACACCAAAGGTTTTAATAAGGAGACATGAAAAACATTCCAAATATTCATGTTAAAAGGAAGGCCTAATGCGTAAGCCACTGGGTTGATCCTACGGAGAATTCGGAAAGGTCCAATAAACTGTGGTGCCAGTTTCAGTGATGGACTTGACAAGCAGGAAATGATCACCAGGTGAGCCACTGTTTTAATGTATGCTATTAGTGTAGATTTACCACTCTAGAAAATGTTGAATTTGATTTCTGGACATCTATCACTCCGGAAATTTCTGAATTTATGATATACTTAGGCATAGGCATCTACCACTCTGTAAATTTGTAAATGTATGATATATATGGACATCTACTACTCTGGAACTTTTAGAATTTATTATTTCTGTGCACATCTACCACTCTGATAATTCAAGATTGTATAATATAGGTGGATATCTACCATTCCCGAATATAGATGGATATCTACCGTTCCTGACCCTATAATGACCAATTCTTCAGGGGCGCATTCAGGGGCAAGGTGCAGACAACATGGTTCTTTCCTGAGTGGCACTGTCACGAGTGATGCGTAGTTTCACCGCCGTAGTTATCAATTCTGATCATGTCTTCTCCGCTTTTTTTACAGGTAAATGTCTTCTATCCATCTGTACGCTCTACTCTGCTGAACTATCTGACATTGCTGTATCATTTTTGGTAAATGTCTTCTATCCATCTGTACGCTCTACTCTGCTGAACTATCTGACATTGTTGTATCATTTTTGGTAAATGTCTTCTGCTGCCATATCTTTAAACTCCAATATTTAATGCTATAACAAACACACTGCAATAGCAACCTTACTGGTGAATGATTCTCAACCCCATTTGGCTTGAGTGATAAAGAGAGGTACCGTATTTATCGGCGTATAATACGCGCCGGCGTATAACACGCACCCCAAGTTTAGGAGGGAATTATAAGGAAAAAAATGTTTTAGGGAAAAAAAACTTACATTTAAATGCCCATCAATGCAGCCTTGTACAGCATCCATCTGCATGCTTGTCCAGTGTCATTTGCAGCCTTGCAGTCAGCAGCCTTGGTGTCATTTGCAGCCTTGCAGTCAGCAGCCTTGGTGTCATTTGCAGCCTTGCAGTCAGCAGCCTTGGTGTCATTTGCAGCCTTATCAGTGTCCATTTGCAGCCTTGCAGCTTTGCAGCTTTGCCAGTGCTGATCTGAAGCTTTTCTGTGTCCTTTTGCAGCCTTGCCCAGGCTGCAGTTAAACTGCAGTGACATGTCAGTGCCGAAATACACAGAGCCGGTCCTCGGCTCTTCTCGGCGGCTCTCGTTCACTTTCGGCCACTTTCGGCTCCACTCGTAGTCCCGCCCGGGATGGGCGTGACTGTGAGCGGGGCCGAGCGCCGCCTATATACAGTTAGCCGAGTGTGTTCGGCTAGCTCCGCTCACAGTCACGCCCAGTCCCTGTGTCCATCATAGGGCGGGACTGGGCGTGACTGTGAGCGGAGCTAGTTTCGGGCGGCGCTCGAGTGAACCCGAAAGTGGCCGAGAAGAGGCGAGGAACGGCTCTGTGTATTTCGGCGGCGCCATTTTCAAATCGCTCAGTCAGCGGGGGATCGCAGGGGATCGGCGTATAACACGCACCTGCGATTTTCCCCTGATTTTAAGGGTAAAAAAGTGCGTGTTATACGCCGATAAATATGGTAATTAGCTTTACGACCCTAGCCTGTGCCTATAGCTGGTCTGGTACTGGCCATCTCCTCTCCCATATTCAGGTGTGTCAAATCAGACCCTATAATGACCAATTGAGAAATGCATGCCTGCTTACTCTCCCTATAAATTTAAAGCAGCCTATGGGGTGGCGCAGACACCATGGCTCTTTCCTGAGTGGCTCTGTCAGGAGTGATGCGCAGTTTCAACGCCGCAGTTTAACGAAAGCAGGATAAGTAAAGCTGGATGAAGATACAACAAGAACTCTGCTCCACTCTGAAAGACGACAGGCAAACCAGCATTTGACATTTATTTTATATGAAGTCAGATTCCCATTCTCTATCCACTAACATGCTCCTTCTTCTCTTCCTTCTCACATCTTCTCACATCTTCTATCCTGTCTTCTATCCTCAAATTATCCTTACTCTACCCCTCCTCTCTACCCTGCAGCATGCAAATATCACCCTCACTCCTACCCTCTCCCTACTACTGCACCCATCATCTCCTGCATTTGCTGCACCCACATGCTGACATAAACTCCAGGGCCATTAGACATGTGCGCTCATGCACATCCCACTCCCATCTTGCCTTCTCCACCCTCCACCTCCTTTTAGTCTCAGGTGACATTTCTCCTAATCCTGGTCCGCCATTTTCCAACTGAAAGCCACATATCCAATACCCCTCCTCCCCTGGCCACCACCGCAATCTCCTCAGTTTAATTTCTTTCCCCCTGCTTCCTCAAAGCAGCCCACCAATCTCATGCACCCTTTGGAACACCCGCTCCATCTGTAACAAGCTAACATCTGTGCATGACCTCTACATCTCTCATGGCTTTAACATACTCGCCATAACTGAAACCTGGCTTCAAAATTTTGACTCAGCTTCTCCTGCTGACCTCTTCTATGGTGGCCTCCATTGGACTCACTCCCCCAGACCCAACGGACAGAAAGGAGGAAGAGTTGGCTACCTTCTATTCCCACAAAGCACCTTTCAAGTCCTTCCTATCCCTCCCTCTCTAATCCCTCTCTTCATTCGAGATGCACTGTATTTGTCTGTTTTCTCCCATTTCTCAGAGGATTGCAGTAATTTATCAGCCTCCTGGACCAGTATTGCGCTTTCTTGATGACTTTGCTGCCTGGCTACCCTACTTTCTCTCCTCTGAAATACCCACTATCATTCTTGGTGACTTCAACATTCCTGTCAATGTTAACAGCCCAACTACAGCTCAACTTCTCAACTTAACCTCATCTTTTGACCTAACCCAATGGACACATACTTCCAGGGCCGGTCCTAGACAGGGTGCACGGGGTGCAGTGCACCCAGGCGCCGGAGAGGTGGGGGCGCTGAAGCGCCGGAGTGCTCCCTTCCCTCCTCCTCCTCCTCTTGATTGCGTCCGGCGGCGGCGCTCTCCGCCAGTGTTAAAAGAAGAAAGGCGCCGCCGCTGTGTGTGCTGCTCAAGCCCCTCCCTCCTGAGCGGCTGGTCTCTGCGTGGAGAGAGACCAGCCGCACAGTGATGTCGCGCGGGGCGGGGGGGAGAGGAGGAGAGGAGCGGTATGTGCCCGACACATTCTGCTCTGTGTCTCCCACTCCTGCCTACTTTAAACTCCTCTGCTCTTCACCCGGGCGGCGCGGCTGGCTGCACACTGTTCTCTCCTCTTCAGCTGCCGCCCGGGTGTATATATGTACCCTAATGGAGGGGGGGGCTGTACTAATGGAGGGGACGCTGTACTAATGGAGGGGGGGCTGTACTAATGGAGGGGGGCTGTACTAATGGAGGGGGGGCTGTACTAATGGAGGGGGGCTGTACTAATGGAGGGGGGCTGTACTAATGGAGGGGACGCTGTACTAATGGAGGGGGGGGCTGTACTAATGGAGGGGGGGCTGTACTAATGGAGGGGGGGGGCTGTACTAATGGAGGGGGGGGCTGTACTAATGGAGGGGGCTGTACTAATAATGGGGGGGTCTGTACTAATGGGGTCTGTACTAATGGAGAGGGGGTCTGTACTAATGGGGTCTGTACTAATGGAGAGGGGGTCTGTACTAATGGGGTCTGTACTAATGGAGGGGGGTCTGTACTAATGGAGGGGGGTCTGTACTAATGGAGGGGGGGGGGCTGTACTAATGGAGGGGGCGCTGTACTAATGGAGGGGGGCTGTACTAATGGAGGGGGCTGTACTAATAATGGGGGGGTCTGTACTAATGGGGTCTGTACTAATGGAGAGGGGTCTGTACTAATGGGGTCTGTACTAATAGAGAGGGGTCTGTACTAATGGAGGGGGGTCTGTACTAATGGTGGGGTCTGTACTAATATGGGGGTCTCTACTAATGGAGGGGGGTCTGTCCTGGGGGGTCTGTACTAATGGAGAGGGGGTCTGTCCTGGGGGGTCTGTACTAATGGAGGGGGGTCTGTCCTGGGGGGTCTGTACTAATGGAGGGGGGTCTGTCCTGGGGGGTCTGTACTAATGGAGAGGGGGTCTGTACTAATGGAGAGGGGGTCTGCACTAATGGAGGGGGATCTGTCCTGGGGGGTCTGTACTAATGGAGAGGGGGTCTGTACTAATGGGGTCTGTACTAATGGAGGGTGGGTCTGTACTAATGGAGGGGGGTATGTACTAATGGGGTCTGTACTAATGGAGGGGGGGGTCTGTACTAATGGGGTCTGTACTAATGGAGGGGGGGTCTTTACTAATATGGGGGTTTCTACTAATGGAGGGGGGTCTGTACTAATGGGGGGGTCTGTACTAATGAGGGGGTCTGTACTAATGGAGGGGGGGGGGTCTGTACTAATGGGGTCTGTACTAATGGAGGGGGGATCTGTACTAATGGTGGGGTCTGTACTAATATGGGGGTCTCTACTAATGGAGGGGGGTCTGTACTAATGGGGGGTCTGTACTAATGGAGGGGGGGTCTGTCCTGGGGGGTCTGTACTAATGGAGGGGGTCTGTCCTGGGGGGTCTGTACTAATGGAAAAGAAAAAAGGAGCAGAGAAGAGGATTGTGGGACATATAGTCCCGAGGACTGGCAGCCCCACTGTAACACGGAAACTGCAGCCCACACAGCATGCTCAGCTGAATGGGAAAGAGAGAGAGAGAGACAGGAGCCTGGGAAAGTTTTCAGGGAAGTACACCCAGGACTCCAGAGGGAGAGGACAGTGCTGAGAGAACACCATCAGAGAGAGAACCCTGCTGCCCTGCACCACCAGAGGGAAAGCCACACAGCCTAGCGCCATCGCTGGCATTGACAGGAATGGAGTCATTGCAGGAATACAGCGGAGTCACCATGGGCAATTCAGAGTGAGCTGACTCCTGATCAGAGGAACCGTTGCTGTATCGCTGGGTCAGGTGAGAGGGCCGATCGGCCAATATGTACTATGTCTGCAGTCTCTGACCATCTCCTGTAGTATGTCTGCAGTCTCTGATCATCTCCTGTATTATGTCTGCAATCTCTGATCATCTCCTGTAGTATGTCTGCAGTCTCTGATCATCTCCTGTACTATGTCTGCAATCTCTGATCATCTCCTGTACTATGTCTGCAGTCTCTGATCATCTCCTGTACTATGTCTGCAATCTCTGATCATCTCCTGTATTATGTCTGCAGTCTCTGATCATCTCCTGTACTATGTCTGCAGTCTCTGATCATCTCCTGTACAATATCTGCAGTCTCTGATCATCTCCTGTATCATGTCTGCAGTCTCTGACCATCTCTTGTATTATGTCTGCAGTCTCTGATCATCTCTTGTATTATGTCTGCAGTCTCTTAAAATATCCTGTACTATGTCTGCAGTCTCTGATTATCTCCTGTACAATATCTGCAGTCTCTGATCATCTCCTGTATCATGTCTGCAGTCTCTGATCATCTCCTGTACTATGTCTGCAGTCTCTGATCATCTCCTGTACAATATCTGCAGTCTCTGATCATCTCCTGTACAATGTCTGCAGTCTCTGATCATCTCCTGTACTATGTCTGCAGTCTCTGATCATCTCCTGTACAATATCTGCAGTCTCTGATCATCTCCTGTACCATGTCTGCAGTCTCTGACCATCTCCTGTACTATGTCTGCAGTCTCTGACCATCTCCTGTACTATGTCTGCAGTCTCTGATCATCTCCTGTATTATGTCTGCAGTCTCTGATCATCTCCTGTACTATGTCTACAGTCTCTGACCATCTCCTGTACTATGTCTGCAGTCTCTGACCATCTCCTGTATTATGTCTGCAGTCTCTGATCATCTCCTGTACTATGTCTACAGTCTCTGATCATCTCCTGTACTATGTCTGCAGTCTCTGACCATCTCCTGTACTATGTCTGCAGTCTCTGACCATCTCCTGTATTATGTCTGCAGTCTCTGATCATCTCCTGTACTATGTCTACAGTCTCTGATCATCTCCTGTATTATGTCTGCAGTCTCTGATCATATCCTGTACTATGTCTGCAGTCTCTGATCATCTCCTGTACTATGTCTGCAGTCTCTGATCATCTCTTGTACTATGTCTGCAGTCTCTGATCATCTCCTGTACTATGTCTGCAATCTCTGATCATCTCCTGTATTATGTCTGCAGTCTCTGACCATCTCCTGTACTATGTCTGCAGTCTCTGACCATCTCCTGTACTATGTCTGCAATCTCTGATCATCTCCTGTATTATGTCTGCAGTCTCTGACCATCTCCTGTACTATGTCTGCAGTCTCTGATCATCTCCTGTACAATATCTGCAGTCTCTGATCATCTCCTGTATCATGTCTGCAGTCTCTGACCATCTCTTGTATTATGTCTGCAGTCTCTGATCATCTCTTGTATTATGTCTGCAGTCTCTGATCATCTCCTGTACTATGTCTGCAGTCTCTGACCATCTCCTGTACTATGTCTGCAGTCTCTGATCATCTCCTGTATTATGTCTGCAGTCTCTGATCATCTCCTGTACTATGTCTGCAGTCTCTGACCATCTCCTGTACTATGTCTGCAGTCTCTGACCATCTCCTGTATTATGTCTGCAGTCTCTTATCATCTCCTGTACTATGTCTACAGTCTCTGATCATCTCCTGTACTATGTCTGCAGTCTCTGACCATCTCCTGTACTATGTCTGCAGTCTCTGACCATCTCCTGTACTATGTCTGCAGTCTCTGACCATCTCCTGTACTATGTCTGCAGTCTCTGATCATCTCCTGTATTATGTCTGCAGTCTCTGATCATCTCCTGTACTATGTCTGCAGTCTCTGACCATCTCCTGTACTATGTCTGCAGTCTCTGACCATCTCCTGTATTATGTCTGCAGTCTCTGATCATCTCCTGTACTATGTCTACAGTCTCTGATCATCTCCTGTACTATGTCTGCAGTCTCTGACCATCTCCTGTACTATGTCTGCAGTCTCTGACCATCTCCTGTACTATGTCTGCAGTCTCTGATCATCTCCTGTAATATGTCTGCAGTCTCTGATCATCTCCTGTACTTTGTCTGCAGTCTCTGATCATCTCCTGTACTATGTCTGCAGTCTCTGATCATCTCCTGTACTATGTCTGCAGTCTCTGATCATCTCCTGTACTATGTCTACAGTCTCTGATCATCTCCTGTACTATGTCTGCAGTCTCTGACCATCTCCTGTACTATGTCTGCAGTCTCTGACCATCTCCTGTACTATGTCTGCAGTCTCTGATCATCTCCTGTATTATGTCTGCAGTCTCTGATCATCTCCTGTATTATGTCTGCAGTCTCTGATCATCTCCTGTACTATGTCTGCAGTCTCTGATCATCTCCTGTACTATGTCTGCAGTCTCTGATCATCTCCTGTACTATGTCTGCAGTCTCTGATCATCTCCTGTACTATGTCTACAGTCTCTGATCATCTCCTGTACTATGTCTGCAGTCTCTGACCATCTCCTGTACTATGTCTGCAGTCTCTGACCATCTCCTGTACTATGTCTGCAGTCTCTGATCATCTCCTGTATTATGTCTGCAGTCTCTGATCATCTCCTGTACTATGTCTGCAGTCTCTGACCATCTCCTGTACTATGTCTGCAGTCTCTGATCATCTCCTGTACTATGTCTGCAGTCTCTGACCATCTCCTGTACTATGTCTGCAGTCTCTGATCATCTCCTGTACTATGTCTGCAGTCTCTGATCATCTCTTGTACTATGTCTGCAGTCTCTGATCATCTCCTGTACTATGTCTGGGGGCTCTTTCTAACAGACTCTCTAACAGAAGCCCTCTTTGTGTGCATCAGAGAGTCTCCCCTCCAGGTCTCATTAGTGTACGCTCTTCCTGTATTTTTTTTTATTGTTAAAAGATCATGGGAGGATCCTAGGGTAACAAAGAGTTCTTAGGAGAGCACCTCTGTGTTTGAGTCATTGCCATAGAAACATTTGTAAAGGGGAGGAGTTGGTAAGATGACCACGCCCATGTGGGGGCGCCAAAAATATTTCTGCACCCAGGCGCCGGTGACCCTAGGATCGGCCCTGCATACTTCCAATGGTAATAACCTCGACCTTGTATCCTCCCATCTCTGCAGTCCTGGCAACCTCACCAACACCCCCTTTCCTCTCTCTGATCACAACCTTATCAGTTTCATTGTATCCTTGCCTCCAACCACCCATCCATCCAAGCAGCAAACAATTACTTGTAGGAACCTTCGCCACTTTAACCCTTCTTTTTTCTATTCTGCTACTGACCACCTATATGACATAATCTCTCCCCTGTCCTGTCCTGACCTGGCCACCTCTGTCTACAACAGTTCACTCTCATCATCACTAGATGCACTTGCTCCTCTAACCACACGCAAAATCAGATCCCCCAACTACAGCTCAACTTCTCAACTTAACGTCATCTTTTGACCTAACACAATGGACACATACTTCCAATGGTAATATCCTCGACCTTGTATCCTCCCATCTCTGCAGTCCTGGCAACCTCACCAACACCCCCCTTTCCTCTCTCTGACCACAACCTCATCAGTTTCACTGTATCCTTGCCTCCAACCACCCATCCCTCCAAGCAGCAAACAATTACTTGTAGGAACCTTTGTCACTTTAACCCTTCTCTTTTCTATTCTGCTACTGACCACCTATATGACATAATCTCTCCCCTGTCCTGTCCTGACCTGGCCACCTGTCTACAACAGTTCACTCTCATCCTCCCTAGATGCACTTGCTCCTCTAACCACACGCGGAATCAGACCCCGACCGTTACAACCCTGGCAAACTGACAACACTAGAAATCTCAAGAGACATGGCCATGCTCTTGAATGATTGTGGTGTAAAACCAAATGCCTGCAAGACTTCACCCTATATAAATCTGTCCTTCTACAATACAATTCCTGCCTCCATGCTGCCAAACAAGCCTACTTTGTCTCTCTTATTAATACCATGTCATCCAGTCCCGTCGGCTCTTCTCAACCTTTAACTCTCTGCTTCGTCCCCCACCCCCACTAACTCACTCACTGATCAAGAGATTGCCAATCACTTTAAAAACAAGATTGATGCAATTCGTGAGGACACCTCCACTGTGCGTACATCTTCTCCACACGCAGCATACCTTGCCTAACAGCACATTCAACACTCTCCTCTTTTGAATTGGCTACTACTGTAGAGGTTACAAAACTTTTCTCAGATGCCCACCTAACCAATTGTCCCTTGGATCCTGTTCCCTCACAACTACTATGGTCACCCTCTTCTTCTGTCTTATGCTCCCTCACTCACATCTTCAATCTCTTCCTCTCTAGTGGCACCTTCACCTCCCCTCTAAAATATGTGCAGATCACTCCCATACTTAAAAAGCCCTCACTGGACCCCACCGACCTGAACAACTTAAGACCCGTCTCATTGCTCCCATTCACTTCCAAACTTCTAGAACGCTTAGTCTACAACTTAGGGCGCACTTAGTAGAGGTAGAAAGAGACTTGCGTGTCTTGTTAGGGCAAGATCTCACATAGTGACCTGACTCCCCACAATACATACATAGATTCTTGACCCGTCGACGCTGCCATTCTTCAGGCGTGAGAGATGGTCGGAGAAGGCCAAGCTGCATTGGCTCAGGAGAATCAAGCACCGAGGTAGGCGGTACATGAGGGCTTGGGCTGACAGAGCTGGTGGTACTAGGGACCTTTGGGAGGACCCACGTGGGACGGAACTGATTGGTGTTTTTTTCGGAGCGGCGCTCTCTGAGGCGCCGGTCTATCTGGACGGACAGATTGATAAGGTCCTCCAATGTTTGTGGTACTCCAACCCGCGCTAACTCATCTTTAAGAGAATCGGTAAGACCCATGCGAAATTGGTAACGCAGGGCCGCGTCGTTCCAATCCGTGTCTGAACTCCAACGCCTAAATTCCAGAACATAATCTTCTGCAGGTTTACGCCCTTGTTGTAGGGCGTGCAAGGCGGACTCAGCGGTGGCTTTCAACTGGGGGTCCTCATATAGTTGGGACATGGCGGCAAAGAATGCATCCAGGTTGTCTAGAGATGCTGACTTTTGTTCCAGGAGACGGTGGGCCCAGGTCTGTGGTTCACCGGACAAAAGAGAAATCACGAAGCCCACCTTAGTCGCTTCCAAGGAGAAGGTTCGTGGTAGCAGAGCAAAGTAAAGTCCACAGGCATTGCGGAAGAATCGGTACTTGCTATGCTCACCGGAAAATCTGTCGGGTGTAGGAACCCTTGGCTCAGGAGGAAGCATAACCACAGAGGGAGGAGAAGAGAGTCCGGCAGCAGAAGCAGCTTGAGGGTTAGCAGGTGAGGACAGCACCTGGACTCCTTCTTCCAGCCTAGTGTAGCCTTCCTGAAGGCTCTTTACAGCTTGAGTGAGACCCGCCAGGTGTCTGCATAGTTCCTCCATGGGAGAGGATCCCTGCTCGGGCTCGGACATGGCTGTCCGATACTGTCAGACTTGCACATACCTGACTGACGAACCTGATATAGCAGAGGAAGGCCTCCCGTACGTATCTGGTTCCCGGCCCCTGGTAGTGTAAACAGAAGGCACAGGAGCGCAGAGTGGTAAGAGAGCCTGGCGGGTGACTTGCGGAGGTAAGGCCCAGGATCCTGATGCGAATGGTCTGGAAGTCCTTAGAAGGCAGGGGCCTAGGCAGCCGGTGCAGAGCAGGAGCAGAGATGGCAGGTCCGGTCACAGGCAGAGTTGGCAACAAACGGTCAGCAAGGTACAGAGGAACAGGCAGGCTCAAAGTCCGGGTCACAGGCAGGGTTGGCAACAGGCAGGCAACGTGGTACAAAGGAGCAGGCAGATTCGTGGTCAAGGGAAGCCGGGGTCAGGTGCAGGCAGATGACAGAGAGGAGTTCAAAGACAGGCTGGGGTCACAAGGAGATCAGACAAGCAAACAGGAAGCAAACAGGAAACAGGAACTCAGGAACTGGGAGCTGCAGATCGGACAGCACTGAGCAGAAGGTTCCAGCAAGCTAAATAGGGCGATTGGCGCCAGAGTGCCCAATAGCAGATCCCTTCTGAGACCTTCTCTGACAAATTGCAGCAAAAGGTGGCTCTAAAAAGTACTGACTCAGTGGGCTAAATAAAAATACACGCCACACTTTTCACATATTTATTTGTAAAATATTTTAAAAAAAATTATTATTTTCCTTCCACTTCACAATTATGTGCCACTTTGTGTTGGCCTATCACATAAATCCCAATAAAATACATTTACGATTTTGGTTGTAACCTGACAAAATGTGGAATATTTCAAGAACTATGAATACTGTAAGTGCACATCTACCACTCTAGAAATGTTGGAAACTGTGATCCACCACTCTAAACATTTTGGAATGTATAATATAAGTGGACATCTGCCACTGTGGACATTTCTGATTTAATGATATACATGGTCAGCTACCACTCTGGAAAATTTTGAAATTTATGATAAACGTGGACATCTACAAGTCTGGAAATTTTGGAATCAATAATATAAGTGGACATCTATGAAACAAGGAGATTTGTGTATTTCGAATAAAGAGATTGCATGGGAGTGCGGCCGTCCAGCTTTCTTTTGTTCTATGAAACAAGGAGAGTTGGGTGGATTCTCAAAGATAATCATGCATAAATTAATGTGGGCATCATCCCATGAGAGACAATTTGCATACAAAAAATAGATTACAGGGATTTTCACATTATGCATCAGATGAAATCAATAGATATTTTTATTACAATCCAAATTGAAAATTTGCCTCACATGGATATTAAAAACATAAGGCTTAACACACATATTTATGAAAGAAATCAGAATCATTCCTCCATGATCACAGTTATAAGTAGTCTACGCGTTTCGCAGGTGTTCCTTCTCCTCGAGCTGTGGGATGTATTCTCATATAAATATTTGCAGTAATCTCAATGTCAGTCCATCTATAACAGTAAAAATGTGCATAAGATTAAACACACACACCAGAATATAGCATATTCTAAGTGGACAGCTACCACTCTAAAAGTGTGTGAATTTATAATGTGTCATACAAAGTGGTACAAGTCCACTTATATCATATATTCCTACATTTCAGAAATAAAGATATCCATTTATCTCATAAACTCCCAAATTTCCAAAGTAGTAGATGTCCATCCATGTCATACACTCCAAATTTTACAGAGGGGTAGATGTACATGTATATCATAGATTTCAAAATTACCAGAGTGGTTGATGTACACATATATCATAGATACCCAAATTTACAGAGTATTTTTTAAATTTCCAAATTTTGGAATGGTAGATGTCTACTTAATATATTGTTTCCTAAATTAACAGACTTGTAGACATCTACAAGTCGCAGATGACCATGTATATCGTACATTCTGAAATTTCCAGAGTGGTAAATGACCATGTACAATATATCGTAAGTTCCCAAATTTCCAGAGTGGTACGGGTCCACTTATAAATTCCCAAATTTATTTAAATTTCGAGGATGTCCAGGGACACAATCAGATTTATCAAATGTGTCTTTGGTTCCCTCAGAGATTTGTCGGTTACTCAGTAAAGTGCGGCTACAATGTCATCAATCCACGCTTTCTGTTTCTGAAGGTTTTTGTATCTGGTCCTCACTATGACCAGTTTCATGGTGAATTCCAACATTTCCAGAGTGGTACAGTAGATGTCCACATATATCATACATATATCATACATATATCATACATTTCAAATCTTACAGTGCTAGATATGCATGTATACCCAATTCACAATATATCTCATACAATTTACAGAGTATATAGTAAATTCCCACATTTTTAGATTGGTAGATGTCCACTTATATCTGCAGTCTTTTTGTTTCTGAAGGTTTTTGTATCTGGTCCTCACTATGACCAGTTTTATGGTAAATTCCAAAATTTACAGAGCAGAAGATGTCCATGTACAGTATATATTAAATTTGCATTGTGGTATACTGTATAATCACAGATCATACATTCCAAAATTTATGGAGTTGTAGATGTCCACATACTGTATATTATAGATTCCAAATTTTCCAGAGTTGTGTACGCCAGTGTTTATCACAGATTACAAAATTTCCAGAATATATTTTATATTTAACAAAATTTTAGTGTGGTAGATGTACATTACGTTATAGATTCCAACATTTTTAGACTTGTAAATGTCAAATCAAATGTGTCAAATGTGACATTTGATAAACCTGATCATGTCCCTGGAAATCCTAGAAATTTAACCACTTCAGCCCCGGAAGGATTTACCCCCTTCTTGACCAGAGCACTTTTTACAATTTGGCACTGCGTTGCTTTAACTGCTAATTGCGCGGTCATGCAATGCTGTACCCAAACAAAATTTGCGTCATTTTCTTCCCACAAATAGAGCTTTCTTTTGATGGTATTTGATCACCTCTGCCGTTTTTATTTTTTGCGCTATAAACAGAAAAAGACAGAAAATTTTGAAAAAAAAAGATATTTTCTACTTTTTGTTATGAATAAAATCCAATAAACTCAATTTTAGTCATACATTTAGGCCAAAATGTATTCAGCCACATGTCTTTGGTAAAAAAAATGTCAATCAGTGTTAATTTATTGGTTTGCGCAAAAGTTATAGCGCCTACAAACTAGGGTACATTTTCTGGAATTTACACAGCCCTTTAATTTATGACTGCCTATGTCATTTCTTGAGGTGCTAAAATGGCAGGGCAGTACAAAACCCCCCCAAATGACCCCATTTTGGAAAGTAGACACCTCAAGGAAATTGCTGAGAGGCATGTTGAGCCCATTGAATATTAATTTTTTTTGTCCCAAGTGATTGAATAATGACAAAAAAAAAAATGTCACTAAATGATATATTGCTCACACAGGCTATGGGCATATGTGGAATTGCACCCCAAAATACATTCAGCTGCTTCTCCTGAGTATGGGGATACCACATGTGTGGGACTTTTTGGGAGCCTAGCCGCGTATGGGGCCCCGAAAACCAATCACTGCCTTCAGGATTTCTAAGGGCGTAAATTTTTGATTTCACTCCTCACTACCTATCACAGTTTTGAAGGCCATAAAATGCCCAGATGGCACAACCCCCCCCCCCCCCAAATTTTATATTTTGACACAAGTTGCGGGAAAGCCTTTACAGGTTACCACTTTAGATTTACAGAGGAGGTCTACTGCTAAAATGACTGCCCTCGATCTGACCTTCGCGGTTATACCTCACATGCATGGTGCAATTGCTGTTTACATTTGACGCCAGACCGACGCTTGCGTTCGCCTTTGCGCGAGAGCAGGAGGGGACAGGGGTGCTTTTTTTTTTTTCTTTATTATTTTTTTGCTTTTTTATCTTATTTTTAAACTGTTCCTTTCATTTTTTTTTAATCATTTTTATTGTTATCTCGGAATGTAAATATCCCCTATGATAGCAATAAGTAGTGACAGGTACTCTTTTTTGAAAAAATTGGGGTCTATTGATCCTAGATCTCTCCTCTGCCCTCAAAGCATCTGACCACACCAAGATCGGTGTGATAAAATGCCTTCCCAATTTCCCAATGGCGCTGTTTACATCCGGCAAAATCTAAGTCATGAAATGCTCGTAGCTTCCGGTTTCTTAGGCCATAGAGATGTTTGGAGCCACTCTGGTCTCTGATCAGCTCTATGGTCAGCTGGCTGAATCACCGGCTGCATTCTCAGGTTCCCTGTTGGGACAGGAGAGCCAGAGAAAAACATGGAAGACGGTGGGGGGGCATTCCCTCCCACTGCTTGTAAAAGCAGTCTATAGGCTAATTAGCCACTAGGATTGCTTTTATATGAAAGCCGACCGCTGGCTGAAAAGAATGATATCAAGATGATACCTAAACCTGCAGGCATCATTCTGGTATAACCACTCAAAGTCCAGCAACATACCAGTACGTTGCTGGTCCTTGTGGGGCATATATTGTAATCTTTTTTTTTCATGCAGCCTGTGGGCTGAACAAAAAAAAGAGATTGATCGGTGGGTATGCCCACCATTAGAATACCTCCCTTCATCCACCCACTTCTAATGATGGGCATACATGCACCATTTATATATGCCGAAACAGGGGGGCATCCGCCCCAAAAGTTAGGAGCAAATCGCTCCTCCGCCCCTGCTGCCCCCATGATTCGGCATATATCACCTGTAACTTTTGTAACTGTAACCGGTTCCAGGTTCGGGTCTCTCAAAATGCGATGGCATCTTGGGAGACCCTGTGTTAGTGTGCCTAGTCTGTGCAATGCTGTACTCTACGCTAATACTCAACTAGTGTATGGTAGCGTTCAAAACATTCACCAATGCAAAGACCAGGATTGTCAGGACAGGAGGGATAATAGTGGGTGTCACGCCTATATCCACGCTTGCTGCAGACACAACATCTTTTTTGGGGGGGGTTCGTTGGGTAGGGGTACTCGGGAGGACATAAAGAAAATGCCTCTCATGCAGCCAACTACATTTGGTTGGGGATGTGAATGGGGGAAGTACGGGTGCTGCAGAAGTGGTGGGTTCCCAATTAGGATTGGCGAATGCAGCAGTAAGGGCACTATGGGCACGACGGGCCTGTGTTTGTCTTCTTCTTGGTGGCAGCGGGACACTACTTGTGCTTGCCACCTCACCAGCTTGAACTGCGCTTATGGGACTCGCCACGTCACCATGTGTTACTGCAGTGCTGGTTTGACTACGACCAGGGTGTACTAGGCCACTGATGCTTGCCAGTTCACCAAAACGCTACCAAAAAAACTGTTAGCGATCGCAGGGATCAGGCCTGACTCTGCGAACGCTGCAGTTATGCGTTTAGTGTTTTGTAAGTGACAGTGATCCACTTGGGTGGGCTGGGCTGGGCCGGGCGGAGGGGCAAAACACAGGTGCTAGCAGGTATCTGGGCTGATCCCGCTAACACTGCGTTTTTGGGAACCCTAAACTGCTGGGGACGCTAGTATAGATCTGATTGGATCAGATATTGATCCGTTCAGATACTATACCACTAAGGGAGGTGTACGGTGCTTGCGTGGGTGTTAGCGCTACTGGCACTAACCTGACGCTGCCTGAGGCTGGTGCTTGCCAGTTCACCAAAACGCTACCAAAAAAACTGTTAGCGATCGCAGGGATCAGGCCTGACTCTGCAAATGCTGCAGTTATGCGTTTAGTGTTTTGTAAGTGACAGTGATCGATCGATACTGCACTGGGGTGGGCTGGGCGGAGGGGCAAAACACAGGTGCTAGCAGGTATCTGGGCTGATACCGCTAACACTGCGTTTTTGGGAACCCTAAACTGCTGGGGACGCTAGTATAGATCTGATCGGATCAGATATTGATTCATTCAGATACTATACCACTAAGGGAGGTGTATGCTGCGTGCATGGGTGTTATGCCGCGTACACACGGTCCTACTTTTCGTCTACAAAAGTCCAACGGACGCTGACGGACTAAAGCTGGCTGGTAATCCGATCGTGTGTGGGCTTCTCCGGACTTTCAACTGACTTTTTTAGCCTCAAATCCGACGTACTTTAGATTTGAAACATGCTTCAAAACTTTACTTCGTAACTACGACGGACCCCGAAATCCGCTCGTCTGTGTGCTAGTCCGACGGACAAAAAGCCACGCTAGGGCACCTATTGGCTACTGGCTATGAACTTCCTTATTTTAGTCCGGTGTACGTCATCACGTACGAATCCGTTAGACTTTTGTGTGGTCGTGTGTAGGCAAGTCCGTTCGTTAGAAAGTAGGCCGCAAGTCCGCCGCAAGTCCACCGAAAGTCTGCCGGAAGTCTGTCGGACAGGCTGTCCGACTTTTGTAGACGAAAAGTACGACCGTGTGTACGCGGCATTAGTGCTACTGGCGCTAACCTGACGCTGCCTGGGGCGACGCAGACCCTATCTGACCCTAAAACCTAACTTATATCACGCTGGGCGATCAGGGGGCTAAACCTTTATTCGGTAATAAACGGCGGGTGCCCTGACACTATAAAAAATAAACGAACTAACCAGCATCACCTGTAACAGTTATACAGTGATCACTGCTGAAAGGGTTAACTAGGGGGCAATCAAGGGGTTAAAACATTTATTAGGTAGTATATGGGGGTTCCTGTCGCTATAAAACACTGACGGCAAACCTATATATTTACCTCCCTAACTAGCGTCACCAGTGACACTAATACAGCGATCAGAAAAATGATCGCTTAGTGACACTGGCGACGGGGGGTGATCAAGGGGTTAAAACTTTAGTAGGGGGGTTAGGGGGGTACCCTAGACCTAAAGGGGGCTAATAATAACTGCCCTACCACACTAACTGTCACAAACTGACACCAATGCAGTAATCAGAAAAAAAAAACTGCTTGGTGTCAGTGTGACGGGGGGGGGGGGGGGGGGGTGATCAGGGGGGTTAGAGCTGTGATGGGGGGTGTAATGTATGCCTGGCGTGTTCTACTGTGTGTGTGTTTTACAGTCACTCGGATGTCTTCTCTCCTCGGCGCCGGAACGGAAAATACTGAGCCGAGGAGCGATTGACATCACTTCCTCTGCCTCTGTTTACTATACAGAGGCAGAGGAAGATTCTCATTGGCTGGGAGCGATCGCGAGGGGGGGGCCATGAATGGATGGCCTCCCCCTCACGTCTGATCGCTCCTGGACAGAAGCCGACCACCTCGGGCACCGGGGTGGGTCTCCGATCGGACCCCCCGCCCGCGGGAGGCAGATCACGTAGAGGTACGTAATTCTGCCTGCCCGTGCCATTCTGCCGACGTATATCGTCGTGAGGCAGTCGGCAACTGGTTAAATAAATTTGGGAATTTATAAGTGGACCTGTACCACTCTGGAAATTTTAGAATGTACGATATACATGGTCATCTACCATGTTGGAATTTATGATAAATGTAGATATCTACAAGTCTGTTAATTTTGGAAACGACATAATAAGTAGACATCTACCTCTCCAAAAATTTGGAAATATAAAATATACTCTGTAAATGTTGGTATCTATGATATACAGTATGTGGACATCTACCACGCTGTCAATTTTAGAATCTATGCTATACATGTACATCTACCCCTCTGTAAAATTTGGAATGGATGACATACATGGACATCTACCACTCCAGAAATGTGGGAATTTATGACGGAACCAAAGACACATTTGATAAACCTGATCTTGTCCCTGGACATCCTAGAAATTTAAATAAATTTGGGAATTTATAAGTGGACCCCTACCACTCTGGAAATTTGGGAACTTATGATATATTGTACATGGTCATTTATCACTCTGGAAATTTCAGAATGTACGATATACATGGTCATCTGCCACTCGGGATATGTTGGCATTTATGATAAATGTAGATGTCTACAAGTCTGTTAATTTAGGAAACAATATAATAAGTAGACATCTACCATTTCAAAATTTGGAAATATAAAAAATACTCGGTAAATTTTGGTATCTATGATATATGTGTACATCTACCACTCTGGTAATTTTGAAATATATGATATACATGTACATCTACCCCTTTGTAAAATGTGGAATGTATGACATGGATGGATATCTACTACTCTGGAAATTTGGGAGTTTATGAAATAAATGGACATCTTTCTTTCTGAAATGTAGGGATATATGATATAAGTGGACTTGTACCACTCTGGATGGTTTGGAATGTATGATATATTTGGATATCCACAACTCTAGACATTTCAGGATTTATAATATAATTGCACATCTACCACCTGAAAATTTCAGATATACAGTACATGGACATCTGCCACTTTGGAAATGTTGGCGTCTGTAATATAAATGGACATCTACCACTCTAAAAATGTGGGTATTAACATATACCTATAAAATGTATTATCTATGTTGGGAATGTGATATGCATGGATATCTACCACTGTAACATTTGGAATGTATGATATATGTGGACATCTACCACTCTGGAAAATTTGGAAGTTACAATAAAGCTGGTCATAATAAGGACCAGATACAAAAAAAACCTTCAGAAACAGAAAGCATTAAATGATGACATTGTAGACACACTTGACTGAGTAACCGACAAACCTCTGACTGAACCAAAGACACATTTAGTAAATCTGACTGTGTCTCTGTATATTCCAGAAATTAAAAAAAAAAAACTGGGAATTTATAAATGAACCCCTATCACTCTGGAAATGTTGGAACTTACGATATACATGGTCATCTACCACTCTGGAAATTTTAGAACTTACAATATACATGGTCATCTACCACTCTGGAAATGTTGGAATTTATGATAAATATAAGATGTCTACAAATTTGGACATTTTGGAATCTATATAATAAATTGTCATCTACCACTCCAAAAATTTTGGGAACACATTAAAATATACTCTGTAAATTTGTATATCTGTAATATACATGGACATCTACCACTCTATTAGTTTTGTAATCTGATATACATGTATATTTACCCCTCTGTAAAATTTGGAATGTGTGATATACGTGGACATCTACCACTCCGGAAATTTGCGAGTTTATGAAATAAATGAACATCTTTCTTTCCAAAATGTAGCATTATATATAATATATGTGGGCATTTACCACTCTGGACGTTTTGGAATGTATGATATACTGTATATGGACATCCACCACTCTGAAAATTTCAGGATTTACAATAAAATTGCTGATCTACACCTGAAAATTTCAGATATAAGTAGACATCTACCACTCTAGAAACTTTGGAATCCATAATATAAGGGGACATCTACCACTCTAAAAAATTGGGAATTTATAATATACTCTGTAAAATGCATTATATACCTTGGGAATTGGATATACATGGATATCTTGCACTGTAAAATTTGGAATGTATGATAAACATTTACAAGTCTAAAAATGTTGGAATCTATAACGTAATGAACATCTACCACACTAAAATTTTGTTAAATATAAAATATACTCTGCAAATTTTGGAATCTATGGATATACTGTATGTGGACATCTACCACTCCATAAATTTTGGAATGTATGATATATGTGGATATATACCACAATGCAAATTTGATATATACTGTACGTGGACATCTACTGCTCTGTAAATTTTGGAATTTACCATGAAACTGGTCATAAACTCTAAAAATGTGTGAATTTACAATATACTCTGTAACTTTTATGCGCTATATTGGAAATTGGGTATACATGGATATCTAGCACTGTAAGATCTGGAATGTATGATATACGTATATACGTGGACATCTACCACTCTGGAAATTTTGGAATTTACCATGAAACTGGTCATAGTGAGGACCAGATACAAAAACCTTCAGAAACAGAAAGCGTGGAATGGTGACACTTTACAGAGTAACCGACAAATCTCTGACTGAACCAAAAGCACATTTGATAAACCTGATCGTCTCCCTGGACATCCTAGAAATTTAAATAAATTTGGGAATTTATAAGTGGACCCATACTACTCTGGAAATTTTGGAACTTACGATATACATAGTCATCTACCACTCTGGAAATTTTAGAATGTACGATAGACATGGTCATCTACCACTCTGGAAATTTCAGAATGTCTGATATACATGGTCATCTGCCACTCTAAAAATTTTGGATGTCTACAAGTCTGTTAATTTTGGAAACAATTTAATAAGTATACATCCACCACTCCAAAAATGTGGGAAAATAAAATATACTCTGTAAATTTTGGTATCTATACTATATGTGGACACCTACCACTCTGTAAATTTGCATGACATGCTTGGACATCTACCACTCCGGAAATTTGGAAGTTTATAAAATAAATGAAATAAATGGACATCTTTCTTTATGAATACAGTAAAACCTTGGTTTGAGAGTAACTTGGTTTGAGAGCATTTTGCAAGACAAGCAAAAATTTTAAATGAATTTTGACTTGATATACAAGCGATGTCTTGATATACAAGTAGCGTCATGTCACAACTGAGTATAAAAGAGAAGAGAGGCGTCTCTAAGTGTAGCAATATGGTTACATTTAAAGAAGGTACAACATTTAGCAACTTACATGGTTGATGACTAAAACAGGCACATGTAAGTATGCCGGCATCCGGGGTAAAGCTGTCCACATAGACCATCCTCCTAACCGCCATTGACGTTGTCCCTTCCACACTGCGCTCCACGAGTGGTTAAAGCATCACTTTCTGAATGCTCTACTGCAGGGTAGTCTTTTAGCCCGGTCACGATTGCAGACAGCTTTACCCCGGATGCCTGCATACTTAGATGTGCCTCTTTTAATCATCAACCATATGAGTTGCTAAATGTTGTACCTTCATTAAATGTAACCATATTGATACACTTAGAGGTGCCTCTCTTCTCTTTTATACTCTGTAGCTCCTGCTGGATTTTGCTTCTAACCCTCTTGTGGAGGCTTCCATTTGTGGATGGACATTTTATGGTTATACAACCTATCACATTGCTATAATCTTTTTATATGGACTATAAACGGAAGGATTTATGATTTTTTTTTCAATCAAATAGTTTTTTTATTTTTATTATTAAGCATACATACAAACAAATAACCATATTTAAATCATATAGCGATAAATAATCACCCCCCCCCCCCCAAAAAAAAAAGAAAAAGAAAATACATTTGATTACATATATTATGTCAAATTAATCCATAAAGTATCAAAAATAGGAAAGCACACAAAACAAACAAACCTTGCACCTCTCGGACTAAAATAGCTTAGCATATAGTAAACAAAACATATTATTATATAGAGACATGGATACATTTTACACGTTGAATTGTTCAACCCAAGTATCAAGCATCAGACTACAGCAACTTCCTCTATGCAACTTCAAGTTATCTTTTTTTTACCTTCTCATTTCTTCTCTTCTACTCCTCACCTCTCCACCTCTGCTCTTTGCTCCCATCTATCTCCTCTACCTTCACTCCTCTCCACTAGGTTAACCATCATATAGTTGATTACTATGTTCTATCCAACATGACCATATTTTACCACACCTTTGGGGTGTACCTCTATGCTTATATGTTAATTTTTCTCTTTTAAGTATATAGTTAAGTTTCTCAACCCATTGCTTATGGGTTGGAGGATCAGCAGATGACCATTTTTGTAAAATAACTTTACGTGCTAAATATAAGGATCTTATCCACATAGTATGCATCTCTACTGGTAACGCTCCATCGGGGATTATTCCCAGTAGTGCAAGTTTGGGCGTCCCTGTTATCTCAGTGGAGCATAATAAATTTATGGTTATAAATATTTTTTCCTATTAATGATGAAGCTTTGGACATCGCCAGAGCATGTGGATAAGAGATCCATTAACTATAGAGCATCGCGGGCATAACAGTGTTATATATTTTCCCCAAGCATAGAGTTTTTGTGGGGTGTAATGAGCCCTATGTATAATAACCTTTGGGAGGGCGAGAGAGATGTCCTGGGAAATGTTTCCAGGGCACGTGTCCAGTCCTCCTCATCTAGATCTTCTATGTTTCCTTGCCACCGGGCGAAACTATTTTTTTGTTTTCCAGTATTCTCTATTATTTGTAAATTAGAATAAAGGTCTCCTATTAATCCTCGTTTTGTGCAGGTAACCGAAATTGCCTTTGATAGTATTTTAGAGTGTTTATACTGTAATTGGATTTTTGAGCTTTGGATTTGTAATGCGTGGCGTAAATGGAGATATTGGTAGAAGTTATTGTTTGTTAACCACTTGCCGACCGCCGCACACAGATGTACGTCGACAGAGCGGCACGGGCAGGCATAAGGGCTTACCTGTACGTCCCTGCCTGCCCGCGGGTGGGGGGTCCGATCGGACCCCCCCCCCCCGGTGCCTGCGGCGGTCGGATCGAGGTCAGGGTCGATCAAAGGTGAGGGGGAGGCCACTCATTCGTGGCCCCCACCTCGCGATCGCTCCTGGCCAATGACAAGCTTCCTCGGCTTCTGTGAATGTAAACAGAAGCAGAGGAAGTGATGTCATCTCTCCTTGAGCCGGTCTTTTCGTCCGGCGCCGAGGAGAGAAGACATCCAAGTAAGTGCACCAACACTACACATACAGTAGAACACGCAGGCACACTTGTCACCCCCTGTCACCCTCCGATCACCCCCCTGTACCCCCTGTCACTCTGACACCAATAGCAGGTTTTTTTTTTTTCTGATTTATTGCATTGGTGTCAGTTTGTGTCAGTTACAAGTGTTAGGGCCGTTAGGTTAGCCCCCTTTAGGTCTAGGGTACCCCCCTTTAGGTCCAGGGTACCCCCCTAACCCCCCTAATAAAGTTTTAACCCCGTGATCACCCCCCGTCGCCAGTGTCACTAAGCGATCGTTTTTCTGATCGCTGTATTAGTGACACAGGTGACGCTAGTTAGGGAGGTAAGTATATAGGTTCGCTGTCAGTGTTTTATAGCGACAGGGACCCCCATATACTACCTACTAAAGGTTTTAACCCCTTGATTGCCCCCTAGTTAACCCTTTCACCAGCGATCACCATATAATTGTTACAGGTGACGCTGGTTAGTTGGTTTTGGTTTTTTGTAGTTTATTACAGTTTTAGGGCACCCGCCGTTTATTACCCTATAAAGGTTTAACCCCCTAATTGCCCGGCGGTGATAGAAGTTAAGTTTTTAGGATCAGATAAGGTCTGCGTCGCCCCAGGCAGCGTCAGGTTAGCGCCAGTACCGCTAACACCTACGCACGCAGCATACACCTCCCTTAGTGCTATAGTATCTGAACGGATCGATATCTGATCCGATCAGATCTATACTCCCCAGCAGTTTAGGGTCCCCCAAAAAAACGCAGTGTTAGCGGGATCAGCCCAGATACCTGCTAGCACCTGCGTTTTGCTCCTCGGCCCAGCCCAGCCCAGCCCACCCAAGTGCAGTATCGATCGATAACTGTCACAAAACACTAAGCACACATAACTGTAGCGTTTGCAGAGTCAGGCCTGATCCCTGCGATCGCTAACAGTTTTTTGGTAGCGCTTTGAATCAGTCGCTGACAGTCAGGAGCTTTTTTGCCTGTGAGTCTCACTAGTGTACCCCTAAATTTAGAGCCCAAAATGGCAAATAGAAGGTACACTAGTGAAGAGGCCTACAGGATTCTGAGCATGACAGATAGTGAAGAGGAAGTCACTCATCTGTCAAGTTCAAGCTCAGAATACGAACCTGTAGAGGACAGCGGCTCCATGACAGATAGCTCTGACGACGGAGTTGTGGTCCCTGCTAGGGTCAGGCGTACCAGACCCCGATCTTCTTCTTCTGTCCTTGAAGTGCAAGAACCGCAGGGCTCTCGTAGGGAGCAGAGAGGTACTAGTGCCGCTACTCCTTCTGGTGAACTGGCAAGCACCAGCGGCCTAGTACACCCTGGTCGTACATCCAGCACTGCAGTATCACGTGGTGACGTGGCGAGTCCCATAAGTGCAGTTCAAGCTGGCGAGGTGGCAAGCACAACTAGTGTCCCGCTGCCACCAATAAGACAAAGACAGGCCCGTCGTGCCCATAGTGCCCTTCCTGCTGCATTCGCCAATCCGAATTGGGTACCCACCACTTCTGCAGCACCCGTACTTCCCCCTTTCACTGGCCAACCCGGAATTCAGGTGGAAACAGTTGACTTTATGCCACTGGATTTTTATTCACTGTTTTTCACCGAAGATCTCTATAGATCTATTGTGGACCAAAGCAATTTGTACGCTGGTCAACACATCGCCGCTAATCCCCAGTCCTCCCTTGCCAGAGATTGGAGACCAATTACGGTCTCCGAATTTAAGATCTTTCTGGGCCTTTCCCTCAACATGGGCATAACCAAAAAGAGTGAGTTGCGGTCATATTGGTCCACTGACCCAATTCACCATATGCCCGTGTTCTCTGCTTCAATGGCCAGGGCACGATACGAGCAGATTTTGCGGTTCATGCACTTCAACGACAATGAACTCTGTCGTCCTCGTGGAGACCCTGCATACGATCGGCTCTACAAAATTCGGCCCCTCGTAAACCACTTCAACCAACGTTTTGCAGACTTGTTTACCCCCCATCAAGTTGTCTGCGTTGATGAGTCCCTGGTTAAGTTTTCTGGCCGCTTGTCCTTCAAACAGTACCTTCCCAGCAAGCGTGCCAGATACGGGGTCAAGATGTATAAGCTCTGTGACAGGGCCACAGGCTATACATGTAGATTTATGGTTTACGAGGGCAAAGATAGTCACGTAGAGCCGATAAACTGCCCTGACTACATAGGAAGCGCTGGCAAGATAGTGTGGGACTTGGTGTCACCCTTATTCGGAAAGGGGTACCACTTGTACGTGGACAATTATTATACGAGCGTGCCACTTTTTAGTCACTTGTTTGATCAGCAGATTGGAGCATGTGGCACCGTGCGACCTAATCGCCGGGGCTTTCCCCAGCGGCTTGTAGAGTCCCGTCTTAGGCTGGGGGAGAGAGCCTGCTTGCAGTATAATAATTTGCTCGCTATGAAGTGGAGGGATAAGAAGAATGTTTTCGTTCTCACCTCCCTTCATGCAGACACGACGACCCAAATTACTACGGCGACTGGTGTTGTGGAGAAACCCCTCTGTGTCCACGAATACAACCTTAATATGGGAGGGGTGGACCTCAACGACCAGTTGTTGGCGCCGTACCTAGTTGCCCGTAAGGCCAGACGCTGGTACAAAAAAGTGTCTGTTTATTTATTTCAATTGGCTTTGCTGAACGCTCATGTGCTATACAGAGCTTCAGGACGGACTGGATCCTTCCTTAAATTCCAGGAAGAGATCGTCAGAGCCCTTCTGTTTCCAGACGGTGCTCCACCTCACCTTCCCAATCCAAATGCAGTAGGCCGGCTGCATGAGAGGCATTTTCCTTATGTCCTCCAGAGTACCCCTACCCAACGAGCCCCCCAAAGAAAATGTCGTGTCTGCAGAAAGCGCGGATTTAGGCGTGACACCCGGTATTATTGTCCCTCCTGTCCTGGCAATCCTGGTCTTTGCATTGGTGAATGTTTTGAACGCTACCATACACTAGTTGAGTATTAGCGTAGGGTACAGCACTGCACAGACTAGGACACACTTCCACAGGGTCTCCCAAGATGCCATCGCATTTTGAGAGACCCAAACCTGGAACCGTTACAGTTTTAAAAGTTACAGTTATAAAAAAAAAAAGTAAAAAAAAAAATATAAAATAAAAAAACCAAAAATAGTTGTCGTTTTATTGTTCTCTCTCTCTCTATTTTCTCTCTATTGTTCTGCTCTTTTTTACTGTATTCTATTCTGCATTGTTTTATTGTTATGTTTTATCATGTTTGCTTTTCAGGTATGTAATTTTTTTATAGTTTACTGTGTTTTAAACATTTTTTTGTTTTCAGGTACGCCATTCAGCTGCAGCGCGGATTTATTTATCTTGACAGCAACAGCGTTTGCTCCCACGATACATAAAGCCGTGACTCCAGCGCTGTCGGAGGTGATTTCACCACCACAGTTACATACTTCAGCATATATGCCGAAGCGTGGGGGCAGAAGTGGGTGGAGGAGCGATTTGCTCCTGCCTTTTGCGGGAGGATGCCCCCATGCTTCGGCATATATATATTTTAGGTAGGCACAGGTTGCGTTAAATGTTTTATTTTTTACTATGGTTTTTTTTTGTATTTGCTTTGCAGGTATGGTAAGTATTACTGTTATACTGTAATGTTACTTTGTTTTTTGTTAACCATCATTTGCTTAGCAGGTACGCCATTCAGTTGCAGCGCGGATTTATTTATCTTGACAGCAACAGCGTTTGCTCCCACGATACATAAAGCCGTGACTCCAGCGCTGTCGGAGGTGATTTCACCACCACAGTTACATACTTCAGCATATATGCCGAAGCGTGGGGGCAGAAGTGGGTGGAGGAGCGATTTGCTCCTGCCTTTTGCGGGAGGATGCCCCCATGCTTCGGCATATATATATTTTAGGTAGGCACAGGTTGCGTTAAATGTTTTATTTTTTACTATGGTTTTTTTTTGTATTTGCTTTGCAGGTATGGTAAGTATTACTGTTATACTGTAATGTTACTTTGTTTTTTGTTAACCATCATTTGCTTAGCAGGTACGCCATTCAGTTGCAGCGTGGATTTATTTATCTTGACAGCAACAGCGTTTGCTCCCACGATACATAAAGCCGTGACTCCAGCGCTGTCGGAGGTGATTTCACCACCACAGTTACATACTTCAGCATATATGCCGAAGCGTGGGGGCAGTGGGTGGAGGAGCAATTTGCTCCTGCCTTTTGCGGGAGGATGCCCCCATGCTTCGGCATATATAAATGGTGCATGTATGCCCATCATTAGAAGTGGGTGGATGAAGGGAGGTATTCTAATGGTGGGCATACCCACCGATCAATATCTTTTTTTCGTTCAGCCCACAGGCTGCATGAAAAAAAAGTTTACAATATATGCCCAACAAGGACCAGCAACGTACTGGTATGTTGCTGGACTTTGAGTGGTTATACCAGAATGATGCCTGCAGGTTTAGGTATCATCTTGGTATCATTCTTTTCAGCCAGCGGTCGGCTTTCATGTAAAAGCAATCCTAGTGGCTAATTAGCCTCTAGACTGCTTTTACAAGCAGTGGGAGGAAATGCCCCCCCCCCACCGTCTTCCATGTTTTTCTCTGGCTCTCCTGTCCCAACAGGGAACCTGAGAATGCAGCCAGTGATTCGGCCAGCTGACCATAGAGCTGATCGGAGACCAGAATGGCTCCAAACATCTCTATGGCCTAAGAATCCGGAAGCTACGAGCATTTCATGACTTAGATTTCGCCGGATGTAAACAGCGCCATTGGGAAATTGGGAAAGCATTTTATCACACCGATCTTGGTGTGGTCAGATGCTTTGAGGGCAGAGGAGAGATCTAGGGTCTAATAGACCCCAATTTTTTCAAAAAAGAGTACCTGTCACTACCTATTGCTATCATAGGGGATATTTACATTCCCTGAGATAAACAATAAAAATGATTTAAAAAAAATAAAAATGAAAGGAACAGTTTAAAAATAAGATAAAAAATCAAAAAATTAATTAAAAAAAAAAAGCACCCCCGTCCCCCCCTGCTCTCGCGCAAAGGCGAACGCAAGCGTTGGTCTGGCGTTAAATGTAAACAGCAATTGCACCATGCATGTGAGGTATCACCGCGAAGGTCAGATCGAGGGCAGTAATTTTAGCAGTAGACCTCCTCTGTAAATCTAAAGTGGTAACCTGTAAAGGCTTTTAAAGGCTTTTAAAAATGTATTTAGTTTGTCGCCACTGCACGTTTGTGCGCAATTTTAAAACATGTCATGTTTGGTATCCATGTACTCGGCCTAAGATCATCTTTTTTATTTCATCAAACATTTGGGCAATATAGTGTGTTTTAGTGCATTAAAATTTAAAAAAGTGTGTTTTTTCCCCAAAAAATGCGTTTGAAAAATCGCTGCGCAAATACTGTGTGAAAAAAAAATGAAACACCCACCATTTTAATCTGTAGGGCATTTGCTTTAAAAAAAATATATAATGTTTGGGGGTTCAAAGTAATTTTCTTGCAAAAAAAAATAATTTTTTCATGTAAACAAAAAGTGTCAGAAAGGGCTTTGTCTTCCAGTGGTTAGAAGAGTGGGTGATGTGTGACATAAGCTTCTAAATGTTGTGCATAAAATGCCAGGACAGTTCAAAACCCCCCCAAATGACCCCATTTTGGAAAGTAGACACCCCAAGCTATTTGCTGAGAGGCATGTCGAGTCCATGGAATATTTTATATTGTGACACAAGTTGCGGGAAAAAGACAAATTATTATTATTTTTTTTTTTTTTTTGCACAAAGTTGTCACTAAATGATATATTGCTCAAACATGCCATGGGAATATGTGAAATTACACCCCAAAATACATTCTGTTGCCTCTCCTGAGTACGGGGATACCACATGTGTGAGACTTTTTGGGAGCCTAACCGCATAGGGGACCCCGAAAACCAACACCGCCTTCAGGCTTTCTAAGGGCATAAATTTTTGATTTCACTCTTCACTGCCTATCACAGTTTCGGAGGCCATGTAATGCCCAGATGGCACAAACCCCCCCCCCCCAAATGACCCCATTTTGGAAAATAGACACCCAAAGCTATTTGCTGAGAGGTATAGTGAGTATTTTGCAGACCTCACTTTTTGTCACAAACTTTTGAAAATTGAAAAAAGGAAAAAAAAAATACGTTTTTCTTGACTTTCTTCATTTTCAAAAACAAATGAGAGCTGCAAAATACTCACCATGCCTCTCAGCAAATAGCTTGGGGTGTCTACTTTCCAAAATGGTGTCATTTTGGGGCAGTTTTGTGCTATCTTGGCATTTTATGGCCTTCAAAACTGTGATGGGTAGTAAGGAGTGAAATCAAAAATTAACGCTCTTAGAAATCCTGAAGGCGGTGATTGAATTTCGGGGCCCCGTATGAAGCTAGGCTCCCAAAAAGTGCCACTCATGTGGTATCCCCATACTCAGGAGAAGCAGCAGAATGTATTTTGGGGTGTAATTCCACATATGCCCATGGCATGTTTGAGCAATATATCATTTAGTGACAACTTTGTGCAAAAAAAAAAAAAAAAAAAAAAAAAAATTGTCACTTTCCCGCAACTTGTGTCAAAATATAAAATATTCCATGTACTCATCATGCCTCTCAGCAAATAGCTTGGGGTGTCTTCTTTCCAAAATGGGGTCATTTGGGGGGGTTTTGTGCCATCTGGGCATTTTATGGCCTTCAAAAATGTGATAGGTAGTGAGGAGTGAAATCACAACTTTACGCCCTTAGAAATCCTGAAGGCGGTGCTGGGTTTTCGGGGCCCCGTACGCGGCTAGGCTCCCAAAAAGTCCCACACATGTGGTATCCCCATACTCAGGAGAATCAGCAGAATGTATTTTGGGATGCAATTCCACATAAGCCCATAGCCTGTGTGAGCAATATATCATTTAGTGACAACTTTGTGCAAAAAAAAAAAAAAATTGTCACTTTCCCGCAACTTGTGTCAAAAAATAAAATATTCCATGGACTCAACATGCCTCTCAGCAAATAGCTTGGGGTGTCTACTTTCCAAAATGGGGTCATTTGGGGGGGGTTTGTGCCATCTTGGCATTTTATGGCCTTCAAAACTGTGATAGGTAGTGAGGAGTAAAATCAAAAATTTATGCCCTTAGAAATCCTGAAGGCGGTGCTTGGTTTTTGGGGCCCCGTACGCGGCTAGGCTCCCAAAAGTCCCACACATGTGGTATCCCCGTACTCAGGAGAAGCAGCAGAATGTATTTTGGGGTGTAATTCCACATATGCCCATGGCATGTTTGAGCAGTATATCATTTAGTGACAACTTTGTGCAAAAAAAAAAAAAATTGTCACTTTCCCGCAACTTGTGTCCAAATATAAAATATTCCATGGACTCAACATGCCTCTCAGCAAATAGCTTGGGGTGTCTACTTTCCAAAATGGGGTCATTTGGGGGGGGGTTTGTGCCATCTTGGCATTTTATGGCCTTCAAAACTGTGATAGGTAGTGGGGAGTAAAATCAAAAATTTACGCCCTTAGAAATCCTGAAGGCAGTGATTGGTTTTCGGGGCCCCATACGCGGCTAGGCTCCCAAAAAGTCCCACACATGTGGTATCCCCGTACTCAGGAGAAGCAGCAGAATGTATTTTGGGGTGTAATTCCACATATGCCCATGGCATGTTTGAGCAATATATCATTTAGTGACAACTTTGTGCAAAAAAAAAAAAAAAAAATTGTCACTTTCCCGCAACTTGTGTCCAAATATAAAATATTCCATGGACTTATCATGCCTCTCAGCAAATAGCTTGGGGTGTCTACTTTCCAAAATGGGGTAATTTGGGGGGGGTTTGTGCCATCCTGGCATTTTATGGCCTTCAAAACTGTGATAGGTAGTGAGGAGTAAAATCAAAAATGTATGCCCTTTGAAATCCTGAAGGCGGTGCTTGGTTTTCGGGGCCCCGTACGCGGCTAGGCTCCCAAAAAGTCCCACACATTTGGTATCCCCGTACTCAGGAGAAGCAGCTGAATGTATTTTGGGGTGCAATTCCACATATGCCCATGGCCTGTGTGAGCAATATATCATTTAGTGACAACTTTTTGTAATTTTTTTTTTTTTTTTGTCATTATTCAATCACTTGGGACAAAAAAAAAAATATTCAATGGGTTCAACATGCCTCTCCGCAATTTCCTTGGGGTGTCTACTTTCCAAAATGGGGTCATTTGGGGGGGTTTTGTACTGCCCTGCCATTTTAGCACCTCATGAAATGACATGGACAGTCATAAACTAAAAGCTGTGTAAATTCCAGAAAATGTACCCTAGTTTGTAGGCGCTATAACTTTTGCGCAAACCAATAAATATACGCTTATTGACATTTTTTTTTACCAAAGACATGTGGCCGAATACATTTTGGCCTAAATGTATGACTAAAATTGATTTTAATGGATTTTTTTTATAACAAAAAGTAGAAAATATCATTTTTTTTCAAAATTTTCGGTCTTTTTCCGTTTATAGCGCAAAAAATAAAAGCGGCAGAGGTGATCAAATACCATCAAAATAAAGCTCTATTTGTGGGAAGAAAAGGACGCAAATTTCGTTTGGGTACAGCATTGCATGACCGCGCAATTAGCAGTTAAAGCGACGCAGTGCCAAATTGTAAAAAGTGCTCTGGTCAGGAAGGGGGTAAATCCTTCCGGGGCTGAAGTGGTTAACTGATAGCGGTCTTTTAATATATTAAAAGGAAGTAAAACATCCCCTTCATATAACTGATACAAAAATATTATGCCCGCTTTTTTCCAATCTAAGAATCCCAAGAGTCTATTCAATTCATAAAGGTAGTAGTTATCCCATATAGGCATATGTTTCATATAACCCTTATGCTGAGTAATATTTTGCACTGCTTTTTGAATTGGGATATTATTATCTTCTGTGTGGGGTCCTGAATGTCCACTACCTCCCAGCTGCTGTGATGCGATAAAGTATAATCTTGCATTAGGTATCGCAATTCCCCCCTTATCTATGGCCTGTTGTAATGTTTCAAATCTAAGTCTAGGTTTTCCCCCCTTCCACACAAAATCCCTAAAAACCGAGTCGATAGTCCTAAATAATCGTAACGTCAACCATATGGGGCAATTATGCAATACATATAGCATTTGGGACATCCACACCATCTTCACCAAATTCGCTCTTCCTACCATGGACAACAGGAATTTACTCCATGTTTTGGAGATACCACCACCCGTATGAAATGGAGGCTTACCAAACAGTTGGGACCCAAAACAGCGTATGCTGTATGAGTCAAAAAAGCTTAAAAGTTGCCCCCTGGCGGATGATGGGGAGATCCCAACGGTACACTGGAGTCCTAGGGATGCCTCAGCGGGATGTCTTTTCTGTGTAGAGGTTAGAGACGTCCTTGGGCCAACCCCACATAGGAAAGAAAGGGGCCATATAGTGTAATTCCGTAAATATGTAAAATTTATTAAAAAGAAACACACTTACATTTAAGAAGAACAAATCAAGCGCTTGTAAATAAAAATGGCGGCAGTGGAGTCCTCCCGACGCGTTTCGTCTCATAGGACTCATAGCATACGCTGTTTTGGGTCCCAACTGTTTGGTAAGCCTCCATTTCATACGGGTGGTGGTATCTGCACATCTTTATCTGTTGCATCAAACCCCGGAGAAGGTCACCAAGATTGTTTATATAATTCTTTTTCCATCTTTGGATTTTCTCCTGATTGGCAAGGTTGCCACCAGACCTATAACAGCTTATATAGCATCAACCATCTTTATGCCCAATATTCAAGATTTGCTTCCATCATTCGGGGGACTATCTTGTCTTTTTGTGTTCACTATACACTCACGTGGTGATTATTAGTGTTTGTCTATCAAGATGGACTGTTGATTCATTTACAATGGACACTTATCGTTTATTTAATACTATTCATTGTTCACTTTTTTCTTGAATCATTTTGTATTTATAGCGCTGCACCCACTTTATATACTTACAGTTTTCCGCAAAATCTCTATTTGCAGTGTCAGCGGCTTACATGTTTTTGATTAACACGTTTTTGAGTTAGCGCAAGGTTATTTTTGTTTTTGTTTATACACATAATATTGCATCCTGAAAAGGATCCATACAAGTCTATGAAGGACATAACTGCAGACAGGGGTGAACCTGTATCCCCCAAAAACACTAGAGTGTCACCCGCATAGAGTGCTATCTTGTCTTCGCCTGTAGATCTACGAAACCCCACAACATTTGTAGAAGAGCGAATAGCCTCAGCCAGTGGTTCAATGGCCAGAGCAAAAAGAAGCGGGGATAGGGGACATCCCTGCCTTGTCCCTCTGGTCAATGAAAAAGGGGCCGATACGCATCCATTCACTTGTACCCTTGCACTTGGGGAGTCATATAAAAGTTGTATCCATTTAATAAATCTAGGGCCAAACCCATATCGTTTTAAGCAATTCCACAAAAAGACCCACTCTATACTGTCAAATGCTTTAAATTAAATTCTATTTAAAAACAGACGTCGGATATTATTCGTTGTAGATCTATTAGGAATAAAGCCCGACTGATCACAATGAATCAATTTTGAAATGCATCTTGATAATCTAATTGCCAGTACCTTTACCAGCAGCTTCATGTCTGATGTTAACAAAGATATTGGACGGTATGAGTCAGGATTACTTGGGTCTTTACCAGGTTTCAATAAGACAATAATTACTGCTTCAGTCATAGAGGGGGGTAATGAACCCACCTCCATGGCATAATTAAAGACATCGAAAAAAAGAGAACCACTGGGGGTGGGATTTTTTTTAGGCACTACCAACAGACAATGAAAAGTAACAATAATAATTTTAATAATGTTGTAGAAAAATACATAGAATATATAGAATATTAAACAAATATTAAACAAACATTAAACAAAGTCATGAACATTGAAAAATCAAGATATGCAAATTGATGATACAGAGATCCAATACTAACGCGTTTCGGAGATGAATGTTGTCTCCTTCATCAGGGGTTAACAGGAAATATATAATCTATACAATTCAAATACATCTTATTCAATTGCACCTGTAAGTCGCCAGCACTTTAGGCCTTTTTTGGCTATGTATTATGGGATGAATATACAAACTTACTGTTGCTTATTTGTATTTGAATTTTATAGATTATATATTTCCTGTTAACCCCTGATGAAGGAGACGACATTCATCTCGAAAACGCGTTGGGTATAGGATCTCTGTATCATCAATTTGCATATCTTGATTTTTCAATGTTCATGACTTTGTTTAATATTCTACATAGTCTATGTATTTTTCTACAACATTATTAAAATTATTATTCTTACTTTCCATTGTCTGTTGGTAGTGCCTAAAAAATCCCACCCCCAGGGGTACTCTTTCTTTCTATTTTTCATAGGATGTGGCACAAAAATCTTGTATATCAGAATTTCTTTTTCTTTTAATTAAAGACATCGAGCAATTCAGGTAACAACACATCCCCATATTTTTTATCTATCTCCCCTGGAAGACTATCTGGTCCTGGTGCTTTATTATTAGGTAAATTAGATGCTGCATTTCTTAGCTCATCCAATGTTAATGGGCCCTCCAAAGTCACCCTTTCATCATTTGAAATGCTTGGTAAATCAACAGTTTCAAAGAATCTATTCAGGGACTTCTCTGGGTAAGATACCCTACTCTTATATAGTGCCTGGTAAAATTCCCTGAATACCTCTAAAATCTCTGGGGTAGTATCAGTATTTGAAGATGATTGTATTTAAATTATATATGCTGCCGCCCGCTGAGCTTTTACAATAGTTGCCAATAGGTGTCCTTTCCCCTCTCCCTTCTCAAAATATGGTTGTTGTAGGAAGAATCTTTTATTTTTTGCCTTCTTCTTAGCCACTGCTGCATAATGTAGTTGGCTATGAAGCCATTCTTTTTTAGTATATTCATTTGGATTAGTTATATATAGGAATTTGGCCTTCATCGTGTTATCAGCTAGAGTTTTTTCCCACTGCCTAGATTGTTTCTTAATTTTTGATATCTGCGCAATAAGGAGACCTCGGAGATACACTTTCAATGCATCCCAATATATTAGTGAGACTGAGGTTCTGTTTATATTCTAGTAAGTAACGTATTTATATTATATTATCGTATAACACGCACTTTTCCCCCCTTAGAAATAGGGGGAAAATCGTGTGTGGGTGTTATACGCCGATATAGGCTGCCACGGAGGGGAAGGAGGGGATGAGCCCTGCCGAAATAGACAGAGACGGATCTCCTGTGTACTCGGCTCATAGTCACGCCCAGTCCCGCCCCCTGGACGGCTCCTAGCATTGACGTTCCAGCATTGGACCGGCTTTATGTCCATCAATGGATCCGGGCCAGGGGGGCGGGACTGGGCGGAGCTGGGCATGACTGGGCATGACGCCGAGCCGAGTACACAGGAGATCTGGCTCTGTCTATTTTGGCAATGGCAAGGCTGCAGATGGGCACTGATTAGGCTGCAGTGAGGCGCAAGACTGCAAATGGACATTCATCAGGCTGCAGTGAGGCGCAAGACTGCAGATGTGCAATGATTAGGCTGCAGTGAGGAGCAAGGCTGCAGATGGGCAATGATTAGGCTGCGATGATGGGCAATGACAAGGCTGCAGATGGACATCGATTAGGCTGCAATGATGGGCGATGGCGAGGCTGCAGATGGGCACTGATCAGGCTTCATTAATGGGCAATGGCGAGGCTGCAGATGGGCACTGATAAGGCTGCATTGATGGGCATTGACCATTATTTTTTTTTTGCTTCAAAATTCTTTGTTTAACCACTTCAGTACAGGGCACTTATACACCTTCCTGCCCAGACCAATTTTCAGCTTTCAGTGCTGTCGCAGTTTGAATGACAATTGCGAGGTCATCCATCACTATACCCAAACTAAATTTTTATCATTTTGTTCCCACAAATAGAGCTTTCTTTTGGTGGTATTTGATTTTGTAAATAAGTACGTTTTCTCTTTCACTGATGGGCACTGATAAGGCGGCACCGATGAGGTGGCACCAATGAGTGGGCACTGACGATGGGCACTGATATGCAGCACTGAAGGGCACTGGTAGGCGGTACTGATGGGTGGCACTGATATGCAGCACTGATGGGCATTGATAGGGGGTAGTGATGGGCACTCATGGGTGGCACTGGTGGGCACTGATAGGCGACACTGATGGGCACTGAAAGGCTGCAAAGATGGGTTCTTATGGGTGGCACTGATAGGCGGCACTGATGGGCATTGATACGTTGGACTGATACGTGGCACTGATATGAGGCACTGATAGGCATCCCTGGTGGCACTGGCAGGCATTGTGAGTGGGCACTGATTGGCAGCTGTCTGGGCATTGATTGGCAGAGTGCCTGGGCACAGATTAGTATTTCTCTGGGGGTCTAGGGGGGCATACCTGGTGGTCCAGTGTGGATGGCCATCCTGGTGGTCCTGGGCGGCATGATGGTGGTCCTGGGCATCCTACTTTTCAGGACTATATTTTTTATGCCAGTTCCCCTTCATCCCTTTCCTTCCCGCCTCTCCCCCCCTTTCCCCCTCCCCCTTTTTTCTTCCTCCCCTTTTCTTCCCCCCCCCCTCCTTTTCTTCTCCCCCCCCCGACTTGATTGAATATTGGTTATTAACTTTATATTATCTTAGAGTCTATAAGGATGTAATGCCATAGGAGTATTGTTAAGAGAAACTTCTGACACTTACACAACTGGAATAGCTGATAAATAGTGGCTATCGGCTGCAGATAGATCTTACTATTTTTATTATTACCACATTGATTGTACTAATTTTTTTTTGTATTGTAATGCTGATTTGTTCAATAAAAACTTTCTGTTAAAAAAAAAAAAAGAGTCTCCGTCAGAGACTCTTCACCTAGATCGGAGTTGCGGTGCGTCAGACTGAGGATCGGGGGCGCGCAGCGGCTTAAAATCCTGAGGACGTCATATGACGCCCAGTCAGGTTATTGAAACCACTTTGCCGCCGTCATTCTGCTATATGGCGGGCGGCAAGTGGTTAAAATTTAAGTTTTTTTTCCTGAAACTTCTCTCTTAAAATTAAGGTGCGAGTTATACGTTGATAAAATGCGGTAATTAATTCAGTCATAGTTCCTTCAGATGGAGAAAGAAGTGACGACCAGTATGGGTTCACCTTCCATAGGGTACATCATGGACTATTCCTAAAAGAAAAATTTAGCACTATAGGATTTATGAATAAATGGTTGTGAAACTAATCATTTGAGTTTCCATTATTTCTTATGGGGAAATTCGCTTTAATATACAAGTGCTTTGGATTACAAGCATGTTTCCGGAACAAATTATGCTCGCAATCAAATTACTGTATATGATATATGTGGACATGTATCAGCCTGGAAATTGTGGAACTTATGACATACTTGGACCCTTATCACTCTGGAAATTTTACATCCTACGATATACATGGTCAACTACCACTCTTGAAATGTTGGAACTTATAATAAATGTAGATGTCTACAAGTCTGTAAATGTTGGAATCTGCATAATAAATAGAACTCGGTCACTCCAAAAATGTGGAAATTTATTACGATATACTCTGTAAACTTTCCTATCTATGATATTCGTGGACATCTACCACTAAACTAATTTCGAAATCTATGATGTACATGTACATCTACCCCTCTGTAAAACTTGACATGCATGGACATCTACCAATATGGAAATTTTGCAATATACTGTATAGACATCTTTCTTTCTTAAATGTAGAAATATATGATATATGTGGACTTGTACCACTCTGGATGTTTTCGAATGTATGATATATATGGCCATCCATCACTCTGGACATTTCAGGATTTATAATATAATTTCTGATCTACCACCTAAAAATTTCAGATATAAGTGGATTTTGGAGAACTGGGAATCTATAATATAAGGGGACATCTACCACTCTAAAAATGTGGGAATTGATAATATAACCTGTAAAATGTATGATATATGTTGGGAATTGGGTATACATGGATATCTAACACTTTAGGATTCAAAATATATGATATATGTAGACATCTACCACTCTAGAAATGTGATATACGTGGACATCTACCACTCTGGAAATGTGATATATGTGGACATCTACCACTCTGGAAATGTGATATACGTGGACATCTACAACGCTGGAAATGTTATATACGTGGACATCTACCACCCTGGAAATGTGATATAAGTGGACATCTACCACTCTGAAAATGTGTTATACATGGACATCTACCACTCTGGAAATGTGTTATACGTGGACATCTACCACGCTGGAAATGTTATATACGTGGATATCTACCACCCTGGAAATGTGATATAAGTGGACATCTACCACCCTGGAAATGTGATATACGTTGACATCTACAACTCTGGAAATGTGATATACGTGGACATCTACCATTCTGGAAATGTGATATACGTGAACATCTACCACCCTGGAAATGTGATATACGTGGACATCTACCACCCTGGAAATGTGATATACGTGGACATCTACCACCCTGGAAATGTGATATATACGTGGACATCTACCACCCTGGAAATGTGATATACACGGACATCTACCACCCTGAAAATGTGATATACGTGGACATCTACCACCCTGGAAATGTGATATACGTGGACATCTACCACCCTGGAAATGTGATATATACGTGGACATCTACCACCCTGAAAATGTGATATACGTGGACATCTACCACCCTGGAAATGTGATATACATGGACATCTACTACCCTGGAAATGTGATTATATGTGGACATCTACCACCCTGGAAATGTGATATACGTGAACATCTACCACCCTGGAAGTGTGATATACGTGGACAGCTACCACCCTGGAAATGTGATATACGTGGACATCTACCACCCTGGAAATGTGATATACGTGGACATCTACCACCCTAAAAAAGGGATATACGTGGACATCTACCACCCTGGAAATGTGATATACGTGGACATCTACCACCCTGAAAATGTGATATACGTGGACATCTACCACCCTGGAAATGTGATATACGTGGACATCTACCACCCTGTAAATGTGATATATACGTGGACATCTACCACCCTGAAAATGTGATATACATGGACATCTACCACCCTGGAAATGTGATATACGTGGACATCTACCACCCTGGAAATGTGATTATATGTGGACATCTACCACCCTGGAAATGTGATATACATGGACATCTACCACCCTGGAAGTGTGATAAACGTGGACATCTACCATTCTGGGAGTGTGATATACGTGGACATCTACCATTCTAGAAGTGTGATATACATGGACATCTACCACCCTGGAAATGTGATATACGTGGACATCTACCACCCTGGAAATGTGATATACGTGGACATCTACCACCCTGGAAATGTGATATATACGTGGACATCTACCACCCTGAAAATGTGATTTACGTGGACATCTACCACCCTGGAAATGTGATATACATGGACATCTACCATCCTGGAAATGTGATTATACGTGGACATCTACCACCCTGGAAGGGTGGATATATGTGGACATCTACCACCCTGAAAATGTGATATATACGTGGACATCTACCACCCTGGAAATGTGATATACGTGGACATCTACCACCCTGAAAATGTGATATACGTGGACATCTACCACCCTGGAAATGTGATATACGTGGACATCTACCACCCTAAAAAAGGGATATACGTGGACATCTACCACCCTGGAAATGTGATATATGTGGACATCTACCACCCTGAAAATGTGATATATACGTGGACATCTACCACCCTGGAAATGTGATATACGTGGACATCTACCACCCTGAAAATGTGATATACGTGGACATCTACCACCCTGGAAATGTGATATATGTGGACATCTACCACTCTGGAAGTGTGATATACGTGGACATCTACCACCCTGGAAATGTGATATATGTGGACATCTACCACCCTGGAAGTGTGATATACGTGGACATCTACCATTCTAGAAGTGTGATATACATGGACATCTACCACCCTGGAAATGTAATATACGTGGACATCTACCACCCTGGAAATGTGATATACGTGGACATCTACCACCCTGGAAATGTGATATACGTGGACATCTACCACCCTGGAAAAGTGATATACGTGGAAATCTACCACCCTGGAAATGTGATATATGTGGACATCTACCACTCTGGAAGTGTGATATACGTGGACATCTACCACCCTGGAAATGTGATATATGTGGACATCTACCACCCTGGAAGTGTGATATACGTGGACATCTACCATTCTAGAAGTGTGATATACATGGACATCTACCACCCTGGAAATGTAATATACGTGGACATCTACCACCCTGGAAATGTGATATACGTGGACATCTACCACCCTGGAAAAGTGATATACGTGGACATCTACCACCCTGGAAAAGTGATATACGTGGAAATCTACCACCCTGGACATTTTGGAATTCATCATGATGGTCGTAGTGAGGACCAGATACAAAAAACCTTCAGAAACAGAAAGCGTGGAATGGTGACATTGTAGACAGACTTTGCAGAGTAACCGACAAACCTCTGACGGAACCAACAACACATGTGATAAAAGCTGATTGCGTCCCCTGGACATTCCAGCCGGGATAATACTTGGGGACACCCACTTATCGCATTTTCCTCCCGACCACGCCACTCCCCTCCGTCCCGCAAACATAATATTTACATTTATTTGTTTGCCAGCTCACACCCCAGACGGTTTTTTCCCCCTAATTATCCTCACCGCCCCTCCCTCGTCCCCGCGATGCCACTCCCCTCATCACATGACCCTCTCTCGTCCCTGCCCCAGACCGCAGCACAGCAGCGGCGCCACCTCGCTCCGTGACGTCAGCGCGCATCCGGGGGCTTCGCGCTGATTGACAGTCACCATAGCAACACACTTATTCCGCCGCCATTTTGTCGTCTTTTTTTTTTTTTTTTTTTCTTATTAACTCCCTTCCCGCCCGAATAAACCCTTTTGAGGGAAATACGTGCCGTGTGAATAAAGCAGAATGTGAATAAAATATTTGTGAGGGAAGAAGTGTGGGGGAGGACGGTGGTGAGGTGACGGGGGAGAGGAGGGGGTGTTGTTGTCAGTCACGGTGCCGGGGCTCCGGTATGAGGCGGAGGATGAGGAGGCGGGGGAGTGAGCGGAGGCGGTAGTGCTGCTGCTGCTGGTGGTGGCGGTTTCCCCGTCCTCCTCATTCTTCCTCCCTCGCTGGCTGGCTGCGCAGCTTTGGAAACGCGCGCCATTTTGTGACTCCCCCTCCCCTCCCCCCTTCTCCCTCCATCCTGCACGGCGGCCGGGACCACAGAGACCGCCAGCAACAGTACAGCCGGGATCTCCGAGATATGACGGCCGGAGCCGGGGAGTGGCGGGGATGAGGAGAATGATAATGGTGATGATGAGGAGGAGGATGACGGTGTGAGGAAGAAGCAGACCAGCTTCCATCTATGTGTGACTGTGTGCGGCTCGATGTGACTGGACGGCCGTCTAGCAGCAGCGAGGGGACGAGAGGCGCCGGAGGACACGGGTAAGGAGGAGGACTACTACCTGACAGGAGGACTACAACCCTCAGCATGGCCCGACAGGGAACAGGACACTACAACCCCCCCCCCTGGTGTGTCTGGCAGGAGGAACTACAACCCTCAGCGTGTCCTGACAGGGAGGAACTACTACCCTCAGTCGTGACAGGAAAGTGACAGGAGGAACTACAACCCTCAGCATGTCCTGACAGGGAGGAACTACCACCCTCAGTCGTGACAGGAGGAACTACCACCCTCAGTCGTGACAGGAGGAACTACCACCCTCAGTCGTGACAGGAGGAACTACCACCCTCAGTCGTGACAGGAGGAACTACAACCCTCAGCATGTCCTGACAGGAGGAACCACATTCCTCAGTATGTCCTAATAGCGAGGAGAAGTGACTTAAGGGACTACAACCCTCAGTATGTCCTGACATGAGAGATGACAGGAGGGACTGCAACCCTCAGCATGTCTTGACAGGGTGAAACTACAGTTCTCGGTCTGTCATGACAGGGAGCAGAGGTGACAGAAGGGACTACAACCCTCAGCATGTCCTTATGGGGAGCAGAGGTGATGGAAGGGACTACAACCCTCAGCATGTCTTTATGGGGAGCAGAGGTGATGGGAGGGACTACAACCCTCAGCATGTCTTTATGGGGAGCAGAGGTGATGGGAGGGACTACAACCCTCAGCATGTCCTGACAGGAGGAACTTCAAACCTCAGCATGTCCCGACAGGGAGCAGAGGTGACATGTGGAACTACAACCCTCAGCATGTCCTGATAGGGAGCAGAGGTGATAGAAGGGACTACAACCCTCGGCATGTCCTGACAGGAGGCACTCAAATTCTCAGCATGTCCTGACATGAGAGATGACGTGAGGAACTACAACCCTCAGTTTACTCTGACATGATAGATGACGGGGGAACTACAACCCTCAGTGTGTCCTGGCAGGGAGAACGGAATGCCAGGAGCAGATGCTGGTGCCAACATGGCTTAACAGGTAGAGGTGGTTGGCCAGCAGGTGGACTACAAGTGCAGCGTGGGTGGTAGTTGGGAGCTGTGTGTGCTTGGCATGGTCCTGAGGAACTAGAAGTGCCAGCATGGCTAGGCAGGACAGAGAAGGGGGTCGCTGGTGGTGGAATAAAAGTCTCAGCAGGGCTTGGCAGTGATCATAGTAGATGACTGGGGAACTAAAAATCTCAGCATTGCTTGGTAGTGGTAGCTATGCGATGTCCCAAATGGTGGTGGTAGACTTCTAAGGAACTATACAAGACTTGGCATTGGTGACGGGGTAGCGAAGTGCTTTCCCAAGCAGAAGACTCCTGAGGAACTAGAAGTCTGTGTGGCTTGGCAGTGGTTGGTGGGGGGTAGTGGTGTGGTGTCCCAAGTAGCGTTGATAGTAGTCTACTGAGGAACTAGGAGTCTCGGCGTTGCCTGGCAGTGGTAGTAGAGGGTAGCGATGTGATGTCCCAAGCAGCGGTGATGGTATGCTTCTGAGGAACTATGCACGTCTTGGCACTGGTGACGGGGCAGCGATGTGCTGTATAGGGGTAACGACATGGTGCCCCAAGTAGCAGTAGTAAACTCCTGAGGTACTACAAGTCTCAGCATGGTTTAGCAATGGTGGCTGGGGGTAGTTATGTGCCGTCCCAAGCAGCGATGTTGGTAGACTTCTAAGGAACTATGCACGTCTTGGCACTGGTGACGGGGTAATGATGTGTTCTAAGCCGGCAGTGATTGTAGACCAGTCTTGGCAGTGATCGCTATGGGTGATGATGTGGTCCCAGTTAATGATAATGGTAAACTTCCAAGGAACTACAAGTCTTAACATGGCTTGGCACTGGTGGCAGGGGGTAACAATGTGGTGTCCCAAGCAGCAATGATTGCAGACTCCTAAAGAACAAAGTCTTGGCATTGGTTTCAGGAGGTAATGACATGGTGTCCCAAGCAGCAGTAGTAGACTGCTGAGCAACTACAAGTCTCAGCATGGTTTGGCAATGGTGGATGGGGGTAACAATGCCAAGCAGCAGTGGTGGTTAACTCCTTGGATACAGCAAGTGTTGATAGTGGGGGGTAAAGATGTGATGTCCCAAGCAGCGATGATAGTAGACCTCTAAGGAGCTATACAAGTCTTGCATTGGTAGCGGAGGTTAGCGATACGATGGTAGGCTCCTCGGATACGGCAAGCCTTGGCACTGGTAGTAGGGGTCACGTTGTGATGTCCCAAGCAGCGATGATAGTAGACTCCTATAAAACTGTACAAGTCTTGGCAGTTGGTAGTAGGGGGCAACAATGTGATGTATAGGGGCAAGGGATGTGATGTCCCAAGTGGCAGTGTTTGTATACTCCTAAAGGAATACCAGTCTTGGTATTGGTGGCACTGACGTGATGGTATACTCTTGTAGAACTATACAAATCTTGGCTCCGTTAGGGGCTAACAATGTGATGTTCCAAGCAGCGGTGGTTGTAGACCTTAAGAAATGCAAGTCTTGGCATTGGTGGCTGGGGGTTCCGATGTGATGATAGACTCCTATAGGACTGTACAAGTCTTGGCAACGTTAGTAGAGGGTAACGATGTGATGTCCCAAGCAGCGGTGGTTGTAGACTCCAAAAGAAATACAAGTCTTGGCATCGGTGGCACCGATGTGATTGTAGACTCCTATAGGACTGTACAAGTCTTGGCGCCGTTGGTAGGGAGTAACGATGTGATTGTATAGGGGTGAGGGTTGTGATTTCCTAAGCAGCAGTGGTTGTAGATTCCCAAAGAAATGCAAGTCGTGGCAGAGGGTAGCAATGTGGTGTATAAGGGGTAACGATGTGCCCTCCCAAGACTTCGAAGTCTTGGTGTGGTTAGACAGGGCAGAGAAGCCCCAGTGTTTATACTGAGGGGAGGGGGGGGGGAGGAGGCAGGGAGCTGCAAAGGGACTACAAGTGCCAGCCTGTCTAGGTAGCTGCCCCTGGCAAACTACAAGTAGTACTTTAGTTTTTGTGGGAAAAGGGGTGATGGACTGCACCGAGGGACTACAACTGTCAGGGGAAGAATCTTTGCATATTTTGAGAAGGAGGTGACGGTAGAAGTATCTTCTGTATTTTGGTTGAGGAGTTCCAAGCATGAAGCATCATTCTGAGCATGACAGATTGTAGCCAGCAAGGTCTGAGATGGGTGGTAAGGGATTACCTCAGGAACTAGAAGCTGCATTGTGGTTATGCATGGAGAAGGGGGTAGACTGCTAAGGAGCTACAAGGGTTGACAGGACAAGAGGGGCCAGATCAGGCAGGCAACTGGTGAAGGAACTATAAGTGACAACGTGGGTTTGCGGCATGGTATCAATATCTTGCTTGTAGGGGGGGGGGGATTACAGACTCCAGAGGAACCTAAAATGCCAGCATGGTTTGATGACTTGAGAGGTCTCTGATGAAATCTCAAATTTGGAACTATTCGGGTCTGACTTGCCAAGGGGAATGTAGGTTCCCTTTTGAGAAACTAGTCATTGGGATGGTTTAACATGGACGATGGATCTCAAGGGTATAAATGAAGGGACTACAAACCCAAGTATGTTAGGAAGAGGTAATGGATCTCCTGTACAGTGTAGCTTGTTGGGGGAGGTAAAGACGATGTTGAAACTGAAGAAGAGGTGGGCTGTTTACAAGTGCCAGCATGACTTGAGAGAGGGGAAATGGTGGAATCCCTATGATTAGATTGGACCAGTGGTACATCTTTGAAACCACAAATGCTAGCATGATATGACAGGGTGGAAATGATGGGTTCCCTTTGGTCAACTCAAGGAGGTGGCAATGGCTTTGGAACCACATGTGCCAGCGTGACTTGAGAAGGAAGGGGATGTTGAATTCCCTCCTGGCTAAGTTGAGTAGGTGGACTGGTAACAGCTATGGACCCACAAGTGCCAGCATGCCTTGACACAGAGGAGATGATGCTCTCCTTCTGGTTAGATTGAGGAGGTTAACGTTTTTGGAACCACAAATGCCAGCATGGGGTAACTGGGCAATAAATCCCATCAGTCTGTAAATGGAGGAGATGGGGGTGCTAAGATGGGTTTTAAAGGCTTGAGGGTTCCTCCAAGGATACAAATATTGGGTTTTATTGCCTAGGTGACCCTAATGCCCTGTACACACGATAGGATTTTCCAACAACAAATGTTCGATGTGAGCGTGTGTAGGCTCCATAGAACATTTGTTGGTGGATTCTCCGCCAACAAATGTTTGAGAGCAGGTTCTCAAATTTTCCGACAACAAAACTTGTATGTACATAAGTCCGGCGCACAAAAGTCCACGCATGCTCGGAATCAAGCAGAAGAGCCGCATTGGCTATTGAACTTCATTTTTCTCGGCTTGTCATATGTGTTGTACGTCACCGCGTTCTTGACGTTCGGAATTTCCGACAACATTTGTGTGGCCGTGTGTATGCAAGACAAGTTTGAGCCAACATCCTTGGGGAAAAAAAATCCACGGTTTTGTTGTCGGAAAATCCTATCGTGTGTACAGGGCATTAGAGACCAAGTCAGTGGGGTGGTTGGGCAGAGGCCATGCCGTTGTACCGAGGATGGTGGATCAAACAAGAACCAGGATCAGCTTGTGGACCTCCACATGTTGAACTACAAGCATTCCTTAAAAACTTAATGCTAGGTCTCTAGTTCCTTAGTCATTTGGATGTCCAGGATGAAGAATGTCAGGACCACTGTGTTGTCCCTTTCTAAATGCAGGACCCCTAAATGTCTTCACACCTGACATGCTGCAAATCTGTTAAACATGTTACACCCCCCCCCCCCTTCCTCCTCATGGGGAGGTCTTTGTCAACCCCTTTTCTCTGTCATCTCCTCCACAGCACGGGGACTGTCTGATTTCTTTGCTGACATTTCGCCTCCCTGTCTCTCCATTTGTTTAAGGTGGCCGCCAAGGCAACCGGCCTCCTCTGGATCGGGAGGGAGGTGATTCGAGAGAGGGGGGGGGGCCATCTTGCTGCCATGGAATGATTATAGCTAATATAAGGGTTTGTGGGTGTGGCTAAATCCCCCCCCTCCTATGTTTCTGTGCTGAACATGATGGGAACAGCATCTGGTAATGTACAATTCCGGGTCTGTTTTATGTAGCATCAGTAGATTTGCAGAGAATCACCTTGCTTCATGTTTGATGCAGCTGACCGCTAGCACCTGATTGGGGGATATTTATTATTACAGAGGGATATATATATATATAATTTTTTTTACTTTGAATTGGGATTCATGGAATTCGGGGTTTGCAAAGACACTGAGCTGTTGTCTGCTCTGACCTGGAACAAATATGAATCACAGATTTGTCATGTCTTTATATCTTGCAAATGTATGAATCAGAGATGGATTTAAATGATGAGCTGGCTCATGCACTGTTCTGTTCTCTGATCTGGGATCTGCATCAATTAGCTTTTCTCTGTTTAGACTGTATATCTGGTATAGCCTATGAAACTAGGTGGCTTCCTATCTGTCAGGGTTTGTTTATGTTTTTTTTGTAAAGATTATGCTGTGGAATATCCAAGTGTACTGACAGCAACCCGGTGCTGAAATCACACCATTTCTTGCTGGTGTATAGTTAACGGTTGGGTGCATTTTAAATGCCAGATAAAGATTTGTTACATTGTAATGGTTATTGTGAGCATTTTTAAAGCATATCTACAGCCATAACTTTTACTTTAGTTTTGGATAGGGTGGTGGGTCGTTAGAACCCCCTAGCAATTTTCTTTTTCTTCTCTCTGTTCCCTAAGACAGACATTCCTCCTGAATTCTTCCTAGTTACCCTATCACTGAGGAAACAATGGAGTACTGTCTATGATACTTTTAATTTGCACTAATATCCAAATTTGCAGAACAGGCTTTCGGGGTGTGTATCCTTCTTTAGTGATTTGTAAAGTCTGTTTTTTTTTTTTTTTGTTCTTAATTAAAAAACCAAAAAACATGTTTTACTTACCTCACTTACCTGCTCTGTTGCAGTGGTTTTGCACAGAGCAACCCGGATCCTCCTCTTCTCAGGTCCCTCTTCGGTGATGCTGCCCCCCCCCCGTTGAGTGCCCCCACAGTAAGCAGCTTGCTATGGGGGGGCACCCGAGCTGAGCCACAGCTTTGTGTCCATTCAGACAATGAGCTGTGGCCCGGGCCCACCCCCTTTCTCTCCTTATTGGCCGACTGAGTTTGGCAGCAGCGGGAGCCAGTGGCGCCGTGCTGCTGTTTCAGCCAATGAGGACAGGAGTCCTGGGCTGCCGAGACACTCCTCCTGCAACATCGCTGGATCTAGAGAACCTCAGGTAAGTATTACTGCCGGTTCACACAGGGGCGGCACGACTTGCAGGTCGACTCACCGAGGCGACCTACACACGACTTCAGCGGTGATTTGCAAAACGACTTCTGTATAGAAGTCAATGCAAGTCGCCTGAAGTCGCCCCAAAAATACTACAAGAACTTGTGTCGCTCCTATTAGAAGGGTTCCGTTGTAGAGAACGGGACGCGACTTGTCAGGCGGCTAGGTTGCCTGACAAGTCGCCCCTGTGTGAACCGGGGCTTAAGGGGGCCGAGGGAGCTGCTGCACACAGAAGGCCTTTTATCTTACTGCATAGAAACCTTCTGCCTTTACAATCACTTTAAGATTCAAGAGTAATGCTTGGATATTAAAGAAGGGGACACGCCCCAAAAGCTTGTCCTTAAAATTTGGGTGTTAGTGCAAATAAAAACAAGTATTAGACAGTACTTCATTGTTCTTTATGCAAAGTGAGGGAGAAATCAAAGTTTTGAGTTGCCACCAAAGCAATTATAGGGGAAATCTCAAAAAAGGTGGGGGGAGGCGTGATTATAGTGACAACTAAGAGTGGATTTCTCTTACTTTGGAAAGATTTGATCTCCCTTCCTGTTGTTTTTTTAAGACGGAAAGTGAAGGTAATTTTCCCCAAGAGAACACGTGGCAAAAATAAACTGACGGCTTGTAACCAGTCCACTAATACAAACTTTCAAACTTTAGATGTAATCTCCCAGTGGGGACACTTGTTCCAGTGACAACTAAGAGGGCATTTCGGTTACTTTGGAGAAGTTTCCTCTCACTTCCTGTTGTCTACAGAACAGGAAGTGAATGTAGATCTTCCCAAAAGGGACACAGATGGAAAAAGAAAATGGGTTTTTCACCATCCCCCTGAAAAGAAAAGCTCTGGCTTTAGTTGTAATTTACTTTTCCCACAGCAGGCACTGCATACAAGGCCCTCGGTGGTGGTCCAATTCTTTTTCATATAATGTGAACTTAATATAGTTCGGTGGTTGGAGGGTTTTGTTTTTGGTGGTACATGCTCCAAAATGTTTAAAATGTAGCCAATGGCCCCAAACTGGCACTGCTGGATTCTTGAAACCATTTTCTAAAAGTTGTTTGTGAATCCTATTCAATGGCAGATGATGTTCTATCGATGATGGGGGCAGTCCTGAGTGATTTTCAATTTTGTAAAGGTTTTTTTTTAATTTCAAACTTTGATGTGTGTTTTTGCGTCCATTTTAGATTCTCAATGTTGCTTTCCTGCAAAATCAACAGTGGTCCGGAATTGATTTACAACCTAGTTATGCCAAGTCTTCATAAGGTGGCATTCACACCTGAGCAATGTGTTTTTGGTGCGTTTGTATTGTGTTTTTGCACGTTTTTGAATGTTTTTGTATAGCATTTTCTAAGTGCTTTGGCCTTTTGGTATTGGCCAATAGAGAAAACTGTCATCTGTTACATCATTTGTTGCTTTTATTGTCTGCTTTCAGCCGCTTCAGAAATGCACCAATCTTCCCAAATTAGGCTACAAAAGTAGCTCCAAAACTTTTTTTTGAGTTTCAGGCATTTGGCTTTGTGAGCCACCACCATAGAGAATAACAATTGATAATTTTTTTTTTTTTTTCCGCGTTTTTTAACTTCGAGCTACAAGGCACCCAGGTGCGAATGGGGCCTAAAGTGTGTTTCCTGAAGATCATCACTTGGAACATTTGTTTAAAGTGTATCTAAACCAAAATGTTTTGTTTTTAGTGTTGGATGGAATAGGGAAGGGTTTGAAGTTTTGTTATCAGTTTGTCTCTGGTTTGCGCTCTCAGTCTCTGTTGTCACTGGGACTGAAAATGAGCTTTAAATTCAAACTTTAGAGTTGTCGGCAGAACAATTTTATGAACAAAAAAAATCTTTAAATGGGGGCATCTGTTCCAGTGACCTTTTTCTGACAGGAATTCCCTTACTTTAGAAATATTAAAAGAGAAGTATGGGTCTTAAAACACACACACACACACACTCACACACTCACACACTCATTACACTTACCTAGGTGGGTGTAGCATTTGTCGGATGCTGCATTTGTTCCCTGCCGCCTTTGCACTGAGAACCAAGCGATCGAACATGGCTCTGTTCTCTCTCAGCTCCCCTAGCGTAGAGCTGCTGCCTGTCAGTCAGCAGCTCTCCCCTCTGACCCCCCCCCCCCCATGCTCACTGGAGCGCTGGGCTGTGGAGGGACAGGGAGCGGCAATCTCAGCGGCTCGCTGAGAGGTTGAGACAGGCATCAGTCCAGACACCTGGCGGATCCAGACTTTATTGTCGGGATGACGCGGTGCCTGGACTGATATCTGTCACGTCAGCGGAGAGCGGACTTCAGACCGCTCTCTGCTGAAAATGAGTCGCATGCATGCAAAACGAATTGCACTCCTGTGACCCATAGGAGAAGCCCAGCCAAATGAGCTCAGGCTGGGCTTCTCCTTTTAAAGCGGAGTTCGAGTAGTTTTTGTGTTTAATAATAGTAGATAGCTACAAAAAGTGTTATTTGTTGACTTTTTTTTTTTTTAATAAACGCACACACACCTGTCCCAGGATCCAGCAATGCGGCTGTCCGAACCCTCAGTTTTCTCCCTCTCCCCGACGCTGGCATTACAAGTGTGGGCACCCGGCTCTGGCAGCTCACAGTTTCACATCCGGGTGCACACTGCGCATGTGCGAGAACTGCAGTAGAGGAGAAACCTTCCTAATGGGATGCAGAACCATTCCCTCCTTTAACCACTTTTAAGACCACCTACCACACATATACTGCTAGCAGGGCGGCTTTATTGCACGAAACAACGTACCTGTACGTCGTCTCATGCAATAGATACTGTGGGTGCGCTGCGGGAACGTGTGCGCGCGGGTCCGGCGGACTCTATCTCTGCCGGCCACCCGCGATCGCTGCACTGAGGTAGAACAGGGATCTGCCTATGTAAACAAGACGGATGCCCGTTCTGACAGGGGACAACATGGAGATCTGCTGTTCCTAGTGATCAGGAACAGCGATCTCTGTGTTGTCCCAGTGAGCCCATCCCCCACACAGAACATACCCAGGGAACATAACCCCTTGATTGCCCCCAGTGTTAACCCCTTCCCTGCTAGTGTCATTTATACAGTGATCAGTGCATTTTTTTTTTTTTTAAAGCAGTGATCACTGTAATAATGTCACTGGTCCCCAAAAAGTGTCACTTAGGATCAGATTTGTCTGCCGCAATCCCGCTAAGAATCACAGATCGCAGCCATTACCAGTAAAAACATAAAAATAAAAGTCCATAAAGCTATCCCCTATTTTGTAGACACTATAAATTTTGTGTAAAATAAATGTAGAATAATACATATTGGTCTAAACTAATATATATATTATAATTTTTTTTCACAATTGTCGTGGTTTTTTGTTTTCTAGTGCAAAAAATAAAAACCGCAGAGGTGATCAAATGCCACCAAAAGAAGGCTCTATTTGTGGGGAAAAAAGGACATTGTTTTTGTTTGGGTACAATGTCGCACGACTGCTTAATTGTTAAAGCGACACAGTGCTGTATCGCAAAAAATGGCATGGTCATTAAGGGGGTAAACCCTTCTGGGGCTGAAGTGGTTAATAAAAAAAAAAAGTTTAGGTATATTTTAAAGTACATTTTAAAGCCAAGCTTTTCTTTTTCAATTTTGGATAGTGTAAGGAAGAGTTCAAGCCACTGTCTGTCCTTCCTTCTTCCTCCCTTTTACTTTTGCCCTGTAAACTCAATAGTTTGTGAGAGGATGTCTTTCCAATGTGAGGTATTTCCCCTCTTGGAACAGTCCTCACAGGAACAAGTATTCCCTTTGGAAGATTTCTTCTTATTTTGTTATATACCTTAGTTATATTTTAATCTGTCAGACTGTTTTTGTGCCCCCATTAGAGAGTTCTTCTCACTTCCTGTCCCAGTGACATCCTGTATGCCACAAGTTTCCTTAAAGGTGACACACACAACATTGGTAAACTTCCCACCAGCCATCCTAAACTAAAAAAAAAAAAACATTTTTTGTCTGAATTTGACCTTTTAAACCTTTTAGTGTGTTGGTTCATAATAGTTTAATGAATGACTCCAAAGAACTTTGTTTCCGGTGCTTGTGATGGAATCACTCAAACTTTCTGATGTTTCATCCCAATTAAATATTGGAGTTGATTTACTAAAACTGGAGCATGCAAAATCTGGTGCAGCTCTGCATAGAAATCAATCAGCTTCTAGGTTTTTTGTTCTTAAAAGCTTATTTGAACAAGCTGAAGGTAGAAGTTGATTGGCTACCATGCACCGCTGCACCAGAATTTGCACTCCTTTAGATTCAGCCTTTGGTAGAATATCTGAATCTTTTGCATTTTCGCTTTGGTTTATTGACAGTGTGTGAATGATAATGAGACGTATAGTTCAGGCTCTAGAACAGAGGTGATAGTAGATCACTTGTTCTCCACCTCATCTATTCACAAAACATCCTTATTCTTTTCACAGAATACATGGTGCTCTCTGAATGGACAAAGGCAGAGGAGGGGTTACCTTCTCTGACGTGCATCATGCATGTAAGATCTATATGGGAGGTGTATTCACATTTAAAAGTAGTGCAATGTTTGTATGGCTCTTCCTAATCAGTGGGAAACCATGAGATAGAAAAGTATCTTTGCAAGTACTAACTTTTTCATAGTTACTGTTTTTATGGTTTTAAACACACCTATGTGACAGCGAACGGGTCTGCAGATAGATTGTTTTGGCCATGTGCATTGCATTGTCAGGAAGAGTGTCCAGATCTTGCATTTGGGAAGTAAAGGCTCTTTAATGAATTGTATGGAACAGATGAGACTGTCAAGAAGAGAAGAAAAGATTGATCGCACACTTGAATCCAGAAGATGCTGTAGAAATTTCTTTATTGTCATGAGCCAGACAAAATTGCAATGATCAGTTGACGCGTTTCACACACGGTTCTTTTCGTGTGAAACGTGTCAACTGATTATCATTGCAATTTTGTCTGGCTCATGACATAAAAGAAATCTTCTATGGCATCTTCTGGATTCAAGTGTGCGATCAGTCTTTTCTCTTCTTGATATTGCCTACGGTGATGAGCCGGTATAAGCACCTTGGATCGGGTGTGTCCATTATTTGCCTCAAGCCGTGTGTGCACCCTTGTTCTGTTTCCAGATGAGACTGTCAGATGTATGCGGCAGCTTTTTGTTTTTGTTTTTTTTTTTCCTACAGGTTTACTTTAAAGCCAAAACCTTTTTTTCTTTTTTTAGATAAAGTTATGTCAGACCATCTGTTATATTTGCGAGATTTCACTTACCGTATATACTCGAGTATAAGTCGACCCGAATATAAGCCGAGGCACCTAATTTTTCCACAAAAAAATGGGAAAATGTATTGACTCGAGTATAAGCCTAGAGTGAGAAATGCCCAGCTACTGTAAGTGGAAAAGAGGGTCAACAATGCCCATTTGCATGCCTCACTGTGCCCATTTCCAGCCATAGCTCCTCTGAACTTCAAACTCGGTAGTTAAAGCGGAAGTTCACACAAAAATTGAACCTCCGCTTTTCTGAACCCTCCCCCCCTCTGGTGTCACATTTGGCACCTTTCAGGGGGGAGGGGGGTGCAGATACCTGTCTAAGACAGGTATTTGCACCCACTTCCGGCATAGACTCCCACGGGAGTCTATGCCTCTTCCCATCCCCACCGCGCTGTCTGCTGGGACACACACGGGTCCCAGAGACAGCTGGAACCAGTTAGGAAGCGCAGCGTGACTTGTGCATGCGCAGTAGGGAACCGTGAAGTGAAGCCGCAGAGCTTCACTTCCTGATTCCCTTACAGAGAATGACGGCGGCAGCACCCGAGGACCGAGGGACGAATCGGTCTCGGGTGCCGACATTGCTGGACCCTGGGACAGGTGAGTGTGCTTATTTTAAAAGTCAGCAGCTGCAGTATTTGTAGCTGCTAACTTTTTAAATTTTTTTTTTTCCGTGGGACTCCCTCTTTAAGGGTTCCTAGATGCCCCCTAGCTGCAGCCAAAATTTGGGGTCTCTGGACCCAAAGGGTCCTGAAATGACATTGCTGCAGATGGACAGTAAAGTGCGCTCAATCCTCTCTTGTTGCCAGAACAAGTTGTCCCTATTGGAAGATTTACCCTCTGTTCCAGTTCTGTTGACAACCTTATAGGGGTTCTAACCCCTGGTGACTTTATTCAAAACTTGAAAGATACTTTTTAGATATTTTAAGTGTTGCTCATATGTTTTGAAATCATTTCCAAAGTGTTTTCTATTTATCTACATTTACTGTGTACCTATTTCGTATTGATTGTTGAAAAAGGTCTACCCCATGTTACTGAGAAACAAAGTCCAAGTTGTCATTTTTCTGTCCTGTCTAAATCCTAAAGTATTACTGTACACAGTATTAAAGGTAAAAACAGGAAGGAGCAAACTGTAATGCAGAATTCGCTATCCAGACAGTCAAATTCCATCTGTCTACTGACAACAAATAAGAGATGCGTGATATAAAAGTTTGGTGCATTTTATTAATATTGGCTCTTTTGTACCACTGTTCCTTTTTATGATTACTGGTGGCTGTCTGGCCCTTGAGATTTGTCAAGGTTTCCTTTTTATAATGCATTTGTTTATAGAAGTGGCCGATCACAGGAGCAAGTCAAATGTGTACCTAACATTTATAAGCCTTTCTGTGAATGGCTATAGAATTGTGCTCCTGGGCTCCTAGTCTGAAATGGCGGACTGTTATTTTATACTCTAGTGAATGTCATTTCTGGGCATCTAATGCTCCAGGTGCTCTGGATGCTCCTGTTGTAAAATTCCTATGGTAGCTCCAACTTTTTTGCTTGCCTTAACTAAACCTTGGTTGCTCCCGTAGATCCCTGACGACTGGGCACTGGTTACTCCCGTAGACCCCCACCCCGACAACGAGGCACTAGACGGAGACGGGGCATGGGGCACTGATGTATACACCGCTCCTACAGCACCTCAAAGATGCTGCGTGCAGGACTTTTTTGAGCATCCTGCCAGCGCACCGCTCCAGTGTGAAAGCACTCGGGCTTTCACGCTGGAGTGAGAGGAGAGGCGCTTTGCAGGTGCTATTTTTAGCGCTATAGTGAGTGCAAAGCGCCTCAGTGTGAAAGTAGCCTAAAGATTTTATAAACACACCTAAAACTCATGCTGGTAATTTGTATTCAGGCTTAATGTACACGGGACGTTTTTACAACCTCTCCTGAACGATTTAACTTGACAGATAGTAACCCACGTTTAAAACTTCTGTTTTGCCGCGTTTACATGCCGTGTTTAGCGGAGTTTGCGTTTAAAATCGTTTGAAAAAATGTTTTTTTTTTAAATTTACAAAATAGCCAAAAATGAAAAACTCCTGTAAACGAAACGTGACTAAACGCGAGTTACGTTTGCCTAAAAACGACATTAAACAAACCTGTATACATGTACACATAAGATAACAATAGATGAGTTCAGGGGCAACTATAAAAAGCATCCAACTGCCTCCTGAACGTCCGTTTACCAGCAGCAGTGTACATGAGGCCTTAGAGGGCTGGCAGGCTGTCAAGATTCTGCTCTCCCTAGAATAAAGCTAAGATTTCATTGACTGTGCTGTGAACTCTGAAAATCTATATCCTCACAACACTTATAGATACAGACATGAATTAGATCTGGCTTTAACACGCTTTTACAGTTCAGAATATGTAAATACTGTAGTGTGCATGAGGTTCACATAAAGTGGATGTAAACTAGGGATGCACCGAATGGGTTTTTTGGTGCCGAAACCGATACCGAAAATAAATCTTCCTTGATCACGAAAACCGATACCGAAACAATACCGAAAGTGACTGTTTTTAAAAATATTTTTATACAGGAGATGGTCAGAGACTGGGGACATGGTACAGGAGATGGTCAGAGACTGGGGACATGGTACAGGAGATGGTCAGGGGACTGGGGACATGGTACAGGAGATGGTCAGAGACTGGGGACATGATACAAGAGATCAATGCAGCCTCACCAGTGCCCGTCAGATGCAGCCAGCCTGTGTCCCCGGTAGTGCAGCCTGTGTCCCCATTGCAGCCAGTGAAGGGAGAGGAGAGCAGCCGCCGCCTGTTTGATTATAGCGCCGGGAACATCACAGCTTTCATTTTGGACGGGTGATCTGTCTCTCAAAGTGCCTGGACAAGGGGGGAGGGGCTGTATGTGACGGCGCGCAGCGGGGAACACACAGCTATTGAAATGAAAGCTGTGATGTTCCCGGTGCTGTAATCAAACAGGCGGCGGCTCTCCTCTCTTCTACAATATAGGAAGCCACCCTGATAGGCGGCACCAGGGGCGGGGGCGGAGCCCCTCCCCGCCCAGGCCCCACCCCTTTCGGTATCGGCAAAAATTCTCTTTCGGCTTTTTGCTGAAAGGGCCATTTTCGGCCGATATGTTTCGGTGGCTGAAATTTCGGTGCATCCCTAATGTAAACCCCAGACATGAAATATGAACAAAGTACATCTTTCTATACTATGTACTTGTCTCTATCCAAAGCATTTAGTGTGATTTCTTTCTGCTGCCTTTTCCTTTATCTGCATGGGTTACTTCTGACAGCTTTTCCAAACCTTAAGTGCTCCTTTACACTTGCTTCAAAATGTTGCATTGAACACGCTTTTTTAAAGCGCTCTGAATGCTAATCAAAGCCCCTGTCACTAAATGGTTACCTTACAGTCCTGTTCACACTGTTGTGTTTGCTGTGCTTCAAAAATCATAGCCCATGTTGCTTTCTTCGTGCTTGAAAGCGTCTCCAAAGCCTCCATAGACGTCTATGATGGCGCTTGCTTACAGCACCTGAAGCTTTTGAGCGGGCTTTTTATTCAGCATTAGCTTCACTTTGTTTTGGCAGTATTGCAGGTATGAGATATCCCAGGATGCACAGGGAAACCAACAAGAAAACCAGAAAGACCTCAACAGCAGTCACTTCTAGTTCATGTGTATATGTTCTGGCAGTGTCTGATGCAGATGTCACATCTGGTGTGCAGCATTGAGCAGCAGGAATGTGAGCGAAGACTGGAGCAGAGCAACTAGCAGACGGCACACATGTGTAGAGCTGGAGAAAGAGGACTGAGCAGCAGAGAATTAGCAGAGCTGGGGGACCAGAGTAGGAGAAACTCGCAGATGTCACACATGGGGAAGTGAGCAGGGACTGGAGAGAGGAGGATCAGCAGAGCTGGGGGTCACTACTGAGTGGGGGATCAGCAGAGCTGGGGGTCACTACTGAGTGGGGGATCAGCAGAGCTGGGGGTCACTACTGAGTGGGGGATCAGCAGAGCTGGGGGTCACTACTGAGTGGGGGATCAGCAGAGCTGGGGGTCACTACTGAGCGGGGGATCAGCAGAGCTGGGGGTCACTACTGAGCGGGGGATCAGCAGAGCTGGGGGTTACTACTGAGCGGGGGATCAGCAGAGCTGGGGGTTACTACTGAGCGGGGGATCAGCAGAGCTGGGGGTTACTACTGAGCGGGGGATCAGCAGAGCTGGGGGTTACTACTGAGCGGGGGATCAGCAGAGCTGGGGGTTACTACTGAGCGGGGGATCAGCAGAGCTGGGGGTTACTACTGAGCGGGGGATCAGCAGAGCTGGGGGTTACTACTGAGCGGGGGATCAGCAGAGCTGGGGGTCACTACTGAGCGGGGGATCAGCAGAGCTGGGGGTTACTACTGAGTGGAGCATCAGTAGAGCAGAGTACTACAGAGCAGGGAATCTGCTGAACGAGTGCACTAATAAGCTGGGGATCTGCTTAGTGGGGGTACCAAATAGAAGATCAAGACGCACAAGGCATGTTCCCCACTGTGAGAAGGGGTTTGTGTCCCTTCCCTCCAGTCAGAACTCAGAGGTCTGCAGTGTGAGACTTCAGATCCCCGCCCCCTGCTTTTCAAGCTTAGAGATGCTGTGTAAAGTTTGTGATTTAGAAGGCGGCAGAGGAGAGAGGGCTGCGGATAAACATTTACAACTTATCTAGGAAGATTTGTTTTGTCTGTGTATCACCTGATGCTAGACATTCGATTGGATATATGTTGCTAATAGTTTTTTCTTTAACGTATATGTAAAGTTAAAATGTTTTTTTTTTTTTTTTTTTTTACTTTTCAATAGAGTAGTTAAAACCACTGTCAGTATTTATTTATTTATTTATTTTTTGCCTTTTACTTTCACTTTCTGTGCTTCAAAGTCAACAGGAAGTGACATGTTATCCCCTCTTAGACAACTGTCACAGGAATGAAACCCCTTTCACACCGAGCCTCCCATAGCGTCGGCGGTAAAACACTGCTATTTTTAGTGGCGTTTTACCGTCAGATTTGCGGCGCATTTCGGCCGCTAGTGGGGCGCTTTTACCCCTCGCTAGTGGCCGAGAAAGGGTTAAAACCATCCGCAATGCGCCGCAACAGTGGTGTTTTGCCTGCGGTATTGCAGCGCTGCCCCATTGATTTCGATGGGGAGGAGCAGTAAACAGCGCTCCTTCACCGCTTCAAAGAAGCTGCTGGCAGGACTTTTCCTGACGTCCTGCCAGCGCACCGCTCCAGTGAAAGCCCTCAGGCTTTCACTGGAGACAATAGAGCAGCTGTCTGAGGGCGGATTGCAGGCGCTATTTTATAGCGCCTGCAAAACGCCTTCGGTGTGAAAGGGGTCTAAGTGTCGCCATTGAGGCCTCAGGCGCACTGGATTTTTTGGATGTTTTTTACAGCAGCTGTTTTTGGCTTCAGACGTTTTTTTCTACAGTCAGTAAACTCAAACTCTCCAGCAGGTTATCCTATGTGTCCATGCACACATAGGCTGTTATCAACTGTTTTTGGTGGGGGCGTTCTTTGGCTGTAAAAAAAAAAAAAACCCAAAACTAGTGGGTTCTTAGAGGAGTTTTTCAGCTGTTTTTAGCTGTAAAAATGCTCTAACGTCAAACGCCCAAAAACGCTGATAAACGCGGCTCACCAAAGTTTTCTAACATTTTTGATTCATTGGGGGGGAATGAAAACGCTAAAAAACGCTATTGCAAAAACGTTGGAAAAACTCACTGCAAAGCTACTGCCGTTTTTCTTTCGTTATTATAACGTCCAGTGTGCATGAGGCCTGAAAGGTTTCCAGTTCTGGTGGCAAGTCAAAATTTTGGACATTTTGCATTCCCATTGACATTGGTGATAAGAACATTTATAGAGTACATTTCCCTAATGGGGACACAGACACCTATAAAAACATGACCATGTGTATAAACCCTCACCACTAAATCTCTAAGAAAAAAAAGTTGCCTTTATTGCCGATTCACACAGGGGCAACACGACTTCAGCGCGACTTTGAGTGCCTTACAGCACGACTTCAGCACGACTTTGCAAGGCGACTTCAACGTGACTTTGAGTGACTTACAACACGACTTCAAGTCGCGCCCAGGACAGGTGACTTTGCCGGTGGCCAATCAGAGCTAATCCGCTCTTGTGACATAATTGTTGTTCCTGTTCTCTTCCTGGGTAAATTCTTTTCTTTTTCCTGTAAAGTTGCTTCCCTATAGATGGAGATCTGACTTGGAGGCGACTTCCATTGAATTCTATGGGTATAGGTCGCCTAGAAGTCACCTTGAAGTAGTACAGGAGCCTTTTCTGAAGTTGGATCGACTTCAGTAGTGTACATTAAGACGGCTTTCATTGACTATAATGCAATTCCCAATGTCAAGCAACTTGAGGGCTGACAAGTCGGATCCCAAGTCGTTGTAGTGTGAACCGACCCTTAGTTATACTTTATCGTAAAAAGCCAGAAAGTTTTCCTGATGGAGTCATTAGCTGTTTGCTGCCATTCAGGAATGTGATGAGCAGTAGAAAGTTTTGTGTGTGTGTTGTGTTTTTTTTTTTTTTTTTTTTTTTTTTTTTTTTATGGGTTACATTTCCAAATCCATGCATCTGGCTGCTTGCTGAATGTATGATATTTAGTAATGAGCCTATCCATGTTCTTGTTCCTCTCACTGCAGCCTGCAATTTGCAGACTGTGTCAGAGTTGCATCATCAGAGTCCTCATCATCACTTTACTCACATGCTGTCCAGTCTGAATCATAAGTATCTGAGTCAGTAAAACATTTGCTGGTATACTGTTGGGCTTGCTGTCATTCAGTTATTTTGACAGTGCCAGTTCTCCCAACAAGTTGAAGCTGCCGCTGAGTCCTTGGGTCGTTGATCATTCCTGGTCACTCGCACAGTAGACTTCATGGCTATTGGTCCACACCACATTTGAAGGTTTTCACCTTACCTCTTGGAATTTCCCATATATTGCTAGTAACAAGAACCTGTAATAATTATAAATTGGAAAATTTGTGTGTGTATTTTTTTTCTCATTATGTAGATTCATAAGCATCAGTTTTCTTCAGTTGTATCTTTTGAGCCACATTGAAGGGGACAGTCAACAAAATAAGATCCTGTTCTCCAGACCCTTTTTTTTGCTTCCTTAAATGTTAAATGGTTTCATTCACCACAAATACCGAAATAGGGGAAGCTGCTGCTCCAGGATCACATCCAATCATGTGACTAAGTGCTTTGATAGTGTGATCTCCATGAATATGTGATATTTGAACGCTGATCTTCCCTTGTGGTCATTGACCTGTGTGACCTACTGCTGTCCTGGGATATCTGAGCAGCAGAGTTCCCACCCAGGTGTTTTGTGGCTTCTGATCAAATTAAACTGTAAGTAAACCCCCCCCCCCCCCCATCGTTTTCAGCCAAGGAAGCTGCCATCTTTGCCTCTGTTTAATCTACAGCTGCCATGATGCTGCACGTGATCAGTTATGACACCAGCCATTGGATGGTTTGACAGTTTGGTTGAGAGCACAACCAATGGGAGTGTTACGTTTCCGGCACGTGCCAGAAATGAAACTTTTTTTTTTTTTTTTTTTTTTTTTTAATTTTTTTTATGGATGGGTTTACTTCTGTTTTAAAGTGGTTCTAAAGACTGAAGTTTTTTTTTTTTTACCCTTTTATGTATTCTGTGCATGATAAGATAGAAATGCACAAACTCACACTACAGACAAGGAGAAAAATATACTATGTTACAGGATTTTTCCCATACATGCTGACAAATCAGGCATAAAGTACTTTATCCAGCTCCAGAAAGAATAAATACAATCAACCAAAAATGAGTTGAACTCACCGGATACTGGGCTACCAATATGAAAGAAAACTCGGGTAAAGCATCCTAAAGCAACCAGAAGCCAACTGCCATATTCCAGTGCAGGCTTTCATTGGGAGAGATAACATTGCCTATTAAAGAACTCTGAGCAGGTATATAAAAATTATGTTGTAATAATTTGTTACTATTTATATAAAATATGTATTTCTCCCTATGGTCTGTCTGTTGATGCCTTTCAGAGCAGGAAAGAAGGATAAATTGCATCAACAGGGATATGGAAACTAACAAACTTTTTATTTTTATTTTGTAGTATAAAGAAAAAAGTAGAAATGATTAGAGCCTTTTTCTGATTTCGAAAGTTGTTTTCGGATTGGGGAGATTCCCACTCCTCTCCCCTGCAGCTGCTGCTGGCTGACACAGGGGAGATCACGTGACATATATATATATATATATATATATATATATATATATATATATATATATATATATATATATATATATATATTTATTATACAGTGGGGTCAAAGTATCCAGACCCCCTTAAATTTTTCACTCTGTTATATTGCAGCCATTTGCTAAAATCATTTAAGTTAAATTTATTTAATGTACACACAGCACCCCATATTGACAGAAAAACACAGAATTGTTGACCTTTTTTGCAGATTTATTAAAAAAGAAAAACTGAAATATCACATGGTCCTAAGTATTCAGACCCTTTGCTCAGTATTTAGTAGAAGCCCCTTTTGATCTAATACAGCCATGAGTCTTTTTGGGAAAGATGCAACAAGTTTTTCACACCTGGATTTGGGGATCCTCTGCCATTCCTCCTTGCAGATCCTCTCCAGTTCTGTCAGGTTGGATGGTAAACGTTGGTGGACAGCCATTTTTAGGTCTCTCCAGAGATACTCAATTGGGTTTAAGTCAGGGCTCTGGCTGGGCCATTCAAGAACAGTCACGGCCCAGTCTGAGGTCCTGAGCACTCTGGAGAAGGTTTTCATCCAGGATATCCCTGTACTTGGCCGAATTCATCTTTCCCTCGATTGCAACCAGCCGTCCTGTCCCTGCAGCTGAAAAACACACCCACAGCATGATGCTGCCACCACCATGCTTCACTGTTGGGACTGTATTGGACAGGTGATGAGCAGTGACTGGTTTTCTCCACACATACCACTTAGAATTAAGGCCAAAAAGTTCTATCTTGGTCTCATCAGACCAGAGAATCTTATTTCTCACCATCTTGGAGTCCTTCAGGTGTATTTTTTTTTTTTTATTAGCAAACTTCATGCAGGCTTTCATGTGTCTTGCACTGAGGAGAGGCTTCTGTCGGGCCACTCTGCCATAAAGCCCCGACTGGTGGAGAGCTGAAGTGATGATTGACTTTCTACAACTTCCTCCCATCTCCCGACTGCATCTCTGGAGCTCAGCCACAGTGATCTTTGGGTTCTTCTTTACCTCTCTTACCAAGGCTCTTCTCCCCTGATAGTTAAATTTGGCCGGACGGCCAGCTCTAGGAAGGGTTCTGGTCGTCCCAAACATCTTCCATTTAAGGATTATGGAGGCCACTGTGCTCTTAGGAACCTTAAGTGCAGCAGAATTTTTTTGTAACCTTGGCCAGATCTGTGCCTTGCCACAATTCTGTCTCTGAGCTCTTCAGGCAGTTCCTTTTGACCTCATGATTCTCATTTGCTCTGACATGCACTGTGAGCTGTAAGGTCTTATATAGACAGGTGTGTGGCTTTCCTAATCAAGTCCAATCAGTATAATCAAACACAGCTGTACTCAAATGAAGGTGTAGAACCATCTCAAGGATGATCAGAAGAAATGGACAGCACCTGAGTTAAATATATGAGTGTCACAGCAAAGGGTCTGAATACTTAGGACCATGTGATATTTCAGTTTTTCTTTTTTAATCTGCAAAAATGTCAACAATTCTGTGTTTTTCTGTCAATATGGGGTGCTGTGTGTACATTAATGAGGAAAAAAAAATGAACTTAAATGATTTTAGCAAATGGCTGCAATATAACAGAGTGAAAAATCCGTCCCCACTGTAAGTGTATGTGTGTGTGTATGTATGTATGTGTGTGTGTGTGTATGTATATAATATATAATGTGTGACTGCTAAAGCATTGAGACTTGTAACCTATCTTGAGAAAATGGGGCTTTAGGGTCCCTTAGATGACCAAGGCTTCGGCCAGGGATTTCTGATGGAAGTAAGCTTTTACTAAACTTGGGATAACTGGAGCTTTCATCTTCATCTTTCATCATCGTAAAGGAAGTCTGCATTTCTTTTTTTCTTTAAACCATTGGTCATATTTTTGTGTGATTTTAAAGTAGTTACGATTGCTAACAAACTTAATTACGATTACAAAACTAATCCTGATCACTTAAAGTGTAACTTTAAAAGCACATTTTTATTTCTATTTTAAGTATAATTGCAGGATAAAACTTACTAATCTTAAAAATGCCCCTCCCCCCTTCTAACACCCATGTTCCAATGTTAACGAACCTGTGTAAGAAAGATTTATACTTTCCTATTTACAGGCCGCTCCATTCTGGTCACGTGATCTCCCCTGTGTCAGCCAGCAGCAGCTGCAGGGGAGAGGAGTGGGAATCTCCCCAATACGAAAACAACTTTCAAAACCAGAAAAAGGCTCTAACCCTTTTTACTTTTTTCTTTATACTACAAAATAAAAAAAAAGTTTGTTAGTTTCCATATCCCTGTTGATGCAATTTATCCTTCTTTCCTGCTCTGAAAGGCATCAACAGACAGTAGGGAGAAATACATATTTTATATAAATAGTAACAAATTATTACAACATAATTTTTATATACCTGCTCAGTGTTCTGTAATAGGGAATGTTATCTCTCCCAATGAAAGCCTGCACTGGAATATGGCAGTTGGCTTCTGGTTGCTTTAGGATGCTTTACCTGAGTTTTCTTTCATATTGGTAGCCCAGTATCCGGTGAGTTCAACTCATTTTTGGTTGATTGTATTTATTCTTTCTGGAGCTGGATAAAGTACTTTTATGCCTGATTTGTCAGGATGTATGGGAAAAATCCTGTAACATAGTATATTTTTCTCCTTGTCTGTAGTGTGAGGTTTGTGCCTTTCTATGACTCCAGTTACTGATTAAGTTTTTTTTCTTCTGTGTAACTTGTTTTGATGAGAGTGGAATGTGGACATCCAATCCATTTTGTTTGTTTATGAAGTTTTGTTTTTACTTTCACTGTTCTGAGAACTACTCTGTACATGATGGGCCCAGAATTCTGACCTGTTGGGTATGAAGTATGTGCTTGAGATACAGCTTCAAAAATGACTTCTGTCAGCGAGCTGACTTGGGTGACAAAAGTATTATGGTTCTAATCATTTATCTGTTTTTTTTTTTTCTTTTTCTTCTCTAACCTGTACCACTTGTCCTCAAACATACTAGCACAACCATGGAAGCCGCACTCAAGGTCCCAAACCACCATTTTTTTTATACTGGGGAGCCAGTTTCTCTTTCAAGTCTTGTAACCTGGCCCTCTGATGACTCCGCTGTGCAGGGTACACAGAAGTTTTCGGCTCATTTGCAGTGTGCCTGAGATCGCCCAGAAACCTCCTAGGATGGATGATGTGTATATCCCAGGAGGCTTCTGGGAGGGAGAATGAACCATTCTCACCCAGGTGAGAAAAGGCAGAGGTGCCAGCTCAGATCTTCCAAAAGTGGTTGGGTGGGGGAGTTTATTGTTTTGCCACAGGAGGTGGGAGAGGAAGAAGATAATGTAAAGAGAGTGGAAATCTGCTTCAAAGTATAATTTTTATAGCCAAAACTTTTTTTTTTCCGGATACAGAAGGGAAGGGTTAGAGTCCCTGTTTGGATTTTCATTACTGTCTGTGTCCCTGTTGGAGATATTCACCTTCTTTATTTTCCTGGTGGCCATTATTACCAGAGCAGAAGCGATAAAAAAAAAAAAAAGGTTGGAGGGAGCGTCCGATATCCAATGAAATCCAAAATAAGATGTAAATTTGTAGTCAAATCAGTGAGACACAGAGCACTTTATGGCTGGATAATGAGCCCTGAGGAAGAGGGAGTCCTTCTTTTTTTTTTTTTTTTTTTTTTTTTTTCCACCAAACACGTTGACTTGACCATTTGTTGCTTCTCTGAAATGACTACAAATGTACCCCTTTTTTGCATTTTATTGCATATTGGGCGTCTTTTCTACTTCTTCAAGTGTATGGGGTAACGATCTCAAGGCCAGCAGCCCAGGCCCCCAAAAAAGGCTCGCATCTCCTTCCAGGTGCAGTGGGGCATAAAGCGGAGGACTTCTCCATTCTGCCACTACTATCGCCTAACCATTGACTTACTACCCACTGAAACAGTCCAGCACGATCTCCAACCCTACTTTAGGGGGGGGGGGGGGGGGGGGGAGAAACATTTTGAGCTTACACATTTAGACTCATGCACACTGTATCTGTGCCCAGACTATGGACGTTAAACTGTGTACATATAAGCAGTAAAATTAGCTTTATAACAAGCCCTCACTGACTTCTCTAGCTGCTTTTTAACGTGAAGTTGTTCATTCTGAAATGGCATTAAAAACAAAGACTATAAAGTCTAAAAGGATAAGTGCTCTTTAAAAAAAAAAAAACTTTACCCTAATCTAGCCCAACCTCTCCCCCTCTACATTTGCATACTTGCCTCAGGTATTTGTTAACATTGAAAGTCTCACTGTCCTGGCTGTGCCTGTACGTAAGGCCCCCTTTCACATGAAGGGTCCAAAAGGGTCCACATGTCAGTTTTTAAGGCAGACCTTATCGGATCCTTCATTCACCCCGATGGACCAGCGGGTGTAACCGGACTTGTGTCTGTTTACATCCTCCTACCTCCAATCCGATCTGCTTTGGTCCTTCCAAATGAAAGGGGATTCCTCCTCCTCTGTCTGGGTGGAACGGATTGGAAACTGCTGGGTGTAAACACAGGCAGCCCAAAGAGCAGCGCAGGCTCTGTCCGTGTCCACTCTGCATAAACTGCGCAGACACAGACCTGTCACCCGCCCACTCTGCTCTGATCAGCAGACATATCTCCTGCTGATCTAAACTGAGTCTGCCCCATGTGAATAGGGCCTTACAGCGCCACAGACTTCTATAAGCTATGTCCCAAGGCCAGACATTGGAATGCACAGGCAGAATGTAAACAAACAGCAGAGGCTGTGGCCATTGGATTGAGGTCATCTCGCATTCGTGGAAATTTGGTCAGGTTAAAGGGGCAAACGGGATACATGCACTTTATTTTATTGCTAAAACTATACCTCCTGTTGTTTACATTAGAGGGCTGGCAGTCTGCCTGTGTCTGCTCATAAAAAAGCTGCGTTTTACTGCCTGTGTTGTGAACTTTGAAAATTATGTTCTCTAAAATGCTTTTAGAGTCAGTTTTCCAGGTGGACCCGATCAGACCATCCATTGCCCTCTATGGAGCGGTGGATGTCAATGAACGTTTGTCCGCTGACATCCAATCCCATCTGCTAAAAACAGATGGATTGGGGGGGGGGGGGGGTTGAATGGCAGTTGGATTTAGGTCTGTTTACATCCAACCGCCCATAGAATAAAGCAGGCTGTGTCCACTTTGCGTAAGTGGAACGGACATGGACCAGCCAACTGCCCTCTCAGGGATCAGGGAACAGTCCGCCCCATGTGAAAGGGGCCATAAAGTGCTTTTATTGCCTGTTCAGAATATGTGAATAGTTTAGTGTGCATGTTCTGTGCACAGGTTTACTTTACAGGGGTTGTAAAGTTTCCAGGTTTTTCACTTTCATGCATTTCTGTGCATGAAGGTGAAAAACCTTCTGTGCTGCAGCTGCCCCCAGACTCCAGCTGTTGTCTTCGTCCTCATTGGATAGAATGATAGCATTAGGAGCCATTGGCTCCCACTGCTGTCAATCAAATCCAGTGACGTGGGGGGAGGCGGGGCCAAGTCCTGCTGTCTGTGTCAACAGATGCAGCAGCAGGACTTGTGAGTGCGCCCGCACGGGTGCCCCCATAGAAAGCGGCTCTCCGTGGGGGGACGCGATAAAGAGGAGGAGCCAGGAGAGCCGCCAGGGCACCCCAGGAGGGAAGGATCAGGGCTGCTCTGTGCAAAACGCTTGCACAGAGCAGGTAAGTATAACCTGTCTGTTATTTTAAAAAAAAAATGAGCCTTTACCTACAATCATTTTTAAAGTGTACCTTTTTTTTTTTTTTTTTTTTTTTTTTTTTAATGCAAGCCCTCTACTTCCCAGATACTTATAGCTTAAAACCTGCTGCCAAAAGTAACTGGATACCTGCAAACATGTCTGGGGACATTAGTAATAACAGTTTACAATAAATATTTCTCTAAATTTAGATTATTATTATTTTTATTTTTTTTTACCCCCTAAACAATTATTTGTTACTTTTCAGAATCACTAATTTGTCTTAAAATTTTTGTGCTTTTTTCCCCATACAAAAACCACAGTTTTAGCAGAAAACGAGCCTTGTTTGTATCATGTTTGGAAAAAAAATTGGGTTAATGAATAGTTCCATTGACCTGATGTAAACAACTCTTGGTGTACTTTCCCTGCACATTCTGATCTCAACTGGCATTTCCAATGGAATGCGGCGATTCAAAATGACGATCGCACAAATAGTTTTGTATGTGAAAAAATGGCTGCAGAATATTATTTCCTTTAAACTTTATCCAGTGTTAGCTGAAAGAAATGCTCTTGAAGGACCGGTAGACCTTTGCTGTATTTTGATGCATGTCAGAATTTGTTTAGACAACACTTCAGTCATAAAGGTGCCCTGACTTTTTCTGTAAAAGTCAATCTTTTGCCCGCCCCTTAGATTTCCTGAGCCTTCTTGTTGGTCTTATCATGTAGCCTGACTGACCAATAGAGAAGTGCTGAAGTTTGTGATTGGTGGACCATGCTTGATCTTTTTGATCATTTAACGTATACAATATAAGTTTCCTTTAACACAAGATCAAATACTACATATATAATAATATATTATATCCCCTTGCCGCCGAGCGTACGCATATATGTGGCCTCGGCTTTAGGGGGTTATACCGGGATGATGCCCGTAGCTGCAGGCATCATCCCGGTACAGTTTTTAGAGCGGGCGATTGGCTATCCAGGGATAACAACCGATGCGGCTAAAAGACACTCGATTGTTATCCTGGAGGAGCGGGAGGGGACACTTCCGTATTTCCAGAGAGGAGACTGGAACAAAGCCATTTGCGGCTTCGTGCCAGTCTGTCTCTAGCCGCCGGAAGTGGCGGATCGCCCGCTCTAAAAAAAAACCGGTACCGGGATGATGCCTGCAGCTGCGGGCATCATCCTGGTACCGGTTTTTAAAGCGGGTGATCGACTATCCAGGGATAGCAACCGATGCGGCTAAAAGCCACTCGGTTGTTATCCCGGAGGAGCGGGAGGGGACATCCCCCTCCCCCCGCCGCCTTCCGCTGCCACTTCCGGTGGCTAGAGACAGACTGGCACGGAGCTGGAAACAGCTTCGTTCCAGTCTTCTCTGTAAACACAAAAGTGACGTCACTTCCTGTTTACTTGGCTGCCAATGGCGCCGTTTAAAAAAAAAAAAAAAAAAGTGTTCAGAATCACCGTTTTTGGCGATCTAAATACTTTGACGTGCAAAGGATATATATTCAAACTCTGTATCTTCAAGAAAAGTGTAACCTTGTCAAAAAAAACAGCCATTCAAGAGGTTGCCTGCTGAGTGCCTGACAGCTGCTGGTCCACTTCTCTGAAAAGCGATCCTTATGGATCGCTTTTCAGAGGGATGCCTAAAGCCAACCTTCGTGTAAAGGAGCCTTTCATGCTTGCCTCTCTAGCACATGTGGTAGGTCCTCACTTTCCTCTCCAAGAGCCCGCCAACAGACTCTTCACATCTGGCACACTGGGGGTGTGTTGGTGGTCTGCATCCGCTGTGCTCTTTGGTTCCATCTTTGAACTCCTGCCTTGATACAGGAGACAGTAGTGCCTGGTGGGAGAAACTACTGTGGATGGCGGGAGAACCTGAAACCCAGTGTACCAGATTAGAAGAGGTTAAAGTTTTTAAGAGTATTTTGTCTACTGAAAGGTAGGTACCAAGAGTCTTCTTTTGCTGGCAATTTATGTATTTTTTTTTTTCTTGCCACAGTCACTTTAACCTCTTCGAGCTGGCGGTACACAAATATGCAGCCTCTCGGCGGGTGGGCCTTGATGCCAAGAGGCCGCATATTTGCTTTCTAAAATGTAAACAAACCTGTGCCAAGAGCGCTCGCCCTGTGCTCTCCCGGCACAATTACCAGTGCCTAACGGAAAGCAAGTAGCGATCAGGAGCTTTCCGATCATGTGACAGCCAATCACGGTAGTCACAGGATCATAAACTCCTGACATCAGAAACCCCTAAAGGACCAGGAGGCGCCGGAATTAAGGGATTTTAGCAGTATTTAAACCCAAATGCATACATTTATTGCAGCTTACCAATTCTTAGATGTGATGGCTACATTCGGTTTCTTTTTTTTTTTTTTTAGGCTTGATTTCTTCTATTTTCATCTGGTTATCCAGCCAGTGAGTCTGTTGTTTTTCAAAAAAACAAACACTCTTGCAGATGTATTAGTTGCAGGGATGAGACAAAACACTGACAGAGGTGCTTACAATGATCAGCTTTTATGTCAATCCTTTATCCCAAAAATGAAAAAAAAAAAAGAAACTGCTTATAAAATGTGAGCTCAAGTTTGGCTTCAGTTGGTTCATGCATTTAAATCTGCTAGTACATCTAACGCTTCCCACCCACCAGACTGACAATGCTGTGCTCCTTCATCCAGATTGGGGGACTCTATGACGGGAAGTGTGTTTCTGGCCATATCACCAGGTGAAAACAAGAGGGGGAAAACCTAAAAAAGAGGAATCTAATGCAGCCACCACATCTAATGAATAATACGCTGCAATATACGTATTCCATGTTTGGTTTTGGGTTTATTACTGCTTTAAAGTGATTGTAAAGTCTTGTCTTTTTTTTTTTTTTTTTAATAACGAACATGTTATACTTACCTGCTCTGTTGCAGTGGATTTGCACAGAGCAGCCCAGATCCTCCTCTTCTCGGGTCCCTCTTTGCTGCTTCTGGCCCCTCCCTCCTGTTTAATGCCCCCACAGCAAGCAGCTTGCTATAAGGGCAGCCGAGCCGAGTCACAGCTCCCGGTGTCCATTCAGACACGCAGCTGCGGCCTGGCCCCTTCCCCTTTCTATTCTCATTGGCTGACTGACTTTGACAGCAGCAGAAGCCAATGGTGCCACGCTGCTGTCTCAGCCAATGAGGAGGGAAGTCCCGGACGGCCGAGACATTCCTACAACATTGCTGGAGCTAGAGGGACCTCAGGTAAGTATGAGGGGGGCTGCTGCACACAGAAGGCTTTTTATCGTCATGCATAGAATGCATGAAGATAAAAAAGCCTTCTGACTTTACAACCACTTTAAGGCTACAGTATGTGTTGATGGACTTTTGTTTGCTTCTAGCGAGTTTCGCATTCCCATATAAGCCCAAGGGATGTCCCTGCCGGAAGAACACTAATGTGGCTAATGCTAGAAATCTGACATGCTGAATCGTGTTGGGTGCAATCAGCCTGCCCATAAATGGATCGGATCTCAGCCGGCCCCTGCTGAACTGGCCCACGTTTGAACCATCTATGGCCGGCTTAACAGAGGTGTTAGGTCTGTGGGTGTAAACAGACGCACATCCGTTTACGTTCACTCACCTCCGATCCGTCATGTGCTAACCTTTTTTTCTTTTTCTTTTTTTCTTTTTTTCTTTTTCTTTTTTTCTGTACCTAGACGGACTGGGATGTAAATGAAAGCTTGTCTGTTTACCCCCAGCTGCCCATAGACCCAACATGGAGCTTCCTTTTTAAGATCCGGATCTGATCAGAATGCTTCTCGGAAGGGACCCTTTCTGTTCAGTTTTTGTTAGATGCCAAGGTGGCACCAAGAGTGGTTTCCTTTCGGTGAAATTGCAGGACAGAGAGCCAGCTGGGTTTGTGAAAAAATATCTCTCGACTATTCATTATAAAATAGAAAAGAAAAAATAGAAATACATTTATTTATTCTCTCTTGCACACCTTGATGTGCAAGTTTTTTTGTTTTGTTTTTGTTTTTGGTCACTTTAGCAGCACCTGATCCTGAGGATATGTTGCTGTTTTCAGGGGAAGAACAATTCTTCTTGAACTTGGCTATTGGTGGAGGTTTTTTTATACATAGTAGTAAGCTATGTATGGAACGATGGCACACTGCTCTCATGTTGCCATGGAAACATACACAGCTTTCCTCGCTGGATGTGAGCGCTTGGTAAGAGGAGAATGTTTTCTAGCTTGGAGGAACAGTGAAAGGCATATCACTGGGGAGACGCCTCTCTCTCTCTACTTTGTGCTAAAATAGTTTGATATTATCTTTACTACAGTGTAATAATTTAACATTATTAAAGACGTCGACTTAGAACGCTCTAAATTCTAGCCTTGTTATGGGAACAGCTTGTGCAGCTTGAACGTTACAGCCTGTCTCTGGTGCCTGCTTATATCTAGGTGTTTAAAATAGTGGCTGGTTTTTATGTGCAGGTTCTCATAACTGATAAGCATTTGTCTAAGCACATGTGGATATTTTTCTTTTTAAGTTAATATAGCTTTCTCCTAAGTCATTCTACTGATCAATCGATTTAAAGTGAACCTGTACGCTCTTTTAAACTTTGGAAAGAAAAAGTTCTGCATAGAAGCGGACAACAAACTGCAACCGCTGTTAACTTTATTCTGTTAGGCCCCTTTCACGCTGGGGCGGTGGGGGCGTCGGCGGTAAAACAGCACTATTTTTAGCGCTGTTTTACCGTTGTCTTTGCAGCTGTATTCGGCCGCTAGCGGTGCGGTTTTAACCCCCGCTGGCGGCCGAAAAAGGGTTAAAACCGCTCGCATAGCGCGGCTATAGCCGCGGTATTGCCGCGCTGCCCCATTGATATCAATGGGCAGGAGCGGTTTAGAAGCGGTGAATACACCGCTCCTTCACCGCTCCAAAGATGCGGCTTGCAGGAGTTTTTTTTCTTCTCCTGCCAGCGCACCGCTTCAGTGTGAAAGCCCTCGGGCTTTCACACTGAACAAACAGCAGCGGCTGTTTCGGGTCAGTTTGCAGGCGGTATTTTTAGCGCAATAACGCCTGCAAACCCCCCCCCCCCTGTGTGAAAGGGCTCTTAACGTTATTCGTCAGAAAAGCTTCTTTTGTGCCCTTTCTGATCTAGTGTCACTTTACTGAGGCTGTACCTAAAGTTTGGGTGTGGCAATTTTACCATGGTTATGTTGGTCCAGCTTGGAGAGTACACTATATGACCAAAAGTACACGCACATGAACTTTAATGGCATCCCAATCTTAGTTTGTAGGGTTCAATATTGAGTTGGACCACCCTTTACAGCTATAACAGCTTCAACTCTTCTGGGAAGGCTGTCCACAAGGTTTAGGAGTGTGTCTATGGGAATGTTTGACCAGTCTTCCAATAGCGCATTTGTGAGGTCAGGCACTGATGTTGGACGAGAAGGCCTGGTTCGCAGTCTCCGCTCTAATATATCCCAAAGGTGTTCTATCGGGTTGCGGTCAGGACTCTGTGCAGGCCAGTCAAGTTCCTACACCGCAAACTCGCTCATCCATGTCTTTATGGACCTTTGTTTTGTGCAGTCATGTTGGAACAAGAAGGGGACATCCCCAAACTGTTCCCACAAAGTTGGGAGTATAAAATTGTCCAAAATGTCTTGTTATGCTGACGTCAAAGGAACAAAGGGGCCAAGCCCAACCCCTGAAAAACAACCCCACACCATAATCCCCCCTCCACCAAATTTGGTCCAGTGCACAAAGCAAAGTCCATAAAGACAGAGATGAGCGAGTTTGGGGTTGAGGAACTTGACCAGTCCTGACCTCAACCAGATAGAACACCTTTGGGATGAATTATGATGTTAAACGCGAGCCAGGCCTTCTTGTCCAACATCAGTGTCTGACCTCATAAATGCGCTTCTGGAAGAATGGTCAAACATTCCCATAGACACACTCCTAAACCTTGTGGACAGCCTTCCCAGAAGAGTTGAAGCTGTTATAGCTGCAATGGGTGGGCCAACTCAATATTGAACCCTACGGACTAAGACTGAGATGCCATTAAATTTCATGTGTGTAAAGGCAGGCGTCCCAATACTTTTGGTAATAAAGTGTATGTTCCAAACCTGTGTGAGTCCTATGGAATCTGGAAATCACTGTAGTAAGCACCACGATTACAGTAATCTGTACTGGCTTCCAGGTTCCATAACAAGCTGCTGCATTGTGAATACAGGAGGTCAGCATGAATGCTTAGAGCACTGTAGTAGTGGTGGCTACTACAGTTTTTGCCAGCTTCCACAGGTATTCCACAGATTTGGTACCAATGGGAAAACATCAGAATTGACACACCTAAACTTCAGCTTTAAAGGGTTTGTAAACCCTTGTGGGTTTTTTTTTTTTTTATTATTATAACAAACATGTTATACTTCCCTCCACTGTGCAGATCGTTTTGCAGAGAGTGGCCCCGATCCTCCTCCTTCTGGGGTCCCTCAGCGGTGCTGGTGGTTCCTCCCTACATCCAGTGTCCACGTTGGAGAAGCGCTCTGCTTGGTGGACACCCGTGCGGGCGCGCTCCTGAGTCCTGCATCTGTGTCCATTCACACAGAATGCAGGGGACTCGGCGCCACATCATTGGATTTGATTGACAGCAGCGGGAGCCAATGGCTGCTATCTATCCAATCAGGACATGAGACACCAGTGACCAGGTAGAGCTGATGTGCTTGTTCCTGGCCGGGGAAGGGTTGGGGTCATGTAAGTAATACGGGGGGGGGGGGGTGGGGGGGCTGCAGCACACAGGTTTTTCACCTTAATGCATAGAATGCATTAAGATGAAAAAACACGAGGGTTTACAACCCTTTTAATGAGGAGTTAAGTTCCCTGCAAAGTACCACTTGCCTGCAATGAACCCCTCGATGTCCCCGCTGGTGGCCACATCCATCCTCACCCCTCTTTTTTCCGGGGGCCGTGGACTCCGGCTCTGTGACTGGCCAGAGTCGCGTGACGTCACTCCCACGCGGGAGCCGCCAGTCACGGCCCGGGCCCTTTAGAAACAGCACTATCGTGCCCTTTCTTCAGTGCGCATGCGCAGATGACGTTGGCGCAAGCGTATATGGTAAATATCTCCTAAACTGTGCAGGTTTAGGAGATATTTTCAGTACCTACAGGTAAGCCTTATAGGCTTACCTGTAGGTACAAGTGGTGTAACAGGTTTTACAACCACTTTAAAGCTGAACTCCAGCTTTTGCTACACTTTACCTTTGCCAAGCTGGCAGGTTGCATGCTGAAAATGTTACACCCTACAAGGGTTACATGGAACAAGTTCAGAAAGGAGAACTTGGTCACAGAGCCGGAGTCCACAGCCCCCGGAAGAAAGAGGGGGGAGGGTGGATGTGGCCACCAGCAGGGACATCAAGGGCTTTGTTTGCAGGCAAGTGGCACATAACAGGCTAGTATGCGATGCATACTAGCCTATTGTGCTTTTACTTTGCAGGGAACTTAACTCCTCTTTAAAGGGGTTGTAAAGGCTCGTATTTTTTCACCTTAATGCATCCTATGCATTAAAGCGGGGTTCCACCCATCGGACCCCCCCCCCCTCCGGTGCCACAGGTATCTGGGTGCAGATACCTGTTTAATACAGGTATCTGCACCCACTCCCGGGAATAGACTCCTGCGGGAGTCACGCCCCTTCCCGCACTCCCCCGCTGTCTCCTGGGAAACACACAGGTCCCAGGAGATAGCGGGGACCATTGAGAACGCGCAGCGCGACTCGCGCATGGCAGTAGGGAACCGGGAAGTGAAGCCGCAACACTTCACTTCCTGATTCCCTCACTGAGAATGGCGGCGGCAGCACCCGGGGGACAGTTCGGTCTCAGGTGCCGACATCGCTGGACCCCGAGATAGGTGAGTGTCCTTATTTTAAGTCAGCAGCTGCATTATTCGCAGCTGCTGTCTTTTTAAAAAATTTTCGCGGGACTCCCGCTTTAAGGTGAAAAAACACCTGGCAGTCACCGGCCCACTAGCCCCCCCCCCCCCCGTTTTTACTTACCTGAGCCCCAAATTTCCTTTGAGTCCCCGCCATCTCTCTCTCTCCACGGGTTCTCGGTTCGTGATTGGATAGATTGATAGCAGCGCAGCCATTGGCTCCCGCTGCTGTCCATCAAATCCAATGACGCCGGGGCCGAGTCCTGCATTCAGCCCCTATGGACACCGAATGCTGGACTCGGGAGAGCTCCCGCAAGGTAACCCCCTCGGGAGAGCACTTCTCCAAGGGGGTTATCTAATGTGGGGAGGAGCTATAAGAGCCGCCGGTGGACCCCAGAAATGGATGTTCGGGGACACTCTGTGCAAAACAAGCTGCACAGTGGAGGTAAGTATGACATGTTTGTTATTTAAAAAAAATAAAAAAAAGATCATTTAATTTCACTTTAACTTCAGCTTGAAAAAAAAAAAATCACTTGCCATTTTAGACAGGGCTGTGCTGTGTGGTAGAGCTGTCTAAATCTCACAATTGGATGGACAGAAATTCAAATCTTTTGGCAGGTTGAGCACATTTTACTTTTTTTTTTTTTTTTTTTTCTAGGGTCAAAATGTGAACACATTTTACCAGTTTATCCAAGTTTTAGAAAATCCAGCTGAGTTTAGGAATTAGTATTTTTTCTGGGGTGTGACGGTTACTTCTTATCACATTCTTCTATAATGTACAATACCTCTGGTCTGTTGTGTGTATTGGTGAGCATGCAGTGGGTCCAGGTAGAGGGTCGTTTTTAAAGTTTGGGCAAAAAAACCCCAAAACATTATTTTTATCTTTGCGACGCCTGCACATTTCCCATGGTTTATCCCTATACAAGACTAACGACTACAGAGAAGTACCCTTTGGGCTGACAGAAATCCAGTGGCCTCCTAACTTTCTGTGTGAGCTGCCATAGTTGTTTCTGCTACTCTTTAATCCCAAGCAGAATTGGCTCTGTCAAGTTTGATTGCTGGACTACAGAAGACTTCCACATTTCATTTCCTTGTAGCATAAGGGAGGGGGGCTTTTTGTGTAGTCCAAGGAGAACTTGAGCAAGCCTGATGACACGGCTTTTGGTCAACATTTTTGGTTTTGTCTTAGCAAGGTTATGCTGAAGATAATACTGATGATGAAAGTCACTTTATCAGTTAGCAGGCAGGAGGTTTTCCTGAGTCAGTTTTTAAACCCAAACATGTCATGCTTGGCTGAGGGTGTATGTATAACAATCGCAATACATATTTAAAATGGCAACAAGTTTTAAAAACGGAGATAGTCACTATACTTGCCTTCTGTCCAGCGGCCCAAAGTCTGCAAAGGGGCTCTCGCCTGCGCTGGCATTTCTCCTCGGCTCCCTTCAAGTTCCAGTCTTTGGTCATCTTCATTGGCCAGCATGAGATGACGTAACTCCTGTGCATGTGTAGGATTTGGTTATCTGTGGCACACAGGGATGCTGGCCATCCGACTGAGGACATTTTTGTATTTTTAAGTTGCATCAAAAGCTTGTTCCGGTTATTTTTTAGCATTTTAATAGTGCTGTGGTATTTTTTTTTTCTTGACTTGAAAGGGGATGTGTGTTGTTTTTTTTTTTTTTGTCTAGTTTTATTTTTATTATTTTGTGTTGTCTTGTTCATTTTATTATTTATAAAGCATATAGCCTAGTACATCTCCTTGACATCTTCTGCTTCAAAAATTACAATGAAATGAATAATACTGAGTACCATTTTACTAGCTAGATATGCAAACTATGAGGTACAAAATAAACCATAAAACCTCCTTCACTGCATTATCTTAGGAGATCTTTATCCTAAGGACTTATTGCTAGAAGTTTTAACCCATTGTAACCAATCAGAATCTTGTAATGCTTTTATTATAGAGGTGAATTCTGATTGGCTTCTGGGATTCACCTGTGCGCAGGGTGGATTTGATTTAAATCACTAGTAAAAAAGCTTCATTTTAAATCAACTCAATTTTTTAAATCATAATTTTTAAAGAGATTTTTAAAGAACTGTAATGTCTGTTCTGCAGCGGTTCCTCCTCTGACCCGCTATTGACTCACCGACAGTCCCATTCACTTTAATGGGGCGGCTGGTGATGCGGCAGTGACACAACAAGGTGCTAACAGGAGCTGCCATGATAGATCTGAAATGACAGGTGCTCTTTAAATGGAAGGACTTATTCTTGCTGGTAGTTAGAATCTTTAATATTTGCAAACAAAATGAAGGTTTACTACTTGGAATAATAAGCTGTCAGGTTAGTAAAACAGTGATATCAGAACCGATTCAATCATACGGTTTATAGTGTACTTAGTTTTGCAAAACAATGGGATAAAGGAATATTCCTGAACGTTGGGATTTTTTTTTATGGTTACTGTGAAATTGTGTGAATACATCAATGCAGTGCATGTTATCTCAGCTTGCAGAGCTTTGATTCATTGAATGAGTTTACCAAAAATCAAAATATTGCAGAATATACAGCCTCATGCTACAAGTAAGCTCAATTTCATGCTGAATAAACAAAATTATTAATGTATCAATAGAAAACTAACCCAACGGGTTGTATAAAAAAAATACAAAAAACTGAAAACTCCGGTCGGAGCTGCTGTATTAACGATCTGAGGTTAGTACAGTGATTTCCCCCACTGAGCTGTTGTGTTTTGACAGGGGGACAGCCCCCCACCAGAACACTCCAATCAGCACTCTCCGCCATTGACTGAGAGCGCTGATCGGGAGATAGTCGGCTGCTGGTTTTCCAGCAGGCTCGGCCGCCTTCTGTCGGACAGGGTGCCATACACACAGGCTGAATGCCAGCCGGCTTTTATTGAACCGGCCGATGTTGCCCAACATTTGGCCCGTGTGTATGGGGTTTTACCCTTTTTCAAAATACACTGATCAGTGTTGTAGGCTATATCCTGCAGCGCTGATCGAGTGGGCAGAATCCGACATGGCGGTTGTACAACCTCTCCCTGCCCTGCCCATACATGGATTGAAGTTTGTCTGGTCCCTGTTGAACATATAGACATAAATGGAGCAACACTCCTGCAGTATGGACACTAGGGGAACTCCTGTATGCCATCCATCCATCCATCCATTCCTGTCTTGTACAAATAACAATAAAGTGAGGGGATGTGTTTCTAACGTGAGGGATATCCCCATCTGGACAGTTACCACTCGAAGCAGTGTCCCCATTGGAAGGTTCCCCTGTATTCTTGTTCTGGTAGCAACTCAAAATTTTGGATTTGCCCTCCTTTTTATTCCCTGTGACAATGGTGATCAGGATACTTTGAAATAGTGAATCTTCCTACGGGGGGAGCAACTAATAAGGACCGAAGTTTTAACCCCACCCTCTCTAAAACAAAAATAAAAGGCTTTTGGCAGTTGTACATTATTTCCCAGTACTAAAGCTTCTATTTTTTCATAAAATGAGATTCTTTAGGCCAGTTTACCATAAGACAATATTTGTTTAATTTACATAATGTGCAGAAACACTTGGGCTCGGTTCACACTCAGGTGACCTGTCAGGTGATTTAGCCATCTGACAAGTCGCGCTCCATTCATTGCAATAGAACCATTCTAATCGAAGTGACTCAAGTTTCTCTGACTTAGAAAAAGGTTCCTGTACTACTTGGGGGTGACTTCGTAGCGACTTGCGTTGACTTCTATTACAGAAGTCGCTTGCAAACTTCGCTGGAGTCACCCTGTATGGGACAGCTTCAGAGTTGGACGACTTTGAAGCCACCCTAGTGTGAACCAATTAAAATTGGGAGGAAGAGGGTGGGACTTTGAGCGATATAGATGCTCTTATAGTTGGGGATGGAGGCAAGTGACCTTACCAGGCCATGGCCTCATTTAAAGTCCCAATGTTTCCCCCTCCCCTTTCCCCAATTTTTGCTAGTGTGAACCGAGACTTAAAGCTAAAAATCCAGCTTTTTATACATTTTGCATAGTTTGTTTGGGCCAGCTTGGACAAAACAAACTATGTTCCTCACTAACGTGTGAGGCCTCTGGATGTGCTGTATAAACTGTATGTAGCTGAGGCTGATAGAATACATTGCTTTCTCTACATGGCTGAGCCCCGATCAGATAGACTCTACTGTGTTCCGGGTATGAGACAGGAAGTTTAGACTCCAACCCGGAACACAGTGCGGTGTGTGCTATATGTGGCCTCAGCTACATACAGTTTATACCACACACCCAGTTCATGTTTAAAATGTGCTGTGTTTGCAAGTAAAGCCTCCAGATTGCTTTGCGCTGCTTCCCTGAACCTCCAGTCGTGAAGTGCGCAATTATAACTTCATACAAAGTTCCCTAATGACCCCTTCTTTGGGACTACATGTCCCAGGATGCCAGGGACGCCCTGTCCAGTCTGCACTGGCTGCTTGTGCATGGTGGCTCAGACAGTGCACTCATTTAGGCTTGGAGTCCCTCTGTTCCAGGAGCGTTCCTAAAAGGGGGTGCCTCCATTGGACTTTGCAAGGGAACAGAGCTACCCAATAAGAGGAAACCTTGTGCAGCGATCTTTGGAGCTGCTCAATCATGAAGAAAGGAAAGCTTTTAAAGAAGAAGCGGCAGACAAAGCAAGTGCTCAGGTCAGCTGCTATAATTAATAAAAATGTAGGGTTTAATAACGCTTTAATGCTGTGTCACTGTTGGACGGAGAGCTGTGGCTGTGTGCATTTTGAAGTGTTACATCTCTTATATAGGTCATTTATTGGAGTGAGAGAAGTGATGATTCATAGACTATTCATCAGCCAAATGCAGTCATTCTCCTCTGCACCAGCCAATCTGTGGGACTCTTCCTTTTTTCCTTCTACCTACTGTGTGTGTTTTGAAGATCTGTTTTTAGATATATCCATTGGCTTCAGAATTCATTACAACATGCTTGTGTTTATGACTCTGCACCATATGATTTATATGAAGGTATAGATCTTGCGCTAGCACATTATTATTATTATTATTATTATTATTATTATTTTTAAACTCTCAAGCATCTACACTAACCAAGTTCTGTGTGTTTGTTTTTTGTTTTTTTTAAAATGTGCCTAAACTTAATAGGGTGCTGCCATTTCTGAACTTCTGCTGAATATTCTTGTTGCCTGGCTGTTATGCTAAGGAAGATTTCTGAATGCTTACTTGATTAGGGATAGTAATTCAGATCATGCATGCCAGAGGATGGGCATGACAGCGGGTAGCTAACATTTCAAAAGTCATCAGAAGGCAGCTTCTCTTTCGCTCAGGAAAAGTTTTCTTTCAAAGGGGATTTCCATGTTCTCGAATATATTGCCTAAATAGTTTATTGCTGCCAGCTTAAAGCAGAACTAAAGCAACAAAATTGAAATTTTGAGCGCCCGGTGGGGCTGTTTGGCACAATGTGCTAGTATGCACAGCATGTACAGTGCAGCAGGCTTACCTTTGCCAGCAATCCAGTCCAGCTCTGCAATGTTGATGCACTTTGTTCATTGTCAACTCTTCCATCTTTTTTCAGTCTTCTTCTGCAGGTTCAGAGTTTTCATTCTTTTGATCAGATTGGGTTGATGTAACTCTCATGCATGTGCACGGGAATTCGTGATTGTAAAGTATCTTTTATTTCTTTTAAATAAAAAACCTGATATACTTGCCCGTTCTGTGCAATGGTTTTGCACAGAGCAGCCCCGATCCTCCTTTTTCTGGGGTCTCCCGCAGACAGGCTTCTCCTGCTTTTGAGTAACCCCCTTAGCAAGCCGCCTACTGTGAAGGTACTCCTACAAGGCTCAATCCAGAGCTGCACTGTGCATCTATTGACACACACTGTGGCTCAGCCCCACTCCTTTGTCACTGGATTTGATTGACAGCAGCCAATGGCTCCCGCTGCGGTCACTGAGTCCAGTGTGGAGGGAGAGAGAGAGCACAGCTCTGGACTAAAATCGGGCTCAGGGAAGTATTGGGGGGGGGGGGGGGCTGCAACTAAAAGGTTTTGTTTTTGTTTTTTTTGTTTTTTACCTTAATGCAGAGAATGCATTAAAGTGGATGTAAACCCTCACATATACCCAGTGAGGTGAACAGCCTTGGATGATGCACAGAGATGAAACAAATCTCCCTACATAAGTTTTACATGTAAATCTGATGTCTTCACCTTTTATATACTGTTTAGAAAGTGCATGTCCTGTTAGATTTTTGACTTCCTCATTCATAGGAGTGGATTATTACTAGACACTGTGAAGACAGCTGATTGGAGGAAAGTCGCACACACACACCCTCCCCACACATGCAGAGGTTGCCTGTGAATAGTTTAGCACACTTCTATCTCCCACACTGTTATCTCCTGTCTTGGAGATCTTGTCAAAAATGATCAGGCTAATAACAAGAACAGAGCAGGACAAAGCTAAGGGACATAGTGCTTTGATGAGAGATTTAAAAAAAACCAAAAAAAAAAAACACTACAGATGTGTCCAGCTCAAATTTCATGAATCAGGTTTACATCCACTTTAAGGTAAAAAAAAAACACCTTGTTAGAATGGCATCTCATTGCACCTACTGAGACCAGAGCCTAAATTGCTGCATGTTCTATGTGCATTACTCACTTTGCCAAATAGGCAGCAGCTCAAATATGTCTCGGTGAGCACTTTAACCCCCTAAGGAAAGTGCTTGGGAAGGAGTAAGCACTTGAAGGTGTTTTATATTTCTTTAAGCTACCAGGCCAAGTTAGTAAAGTGACTAAATCGGCAGCATTGTGGCACTGCAGTAATGCTTAGAGTTTTTGTAACTTCTCTTTTGTTTGAACAGGCTTACTTTGGATGCTTTTCCTATACTCCACAACTGTAATAATGGCTCAATTGCCTTTCACCCAAGTGAGCCCTCCATTGTGTCTGACTGTGGCTGTGGTAGGAATATTAATGTCTAAGGTCTTCTGAGGCAAAGATTTCAATGCTTATAGATATTCTGTCGTTTGCTGAAAAATATGTAGGTGCTATATAAATGAGAAACATAAATGATTCATTACATGGAGAAACTTTTTTTTTTTTTCCAGCACAAATACAACAAGTTTAGGTTGTAAATATTGATCACCAGCCAGATGGAAACACGGTGTTCCCTAGATGAATAGGGGAACCTAGTTTCCCATTCAGCATATTTTACTCCTTCACAAATGAAGCCTTGCATTACAAACTAATATTATATGGCCAAAAGTTTGCGCACATCTGGCCTTCACGCCTATATGAGCTTTGGTGGACATCCATTCTAAACCCACGGACAACATGAAGTTTCCTACATTTGCATATATATAACAACCTCCATTATTTTGGAGTGTGTCCATGAATTTATGTCCATTTAGCCAAAAAAAGCATTTGTGAGGTCAGGTACTAAGGGATGAGAAGAGCTGGCTCCTAATCTGTGTTTCACTTTATCTCGAAGGTGTTCAGTAGGGTTATTGTTAGGACTTTGTGCAGGCCATTCGAGTTCCTCCAGACCAAACTCCTCAAGCCATGTCTTTATGGAGCTGACTTTGTGCACAGGAGCACAGTAATGCTGGAACAGAAAAGAGCCTTCACCAATGCCGGTGACCATAGGTTGGAAGAGCACAGTGGTTTGAAATGGCTGTGAGGTTCCTCTTCATACAGGCCACAGAAAGCCTGCGGTGGATGGATTTGGGATCCTTGGCCAACTGTGGGATGGGGGATCCTTGGCCAACTGTGGGATGGGGGATCCTTGGCCAACTGTGGGATGGGGGATCCTTGGCCAACTGTGGGATGGGGGATCCTTGGCCAACTGTGGGATGGGGGATCCTTGGCCAACTGTGGGATGGGGGATCCTTGGCCAACTGTGGGATGGGGGATCCTTGGCCAACTGTGGGATGGGGGATCCTTGGCCCACTGTGGGATGGGGGATCCTTGGCCAACTGTGGGATGGGGGATCCTTGGCCCACTGTGGGATGGGGGATCCTTGGCCCACTGTGGGATGGGGGATCCATGGCCCACTGTGGGATGGGGGATCCTTGGCCCACTGTGGGATGGGGGATCCTTGGCCCACTGTGGGATGGGGGATCCTTGGCCCACTGTGGGATGGGGGATCCTTGGCCCACTGTGGGATGGGGGATCCTTGGCCCACTGTGGGATGGGGGATCCTTGGCCCACTGTGGGATGGGGGATCCTTGGCCCACTGTGGGATGGGGGATCCTTGGCCCACTAAGGAACCTGGGTGTGTACTGGTGCACTACAGCAATACTTAAATAAATATCGTCCCTTGAGCTGGTTTTATTGGTTGACTTTCTTAAACCAAAATCTGATTGGCTACTATGAGTTACTGTACTTTCCATATGTGTAACTGTACTTTGTGTTGCTTTGTTACATTCCTAGGCAAAATTCAATAATATTTATGCTCATGTGCGCAAATTTGCGTATATTTGCACGTACTGATGCAAAATACTTAATGAGAACGCAGATTTTTCTATATTTATTTTTTTTACTCAAGAATACGCAGCTCTTGCTTACGCACCTGTGTGTACAGGCACATTGTAAACAGTGGGCTGCATTTAGATCAGTAAGGTGCAGTGTGCAAGAGGCCAAACAAGGTCCAAGGTCCCAACAAACATTCTAAAGTTGGGTTTCAGTCAGTTTCTCATGGCTTATGCTGCGTACACACGGGCGGACTTTTCGACCAGACGGAACAAATCCGTCGAACAATCCGACCGTGTGTGGGCTTCATCGGACCTGCAGCAGACTTTTTCGGTCGAAAATCAGACGGACTTTAGATTTGGAACATGTTTCAAATCTTTCCGACGGACTCGAGTCCGGTCGAAAAATCTGCTCGTCTGTATGCTAGTCCGACAGACAAAAACCAACGCTACGGCAGCTATTGGCTACTGGCTATAAACTTCCTTATTTTAGTCCTGTATACGTCATCACGTACAAATCCGTCGGACTTTGGTGTAATCGTGTGTAGGCAAGTCCGTTCGTTCGAAAGTCCGTCGAACCTTTGCCGGAAAGTCCGCCCATGTGTACGCGGCATTAGAAACGCTTGCTGTGTGTTTTATGATAGAGATCTATCTGGTAGGCAAGAGTATGGTGCAAAAAGTAATAGAATTAGAAGCAAAGATTTCCGTGCATCTGTTGTAAGCTTTCAGGGCCAATCACATCCATCTATTTGATGCATGTACTATTTTTGGCAGCTCAACGCAGTTCCGTCAGCAGATGCTTTGGGGTGCAATTGAATAGCTCTGTATAACCGCACTGCTGTAACATGCACGTCACCGCAAATAGATGTGTAAAGTAGCCCTGAAGATGAATTTCTCCACAATGCTGAACAGCTACAGAGGTGAATAATAATAGTTTTTTTTGTTGTTTTTTGCATTTTCTGAATATGTAAATCATTTTATGTATAGTGTGGTCGCAGGTTTACTTTAGTGTCTTAATGGAGTTTTTAGTTATTTACTGTACTGTCTGGTTGAAAATGGTACTACATTCTAGCATTATTTAGTTCACTGCTTCCCGTAGTGCTTACAGTGGATCTTCTATGGATTGTAGACATGGATTCATTTTAACTGTATTCTACATGAGAGCCAAGAGGACAGTCTGAGCCGTCGGGCAGCTTATGTAGCTCTGTGAACTGTATGATTCAAGTAAATTGAAATTGACAAAGCAAAATGATTTGTATGTTTATCAAGTTCATGGAGAGTACATTGTATTGTTTTGGCATCCATAAACGCACGCAAGCATAATGTCACCGTAGGTAACGAGATCGAACTTTAAAAGGAAGTTTATTTGTAAATAATTGTATTCCTCATTGTGATACAGTATACCCTAAATACTTTCTTCCCTTTTTTACAGTGTTGCGGTTTGCTGCTGGACTCTCCCCTCCATTCGCAGGATATGAGACTTGAAAGAAGACGATGCATACAGGTAGGTACAAGCACTTTCTAGAGCTAGCTACACATTGATGGATGTACCCGCTGTCACATTTTGGATTCAATTTCCGGTTGTGCTTTGCACAAGCTAAACCTTGTAGTGTTCTGAACCTTTTGGAAACAAACATTCAAACCCTCAAGCAGTTCACCAAAACTTGCAAATGTAGTTCCTCAACATGTATTCCATTACATGTCAGGTAAGCTGTATCATGTTGTGCCTGGTTGGTGCTGTTTGTCTCTATTTTTACCAGTGCAGATGACTAAAAAGCCAACAAACGTTTTACAACCAAGTGGATCCTTCCTTTTTTTTTTTTTTTTTATGTTGTCTGCCATGGTCAGGCTAATAAAATTGTTCAAACTCCATGCATGGTAAAACTCTGATCCTGTCAAACGGTTTTGTGTATTTTTTTGACCTCCTCAAAAAAGTTTTAATTGTTTTATCCTTTATTATAGTAGATACTATATTAGATATATTAGCTATTATTTATTATTATTTTTTAACCAGCTGTTGACAGCTGTGTTCTACATATGCCTAGGAAAAAACTTTATTGGGCGTCATTTACACGCTCGTAAAAATGTTGCTGATTTTATTACGCATGTAAATGTGTAAATACAGCAGCTGCTGGGAGAAGAAAAAAAAAAATCTGAGCTGATAATTTTTATATTGAGGCCCCTTTCACACTTGTACGACGTGAAAGTTGCACGCCTTTGATGCGACTTGAAGCAATGCCTGTGTAATCTTGAGGTCTATGGACCCCCAAGTCGGACCAAAGTAGTGGAGGAACTACTTTTGAAGTCGCACAGATATGAACAGTACTCGTTAAAAATCTTGTCATGCGACTTTTTAGTCCCAAGTTGCAGGACAAGTCGCACAAGTGTGAAAGGGGCCTTTTAAACGCTGTTCACACTGGAAAAAAAAAACAAAGTAACATTGTTACTTTTGTATTTACTTAGGTCTGGTTCACTCCTATGCAGTTTGCTTTTGATCTGTTTCTGTGGTGCGTTTTGCAACCCTCTCATGCGTTTTACACATGTTTTTTGATGCGTTTTGTATTTAACTTTTTAAAGGGGAAATGTTTTTGTTAGGCAGTTAAAAAAGAGGCATCAAAAACGCACTACATGCGTGTCCATTGAAGTCGAACCAAAATCGCGTTGGGTTGCGTTTTAAAAAAGTTCCTGACCCTTTCCAAAACCACAGTGGCTGAAAAACACATAGATGTGAATGTGTCCCATAGGGTACCATGTTAAATGAACTGTAGTGCGTTTTGCATTTTGAAGAAAAAAAAAAAATGCATAGGTGTGAACCAGGTCTTGGTTTCAAAAACATTTTAGGACTTGATGTGCCCCCCTCCCTCTCTAAATGCTTCCCTCACTCCTGGATTGATCCAGCACTGTGCCCGGCTGCAGTCTTCTCTCCCCTCTCCCTCTTCACACAGGAACTGACAGGCAGCAGCGGGAGACATTGGCTGCTGCTGTCAGTCTGAATCAGTGAGGAGGGAGTGGGGGATGGGGCCGAGCTGCACTGTGTGTGTCGGTAGATGCACACAGCCTGGCTCAGGATTGAGCCTACATAAGTGCCTCCATAGCAAACAGAAGAGGAGCTTGGAGGACCGGCGGGGGGATCCCAGAATTAGGAGATTTGGGTTGCTCTACCATTGCACAGAGCAGGTAAGTATATCATGTTTGTTATTTTAGGGGGGGAAAAAACGTTCGTATCACTTTAAGGCTTAGTAATTAAAGTGGTTCTAAAGTATTATTTTTTTTTTTGTTTAAAAATAATAAACATGTTCTAGTTACCTGCTCTATGCAGTGGTTTTGCACTAAGCAGCCCCGATCCTTCTCAGCTCCTCTGCTGGCACTCCTGACCCTCCTTCCTGCCCAGTGCCCCCACAGCAAGCTGCTTGCTATGGGGGCGCCTGAGCCGCTGTTCTGTGTGTCCATTCAGACATGGAGCTGTGGCTCAGCCCCACCCCCTCTTTCTCCTCATTAGCTTATTAACTTTGACAGCAGTGGCCCCCGCTGCTGTGTCTCAGCCAATTAGAAAGAAGAGTCCCTGGACTTCGTGGCTCTCGTGCAATGTCGCTGGCTTAGGAAAGTATTAGGGGGGCTGCTGCACACAGGTGTTTTATCTTATTGCGTAGAATGTATTAAGATAAAAAATCTGCCTTTAGAACCACTTTAACTTCTCCCTCTAGCTATTATTTTCCTATTGACTTTTATGTATCGGTGTTGTCTTTACACCAGCCTTATAGAGATGCTCCAAAAAAATCTGTTTGTGTCTTGATGTGAACATTATTACATGCATAGTGATGAATGTTACTCGCAACTGTTTGTTGTTCTTATATTATAGTAACCTAACTTTTTGGGAAGTTTTAGTATTTGTTTTATTTCCACTTTGTTACTCTAAAGTGGTTTAGCTCTTTTTAATATGGAGGGGCTGATGATTCTTTGGGGTTTTTTTTTGTTTTTCTTGTGCTATGAGCTTTGGTGAAAAGAAAAAAAAATTAACATGTTAGGTTTTGTTGTTGATCATGAACAGTGAGGCTTTGTGTGTTGGCTTTTATAGCATGCCTAAGCTTATATGAAGATGAACTGTGTATGCGTCATAGTTTTTTGTTTATTATTTTATTTTTATATTTTTTTTTTTGTTAATGCTCTGGTTGGGTTGACGTTTTAATGTGGAACATTTCATTGTTAGTTTTTGAGGCTGTGTACGTTTGCTTTCATAGCATGTCTAAGCTTATAGGAAGGTAAACTGTATGTGTCATAGTTTTTTTTTTTTTTTTGGGTTTATTTGCAATTCTAATTTGGTTGGGTTAAAGTCTAATGTGGTACATTTTTATTGACAGTCTGACATGTCTGTGTTATCTTAAAATATATCTAATGCTTGATACCCCCTCCTCCCTTTTTTTTTTTTTCCATCTGCTATCTGTGTGTAATTTTGAGCGATTTCCCCATTACCTCCTGTCTGAAAGGAAATCTCTCCAAAGTGAGGCAAATCCCCTCTCACTAAAAAACAAGTACCCCCATTGGAGGATTTCCTTTCTATTCTTGTTCTGGTGATAAGTTTGGATTTTCCCATCACTTTCAATCTCGGTAATGGGAAATAATAGTGTATTTACCTAGCAAGGACACAGACATCCAACACCATAACCCTCCTTCCCTAGGGCCTCATGTGCACTGGACGCTTTAACAGGGCTGTTAGGGGTGTCTGGCGTGTTTTTTTTTTTTTTTTTTTTTTTTTTTTGCCTCAAAAAAAAACCCCACAGCCAGTGCATCCAGGAGCAGCAGCGTTTTGACAGAAAAAAACCCTTGATTTCAGTGGCCAGAATTAATTATTATTTTGGCCAATGAAATAAATTAACGTGGCCAAATACGTTACATGCGTATACAAATGTGGTGTTTTTTTTTTTTTTGTCAAAACGCTGCTGCCAGGAGGAAAAGGGACTAGGAGAGTTAGCAAAACGTCCAGTGTGCATAAGCCCACCCCCGCCCCCCAATAAATACAAATTATATATCACATTTTGAACATGTTACTGAACCCACAACAGTAAAATCTGTCTGTATATGCAGTAAAGAATGCTTGTTACTCACTGGAATCTAAGGGGTTAATCCTCTAGATGTGTAAAGGCTGTTTGATCCTGTCTTCTCTGATCCTCCCCTTCTTCCAGTGTCCCTAATCCATCTGCTGATAATACAGAGCCTTTGGAGTCATTCTGCACATGCACAGTTTGAGTATTACTAGAGTTTTTATTTAATTTTTGGGGAGGGTGCATGTGATCAGCACAGGGCCAATCGGCACTGTCAAGACAGAGGGTCAGGGGTCATGCCATCTCATAGGTCAGTCAGAGCAGAAATGAAAACCGCACCTACAAGCTTTAACCAGACACTTATAGAAGTCACAAGACTGCTATATACTGCTCATGAGAAAATGTATTTAGCAGTTTATATTTACAAAAATAATTGCATTTCTATGTTCTGCGTGAGACCAGATATAGTGAATGCAGGCTCCTGGGTTTAGTAACACTTTAAAGTTGAAAAAAAAATTCAAGAAAGTAGCCCCTGTGCATTTACAGCTGGTACCAAACTCCACCAAACTTCTTTTTCTTTTTTTTTTCTTTTTTTTTTTTTGTTTTTATTGTGGCAATGGAATCTTTGTTGTCCTGGTACCTTCTGGTTACATAACAGCTTTGGTTCTTAGAAGTCCCTAGCTTATATTAGCCTGTCCTTTTCATTAAAGGGTAACTTCACTTTTGTAGGGGGGAAAAAAATTAGCAAATAAAATAATCTATAGCATATACAATTTGCTATATAAGTCATATTGTAATTAAAGGTTATTAAAAAATTACCTTTCCTTTTTTTATCTGCAGCTCTGTAGTTTTCTGTAAGACCCCTTTCACACTGAGACGCTTTTCAAGTGTTTAAGCGGTAGAATAACACCTACAGAGCGACCCTCATGCCTCCCCAGTGTGAATATCTGAGTGATTTCACACTGGATCTGTGCGTTTGCGAGACGGGAAAAAAAGTCCTGCAAGTAGCATCTTTGGGGCGGTGTATAAAACGCACCCCCTGCCCCCCACCCTATGTGAATCTGTATGAGGTAAAAAAAGTGTCAAAAATAAAACACATTACACATTTTTAAAGTAATTTATTAAGGAGCTCCGTCGTCTCTTCCGATCTTTTCTCCCCTCTCCGGCTCTTCTGCCTCCTTCGCTGACATCTTCTGCCTCCTCTTCCCCATCCCCTCTCCGCTGATGTCTTCTAGACCTCTCCGGTTCTTCTCCCTCTGCTGGGTCTTTTACGCTATCTTCTCGCTCTTTTGCTGGGTCTTCGCTGTCTTCTTCCTCTTTTGCTGGGTCTTCGCTGTCTTATTCCTCTTTTGCTGGGTTTTCTCCGCTGTCTTATTCCTCTTTTGCTGGGTTTTCTCCGCTGTCTTCTCCCTCTGTTCTTCTTCTTCCGATGTTGACTCGACAATTTCTCCTGCTCTAATGCCGGGTGCGCAGTGTGCCACTACTTTATTGGCATGGGGCGGGGTCACCATGTGATGTCATCTGGAGGCCCCACCCCTTATGTCTTCACCGCTCGGGCATGATGGGCAGTGATGTCATAAGGGGCGGGCCTTGGGTGACCCCACCCCATGCCATTATAAGTAGTGACACAGCGCGCACCCGGCATTAGAGCGGGAGAGAGCGTTGAGTCAACATCGGAAGAACAGAGGAAGAAGACCCAGCAAAAGAGCGAGAAGATAGCAGAGAAGAGCTGGCAGAGGCAGAAGACATCAATGGAGGCAGAAGAGCCGGAGAGGGGAGAAGAGATCGGAAGAGACGACGGAGCTGCCTTAATAAATTACTTTAAAAATGTGTAATATGTTTTATTTTTGACACTTTTTTTTAAGGTGAATGGGTAGGGGTACAATGTACCCCATACTCATTCACATAGGGTGGGGGACCAGGATCTTCCAGATTCTGATAAGCCCCCTGCCTGCAGACCCCGACAACCAATGGCCAGGGTTGTCGGGAAGAGGCCTTTGTCCTCATCAACATGGGGACAAGGTGCTTTGAGGTGAGGGGCACTCATCCCCACCCCCTTTCCTGACTTGTCGAGCTGTGTGCTCGGATAAGGGTCTGGTATGGATTTCGGGGGGACCCCACGCCGTTTTTTCGTGGGGTTCCCCTGTGAATCCATACCAGACCAAAGGGCTTGGTATGCTCTTGGAGGGGGAACCCATGCCGTGTTTTTTGTGTGGAGTTCCCCCTAAAGGTTCATGCCAGACTCAGTGCCTGGTATTGTCGGGGATCAAAGTCCGATCCCTGTTCATTGATTTCAGACGCATGTCGGAACTTTAAGTTGCCGGACAAAGTCGGATCCAAAGTGGTACAACTGTCATGTCGGACCAGTGTGAACCCGGCCTAAATCTAAATGTAGTCTTTGTTTATTATCTAAGGAAGTGAATTTGCCTTCTAGGCAACACAGATTCCTATTATATGTTTCAGTTTTGTCGGCTATTATTGCTGCTTGGGCTGAACAAGTTCTTTTTTGCTGCAATGCAATGGTGAACAAGTTAACATTTCTTGGCTGTGTGTACATTATTAATCTGTTCATTTTTACACCAAACTGAAAATGTGTCTGTGGCAAGCTCCCTCCCACCCTTGCATCTGTCACACATGGAGCCTCAGCTTCAATTTTGACTGGCAAATTTGGATATGTGAGCACTGAAATCTGTTTCTTTTGTATGTCAGGTTGCTGCGAGAGGTTCTGCTCAGAAATGCAACTTACATTGAAATCCTTTGTTGGTTATCAACATTTAATTTAAAGCTGAACTCCGGGCAGACATAAAAGTCACAAATGAATGCGGCACAGTATTTATTAATACATCCTCGTTATATGTATTTTAAATGCAAGGGCTGTAAGTATCTGAATTCAACCTTGTATCAGCCTTTTGCTGCCCTTGTATAGCAGAGCTTAGACTGGCAAAAGAAGAAGCAGCACAAAAAGCCAGTCAGCTGTGCTGATATGCTAACAAAGGGCATGCTGGTAGGAGGAGAGAGCAGAGTGATCAGCTCATCAGTCTATTGCTTCTCCTTCAATGTCCAGCCACAGACTGAGGGGGGGACAAGGCCTGTAAGTGTAACTAAAATGCAAAAGAGAAGTAGGTCTCTTCCCTGCCATACAGGGTTGTGTAAATGTTGACTGCATGGACAGAAATTCAAATCCTTGGGCAGGTAAACCAGCTTCTTCTTCTTTCTTCTTTCTTCTTTTTCTTCTTTCTTTTTCTTCTTTCTTTTTCTTCTTTCTTTTTCTTCTTTCTTTTTCTTCTTTCTTTTTCTTCTTTCTTTTTCTTCTTTCTTTTTCTTCTTTCTTTTTCTTCTTTTTCTTCTTTCTTTTTCTCCTTTCTCTTCTTTCTTTTTCTTCTTTCTCTTCTTTCTTTTTCTTCTTTCTCTTCTTTCTTTTTCTTCTTTTTCTTCTTTCTTTTTCTCTTTTTTTTTTTTTTTAATGTCATTGGTTGTTTGCCGGGAGTTCAACCTTAACAGTTCAAAGTAGGTGTCTGTTGATCAGATTTTGCTTATAAGCTCATGTATTGGCAATTGGCTACTCTTGTTAGGAAACTATGTACAGTCTGGACAAACCAGTATCTATAAGAAATGGACAAAGTAATCTCGATGGACACACACCGGACAAGATACAAGTGCCTTTATTGATAAATCTGGATCATGGAATACACAAGACACTATGACAGGAACGTGCAGGAATCAGCTGACGCGTTTCACACTTACGACAAGTGCTTACTCCTAGCTGGAGCTGCAGCTGGTGACTATATACAGGTTCAGATATGATCAGGGTGGATTTGATTTAAATCTGTTCCCCTGAGTCTGGCTGCAGCCATTTTAACTGTGGGCAGCTGAAGCTGCTGCCTGTTCACTTCCTGGATTTACACAGGCACACCTCCAGCTTTGCAGCTCTCATTGGCCCTCCTATGACTCATCCCCCCCCTCCCTTCCTGGCAAACGCTCATGAGAGAGAGAGCTGTGGATGATGTCATAAGCCTAGGCTTTTTACCAGACAAGAAACAGGAAGTGGGCTGTATAAGGTATTTACTGGCAGAAAAAAAATGTTTTACTATCCAAAGTTAAAAGAACAAGAGCAGAAGATTTAATAGATGGAAAGATGAAAAAAATTTACTGAAGTTCCGCTTTAAATGGAAGGACTTATTCTTGCTGGTAGTTGGAATCTTTATTATTTCCAAACAATATGAAGGTCTCCTATTTAGAATATTAAGCTGCCAGGTTAGGAAATATTCCCAAACTGGGTCTCTTTTACGGCCTGCTGCCATTTTGCTCCTCAAGGGAGGAATAAAGCACTTCAAGCACTGTGCAGAAAAATCACAAGATTTATAAGCTGCTTAGAAGGCTTCACTTTCATTTTTACTGCTTTCCCTTCCTTTTCACACTTGGATCTTGGTACAGATGCATTTCTCTTCAAACTATCATACAGTTTGTAGTGTACATAGATTTGCAAAACAATTTGATACAGGAATATTCCTGACCTTTGTTTTATCTCATGGTTACTGTGAAATTGTGTGAACTCATCAATGCAGTGCATGTTATCTCAGCTTGCAGAGCTTGGATTCATTGAATGTGTTTACCAAAATTGTAAATATTGCAGAATATACAGCCTCGTGCTACATAACTAAGCTCCATTTCATGCTGAATAAACTAAATTATTAATGCATCTTAAATAGAAAACTGTATATCTTTAGATTAGATTTTTACTCCAAAAGCACTTTATTAAAATAAATTTGATAAAAATCAAAGAAATCTGATTTTAAATCAAAACAATCGGATAGCTGACTGCCCTTGTCGATCGATCTATAGCAAGAAGATCGGTCTGGTAGATTTTTCCAGTTGATTGGTATTGTTCCTTGAAGATGCTGCTGATAGTGGGAGGGTTTGCTTAATGCCTAGACTCGGGCACACAGGCAGTGGCGGTGTTCATGTCCAGTTACTTCCTTCTTCAGAGTTAAACTGTCTGTCTGGTAAAAGTATCAACTGTTGGTTCCTCATTTCTTTCATAAGAAGATATTGCTTGTTCAGACTTGCTTTGTTCTCTGAAAAGCGATCTGCATTTGAATCGCATTTAAGAGAGCATTTGACGGGCGCTGTATCTCCTCCGTACTGCCTGCTTTAACCCCTTGAATCCCGCACAAGGGCGCCACATCCACGTGCATTGTATTCAGCTTCTGGGTACTTACAGAGCAGCCCCATTAACTTGAATGGGGCTATTCTGTAAGCACCCAGCAGCGAGCGGGCACTATGCTTGACCAAAGCAACGAGGTATAATTCCTGACACACAGCAAAATTTGTGTCCATGGCGTGTGTACACCCCCGACCGCTGCCTCTGCAGCTAAAGGGGGGAGTGCTTTGGGGAGCTTAAACGCATCTCAACCGTGGGGTTTTACCTTTCTGCAACCAGTAGTAGGAACCAACCCTATGGTGGACTGAATAGGCAGAGGGGCCCATATGTTCCCTCAGCACCTGTCAATACAGGTCTAAGAAAACACGTTACACAGCTTTTGCAGAACATGTATGGTTTAAGGCCCCGTTCACATCCTCATGTAGCAGGAACGAGCATTCCCACTATGAGGTTTTGTTAAACCGTTTGCACACGATATTGTGTGTCACGTGGGGCCAACCCATTCACTTGAATGGACTGCTCTATGCGCTTTGCCACCCTAAAAGAAGCTCATGCTCCTTTTCTTGGGACAAGCTTCATGCGATCTTTGAAAGGCACGGATTGCTGTGTGACCATCACCGCAGAATCGCATTGTGTTTGGGGTGTCTTTAGGGGATAATGGCACACAAGCTCACATTGTGCAGCGATCCCCATGAGATTTGGAAACGCTGGCAGAATCACAGCGATTTTGTGGGCTATTTCAAATTGTGCCGTGTTAATGGAGCCTAATTCTCTGTTGGGTTGGCTTAGAATGGATAATTGTTCCACAACCTGAATGCTGTTTATAAAGGGGGGGGGGGGGGGGGGGTGTAATCAAATGGCTTCTACAACTCTACAGCAAACTGAGTTCATTTCCCAGCTTTGCTGTTGTAAAGCGATTTATTGCACTGGTTATGGAGCTGTCCAGTTTTGGCACTTTTGTAAGACACTTGTTTATATATTGCAGCAATCCTCTTTAGTTTGTCATAGAAAGATTGTAATACCTGTCAGTCTTCTGGAAATGTTAATTTTTCTCTGGAAGGTGAGCACTCTCAACTGGTATACTTTCCAAGCCTCATACTTCAGGACTCTGTGTACAGACATTCAATTCATTCATTGAGCCTGCCTTTGGGAAACAGAGATTGTCCTTGGGGACATAGGTAGTAGTTGTTTGAAGAGTTTTCAGTGGATTTTATCATCAGAAAAGAGGAATTACTTGAGACTAAATGTTCAAGTAGCCAATAGTAGTATCTTTCTTTCAACGCCAAACGGGTTGGATAAAAATCAATGATGTATAAAAAAAAAAATCCTATTTTTTTTTATTTTTAATTTGGATTTTTTTTATTTTTATCAAATTTATTTTAATAAAATGCTTTTGGAGTTAAAATCTATTTAAAAGATATAGTTTTCTATTTAAGATGCATTAATAATTTAGTTTATTCAGCGTGAAATGGAGCTTGGTTATGTAGCATGAGACGGTATATTCTGCAATATTTACATTTTTGGTAAACTCATATAATGAATGCAAACTGAGATAACATGCACTGCATTGATGCATTCACACAAATTCACAGTAACCATGAGATAAAACAAAGTTCAGGAAAATTTCTTTATCCCATTGTTTTGCAAATCTATGTACACTAAAAACTGTATGATTGAATCGGTTCTGATATTGATTACTAACCTGACAGCTTATTATTTCAAATGGAAAACCTTCATTTTGTTTGCAAATGTTGCTGGTAGTTAGAATCTTTAATAAGTCTTTACATTTAAAAAGCACCTGTCATTTCAGATACATCATGGCAGCGCCTGTTAGCCGGCATCCACTCACCTGCTGCCGCCACGTCCGTCTCATTGAAGTGAATGGGACTGTCAGTGAGTCAACAGGACGAGCCTCTGCAGGGCAGAGATGACAGTTGCTTTTTAAAAATGATAATTTAAATAAAGCCTTTTTACTAGTGATTAAAATCATGATTTAAATCGACTTTATTTAACTAACTAGTTGCCGCCCACCCACCATCAAATGATGGCGGGGAGATGCGGCTCTCGTTCTGGGACGCCGTCATATGATGGCGTCCCAGAACGGCTGCGCCATGTTGCTAGGGTGCGGCGCGACGCGACCCCGATCTCTGTAAAGAGCCGTGGCTCTTTAACCATATGATCGACTGTGTCCAATCACAACCGGTCACATGTAAACACAGAGATGATGGTAATCGGCGCTCCTCGCCTCACTCTGACAGAGTGTGTGGCCAGGAGAGCCGATCAGCGACATCTACACATGTAATCAGGGCACTGATCATCAGTGCCCTGATTACAATAGCAACACCAGTGCCACAAATCGGTGCCCACCACTGCCAGCAATCGGTGCCCACAAGTGCCACCAATCAATGCCCCATAGTGATACCAGTCTGTGCTGGCTATCAGTCCCTCCCATTAGTGCCACCTATCAGTACCGCCTATCAGTGCCATCTATCGGTGCCCATAAATGCGACATATTAGTGCCACCTAAGCAGTGCCCACCAGTTTAGCCTATCGGTGCCCATCAGTGCCGCCTCATCAGCGCACATCAGTGAAGGAGTAAAATGACTTGATTACGAAATTTACTGACAGAAACTAAGTTAAGACCAAAAAAATTTAAAATTTTTATTTTTTTTTTTATTTTATTTTATACAAAAAAAACCAAAAAACAACAACCCAGCAGTGACTAAATACCACCAAAACAAAGCTCTATTTGTGTGAAGAAAATGATAAAAATTTAATTTGGGTAAAGTGTAGCATGACCGTGACATTGTCATTCAAAGTGTGACAGCGCTGAATCTGAAAAATGGCCTGGGCAGGAAGGGGGTGCAAGTGCCCTGTAGGCAAGTGGTTAAATCAAATCCACCCTGACGCCAAATGCACTAAAGTTTAAAGTTGCTGCCCCCCCCCAAACAAAAAGTTCAAAGTGACTGCTTTATACATGTTTTTAAATGGTTCTCTGATGTTCTGCTGCCTGCACCACTCTGCTCTCTTGAAGCGCTACCACTGCTGAAGGATCTTCTGCACCCGAACCACTTCCTGTTTATATTATATAACGAGAGTCGCTTTCAAATGATTGCAGCCGCTGATCAACAAAAGTTTTCCAGCATGTCCCTTAGACATAAGTCGACGAAGCAATGGACTTTTGTCTATCGGGGATCGCTACACACTAATAGAAATTCAGTCATTCCCTTCTGAACCGGAAGAATCCTGATCTGTCTATGGCCAGGTTTAACCTCTTTGATCTGAAGTGATTGTGGTGCTGCTCATGTGATCAGTTGTGACAAATAGCCATTTGTTGGCTTGACCATTAGGTTGAGAGCTTAAGCAAAAAATGCACAGGTTATCATTCACAGCATGCCTTAAAGCCAATCTTCACTGCATCTGAGCACCACAAACACTTTAATTCTTTTTAAATATTCAAAGCAAATTCCCCCTTCCATCCATGTCTCCATGCTTTATTTTGTCAAGAAATTACTTTGAAAAACACCCCCTAGCACTTCTGACCGTGGCCATCTTGAGTAAGGGCAAGTGATTAACCACTTGCCGACTGCTGCACGCCGATGACAGCGGTGGGCAAATGAGTGTACCTGTACGTCCCCTTTAATTGGCAGGGCTAGTGGTGCGCGCCCGCCGCGTACAGCGTGGCCGTGCCCGCGGGTCCAGCGGACTCTATGTCCGCCGGTGTCCCGCGATCGTGTTACAGACAGGCAGAACAGGGAGATGCCTATGTAAACAATGCATTTCCCTGTTCTGCCTAGTGACATTACAGGGATCTACTGCTCCCTGTCATCGGGAGCAGTGATCGCTGTCATGTCAGTGGAAGCCCATCCCCCCCCCCCCCCACCAGTTAGAATCACCCCCTAGGACACACTTAACCCCTTGATCGCCCCCTAGTGTTTAACCCCTTCCCTGCCAGTGTAATTTACACAATAATCGGTGCATTTTTATAGCACTGATCGCTGTATAAATGACAATGGTCCCAAAATAGTGTCAAGTGTCTGTCCGCCATAATGTTGCAGTCACAATAAAAATCACAGATCGCCGCCATTACTACTAAAAAAAAAAAATTATAAAAATTCCATAAATCTATCCCCTATTTTGTAGACGCTATAACTTTTGCGCAAACCAATCGATATAGGCTTATTACGAATTTTTTTTTTTTTTTTTACCAAAAATATGTAGAAGAATACAAATCAGCCTAAACTGAGAAAAAAAAACACATTTTTTTCAATATTTTTTGGGGATATTTATTATAGCAAAAAGTAAAAAATATTGCTTTTTTTTTTTTTTTTTTTCAATTGTCGCTCTTCTTTTGTTTATAGCGCAAAAAATAAAAACCGCAGAAGTGATCAAATACCACCAAAAGAAAGCTCTATTTGTGGGAAAAAAGGGACATCAATTTTGTTTTGGTGTAACGTCGCACGACCGCGCAATTGTCAGTTAAAGCGACGCAGTGCCGAATCGCAAAAAGTGCTCTGGTCAGGAAGGGGTAAAATCTTCCGCGGTTGAAACGGTTAATGTAGCATTCACTTCCTGGAATCCATCTGCCCTTAGCGCAAGCATGGATGCAGGAGAGCGTGCTTTCCTGAGAAAACCCCTCCTCCACTCCTGAAGACTCCTGGGATGTATGACATAATTTGCCTAGGCAAGAAGCCAGAAAGTAACTAACTGAAGAAATGTAAAAAAAAAAAAAAAAAGTTTCAAAAAAGTAACTATGTTATTCTTTCCTATCTATTTACTAATTGTAGCAGCGTGAGGAATAAAAAGAATAATCAATGTTGATTGGAAGAGTGAGTGATTTGTTTTGTGAGATGGTTGAATTGATGGTTTTGGTTGTGCTTTAAAGCCAAGCTCCAACTTTATCTTTTTTTCTTTTTTTTTTTTTTACAGTTCAGGCTCCTCTCCTGAATTTGCTTACTCTGATTTTAGATTTACTAAAACTGGAGCATTCAGAATCCTGGTGCAGCTGTGCATGGTAGCCAATCAGCTTCTAACTTCAACTTGTTCAATTAAGCTTTGGCAATAAAACCTGGAAGCTGATTGGTTTCTCTGCAGAGCTGCACCAGATTTTGCATGACCCAATTTTAGTAAATCTCTCCCATAGTGAGCTTCTCCCAGTGTGCATTAGAAACTGCAGTCAGATAGAGCCTGCCTCATTTCTGACTGGAGGACATCCAGTATTATTGAACTCTGCCCCTAGCCCGCCCCTTCAATCATAGAGGCTCAGCATCACATGTGGGTGTTATCTAGGGTGATCTTCATGCGTAAACAGTCTGCCTAGCAACACCCACTTCCCCAGACTGACACCCATCCATCAAGGCGTTTTCATATATTTTACATGACCGTTTTCAAGAGCCAGCCTATACTGCTTGCGTTAGGACTGAGGGCTGTTGAGAAGAGTACTGAGTCAAGGTGCTCTGATGTTTCCAGAAAGCTGAAAACAACGTTTTATAGGCCCCCGATTTTCAGCTTTACCTTGATAGCATTTACAAAATGCTGGTTTTTAAGTTATTGTCCTCCCTGACACATTTCCAACTTGCTTTTAGTTTTCTTAGTCACTTGAGAAAAGTAAAACGAGACTTTCTTGGAATTGTTAGACAGATGAAGAGTTATCCTTTGACAATGTATGTAACATCATTCAAGTGCATGGCGTGTTGTGGTGTTTAGTTATAGTGTCAACATTGGCTCATAAGAACAAGAACAGCAAGATCTAGTTTTCCCGAGCATAATGTTACAACTTACTGTATCTAGGTCAGTAGGTACAGCCCGACCAAAGCATCGTTTTTCAGAGGACAACAGGTCATATGTATGTGGAATGACACACAAATATGTAAAAAGACTCCTGGGAATGGAAAGAATTTGTGACTCAAAGGAGTGAGCTTATCAAATGCACAATCATACCACATAAAGTGTAATAGTAAGTGCAGGTGATAAGTATTCTGTTACATTGCAACAGGATTACATAAATAAACACAAGTAGGTCTTTAAAGTGGTTGTAAACCTCAGTCCTGTACTTGTACCTATAGGTAAGCCTATAATTAGGCTTACCTATAGGTACTGTAAATATCTCCTAAACGTGCGCTTTTTAGATGATAGTTACTAATATATACAACAGATGACATAATCGGCGCATGCGCTCAAAAGGAATGGCCACCCGGGTCGTTCCTTCAGAATCCTGTGCCTTAAATGATGGCTTCCCCCCGTGCATGCGCAGGAGTGATGTCAACGCAGCTCTGGCTAGTCACACAGCCGGAGTTCGCAGACAAATTGTCTAGATTGGCAGCTGCCTCCAGCCATCGCATCGCTGGAGTACTTTGTTTTCAGGTAAGTTTCACATAAGGTGCTAGTATGCGATGCGTACATTATTCCTTTACCGTGCAGGTCTGAAAAAAAAAAAGAAAAAGCAAGCCGAGGGCAAAGGACTAGTCACCAATATGGTCTTGTGGGCTTCCTGCAGCAGATCTTTTCCTTACTACTGACTCAGCGTGTCTTGTTATTCATGCTTTATGTGGAGGTGGCCATTTTGGTAGAGGAGAGGGCTTTGCTCATGTCAGAGCCAACCCCCTGATTTGGGGGAATGATCAAAGAAGACAAGAGAGGTGGAGGAAGTACAGATCCACAGAATAAAGCTGAAGCAGGTAGATTCTTGCACTGCAGGACCTCAGCTGCCACTTCCTCTCCAGCAAAGAGAACAGTATGCACAATAGTAGTGACATCATCAAATCACACTCCAAATCTTGGTGAGACTAGCATCCGTACCCTAAATAATTGCACACTGCAGATATATATAGCTGAGGCTGCAAAATGTAATATTTTCAGGTTACTGCATTAATAGTGTTGCTAAAGGCAAAACTCACCCCCCACTTTTTTAGATAGCAAAAAAGGGGGTCCTTTTAATCTGTCTTCCATTGAGAGATTTCCCTTCACTTCCTGTCCCATAGTCAAAACGGGAAGTGAGAGGAAATTCCTCCAAAGTAAGGTATTCCCAGGGTGTCACCAGAACTGGTGTCCCCTTTGGAAGCTTTTTCTTTTCTATTAATGTTTTGATGTCAACACAAAGTTTGGGATTTTCTTTTAATTTCAATGATAACAACAAATAGAGAAGGTGAATCTCACCAGCGGGGGCACAGACAGCAATAAAACCTGAGAGAGGTTCTAATCCATCTCCACTCTATCCAAAACCAAAGAATGATTAGAGACCCTGTCAGGTTTTTACTGCTATCTGGTTCTGCATTGGATGGAATTCCTCTTTCTTTCTGTCACGGTGGCATATTTTACGAGACAGAAAGTAAGAGAATCTCTAAACAGGAAGTATTGAAGAGAGAGAGAGAGAGAGCCTGGTGACTAGTGTTCTTCAATGGCTGCTTTCTTATTTCCCTTTCGTTTTAAATGTGTGGGACAGATGAAGGATGGGGTTAAGGGTGAGAGGTATGTTTTTCTTCTCTTGTGTTCAATAACGGACTCAGCTCTTCTTAATGTTGACCATTGGGATATAGCTCCACCTACAGGAGTAGGACACTAGACAGAAAAAGAACTGCCTATGGGCAGTCCTAGCTAGTATAACCCCCCCCCCCCAATAGACTGCTTTGTTTTTCTGCTCAGTGTTCGAGTATAACTTAGAGCCCTTTCACACCGGGGCGTTGGTGGTAAAGCTCTGCTATTTTTAGTGGCGCTTTACCGTCGTTTTAGCGGCGCTTTTTCGGCCGCTAGTAGGGCACTTTTAGCCCCCGCTAGTGGCTGAAAAAGGGTTAAAAGCGACTGCAAATTGCCGCTTCTGCGCTGCTGCCCATTGATTTCTATGGGCAGGGGCACGTTAGAAGCAGTGTATACACCACTCCCAAAGTGCCTCAAAGATGCTGCTTGCAGAACTTTTTTTTTTACGTCCTGCCAGCGCACCGCTCCAGTGTAAACGCCCTCGAGCTTTCACATTGGAGTGACAGGAGAGGCGCTTTGCAGGCGCTATTTTTAGCATTATAGCGCCTGTAAAGTGCCTCAGTGTGAAAGAGTTCTAATGGCAAAACTTTATTTTTTTTTTTGGATAGAGTGGAGATAGATTAGAACACCTGTCAGTTTTTATTGTTGTCTGGGCTTTCGTTAAGGAGATTCAACCTCTTCTATTCGTCCTGTTTACCAGTACCATTGAAAGTCACCATTTTGGGTTGTCCCCAGAAAAGTAAGAGGGGAAATCTTTCATTGGAGACACTAGTTCTGGTGACCTGGGGGGTCTCCAAAGAATTACCTTAATTTGCAGGGATTTCCTCTCGCTTCCTGTTTGACAGTGGGACAGGAAGTGAAGGGAAATCTCCAAAATGGGACAAAGATGGCGAAAAAAAAATCTGACCCGGGTTATAACCCTCCTTTGCTCTATCCAAAATGGGGGGGGGGGGGGGGGGAAATTTTTTAGTATTTTTTTTTTTGCCTTTTTAGTTCTACTTTTAGCCTAGGTTCAGATTGCTGCAGATTAGAAATCGCGCAAGTTTAGCTGAACTCGCACAATTTAAACCCGGCAATGCAGTCCGACTTCGGGGGCAATTTGACAGACAGCTGTGTTCCTGCACAGATGTCTATACAAAATCCCCCCGAAGTCGTCAAAAGTAGTACAGGATCTACTTTTGGGAACTGATGCCGTTCCGCACCCATTTGGGCGGTGCCATTTCCGGCAATAACCACCGATTTGGCATGCGTTTTTCATTGTCAAATCGCATGCCAAATCGGACCAATGTGAACCTAGGCTTAAGGAGTAATGATCTAGTTCTCTGCTGGGACCTTTTTTTTGGTTTCTTGTTTTTGATGCAGAAAACGCAGCACTCTCGGCACTTCCTTGTACTTAAAGGAAATTATAAAAAGGGGCAACACCAGCACTCTTTATTATACTCTCTGTACTAAATTTTAGAGGGGGAACTTTTTCTTACCATTAACTATACAACATTGCTTTTTATTTAATTCATTTGCATTGCACAGCATATTTATCCTCGGCTCTTGGGAGAATACATCGAACCATTCACATCAGTCTGTTCCCAAACGAGTAGTCCCAGGGTCCCTTCAACAGTCCTACACTGCTGAACCACTTTGGATGGAAGCCAATTAGGAGGGTGTTTTTGGATGGTCAGAAGAAGCTTCCATAGAGTTTGGTGAATACTTCACGCAGATAATATTTTTCAGAAGAATAGAATCAAGGAACCTAGAACAGCAGGGCAAAAGTACTGAGCACTTAGCGACCACTCTGTTGTGGTCTCTGTAAGCCACACGTTGAATATTTACTTGGTTTGCAGCATTTCAGGCCATTCATTACAAATTCATCCATGTGTCCACATTCCTGTCATTCTATCATACCAACCAGGCAAAATGAAGAGTAGGTTTCTGGTATAAAGAGGCTTCATCAGCTGTGACTGTTGATGTAATCTGTTCAGTGCTTGACCTTTGAGCCCTCTGTGTTGACATGTATTTGACATAGAACTCTACCTTTTTTAAAGAGAGCTGAATAGTGCAGGAGTGGCGATCACCTGCCTGGTAGACCTAGGACTTTTTTTTTTTAAGATTTTAAAATAAGCCTGCTGTTGCAGGATAACTATATGAACTAGTATTCAGTGGGCCAGAAAAGTTCTATTCAACTTTTCAGCTGAATTTTAAAGTTACTGTTGGGCTAGGTTCACATTGCCACGATCCAACTTTGATTTAATTTTCAGTGCGATTTATATAATGCAACTTTAATAAGATTTGGATGTTCAACGGGGCCAAAATTGCACTGGAATCACACCAAAGTAGTACAGGAGCCTTTTTCCAAGATTGCACTGTGCTGAGTTGCATTGATGTGAACAAACGTCAAAACAATGTGATTTCCATGGACATGTGAGTCTGTGCTACTCAAGTCACATCTAAAATTGCACTAGTGTGAATGGAGCGTTAAGCTGGCCATACATTATTCAATTTCCTTGAGATTTACCTTCAAGTATGTAGTGCAAGGGCCTGCCTGATTTACACATTGAAAGTGTTTCGGTTCAACCTCATATTATATGGTTTCTAAAGGAAAATTCTGTAATGTATGACCAGCCTTAAGCCTCGTACACACGATGGGATTGTTGGCCAGCAGATCCAGTGTCACACTGGCGTGTGCCTGGATCTTGTCTTGCATACTAACTGCACACAATTGTTGGCCAACAAACACGAACAAAGTGACGTACTACGTGGAATTTCAGCTCTTGAGCGCCACCCTTTGGGCACCTTCTGCTAATGTGGTGTTTGAGCATTGATTCCGAGCATGCGTGTTTGTACTTTTGGACTTTTGTGTTATGGACTCGTGTACAGACAATACGAAAATCTGACGACAGGCCGCTGTCTGCCAAAAATTTACTAGCCTGCCAATCAACATTTGTTGGCCGAAAGTTGGACAGCAATTGTCTGAAGTAGCATACGAACTGTCAGATTTTAGGCCAACAGTCTGTCATCACACAATCCCCTGCCAACAATCGGATCGTGTGTAGGAGGCTTTAGCCTGGGCACGCATAGACGATACAATTAATCTGTCACTATGTAGGGAACAATTAACCGTAGGACCAACTATTCGCTAATAACACAATAGTTCAAACTAGGGTTGCACCGATACTGGTATTGGTGCCAATACTAGGCATTTGCACGAGTATCGCTACTCCTGCAAATACTTTGGTACTTGTAACTGATATTTTCAGGCCGCCTCGTCCTTAACAACCGATGACTCGTTCAGCTGTCAGTGGGGCTTCCCTGTTGACAGCTGAAGTGTAAACGAAGTTGTGGCAATTGGAGTTGTCAAAAAAAAAAAATGCAGCCAGGCAATGTTTATCAACAACATTGCTCAGCCGCTGAAACAGAAAAGTAGAAAGAAGCATTGTATCTTTCTGTCAAAGAAAGATCAAAGAGATGAACTTGGATCTGCACACTGCAAATGAAGTCAGTTTAAGCAACCTGTTAAGTTGATTTTTTTATTTTATTATTATATTAAATACTCCTCTGTTTTAACCCCGTATTAACCCTTCATTTACGCTAATCAGACTGTATTAACTCCTTATTCTCTTTTTTTTTTTTTTTGTTCACTTCTGGTTTATAAACTTTTAATAACTAAAACTTTTTTTTGTTTGCGTTTAATATTTTTACACCTTTAACCTATATTTACAGGTTTCACATTGAAAAAAAAAGCAACATTTAAAAAAAAAAAAAAACATTTTATTTAATTTGTAAATAACTTTTCAGTGCTTTTGTACCATTGCTGACAGCTGAAGTGTAAACAAAACTGTTTCGGTAGGTATCGGTAATTTGGTATCAGCAAGTACTAACCAAGCATTGGTACTCGTTGCAAAAAAAATAAATAATAAAATAAATGGTATTGGTGCAACCCTAGTCCAAACCTGTACGATCAATTGTTACTTCATGCAGTTATGTGTAGTGATTGTTAGGGATTAACTGCTGTTGATTTTAGTAGCAGGATGTGCAAGCTGCTAGATATTTGGACTAAATGGTTCCTAAGTTCTGTAATAATAATAATGCAATAATAATTTGCATGGCTTCCCTGATAAAAGTTCTTTTGATTTGGCAGCCCCTTAAAGTGGTTGTTAATCCACTCTGTCCTCTTCATACTATCCGCTCTGTCTGCTAATGCTGTGTGCCCCTGTGTGTGTGATGTGTGATTTATGAAAAAAAATGCCGATTATACCTGATTTCAGAGAGTCTCCTGGCGCTCACATGACCAGCTGGCTCTCTCCTCTCCCTGTCTGACAGCTGCAGTGGGCAGGGCCCAGAATCCCCTGCTGATGTCAGTCAGGAGGAGAGAGCTGGCCGATCAAGTGAGCAGTGCTCTGAAATCAGGTATAATCGGAATTTTTTATTTTTTATTTTTTTAATAAGTCACACCCACAGGGGCACACCGCATTAGGAGACAGAACGGATAGTATAAGAATGTATATGTTATTTCAGTAGCAGGAGGGGAAGGGCGGGCGCTATCACTAGCTGACGGGTATGGAGAGGATGGGGGAGGAGGATGACTGAAGAGGACACAGGAGAGCAGAATGGGAGAGCTGCGAATGACTGAGGCACGTAAGCCGACTACGGTGTCAGGGCTCAGCAGCCATGATGGACCATGGTCCGTTTATGGGGGGGGTAGAAACTGGCAGGTTTTTTAGGTTAAACAAGGGGCCAAATTACACAGCATAAGCACTGTTCTCTTATACATGTTTTAAAGGGACAGGATCCATTTTTTTTTTTAGGGTAACAAACGCTTTGATTCCTAAGTTTTCCCTTCACTGCAAAAATTATTTGTAAGGGCTAGTTTACAACACCCAGTGCACATTATTGTGCGTATGATGTGTGTGCAGTGTGAACCTGCACACTGCAATGTGGTGTTAAAAGGCATTGCATTGCTTCCTAATTCTTAATGCTGCTGCACATTGCGATACCTTGACGCGTGTTGTAATGCGATTTTATGTGTCGCTCTGCAATGTCATTTCTTTTCCCTCATTGCACACCAACGCAATGCTTTGGTGTGAAGTTGGCACATAGATAGCAATAGTATGTATTATACAGTAGTATCTCTATTAGTAGACCAATGTACTAGGAATGAACGAGCCATAGAGCATTCCTTCATTACAGATCCAAATATGAAATTTTTTTCTACTTCACTAGTGTTTTTTTTGTGCAATGTTTACATAACAATAGAAGTCTGCTCTTATGTTCTTTTGGTTTCTCATTGTAGACCTCTAATAACTTAGCCAGTTTCTGAAGTTTAAAAAGAAATAAACTGGCTAATCTTCTGAATGAGACCAGCAGAATAATTGCCCGTTGTGTCCACCAAAGAAAGCGTAAGTCTCATGCACCCTCACTACTCATTGTAGGACAGCATTTACTGGTCACAGATGTGGCCCTCAGCTTCTCGTACTCTGTGGGGTCTACACACAAGCTCACACGTGCTACCTATACTGACACAGAGACCAATTATGCTCAAAGCATGCACCCACTTTGTCCATCGCCTCAATGTTTCAAGGAGTGAGCTAAAGGTGCTGATCTTTGGTCAAATGATGTCATCCAATAGTATGATGGTGGTGTAACTACAGAGAATGTGAATATTGGACTGGCAGCTTCTACACTTTTAAAGGATTTCCACAATTACCCTGGGTTGTGATCGATGATTTTATTACTATACTCACAATATCATATCCTATAATTTCTTGTTCATTGTTTTACTGGTTTTCAAAAATAAGGGTGATACAATTATGTGAGCAATGAACAATTGAGGGTGAAATGGAACAGAACGTCGTAAATACTGGCAACATAAATGCAGTAATGTTTGGACAAGGTAAAGAGATCGACTATAGAAAAAATACACATACTATGATGTCATTATGGTATGAACAATGCATTGTTCATATCCTATAATTTCATAACATCGATGTGTATATTAGTGCTATTTTTTTATGTTGTGTTTCAGCCCTGGTGAAAGGGGTGGAGTATAGCCCCTGAAACATCTTGGCTTTTTATAGATGTTTCTGATGGACTCGAAGATTATGGTGTGGCAGTTCAGTTCTGGATTTTCCTATTCCATCATCTCCACAACTCACGGCTTGAGGAGACTAAAGCAGCCCATAGATTATACAATGTTCTTTTGTGTGGAAGAAAAGAAAATTGCTCAGTTTTTCTCCATCAGCACAGTCAGTGTTGATGGGGGAATCTCATCTCTAGCACTATTATTTTCTGCCGGCCGGGAGCTTTTTCTGCCGGCAGAACACAATGATCATCGCTGGCGGCTAGAACTGCCGGCAGTGATCGCATTCAAAAAGCTGACAGGCTGGTTGTACGGAAGTCGATGAATCAACCAGCCTGTCCATAGGTGGATGAAATCTCGGCTGGTCCCTGCTGAGCTGGCCGAGATTAGATCCATCTATGGCTGGCTTAAAGCGGAGTTCTGCTTAAAAAAATAAGTCAGCAGCTACAAATACTGCAGCTGCTGACTTTTAATAATTGGACACTTACCTGTCCCAGGGTGCAGAGATGTGGGGGAATGAAGCCCCGCTCATCCTCCCCTCCTCTCTTCACAGCCGGGCACCCACTGCTCATGTGCAAGCCGCGCCTTGACTGGCCGGGCAATCATCTGGGACCTGTGACGTGTCCCAGATGATTGCCGAGAGGAAGGGGGGAGAGATGATCTTCCTTCTGATGCCACAGAGCCCCAGGAGGAAGCGGGAGCTGGGACCCTCTAAAAAGAGGGTATCTGCCCCCCCAAATGTGGCATGTCAGGGGGTCCCCTCCCCTTTAAAGCAGAAGTTCCATTTTTGGGTGGAACTCCACTTTAAGTGTACCAGGGCCTGTAAACACAGTTTAGTTTTGGGCAAACTGGACATTCTGGTTAAATGAGGTGTTTTTTTGGTATACATGTTGGTGGACTTTCAGTAAATAATCCATCAATATTCTATGAAGGAGCGTTTTTGGACCCCTGAAACACGTTGGCCGCCTCCTTTTTTTTAATCTTCTTCCTGACCGTATACCTGGAATAAAATTGTACCTGGACTATTAATCTTTGGTGTGGTGCTTCAGGTTTAGACCTTCTGTTTTGCTCTACAAACCAAGATTCGAGCCCTTGTCCACTTTAGGCAAAAAAGAAAAAATATTTGGAGTGGAGCTTTTACATCTCTAAGGGTCTGTGAGAGCCGTGTGTTGTCTTTACCTTCCCACAGCAGTGGCCATTCATTTTTCCTAATTTTTGTATTCCTTTTTCATCTATGAATTTTATGCCACATGCAAAAAGGGCTATTTGACCCATCTTAATCAAATCCCAAGCTGCAAATTTCTGATTTTGGGTCTAGGGCCCTGAATGCATGAAGCTCTAAGCTCAGTTGCTGCTCTCAGTACAGAGTCCTGCAGCTGCATATTTCAGCCTGTCATAGATTTTGACAGGCGGCTGTCATTGGGGCTGGACGCTGCACTGGAGTCTCTGGGGTGCCCAAAAAAGTCAGGATTTAAAGCTAAAGGATCAAACTGCCTGTGTGCACTGGGCCTTACAGCCATAATTGTGTGTGCAAAGGCATGTTTTTTTTTTTTTTGTAGGTTCACTAAAAGTGCTCATTAAAGTTCTCCAATACTTTTTAAGAGCGATAACAAAATATATCATTAATAGACAAAAAAAATTGGGATATGTCTTAGTGCAGGACATGATGATCACAGTGCTATCATTGTTTGTTTATTGCAATCTGTAGTTTGTAAAAATAAGTCTTTGCGCTTCTGTGTCTTCACGCTGTTGTGAGTCGCACAGAAATAGCTGAAACGGGAATAGAATGTCTAAATATAGCCCAATTGTTGGGCAGAGCTCACCGTCTCTCACATGTGACTGCAAATATCATGTGTCTGTTAATTGGTGTTAGTTGAACATGCTAAAAATCCAAATGTGTGATGTGTATACCTAACCAGCAATTCACTCTTTTTCTAATCTGCCTGTGGAGGGAAAGCCTTAGCTGAGATTAACGCTGGTTTATTTTCACTTGATTATTTGTAGCTGATAAATTATTCTGTATTTCTTTGCCTAAAGCTCGAAATAATTTAGCAACACTGAGCAAAAAAAGTTATTATCATAAATTGTTCCCCATCTGGCCACACCGGCTAATTTTATAAGAAGCACAAATGTGTTAGTTCAAAACAACGGTTCATTAAAGTCCCGAAAGACAATTTCGATATAAGAAGGTTAAAAAAAAAGTTTGTTCATGTCAGAAAATATTGCTTCAAACTTTTAACATCTTGAAACACCACGTAATGCATATGGGGGGTGCCTTAATGCCCACATACCACCCGTATTATCTCTGTAGAGAGCATACTCCTGGCACAGTGACTGAGCTGTCACAGGCAGCTCCTGATCTCTCGTTGTGATCTGGACCGGGGGGGGGGGGGGGGTTTTCGAGGCAGGCAGGCTCTCGATCACATGATCAGTAAGCCCATCCCACAACACCCTAATCCTGCAAGTAAGTGACAAGGGATTAAAATTGAAAGCGGACTCTTGGCAAATTGCAGAATAAAAAGTTGAAGTATTTATCTGTGACCTGTCTCGGCTGCAAAAGGATTTGTTATTCTGCTCATGCAACTTTACTAGATGTGTTCCTTCCCTGAAGATTTAGAAGAGGTTTTGTTTTCTAAAAAAAAATAGGCATACGTGCCTAGATGGATGCAGCATTGGTCCCTCTCCGGCTCTAAGGCTGAGAACTGAGCGATCAAAGACTGATGGTCACTCAGTTCTCAGTGCCCCATCTGCTCTATACCCCCCCACACTCACTGGAGCGCTGGGCTGTGGAGGGGGTGGGAGCGGCAGGCTCTCGGTGGATCACTGAGAGGCTGAGCTGGGTGCCAGCCTAGGCATCTAGTTGGATCCCGACTGAATGTTTGCAATCTTTTCCCAGCCTGGACCAGCTCTGTGACATCAGCCGGCAGTGGGCTTCAGCCCGCTGTTTGCTGGAAACAGGTCATAGGAGTGCACAACTGAGTGCAAACAAGCTTTGGCTGTACTTCTCCTATAAAGTGGTATTAAACCCAAAAACTAAAATTGAGTAAGTTGCTGCTAACTAATACCTAAATATAGTGGTTGCATTCAAATTATTTTTTTAAGCTTTTTTTTTTTTTCTCCCTTTTTTTTCACCTGTTGATCCAGCCAGTACTACACACCTCCTGCCTTAGTGTTTCCACTCCACTGAGCTTTGTCAGTTCTGGGGGAAGTGTTAGATGTACTAGCAGATGTAGATGGACTTGACTATCAGATTAAAGCCAAACTCCAGCTGACACTTTTTTTAAAGAAGCCGTTAAAGCTTTTTTTTTTTTTTTTCTTCTTTGTATTAAATGAATTTACATTTATGAATAATAGATAGTTGAGACTGGACTGACAGGGGTGCTTACAATGGTTAACTGCCCCTTTTGCTGGACCAGCTTGGTCTGTTAATGGAAACTCAAAAAAAACAGACTTATGGCCCGTACACACGATCTGAATATCGTACGAAAACTGTCGTCCGAGGAAGAATTGTATGATTTTCGGATCGTGTGTACACTACTTTCGACAGCCGATCACGACAGTTCATCCAATATTATTCGATCGGACATGCACGAAAATTTTCCTCGTACGATTCCAGATCGTACGATTTTTGTTTAGTTAGTATAATTATTGTCTGAAAATACAACAAAGATACATTACGACACATGACATGACTTATGATTTTTTTTTTTTCTGTCGTACGAGAATTTTCGTGACTTTATTTACCTATTCAATTTCAACTTGCGACCATTAAGCGAAAAAGGTCGTACGATCTGTCGTACGATATTCGGATCGTGTGTACGGGCCATTACTAGTTGAATCAACAGGTGGAAATCGGGGGGGGGGGGGGGAAGCCTAAGGGCTCTTTCACACGGGGCGGATCAGTGATGAACACCCGCTTGCTCCGCCGATCCCCGCTGAGCAGGAAAATGACAGGTCTGTTGCTGCACACTGTGCAGCGATGGACCTGTCAGAGCACCGCTCTCCCCTATGGGAGATCGGATGATGACGGACCGTAGAGTCCGTCGTCGCCCGATCCGAAAACGGATGGAAAAGTAGGGTTTTCCTCCGTTACACTTTTTGGATCGGAGCGGGTCGGATGTCAGCGGACATGTCACCGCTGACATCCGACGCTCCATAGGGATACATGTATGTCCGTTTTTCATCCGAAAACGGAAGGCTGAAAAACGGACATACGGATCCTCCGTGTGAAAGAGCCCCTAGACCCCTTTCACACTGCGGCAGTTTTCAGGCTCTTTAGTGCCTCTGCTAAGCGCCTGAAAACCGCCTCCCATTCATTCCAGGGTGACTTTTCACACTCGGGCCGTGTGCTTGCGGGACGTTCCGAAAAGTCCTGCAAGCAGCATCTTCGGGGCGGAATGAATGGGTGGCACTTCCGAAGCGCCGCATCAAGGGAGGTTTTTAACCCCTTCTTTGGGGTAAAAAGCACCCCGCTAGCGGCTGAAAAGCACCGCTTAGATACCTGTCGAAACCAGGTACCTTCTCCCATGTCTAGGTAAGATTGTAGCGATCTATGGAAATTTCCAGCTCCTCCCCCTGCCGATGCCTTCTGGGAGGCACACAGGTCCCAGAAGGCAGCGGGACCATTCAGCAAAAGCGCACTTTGGGTGCCAGGCATTCTGTGAATGGACAAGGGGAGGGGTAGGTAAACAGAGTCACCCTTTGTCCATTCACAGAAAACTTTATATTCTATGAAAAGAATACAGGAAGTTTTGTGAAGTTTTGTGAATAGAAGAGGGGCAGGGAAAGGGAGGACAAACAGGATCCCTTCACTGTATGAGAGCCACAGATCTTCATCACCGCAGTGCCAGAGGAAGAGTGCTGTCTCTAGTTTTTAGCTTCAATCGAGGTGCAATTTTTAACGGTAACCAACTGCCATCCACACCCAGTGTAGTCGTTCTAAAAGAGAAATATTTTTAAGCTTGTGGTGTTTAAGAAAAATCAATTAAAAATCTAACTTTCTGATTTAATGATATAGTAATCCTTCCAGTTTTAGTGAAAAACGAAATGGTTTTGGTTAATCCTCGTCTTGTTTTATCCCATGGAATGCTTGACAATTTGGGACCCTGTATTTGTCAGCCTCCTGGCTAATTTTCTCTACTTTTCGAACACAACATTCTAGCATTCTATGATTTTGTTTTCTAAGAATACTAAAGTGGCAAACCTATCAATATGTGTTATGCTGCTGGTAACCAAATGAGGACATGTGTTTTCTCTCACCAGTAGTGACCCCGGACTATTGTCAGCCTACAGATGGCAGATCCTCAAGACTATAAGTGCCTCTAATGAATCACACATATGGGCCATAAACGTTTGCACTTCTATTGTTATGCCCTTGCTGTTTCCATACAAGAGAAAAGGTCCAGAATTACTTTACTTGAATTGTTTTGTTGCTAACCAGGTGAAGTTGCTGTATAAGTTGCAGTCACAATGGGTGAATCGCACTTGTCCTTCAGAACAAACTGTACTATATAACAAAAGTATAAATTCCTCTTAGTTCGCATTTGTATTTATTCAGTCGTTAAATATTTTTTTGGTTCATCTAATGTAATGACATGAAATCTGTCCTCAAAGTGATACTAAACAATATCTTTGGATTACTTTTGAAGTAAAAAAAAATACACAGCCACTACTTGCTGGCCCTGTAATCTGCTTTCCATTAAATTATTTCTTAATGTATGTTTTTGCCTCCTGGTATTGGTCTCCATGAGCTCTCAAACTTCTTTTCCTTCCATTTCCATTTGTTTTGAACAAGCAGTGCAGGTTATCGATGATCATGATCACTGCTCTGTGCGCACTACACATCCCCAAATCCATAGTCCGTCTCTGGTACAATGAAGAGAGGGTGCCATGGAGAATGAACATAGCCACCCTCTTAACTGCAAGCCAGATCACAGCAGCAAAAAGTAAAAAAAAAAAAAAAAAAAAAAAAAAAAAAAAAAAAAAAATAGTAATAATAGAGACGTTTTCGACTTAAAATGTAAGTTCACCCTTACAGAAAATTTGTAAGATGAACTTAAACTGGACCCCCTCCCCATCCCACCCGGTCCCACTGTACCAGATTGCCGTGATTCCCACCACCCCCCCACCCCCCCCCCCCCCCCCCCCCCCCCGCTGTCGGATACTAAAAAGCTGCTTCTCATGCCCATATTGCTAAGCCAGTATGGATTACAGGGATTCTAATAGGTCAGCATCTTCACATGGATGCCGCTGACCAATCAAAAGCCGTCTAGCCCGTACTGTTAGAACTGCAAGAAGGGGAGCGAAAGCCACCCGGAACAGTGAAGCAGCTTTTCAATGTCTGACAGCGGGGGGATCACGGCAATCTGGTACAGCGGGACCGGGTGGGATTGTGTCCAGTGTAAGTTCACTTTACAGATTTTCTGTAAAGGTGAACTAGTACTTTAAGAATACATAAATGAATAGACTGTGTTTTGTTTTCTTTTTTAAACCAGAGTTTAGTGACGCTTTACAATGAGGAGCCACTTATTAGCTGAAAAGTTTTGTCAGGCTCTTGAAGGTAGTGCCTGCTATGTAAGTGAACAAGGAAAGAGGGGTTTGCTGGGAGGAGGAGAGCTCAGGATGCATTTAGTCTTTGTAATATGTTGGCTAATGGTCCAATAGTGGCCCAAGGCTTAGGAGTTGCAGTGTTGAAAGTTTAGTCTTTCATATAAATAGCCATACAGAAGTGTGTGTGTGTGTGTGTGTGTGTGTGTGTGTGTGTGTGTGTGTGTGTGTGTGTGTGTGTGTGTGTGTGTGTGTGTGTGTGTGTGTGTGTGGGGGGGTTGACAAGAATATGTGGTATTAAAGAGAAACATAAATGTTGGATAGTGAAGATAAAAATGAACTTGCAATGCAGTCACTTGACTGGGACATATTACCAATACAGACCACCCAGAGGAACGCCATGTCATGCCAACAGGTGCTAGAAAACTCTCTTTAGGTTGCTGGCAGAAGGAGACCATGCAAGGCATGATGGATAAGGCAGTGGTCTCCAAACTGTGTCCCAAGGGCTGGATGTGGCCCTTTGCTTACCTTTTATCTGGCCCTTGTGGCACTATTCTACCAACTGACACCAATGATGGGGCACCATTCCTCCCACTGACACCATCAATGGGTTACTATTGTTTCATTGAATACTGGTAATGGGGCACTATTTCTCCCATTAAAACCAGTGATGGGGCACTGATGTTGGGGCATTTTCTACTCCCACTGGCCACATTCTGACCCCCCCTAAAGCCTGAAGGACAGTAAACTGGCCCTTTTGCTTGGAAAGTTTGGAGACCTATGCTTTAAGGTGTACACTGGGAAAACCAAAAGGAAGAAAACTACAGACTACTTTGCGGTGAAGGACATCATCACCAAGGGTACAATTTCCGGTCAAAGTGCGCTCTAATTCTGTTTTCATTTTTTAGCATGTATATATGGCCTTTGGATATACACAGTTTACAAGGATTTTTAGATTTACCTTGGCGCCAGTAAATCGCAGTACATTTTAAGGATTTGTTTAAAGTGGGTGTAAACGTCATCGTCAAACGTCAATGTCATCCTTTCTAAACTACTGCCATAGGGGTTATCTATAAGGATATACCTGCCTCCTGCATGTATCTTTACCTGTCAAATGTCTCCCCTCTGTCTGTTATGAGACCCGAAAAACTGCAGATTCTGTGGGCGGGTCTATTGTCTGGAGCTCGGTGGGTGGAGTTGTGATGTCAGTAGACTCCCCGCCCACCTCTACACTCCCCTTGTCAATATGCATTTTCTCCTGTGTATTTCTTACACTGAACTTCTGCTATGATCTCTAACATCCAGTGAAAAGACAGGAAAGTAACCACATGACTTCAGCATGCCAAATCATGGTGAGGTGTGGAACAGCCAATCCTTGCAGAGCTGCTGAAGAAAGGAGTGGGGGTGGAAATTAAAAAATAATGCCTGTGTCTTAGGCTAGTGCACGAAATCACCTGTCACTCACAGCAAGGGGGAGGATTTGACAAAGTTTTTCTCTGTTTGTCAAGTTTTATCTCACTGAACAATAAAAGAGGATTGCTCAGAGATGGATTAACTCTTTGTGGCAAGACTGGGCTCAAATGATGGGAAATCTTGTACTCTATATGACTAAAAAAAACCAAAAAACATTTTTCGGGTTTACATCCACTTTAAAGTGACTCTGACCTACCCATTGCTGAAGAAGGTACTTCCTGGCCCATGAAAGAACCCATGTTCTTCAAACAGATTCCAGTCACTGTAGAACCCCTCAGATCCTGGGTGAAAGTGGTTTATCAGGCCTTGTCTTTTCTGAGATTAAACCATGCACTGCCCTGCTGCCAATTTTCATCCCCTCATTCAGCCATCAAGTGGCAGAAGCTAGCAGCCGGGAGAGGCTTTTGGCATTTGGAAGTTGAATGATATGAAACCGATCCTGAGTGAGGAGGTGGGACTTTATCTTGAACAGAGGTCAGGCCTCATGTACAGCCTTAGTCTTAGGATCCAAGGTGCGCCACCACAACACGGGGATTGATTTTGGTTGGATTGTAGACCAGGGCAGACTCACGATAATATACAAATCTTTCCGGCAGGTAAAACAGTTCCTTTGTGACTGCTTCAGCTGGGCCTTTGGCTTTTTTGGCTGGAATCTCCCATTAGACATACAGATCTTCATCTATTTACTTTTTTAATCTGGAGGCAGGCTAATCCTGAGTTTGATGCTGTCGGTAATGTATTATCTGCCAATATGCGAGCTGATTTCAAGCACTGCTGCAAACTGGAATCTTTTTTAAAATTCCTGTTCTTTTCTAGGCCTGTAGATCACAGCAAAGGGGATGCCTAGAGCTGTAGCACACATCCCCATCCAGAGGAACTCGGCTCTACACGGATAACTTTGATGGGTCAGATCTGAGCTGGGGCATTCCTCGTTCAGCAGCTGCTGGATTTCCACTTAGAAGCAGCAGGGAATCTGGGGCTGTCAGCTGTTTGAGAAAACATCGCTCAGCAGCATTTCCAAACTCGCACAATCTCAAATCTCTCTTTAAAACATCTGATTGATGACACTGTTGAAAGCAGACATTATTTGCATTGCCGTTTATCTGTCCGGGTACCCAACCCTTCCTGAGCTAGCAATGGCTTGACCTTGAACTTGCAGGGAGGTAAAAAAGCAGAAGGTCAGCCAGGCTTTTTATGCAGTGTGGATACCCAGCACCAAATCTTTGTGTTTTCTCTGAAACTGGTATAATGCAGCATAGAAGGTGAATGGTTTTTATTGCTTTATAGAGGCATGTGTCCTGGCTTTTTGCATTGGATCTTGGGTTCCACAACAGTGAAATCTTCAACGGGTGTAGCATTATGATCAAGTTTGCATAGCAATTCTGTAAGTGTTTAACTTGTATAAATGTTGAAGAGTCTACTGTAAAGTAGCAGAAGTCACAGCTATTTGTAAACCACAACACATGCCCAACAGTGCTAGAGCAGGATGCCACGGTGCTAGAGCAGGATGCCACGGTGCTAGAGCAGGATGCCACGGTGCTAGAGCAGGATGCCACGGTGCTAGAGCAGGATGCCACGGTGCTAGAGAAGGATGCCACGGTGCTAGAGCATAGTTACATAGTTGGTGAGGTTGAAAAAAAAGACACAAGTCCATCCAGTCCAACCTGTGTATGTGCTTATATGTTAATAGTGCATTGTATACCCCTGAATGTTGTGGTTGTTAAGGTGTCCATCTAATAGTTTTTTGAAATTATCGTTGCTTCCCACTGATACCACTGTTTGTGGAAGAGAATTCCACGTCCTTACTGCTCTTACAGCAAAGCCTCTAGGCAGTTTAAAATGAAACGCTTCTCTTCTAATTTTAGTGAATGGCCACGTGTCTTTTTGAAAAATTCCTACCACATAAAAGTTTTATCCCTATTGTGGGGTCACCAATATGGTATTTGTACATTGAAATCCTATCCCCTCTCAAGCGTCTCTTCTCCAGAGAGAATAAGTTCAATGCTTGTAGTCTTTCCCCATAGCTGAGATCCTCCAGACCTTTTATTAGCTTTATTCCCCTTCTCTGGACTCTCTCCTGTTCCAGCACATCCCTCCTGGAAGGCATACTCTAGGTGCGGCCGGACCAGAGTCTTGTAGCGGGAGAATTATTGTTTTATCTCTGGAGTGAATCCCCTTTTTAATGCATGCCAATATTCTGTTGGCTTTGCTTGCAGCAGCTTGGCATTGCATGGCATTGCTGAGCCTGTCATCTACTAGGACCCCCAGGTCCTTTTCCATCCTAGAGGTTCTCCCCCCAGCGAGTAAATTGCATTTATATTTTTGGCACCCAAATGCATTACTTTTACATTTTTCAACATTAAACCTCATTTGCCATGTAGTTGCCCACCCCATATTTTTTTTAGGTCTTGCAAGGTTTCCACAGTGCTTGAGCAGGATCCCACAGTGCTTGAGCAGGATCCCACAGTGCTTGAGCAGGATCCCACAGTGCTTGAGCAGGATCCCACAGTGCTTGAGCAGGATCCCACAGTGCTTGAGCAGGATCCCACAGTGCTTGAGCAGCATCCAGTAGCTAAATATCCTGAGTAAAAGCAGTTTGGTTAAAGTTGAACTCTAGCTAAAAAGCTAAATATAGTTTACATACATGAGGGTTTTTATTTTAACCTTTCAAATGATTTGTGTTTATATCCAGCCAGTCCAGAAATTTAAACGTTCTTGCCTAGACAGCACAGCAAGTCTGGTGACTTTTCTCTACTGTGGTTAAAGTGTATGTTACCCCCAACATTTCATATTCCTGATAATGTGGCTGCTGTACCATGTACTTGTACAAAAAAGTATCCTGTTCTCTTTCCATTGCTTCCTTTGTGTGAAATACCTGGTGATCCTGCCAACCTCCCTGCTTTACTATTTCAAACTGACCACACCAGACATGGAAGCACATCCATCTCAGCATGGTCCAGTTTCTTCTTTGCATTCTACTGGGGGGCACAGCCTGCCTGCCTGCGATCCATTGGTCAGATCCCTTGTCAGGGTTGATGTGGGAGCTAGAACCCTTGCCGGGGTTGGTGAAGGGGGTTAGAACCCTTGCCGGGGTTGGTGAAGGGGGTTAGAACCCTTGCCGGGGTTGGTGAAGGGGGTTAGAACCCTTGCCGGGGTTGGTGACGGGGGTTAGAACCCTTGCCGGGGTTGGTGAAGGGGGTTAGAACCCTTGCCGGGGTTGGTGAAGGGGGTTAGAACCCTTGCCGGGGTTGGTGAAGGGGGTTAGAACCCTTGCCGGGGTTGGTGAAGGGGGTTAGAACCCTTGCCGGGGTTGGTGAAGGAGGTTAGAACCCTTGCCGGGGTTGGTGAAGGGGGTTAGAACCCTTGCCGGGGTTGGTGAAGGGGGTTAGAACCCTTGCCGGGGTTGGTGAAGGGGGTTAGAACCCTTGTCGGGTTTGGTGAAGGGGGTTAGAACCCTTGTCGGGTTTGGTGAAGGGGGTTAGAACCCTTGTCGGGTTTGGTGAAGGTGGTTAAAACCCTTGTCGGGTTTGGTGAAGGGGGTTAAAACCCTTGTCGGGTTTGGTGAAGGGGGTTAGAACCCTTGTCGGGTTTGGTGAAGGGGGTTAGAACCCTTGTCAAAATTTGCAAGGAGGTTAGAACCCTTGTTGGGGAGGGGCGTTAGAACTATTGTCAAAATTGGTGAGGGGGTTAGAACCATTGGCAGGTTTGGTAAAGGGTGTTAGAACCCTTGTCGGGTTGGTGAAGGGGGTTAGAACCCTTGTTAGGGTTGGGGAGGGGAATAAAACCCTCGTCTGGTTTGGTGAAGGGGGTTAGAACCCTTGTCATGGTTGGTGAGGGGGGGTTAGAACCCTTGTCATGGTTGGTGAGGGGGGGTTAGAACCCTTGTCATGGTTGGTGAGGGGGGTTAGAACCCTTGTCATGGTTGGTGAGGGGGGTTAGAACCCTTGTCATGGTTGGTGAGGGGGGTTAGAACCCTTGTCATGGTTGGTGAGGGGGGTTAGAACCCTTGTCATGGTTGGTGAGGGGGGTTAGAACCCTTGTCATGGTTGGTGAGGGGGGTTAGAACCCTTGTCATGGTTGGTGAGGGGGGGTTAGAACCCTTGTCATGGTTGGTGAGGGGGGTTAGAACCCTTGTCATGGTTGGTGAGGGGGGTTAGAACCCTTGTCATGGTTGGTGAGGGGGGTTAGAACCCTTGTCATGGTTGGTGAGGGGGGGTTAGAACCCTTGTCATGGTTGGTGAGGGGGGTTAGAACCCTTGTCATGGTTGGTGAGGGGGGTTAGAACCCTTGTCATGGTTGGTGAGGGGGGTTAGAACCCTTGTCATGGTTGGTGAGGGGGGTTAGAACCCTTGTCATGGTTGGTGAGGGGGGTTAGAACCCTTGTCATGGTTGGTGAGGGGGGTTAGAACCCTTGTCATGGTTGGTGAGGGGGGTTAGAACCCTTGTCATGGTTGGTGAGGGGGGTTAGAACCCTTGTCATGGTTGGTGAGGGGGGTTAGAACCCTTGTCATGGTTGGTGAGGGGGGTTAGAACCCTTGTCATGGTTGGTGAGGGGGGGTTAGAACCCTTGTCATGGTTGGTGAGGGGGGGTTAGAACCCTTGTCATGGTTGGTGAGGGGGGTTAGAACCCTTGTCATGGTTGGTGAGGGGGGTTAGAACCCTTGTCATGGTTGGTGAGGGGGGGTTAGAACCCTTGTCATGGTTGGTGAGGGGGGTTAGAACCCTTGTCATGGTTGGTGAGGGGGGTTAGAACCCTTGTCATGGTTGGTGAGGGGGGTTAGAACCCTTGTCATGGTTGGTGAGGGGGGTTAGAACCCTTGTCATGGTTGGTGAGGGGGGTTAGAACCCTTGTCATGGTTGGTGAGGGGGGTTAGAACCCTTGTCATGGTTGGTGAGGGGGGTTAGAACCCTTGTCATGGTTGGTGAGGGGGGTTAGAACCCTTGTCATGGTTGGTGAGGGGGGTTAGAACCCTTGTCATGGTTGGTGAGGGGGGTTAGAACCCTTGTCATGGTTGGTGAGGGGGGTTAGAACCCTTGTCATGGTTGGTGAGGGGGTTAGAACCCTTGTTAGGGTTGGGTAGGGGGTTAGAACCCTTGCCAGGGATGGTGAAGGGGGATTGAACCCTTGTCAGGCTTGGAAGGGGAGTTGGGGGGTTAGAACTTTCCTCGGGATAGGTGAGAGGTTAGGAACCATTGTCATTATTGCAGTCTGTTTCTTTTGGGGTGGGGAATGGGGGAGTTACTCTTGAACTATCTTTGTAGCCATTGTTACCGGGGCTGAAAGTAATCAGAAAAGCCAAGCTTTTGTTTCACAGATGGCAAATACATAAGGGAATTAATAAATTTGACAGCAATTGCAGGGGAATGTCTAAAGTAGACAGATTGCACCAAAGTGTGTGTGTGGTGGAGTTGAAGTTGTGCTCTGAGCGCCCCCCTGAATTGTACACCCACTGAGAATACATCTTCCTGAACTCTGTGATTGTTATAAGTTATATATTCCTGTGCTTCTTTCTTACTGGGGCCCACATGTGTCTAGTTCCCAGTTCTGGGACTGGCAGCTTACTGGTAACCAGTACACCCCCCACCTCTATAAAACATTGGAGGATATAAAACACTGACATGGCAGGTAATATACCAGTTTCGAAGTTATTGCAGTTCATCAGTGGGGGATTAGCTGAAAAATCTCAATACTTCTGATTTGCTTGTGTAAAGATCACTCCTATGCCAGCACTCCAGGCAGCAGTTGGCAGCACCCTTCCCTCTCCTGGCATATACACTTGCCTGCTCCTGCTCTGTATATATACACTTGCCTGCTCCTGCTCTGTATATACACTTTCCTGCTCTGTATATATATACTTGCCTGCTCCTGCTCTGTATATACACTTTCCTGCTCTGTATATATACACTTGCCTGCTCCTGCTCTGTATATACACTTTCCTGCTCTGTATATATACACTGCCTGCTCTGTATATACTTGCCTGCTCCTGCTCTGTATATACACTTTCCTGCTCTGTATATATACACTTGCCTGCTCCTGCTCTGTATATACACTTTCCTGCTCTGTATATATACACTGCCTGCTCTGTATATACTTGCCTGCTCCTGCTCTGTATATATATACTTGCCTGCTCGTGCTCTGTATATATACACTTGCCTGCTCGTGCTCTGTATATATACACTTGCCTGCTCGTGCTCTGTATATATACACTTGCCTGCTCCTGCTCTGTATATATACACTTGCCTGCTCCTGCTCTGTGTATATATACACTTGCCTGCTCCTGCTCTGTATATACACTTTCCTGCTCTGTATATATATATACTTGCCTGCTCCTGCTCTGTATATATATACTTGCCTGCTCCTGCTCTGTGTATATATACACTTGCCTGCTCCTGCTCTGTATATACACTTTCCTGCTCTGTATATATACACTTGCCTGCTCCTGCTCTGTATATACACTTGCCTGCTCTGTATATACTTGCCTGCTCCTGCTCTGTATATACACACTTGCCTGCTCCTGCTCTGTATATATATATACTTGCCTGGTCGTACTCTGTATATATACACTTGCCTGCTCCTGCTCTGTATATATACACTTTCCTGCTCTGTATATATACACTTGCCTGCTCCTGCTCTGTATATACACACTGGCTGCACTTCTCTGCAGGAAACTTTCCTCCGGCTCTGTTGGATTATTTGTGAAACTCAGTGGTGCAGTTTAAATCCTAATGCAGGATTTATCAGTAAATCCCCCTGTATCATCACTGCATTGCCCTGCCCTTTTCCAATGGCTTGCAACAGCACAAGCATGTGTCTAATCTCTTGTCAGTTGCAACTGACCCCCCCCTCCTTCCCCCCCCCCCTCTCCCCCCTTCTTATTCCCCGTGTCCCCCCCCCCCCCCCCCCCCTCCTCCCCCCCCTTCTCTTCCCCTCCCCCGATTAATCTTAAAAGTGTTAACGACAACTTGAAAATGTGACAATGCTCAATTTTCATTTCTTGTTTATTGTTTGTTTTCCTATTGGGCAGCCGGGAATCAGCTCTGCCCTGGCAACTCGAGCAGCTCGATTTGCATAGCGGCGCTTTGATTGGTGCACCGTTCGGCGAGCCCCGTCCAATCCCAGCGGCCTGTCAGAGTGGCAGGCTATGCTAATTAGCCGCTGTTGCTGGGGAGCCCGGCACTTTTTTTTTTCCCCTCCTCCTGTATGCTGTTCTTCTGCATTGTGTTGCCTGGCGAGAGACGTTGATAAACGACTATTTAATGATCTGCAGCAGTTCCTACTCACTGCAGGCAGGCACACATTCTGGGAACAAAAGTCGAAATAAGGATTTAATTGGCCATCTTAAATACCTTTATCTAGAAGCAACAGAGAAAAAAAAATGCAGTGCTAGTAATGTGCTTTTTTTTTTTTTTTTTCCATTTGCAATGGTGTGATTTGATATTTTAGTGATGTGCCAGGCTGCAAAGGGGGGAGCAGGCATGGAGGAGGGAGCAGCAGAGGGGTTAATAGTGTGCTGGCAGGATGGGACCCACACATGCAGCCCAGCCATCGCAACTACTTGCATGCCCTGGAACGTGTTACTGCATTCTAAAAATACTCAGCCCGGCATGTGCTGGTGTCGCAACAGGTGGGCATCGGGGTTGACTCTGGCAGATAATTTTAGTCTGCAGTCACATGCCCAAGTCTGCCCAATCAGTTTTTTTTTTTTTTTTTTTGCTCTCAACTCCATCAGTGTCTGAAAGGCATGGAGCAGGATATTGGGTTTTCAGGGCAATGTCTCATGCAGATAATATTATAGCTGATGTATTTAACCACTTGTGTACCAGCCTGGATATACATACCCCTTCATCAACCAGTGCTGTGATGGTTTGACTGACCGTTACTCATCCATGCACCTCTGTACTAACATTTTTTATATATATTTTTAAGACCAGAGCTTTCTTTTGGTGGTTAGAAGGGATACGCTCAGGCATGTGCGGTTCTTAATCCGTACCCTCCTGAGCTATCCCACCAGGAAGCTGTCACTGTACAGAACCAATAGCAGGCAGCCAAGCATTCCCCACAGCCACACATTTACAAGGTGCATGTATACGTGCATCAGCCGCTTTATGATTGGCTCTGTACAGTGAAAGCTTCCAGGCAGAATAGGTCGGGTGGATCTGCACTAGGATCCCAACACGCTTGAGCTCATTCATCTCTGCTGGTAAGAAGGAAAGTTGGTACCACACCAAGCCTCCCATCCACCTCTGGGCTGAGACAGACGCTGTTACGGAAGCCCATCTACACTCTGTTCCAAGTGACAAGTGTGTCGATAAAGTTGTATCCTGCAGTGACATCATCACAGTGACCCTGTTTGTTTCTTGTGACTAGTGGTATTTAATAACACCTGAGTTTTCTTTTCACTATAAAGGAAAATCAAGCAAGTTATTATATTTATAAAACGTTGCAAAAAAAAAAAAAATTGCCAGGGTTGTGCACCCCCAAAATTACACCTTTTTTGGAAAATAGACACCACAAGGTTATCCCATCATTTGCTACATTTTTTGGGGGAAATGAAGAAACATGCTGGTATTGAAAGGGGGGGGGGTAAAACATGGAGCTTGGTGATGGTGCACTGGATACATTGAGGGGGAATTATTAAGGCCTGGTTCACACCTAGGCATTTTTTATTGCATTTTCAGCTTTGCAAAAATGCACTACAGTCCATTTAACATGGTTTCCCATGGGTCATGTTCACATCCTCTGCATTTTATGGAAAGGGCCAGGGACTTTTTTCTTGTTTTTGGTTCCACAGACTTCAATGGATCAAAAAAGTGTATTGAAAAAACGCAAAACGCACCTGGAATATGGAAACTGCAACCTGCATAGGGTGTGAACGAGGCCTAAGAATGGAGCAGACAGAATCAGGAGCAGCCAACCCGTTTCTGGCTTTCCTTTTTAAAGCTTAACTGAATAAGCTGAGGCAACAAGCTGATTGGTTACTATGCACAGTTGCTCCAGATTGTGTTTGTTCCGGTAGATTTTGCCCACTAACTGTGCAGGTCATACACAGAGGGAGGACGAGGTGGAAGGGATAATGTACAGGTCCCATTCAGTGTGATATCGCCTGCATTTTTTTCCACCCTGAATCAACACAGTGCACATAGAAAACAATTGTTTCCTATGTGCCCCATTCACAGCACAACAATGGTGAGTGACACACTGCGGAGAAATGCAGATACGCTGCATTTTTCAGCAGTGCACTGGATGGCACCGCATGTTACAATGTACCACACTGCTGTGCTGAAATTCCTCACTGTGTTAAAAACAATTCCACAACCTTGGGTTCGACTGATCTGGAATTAATGAATGATTTATTTATTCCATAGTTTCTCCTTCCTCTGTTGTAAGAGGAAGGGGGCAGGCCATGCAGTGTAAACACTATCAATATTGGGGATATTAAAGTTTTCTAAGCAGTGAGCACTATTGGTCATTGTTTGTTTTTTTTTTTTGTTTTTTTTAATCTGCCACGATATCTTCTGACTGGAGTGAGAGGTGGTGATATATTGCTTGTGTTGGAGCCAGTCTGTCCCATGGCCTAAGATGGGGCACAAAAAGCACATACTGACCTAATATTTATCACAGAGGTCAAAAGCTGGATGGAAACATTGAGTACCCACACGATGTGGAGGCATGCATGGCACTACTGGTGTATGATTTTATAAGAAGATATTCATACAGTGCACACAGTGGTGGTTATAAGCACAAATTTTATGTACTTTATATATATGTGTGTGTGTGTATGTATATATGTGTGTGTGTATATATATATATATATATATATATATATATATATATATATATATATATATATATATATATATATATATATATATATATATATTTATACATGGGATAGATTAATGATAAGTTGTGCTACACAATTTTTGAAAATTTTACTATACTTTTTACATTTGTGATCCGCTTGGATCAGCTGTGTACACTGTGTCTGTGAATGGAGCTATTTGATGATGGATCAGTTCACAGCCATTAAAGTGTTTGTGAAGTTTCAAGGTTGCATTCTATGCATTAAGGGGAAAAACCTTTTTTTGCTGCAGCCCCCCCAAGCTCCCTTTTTTCTTGCCTGTGCCCGATTCGTTTCAATGACAGGCACAAGCCCCTGTCTCTCTCTCATCATTGAGCAGATTGGTAGCAGCGGGAGCCATTGGCTCCCACTACTGTCAATCAAATCTTGTGACATGGGAGCGGGGCAGAGCCGAGTCCCGCTGTCTGTGTTAATGGACACAGATGTGGGGGCACCCGATGGAGGGGATGAGCCAGGAGCGCCGGGGCGGGGCACCCCAGAAGAGGAGGATCAGGGCTGCTCTGTGCAAAACCCTTGCACAGAGCAGGAAAGTGTGACATGTTTGTTACTGTAATGGGAAAAAAAAAAAGAACCTTTACAGCCCCTTTAAGGGGGTACCCTTCCCACTGAAGGGTGATTCGTGCAGTTCCTAAACAGCACTGCAGAAATAAGCATCCACAACCTTGCTATTTATAAATAAATGGTTAAACAGGATGTGTGTGTGTTTTCAGAGTATCGATTGCATAGCTCCCAAATCTCCCTCTTTTAAAGGAATAGTCCCTTTTTCTGGCATTTTCCATACACCAGCCCACTGACAAGATTTAGGGCCCATTTCGATCTATGCACTTCCTGATTTGGCTGTGGGGACAGGAAGTGAAGGAAATTCTCCAAAACTGGACACAGATGGCTTTAGAAAACCGGACAGAGGTTATAACCCTCCCTCACTCTATACTTATTAAAAGGAAGAAGTTTTAGTTCTGCTTTTAAAGTGTATGGTAAGGCCTGGGAATTGGCCTCTCTCAGGCCACTTGGACCCGGTGCGCTGGAAGAAACCGAGAAGGTTGCATGCTCTCTCATACCCAGAAATACTAACTATTTGCAGGAGATTGTTAGGAAGGTAAAAGTATAAAGCTGGCCATACATGGATCGAAATTTGGCTGGTTCAGCAGGGACTGGCAGAATTTCGGTATGGGGAGGCTGGTTGTACAGATGTATTGATCAACTTGCGTACAACAAGCCTGTCGGGTTTTTCCCGAATGATCAGTGTTGCCAGCTATAGCTCTGGTTGAACGAAAAAAACTGATCAATGTATGGTCAGCCTTGGTAGCAGATGGGCTATAGTGAGAACCCATTATTTTTCCCTGAATGGGCAGCAGGACATATCTTTAAATGCATGGAGTATGAATGATCACGCATACATCAAACATGTTTTGTAGAATGGGAAAGCTCTGTCATGCTTTTATTTAGTTGTGTCACTGGGGGGATTTTCCATCTCTTCCCTTCCAAGATGAAAGATGTCAGAACACAAAGTAAAGAAAATATCTCCTGAAAGGGGTCACAGACAGTATTTCTAACAGGATAGGTGTTCTCCACTCTATCCTAAATGTCAAAAAAAAAAAAAAAAAGTTGCCGTCAAGCTGGACTTCCTGACTTTCGCACAGCTACAGTATTTGCTGAATTGCATCACTGACAGATCTTGTTTGTAGCCTGAAGTCACTTTTTAACTATACTTGTAGCATCCCCCAAATATGATACAACTTTCTAGTGCAGTAAGGACTTTGTCTGGCTTTGTACTCCTAGGGTAACTCCACTTTCATGGGGAAAAAATGGGCAAACAAAAAAAAAAAAAAATATATAGCATATACATTTGTGACTCAAGTCATATTGTAATTGGATGTTTTTAAAAATTACCTTTCCTTTTCAATCTGCAGTGCTGTCATTTTCTGGAAAATGCAATATGGCCACCTGAAGGTGTTCTGTACATAGATGGTGTACAGAATGCCATTTCCTGCCTGTGTGATTGGCCTACTGATTTTCCCAGAAATCTACACTGAGATACAAATCAGATTTTTGGCATCCCCTGCAACAAAAATGTAATCTTTGGTGAGATACTCCCCAAGGGAAATCACGTTCAAAGGGGTGCAGACAATGCCACCTTCCTCATTAGACCTCTGCAGGTGAAGCAGTTGATCTGATAATTATGATTCACTGTAGACATGGACACAGACAAACAGCTATTTCTTCAGAATAACAAAAGAGTAGGATTCTGCTACAAAATGTGTTCAAAATGCTTATAATATACATAGATCACCCAGAGAGGATTTTTTTTTTCAATAAAAGTGGAGTTACTCTTTAAGTTTTCATTCCAGCCAATCTATTTTTTTTTTTTTTTGTATGTTTTGGATAGAGTTGGGATTAATCAGTACTTCTGTCATGATTTATTGTTTTCTGTGATGCCATTTGCATAAATTTTTCCATCTTCCTGTTCCTGTTCTAGCAGAATAAGAAATGAGGGGAGCAATTGTCACTGGGACAGGAAGGCTCTCACTGTAATAACATGACCAGGGTGCTGCTAGCCCTTTCTTATTTTGCTGCAAAAAGTTTGTTGCGGTCTGTGTCCCCAGCAGAGAGCTTCCTTATCGGCTCCTGTCTCTACAGGAAACGAGGGAAAGCTCAGTGGGGACACAGATTTATCCCTTCCCCAGTCCCATACCTAACTTAAAAAAAAAAAAAAAAAAAAAAGTTCTGGCTTGAGTTGAGCCTTAAATCTTAACCATTTTTTTTTGGGATAGTATGAAGATCCCTATCCTTAGGTTAAAGCTTTGTGAGCAAAGTCTGATGTCTTTTTAAAAAGGAGATTAGTTTGGCTGGCCATTAGTCGAGATCACATGACCAAATACCTGCGTAACCTTCAATTCTGTCTCCTGCAGTGATCATGTGACTGGCGTTTTGTCATATGACCAGCACTGGAGGATGTCCAGAACAGTATTTCTCTGAGAGTTTATGAATTTATGTCCATCTCTTGCTCATGTATTCACCACAGAAAAAAAAAGTAAACATAGCTTTAAGAGCCCATTCACACAGGGACGACTTGTCAGGCGACCTAGTCGCCTGACAAGTCGCCTCCCGTTCTGTACAATGGAACCGTTCTAATTGGAGCGACGCAAGTCGCTCCGACTTAGAAAAAGGTTCCTGTACGACTTTGGGGGCGACTTGGGGCGACTTGCATAGACTTCTATACAGAAGTCGTTTTGCAAGTCGCCGCGGAAGTCGTTTGCAGGTCGCCTCGCTGAGGCGACCTGCAAGTCGTGTTGCTCCTGTGTGAATGGGGTCTTAAAGTATAACCAAGGGCAGGACTTTTGTATTTGGACAGTGGTGAGGGATTAGAATCATTGTCAGGTTTTTATTACTGTGTCTGCCTGCGTTATGGAGGGGTTACTCTCTAATTGTCACAATGGAAAAATATTCTCCAACTTCCCGTTGAGTCTCCAGAACAGGAAGTGAAGGGAAATCTCCCTGAGACACGCAGAGAAAAAACTTACAGCAATTTTTAGTATAGCAGTAATAGGTTAGTATTTTAGCATTGAAATATTGTTGTGCCACCTGGAAAACATCTAATTCAATATCTAGTGTATAACAAACAAATTTAAAAGTTAATAAAGTCCTACAAACAAAATATCAAAGTCCATTAAAAGTGTGCAAAATCTTCATGCAGCTGCTGTGCACCACCCACCAGTGTTTTATAATCCCGCTTACCAAATACTTAGACCCCACAACTCAAGAGGTCTAAATCAGCATTTAACCACTTGCCGACCCACCACATATACTATGGCGGGGCGGCACGAGCGGGCACAATCGCGTATACGTACATCATGTACCTGCTCCACCGGACACAGCAGATTGCAGGTCTGGACTCGGGGTGCGGCGATCATCTGATCACTTTGTGAACACATGATCACAATGTCAACAAAGCTGTTATGAATTAATTCATTCATAACAGCTGTGTTGCCTACGCTGTGATTGGCCCACAGCTATCACATGGTACCTGGGCAATCACAGCACCCTGTACCATGTGATTAGCTGTAGCCAATCACAGATCACTGGTGATCAAAGCTGCCATGAATTTTTAACCAATTCATGACAGTTAACTTTGCTGTTACGATGATCTTCATTGTAACAGTAAACAACGTTTAAGGAGATATTTACACTACCTATAGGTAAGCCTTATTCTAGGCCTACCTATAGGTAAATGTCAGCAGAGGAAGTTTACTACCACTTTAAGCCCTGGTTCACACTGATGTGATGCGGGAAATGCAGCAAATCCTGTGCATTTCCCGCACCTCATTGCAATCATACAGCGTCCATGCGATCTGCTGCGGGTGTCAATGTTAGATTAATGACACCTCGAAACAGATCGCGAAACGCAGTGCAAACAGATCGCATTGCATGCAATGTGATTCAGGTGCAGGGAAATAAAAAAAGGGTCCTGCACCATTTTGGTGTGGATGTGATTTGAGCCATGCAAAATGCATGGCTCAAATCACATCACACAGACATCGCATGTGACGTGTATAGGAATGCTCTGCGATTCCTGTGCGACTCACATACGGTGTTCCGCACGTACTAGTGTGAACCCAGCCTCAAACTTTTTTCAGATCATCAAACACATTTTAAAACAGAAAAATGGTTTAGACTAATTGGATGGGAAAAAGAGGTTCAGGTCCACATCCCTTATACAACATGTAAAATAAATTTTTCCTCAAGAAACGGGACTTTGTAGGACCATGAACACTCAGAAGAGATTATTAAGTAAAAAGTACAAACTTTTTAAAAAAAGGGGGCTCAAAACACAACACTGGAATGTACATGAAATGAGAATATGTAACAATGGAAGAAACCCAGACCAACTGACAGACAGATGAAACCCAACGCGTTTCGACATATGTAGTAAGGGTCTTCTTCAGGGAGGGAAGGAGAGGGTTGAAAAGCTTCCAGAGAACTACGAACAATCTCATGTGTTAAATGTTGTTTGATACTGGTGATCAATTGCTCAAGGCAATAAAGGAGAAGGAAAGTGTCCACAAGGGAAACAACAGAATGCCATGTCAATTGCAGCAGACCCGGTGCAATTAAGCAGCAAAAGGGGAAGATGTTCCCAAAAGGTCCCATACATGAGAAGGACCAGGGGAAGATGGAGCACCTACAAAAATATATATGTAGGGCAAAAGACCCCAAACGTAGAGCACTATCTTTCACCAGTGTGGAAGTGTTATCTCCAAAGCTCCAAAGTTGGTCTGGGTTTCTTACATTTTTACATATTCTCATTTCATGTGCATTCCAGTGTTATGTGTTTTTAGCCCCCTTTTTGATATGATGTCTATTATGTGTAATAAAATTTTTGTACTTTTTACTAAATAATCTCTTCTGAGTGTTTATGGTCCTCCAAAATGCAGTTTTTAAATGATGATCTATTAAGGGAAAAAAGCTGTCCAAACCTGCCTGGCCCTATGTGAAAAAGTAATTGCCCCCTAAACCTAATAACTGGTTGTGCCACCCTTGGCAGCAGCAACTGCAATTAAGTGGTTGCAATAACTGGCACTGAGTCTCACATTGCTGTGGAGGAATTTTGGTCCACTCTTCTTTGCAGAATTATTTAATTTCGGCCACATTGGAGGGTTTTCCAGCATGAACGGACTATTTAAGGTCATACCACAGCATCTCAATCAGGTTTAACCTCTTGGCGCCTCCCGGCCCTTTAAGAGGTTTATGACCCTGAGAGGCAGGGCGTGGCTTAAGATCGCGTGACCTCCGTGATTGACTGTCGCGTGGTTGTTGCTATCGGGAGCTTTCGGGTTAGTCGGCTGTAACTGTGCTGGGAGCACGCAGCTCGTGCTCTTGGGACAAGTGCATAGGCAGCAATTAATGCAAATATGCGGCCCCCTCGCACTAAGGATCAGGCGCTGAGAGGCCGCATATTTGCGTACAGCCGGTGTAAAGGGGTTAAGCCCACTACTTTTTTTTTTTTTTTTGAGCCAATCGGAGTTATGCCCCGTACACACGGTCGGACTTTGTTCGGACATTCCGACAACAAAATCCTAGGATTTTTTCCGACGGATGTTGGCTCAAACTTGTCTTGCATACACACGGTCACACAAAGTTGTCGGAAAATCCGATCATTCTGAACGCGGTGACGTAAAACACGTACGTCGGGACTATAAACGGGGCAGTGGCCAATAGCTTTCATCTCTTTATTTATTCTGAGCATGCGTGGCACTTTGTCCGTCGGATTTGTGTACACACGATAGGAATTTCCGACAAAGGATTTTGTTGTCGGAAAATTTTATATCCTGCTCTCAAACCTTGTGTGTCGGAAAATGTCCGATGGAGCCCACACATGGTCGGAATTTCCGACAACACGCTCTGATCAGACATTTTTCATCGTAAAATCCGACCGCGTGTACGGGGCATTAGACTTGCTGGTGTGTTTCAGATCATTGTCCTGCTGATGGCTGGACATTCTCCTTTAGGATTTTCTCGTAGAGCTCAGAATTCATGGTTCCATCAATTATGGTAAGTCGTCCAGGTCCTGAAGCTGTAAAAGCAGCCCCAGACCATCACGCTACCACCACCATGTCTGACTGTTGGTATGATGTTCTTTTTATAAAATGCTGTGTTAGTTTTACACCAGATGTAACTGGAAGCACACCTTGCAAAAAGCTCAACTTTTGTCTCATCAGTCCACAATGTTTGGCCAAAAGTCTTGGGGATAATCAAGGTGTTTTTTGGCAAATGTGAGATGAGCCTTTGTGTTCTTTTTGGTCAACAATGGTTTTGGCCTTGGAACTCTCCCATGGAAGCCATTTTTGCCCAGTTTCTTTATTATTGTTGAATCATGAACACTGATCTTACCTGAGGCAAGTGAGGCCTACAGTTCTTTTTAGATGTTCTGGTTATTTTTATGACCTCCTGGGTTAGTCGTTGTCGTGCTCTTGGACTAATTTTGTTCAGTTGGCCACTCCTGCAAAGGTTCGCCGTGGTTCGCTGCAGTACCAAAGCCTTAGAGATGGCTTTGTAGCTTTTCCAGACTGTAATACAGTTGTGCTCATAAGTTTACATACCCTGGCAGAATTTATGATTTTCGTGGCCATTTTTCAGAGAATATGAATGATAACACAAATATTTTTCACTCATGGTTAGTGTTTGGCTGAAGCCATTTATTATCAAGCAACGGTGCTTACTCTTTTTTTTTTAAAAATAATAATGAAAACAGAAACTACCCAAATGACCCTGATCAAAAGTTTACAATCCCCATTTCTTAATACGGTTTATTGCCCCCTTTAACATCAATGACAGCTTGAAGTATTTTGTGGTATCTGTGGATGAGGCTCTTTATCTTCTCAGATGGTAAAGCTGCCCATTCCTCTTGGCAAAAAGCCTCCAGTTCCTGGAAATTCTTGGGCTGTCTTGCATGAACGGCACGTTTGAAATCTCCCCAGAGTGGCTCAATGATATTGAGGTCAGAAGACTGAGATGGCCACTCCAGAACCTTCACTTTATTCTGCTGTAGCCAATAACAGGTCGACTTGGCCTTGTGTTTTCTATCATTGTGATGTTGGAATGTCCAAGTACGTCCCATGCGCAGCTTCTTGGCTGATTAATGCAAATGGCCCTCCGGTATTTTTTGATAACATACTGCATTCATCTTGCCATCAATTTTGACCAAATTTCCTGTGCCTTTGTAGTTCACACATCCCCAAAACATCATCGATCCACCTCCGTGTTTCACAGTAGGAATGGTGTACCTTTCATCATAGACCTCGTTGACTCCTCTCGAAATGTAGCGTTTATGTTTGTGGCCAAAAAGCTCAATTTTGGTCTCATCACTCCAAATGGTTTTGTGCCAGAAGGTTTGAGGCTTGTCTCTGCGCTGTTTGGCGTACTGTAAGCGGGATACTTTGTGGCATTTGCGTAGTAATGGCTTTCTTGCGACTCGGCCATGCAGCCCATCTTTCTTCAAGTGCCTCCTTATTGTGCTTCTTGAAACAGCCACACCACATGTTTTCAGAGAGTCCTGTATTTCACCTGAAGTTCTTTGTGGGTTTTTCTTTGCATCCAGAAAAATTTTCCTGGCAGTTGTGGCTGATATTTTAGTTGGTCTACCTGACCATGGTTTGGTTTCAACAGAACCCCTCATTTTCCACTTCTTGATTAGAGTTTGAACACTGCTGATTGGAATTCTCGATTTCCTTGGATATCTTTTTATATCCCTTTCCCGTTTTATACAGTTCAACTACCTTTTTCTGCAGATCCTTTGACAATTCTTTTGCTTTCCCTATGACTCAGAATCCAGAAACGTCAGTGCAGCACTGGATGAAAGATGCAAGGGTCTGTCAGGAGTCAAGAAACTCATTGACCTTTTATACACTAATTACAAGCAAACAGATCACAGGTGAGGATGGTTACCTTTTAAAAGCCATTGAAACTCCTTTGTGTCAACTTGTGTGCATGTTATCGGGCCAAAATCACTAGAGTATATAAACTTTTGATCAGGGTCATTTGGGTAGTTTCCGTTGTCATTATGATTTAAAAAGAGTAAACACAGTTGATTGATAATAAATGGCTTCAGCCAAACACTAACCATGAGTGAAAGAAATGTTTTTGTGTTGTTATTCATATTCTCTGAAAAATGGCCAAGAAACCATAAATTCTGCCAGGGTATGTAAATTTATGAGCTTTCTCATCTGTTCTTGAATTTCTTTAGATCATGGCATGTGTTGCTTTTTGAGATCTTTTAGAGTGCTTCACTCTGTCAAACTACTTCTGTTTAAGTGATTTCTTGATTCGACAGGTCTGGCAGTAATCAGGCCTGGGTGTGGCAATTGAAATTTTACTTTCCAAAAAAAAGGCCTGGTTCACACCTAGGCATTTTTTAGTGCATTTTCAGTTTTGCAGAAACACACTACAGTCCATTTAAGATGGTTTCCTATGGATGTAGTTCACATCTATGCTTTTTATGGAAAGGGCCAGGGACTTTTTTCTGTTTTGGTTCCATGGCCTTCAATGGATCAAAAACGTGTATTGAAAAAGGTAAAATGCACTTGCAATACGCAAACTGCAACCGGCATAGGTGTGAATCAGGCCAAAGTGGTTGCTCAGTTTTTTCATGATTTTGGCTGCCCATATAGGGTTTGAATCTTGACTGGTTCAGCAGAAATTGTCCGAGATTCAAATAGTTAATCGGCAGACTGAATGTACCAAGTTGAATGTTTGATCAACTTGGGTAAAAGCAGCCTGCCAGATTCTCTTGCGATTATCGCTAGCAGCTATAGCTCAGTCTTCTCCCGGCGGGGACAGCTTCTCCTGCCCGCCCTCCACCCGTGGTTGCAGGAAAGAAATTTGCACCCTGTGTGGCCTGCCTTAGCAAGGGAAACGGGGGCATTACTTTTTTCCCTTTTAATAAATGAAATCATCATTTTATAAAAGAGAATTTTGGATTTACTCGGGTTATCTTTGTGTAAAGTTAAAAATTTGTTTGATCTGAATCATTTAAAGGAGTTGTAAACTCTCAAGGTTTTTCACCTTAATGTATTCTATACATTAAGGTGAAAAACCTTCTTCACTACAGCTGCCCCCAGAGCCCTCCTTTTTCTTACCTGAAAGCGATCGTTTCAGCGAAAAGCACAGTAGCTCCAGCCGCTGTTTGGGGTCCTCATTGGATAGATTGATAGCAGCGGGAGCCATTGGCTCCCGCTTCTGTCATTCAAATCAAGTAAGCCGGGGGGCGGGGCAGAGTCCTGCTATCTGTGTCGATGAACGCAGCAGCAGGACTCGGGACGTGCCCGCACGGGTGCCCCCATGGAACGCGTCTCTCCGTGGGGGCACTCGAAGAGGAGGAACCAGGAGCGCCCCTGGGACACCCCAGAAAAGGAGGATCGGAGTCGCTCTGTGCAAAACCCTTGTACAGAGGAGGTAAGTATGACAGGTTTGTTATTTTACAAGAAAAAAAAAAACAAAATCTTTACAATCACTTTAAGTGTGACAAATGTGCAAAAAAAAAAAATTAAAATTAGGAAGGGGACAAATACTTTTTCACAGCTCTGTAATTATTTTGCAAATGTAAACTATTCCACAGGTGTAGCACAAATTAGAAAATTACACTAGAGTGAAACATGAAAATTTTGCCTTTTAACCGCTTCAGCCCTGGAAGATTTTACTTCCCTCCTGACCAGAGCACTTTTTACAATTTGGCACTGCGTTGATTTTACTGACAATTACGCAGTCGTGAAATGTGCGTTCTTTTTTTCTTACAAAAAGAGCTTTTTTTTTTGGTGGTATTTGATCACCTTTGTGGTTTTTATTTTTTGCGCTATAAACAAAAAAGAGCGACAATTTAAAAAAACAACACTTTTTTACTTTTTGCTATAATATCCCCCAAAATGTTTTAAAAAAAACCAAATTTCTTCATCAGTTTAGGGCAATATATGATGTAATTCATATTTTTGGTAAAAAAAATTCCAATAACCGAATATTGATTGGTTTGCGCAAAATGTTAGTGTCTACAAACTATGGGAAAGATTTATGGCATTTTTATTTATTTTTTTTCTTCTAGTAATGGCGGGGATCTGCGATTTTTTTTTTTTGCGGTACTGCTTCGGACAGATCGGACACTTTTGACACATTTTTGGGACCATTGACATTTATTCAGCGATCAGTGCTATAAAAATGCACTGATTACTGTATAAATGTCACTGGAAGGGGATAACACTAGGGGGCGATCAAAGGGTTAAATGTGTTCCCTAGTAAGGCTCGGTTCACACAGGGGCAACATGACTTGCAGGCCAACTCTGTGAGGCGACCTGCACACGACTTCAGCGGCGACTTGCAAAACGACTTCTGTATAGAAGTCAATGCAAGTCGCCTGAAGTCGCCCCAAAAGTAGTACAGGAACCTTTTTTTAAGTCTGAGCGACTTGAGAACGATTCCTTAGAACAGGACGCGACTTGGCAGGCAGCTAAGTCGCCTCTGTGTGAACCGAGTGTTAAGTGTTTCTAACTGTATGGGGATAGGACTGACTGGGGGAGGAGACATATCGCTGTTCCTAGTAGGAACAAATGATATGTCTCCTCTCCCCTGACAGAACAGTGATTTGTGTGCTGGCTGTCGTGCCCGCGATAGGAGGCAGGCGGCGATTGCGGCGACGCGCATCGGGTCCCCGCCGTGCAGCGGGCTCGCCCCCCCCCCCCCCCCCCCCCCCCCGGCAGCTCTTAAAGGGAACAACATACCCGTACTGGGTTTCACCCAGCCGTGCCATCCTGCCGACATATATCGGAGTGAGCCGGTAAGTGGGGTAAAGCGAGCCAGTTAGGATTGGGCTAAGAATGTTAACATCTTTTTGACTTTTTATATTTGGGGTAAAAAAAAAAAATCCTTGTTTAGCTTTACTTAATTTGACTCTTCCGCTGAAATCAGGGGCATAAAGGGTAGCATAGTTGCTATTTCAACTTGTGTACTTAGTAGCTAATGTTGACAGGTCAGCAACTTTATGTGATGTGTGTTCTCGTGTTTGTATGTCTGCTGTGTGTGATCTCTGGCACTGCTGCTTCTGACTTCTTGTCCCAAGAAACTTGGAATGAGATTTGGTGAGGTCACTACAGTGATGCTTTGTGTTCTCTTTGCTGGAGGCTCTGAGATGGGGAAGCAAAGCCCTACCCTACCATAATTGCCAGCACCACAAATGATGCCATGTAGGACAAATCATGATACATCAGTAATGGGGAGGAGGATTAGCTGCAGTAAGACCACAGGCAATACTAGGGGTTAGTTTTGTGTGCACTCTAATGCCTTTTTTTTTTTTTTTTTACTTTTTTTGGAACAGCTTCAAACATTGTTTCACCAGACACAGTGTCTCCTCACACCTGATTGAGGCTGGGTTCACACTGGTGCGACACGACACCCGTCCTACTTTGGATCCGACTTTGCCCTGCGACATGAAGCCGGCATATGTCCGACTTTCAATGAACGGGGATCCGACTTGGATCCCCGCCAATGCCCGGCACTGTGTTTGGTATGAATCTTTAGGCGGAACTCCGCACCAAATTTTAAATAAAAAACCGGCATTGGTTCCCCCTCCAAGAGCATACCAGGCCCTTGGGTCTGGTATGGACCTTGAGGGGAACCCCCTACGCCGAAAAAACGGCGTGAGGGTCCCCCCCAATCCATACCAGACCCTTATCCGAGCACACAGCCCGACCGGACAGGAATGGGGGTGGGGACGAGCGAGCGCCCCCTCCCTCCTGAGCCGTACCAGGTCGCATGCCCTCAACATGGGGGGGGTTGGTGCTTGGGGGAGGGGGCGCACTGCGGCCCCCCCACCCCAAAGCACCTTGTCCCCATGTTGATGAGGACAAGGGCCTCTTCCCGACAACCCTGGCCGTTGGTTGTCGGGGTCTGCGGGCGGGGGGCTCATCGGAATCCGGGAGCCCCCCTTTAACAAGGGGGCCCCCAGATCCCGGCCCCCCACCCTATGTGAATGAGTATGGGGTACATCGTACCCCTACCCATTCACCTAGGGAAAGTGTCAATTAAAAAAAAAAACACTACACAGATTTTTAAAGTAATTTATTAGACAGCTCCGGGGGTCTTCTTCCGACTTCGGGGGTCTCTCCGGTTCTTCTCCACGCTCTCCGGATCTTCTGCCGGGCTCCTCCACTCTCTTCTGCTCTTTTGCTATAGCGGAGGAGCCAGGTCTTCAGTCTTCAGTCTTCTGCCCTCTTCCCTCTTCTCTTCTTCTGATGTTGACACGACGCTCTCTCCGGCTGGAATGCTCTCTGTGCGCTCTGCTATGGCTTATATAGGCGGTGACCCCGCCCTCTTATGCCGTCACAATCCCTGGGCATGCTGGGATTGTGACGGCATAAGGGGGCGTGGTCCTCGGGTGATGACCACGCCCCCTAAAACGTCACAGTCCCAGCATCCCAGCATGACGGCCCCCTCCCCCAAGGCACCAACCCCCCCCCCATGTTGAGGGCAGGCGACCTGGTACGGCTCAGGAGGGAGGGGGGCGCTCGCTCGTCCCCACCCCCATTCCTGTCCGGCCGGGCTGTGTGCTCGGATAAGGGTCTGGTATGGATTGGGGGGGACCCTCACGCCGTTTTTTCGGCGTAGGGGGTTCCCCTCAAGGTCAATACCAGACCCAAGGGCCTGGTATGCTCTTGGAGGGGGAACCCATGCCGGTTTTTTATTTAAAATTTGGTGTGGAGTTCCCCCTCAAGATCATCAGAGCACAAGTCGCGTGCCGAAGTCGGATCATGCAAGATGGCGATCCGACTTCAATGATAGTCAATAGGCTGAAGTAGGATCAAAGTCGGACCAAAGTAGTACAGGGAGCATTTCTAAAGTCGGAACGACTTGTGTCGGACCAGTTAGGACGGCTCCCATAGGGAAACATTGGATTTCACACGTCATGCGACATGAGCTCCCAATGTCGGAGCGTTTGTCGGACCAGTGTGAACCCAGCCTGAAAGTGATTGTAAAGGCAGAAGGTTTTTTTTTTTAATCTTAAAGTGGAAATAGACCCTAACACCTAAATTCTCCCCTGCAATCAGTAATGTGAGCTAAGTTCATTCAGACTTATGCCTCAAAATGAAAAAAATCCCATTTTTTTCTCTACCTTTTATTTTGCAGTATCCAGCGCCGTCACATGACTTCAATTCTACTACCCTTTGAGTCTAAAAGCAGCTAGTGGGTGTGGCTAGTGACATCACTTCAAGGGAGGGACCCTGTTCCTGTGTAGCCAGTGGGCATATACAGGATGGGAGGAGCTGATCATAGGTTCCTGCCCAGTGTTATTCCTGCCAGTAAGGATGCATTTTACATCCTAATTCATGAGAACATTAAGAAATAAGAGACCCATCCACACAGGACATGGGGGGGGGGGGGGGGGGGGGGCGACTGTCAGTGTAGCTACAAGTGCTCTGGGGTCTCAGCTCAGTCTACAATGATCACTATACACTAAAGGAACAGTACAGACAACCACACTAAGGCTCCGTTTCCACTAGTGCGTCTTGTCATGTGACTTTGGACACATAAAGTTGCATGACAGGTCGCAGCCTATTGATTTCAATGGCACTCAATTCCATCTATGCGACTTTGAAAATCAGCGATTTTTGAAAAGGTACCTGCATTACTTTGATGCGACTTTAATCCAGAGAGTGTAAAGTTGGATCAAATCTGCACTCAAAGTCGCACTTTAGCCTTAGGCTACGTTTCCACTAGTGCGACTCCAAAGCTGTGCGATTTAGAGTGTGACTTTGAGTGCAGCTTTGATCCAACTTTACACTCTGGTAAGTAGTGCAGGCACCTTTTCAAAGTTGCATATATGGGAACGTTTGCCATTGAAGTTAATGGGCTGTGACTTGTCATGCGACTGTGTCCAAAGTCATATGACAAGTTGCACTAGTGGAAACGGAGCCTTAAACTCATTACTCACATGTAATGAGCAATAGAAATCGATCTGTATCCTTCCAAACTTTCAAAAATGTTCCTTTTGTACCTTTTATTTCTTTCATATTTCTTCCCCAGCTCCCTCCGCCGTTCATAGCAGCTGAGCGTGTGCCACACCATCCACAGTGCCACACCAGGCACACAGTACCCACCACAGTGCCACACCATGCACCCAGTGCTTATCACAGTGCCATGCAGAAACAACCACGTGGTTCTATACTGCAGAAAATCTGCAGCATGTTGCATTGTAATTTATATTACAGTTTCTAACAAACATAACATACTTCCAAAGCCTGCCCTCCATCAAAGTCAGCCAGCCAATGAGGAGAGAAAGGGGGCGGTGCCAGGCTGTGGCTCCATGTCTGATTGGACATGGAGCAGTGACTCGGCTCAGGTGCCCCCATAGCAAGCTGCTTGCTGTGGAGGCACGCAACAGGAGGGAGGGGCCAGGAGCACCGAAGAGTGACCAGAGAAGAGAAGGATTTGGGCTGCTCTGTGCAAAATCATTACACAGGACAGGTAAGTATAATGTTTGTTATTTTTAGCTAAAAAAAGAGAATCCCTTTAAACCTCCAATTGCCTTACTACCATGTCGCAATTGTGTGCATTGCATGGCAAATTGGCAATCATGGGTTTAAATCAGGTGGTGAAGAGGCAACATATCACCTCCTCACCACCTGTCAAACACACCCGGATCACTTTTAATAGGAGAAGCAGTGCCTGCTGCACTTGTGAATGGGCCCCTAGTTGCATTCTGTAGCAGCATCCTTAGGGCTCGTTCCCACGTAAAGTTGGAGATGGTAAAACCCTGTGCTTGAGTTTACCGTCCCCAATCCCTACCCCCTTTAGCTGCAGAGGCAGCTGCCAAAGGTGTATGCATGCCATAGCAGGAATTAAGCCCCCTGTTGTTTTTGGTGGGTGCTACCATTTGCCAAGCGTGACCCAGTCAAATAAATGGGGCCACTCTGCAAGCGCCCCACAACTGCATGCTTTTGTGGGGTCCAAGGGGCTAAAGCAGGTGGTGAGAAAGCAACACAATGCAGCCTGCTATAACCCCTTGTTTGCTGTACTGCACAAGTTTTTAGGGCACTTGCAGAGTGTCTTCATTCACTTGAGTCATGATTGTCGGGTGCTTCACCCACCATCCAAGACAGGCCGTATATCTCCTGCTGTGGCTGTGACATGTGTAGACCTCTGGCCACTGCCGCTAAAGGGGGTGAGGCTGGGGCGGGGGTGGTAAAAACACATCTTAACTTTGGGGCTTTACCACCCCCTATAAGGCTGCTTTCACCCTGATGTGCTGCAGTTTACCTGCACCACGGGTGTAGTGCATTTGCACTTTCCTGGGTTAAGTGCGCTTTGCCATAGACTTCTATTATATCCTGCAGGTCTGATGCACTTTTTGAAAGCGCACTAAAACTCCTGCATTCAGAAAGTGCACCAAACCCGAAGGATATAATAGATGTCTATGGCTAAGCGCAACAAACCCGCAGGATATAATAGATGTCTATGGCTAAGCGCAACAAACCCGCAGGATATAATAGATGTCTATGGCTAAGCGCAACAAACCCGCAGGATATAATAGATGTCTATGGCTAAGCGCAACAAACCCGAAGGATATAATAGATGTCTATGGCTAAGCGCAACAAACCCGCAGGATATAATAGATGTCTATGGCTAAGCGCAACAAACCCGCAGGATATAATAGATGTCTATGGCTAAGCACAACAAACCCGCAGGATATAATAGATGTCTATGGCTAAGCGCAACAAACCCGAAGGATATAATAGATGTCTATGGCTAAGCACAACAAACCCGCAGGATATAATAGATGTCTATGGCTAAGCGCAACAAACCCGAAGGATATAATAGATGTCTATGGCTAAGCACAACAAACCCGCAGGATATAATAGATGTCTATGGCTAAGCGCAACAAACCCGCAGGATATAATAGATATCTATGGCTAAGCGCAACAAACCCGCTGGAGACCGCTAGCAGGAATAAGAGGTGAAGTGAAGTGGGTATAACTCCGCATGGAACAGGAGCCGGCACTACAGAGGAGACATCGGCCTATGCGGCTCTCTACTACAGCACCAACTTTACAAGTAGTCCCTCTGCATTGCACTCTGTTTTGATGCTTTGGGATGGCGGGTCAGCAAGCCCAGACTGTGATCTACCAGTCACCTGGACACGATCCACTGGTAGATCATGATCTAGAGGTTGATGACCCCTGAATAAGATAGAATATATATTAATATAGAGTAGAGATATAGTGTCCCGCCTCTAAATACTACAAATCCTAGAGCCGGACTGTAAACTGAAAAGTATGTTTTTGCTAAGCAGCCTTAGCCCCGGTTCACACTAGGGGCGGCACGACTTGCAGGTCGCCTCACCGAGGCGACCTGCACACGACTTCCACGGCGACTTGCAAAACAACTTCTGTATAGAAGTCTATGCAAGTCGCCCCCAAAGTAGTACAGGAACCTTTTTCTAAGTCGGAGCGACTTGCGTCACTCCTATTAGAACGGTTCCATTGTACAGAACGGGAGGCGACTTGTCAGGCGGCTAGGTCTTTTGACAAGTCGCCCCAGTGTGAACCGGCACTTAGTCCATGTGTATGACTATCATGTCTATGACTAAGGCTGCTTAGCCGGAACACATTCGCTTTTGTACCACCGTCTTACTCATGGGACTTTTAGCAGTACAAGATTTTGAGGTTTACAGTCCAGCTCTGGCGTTTGTAGTATTTGGAAGTTTTACAAGGGTGAGCAGGAACCCAGCCGTAGAGCTGACACTTCCCGGGGCTGAGAAGTAGAGCGTGTCTTTTATTTGTGCTAGTGTCCTTGCTCTTTATAAATTAACTGTGCATGCTTTCACTGGATAGCGGGAGATCAATTTACAAAGGCTATTCACAGCACAGTAGTAACTCAACTTAGTATAAAAAAAAAAAAAAAGGAAACTGCAAACCCAAGCACACCATCTACTGGCTGCAGGTGGTAAATATATGAAATCTCCTGTTCAAAAAAAAAAAAACCCTGAATTTAATTAAATATGTAAAAAATACTCCGAAATTTCCTTTTAACACAATCAAAATGTTTTTTATAAATGATACAAACTGCCTCTGTCTCTGTTCTACAGGGGAAATATGAAAAACAAAACTTGGCATTCTGTCAGCTTTTCAGTGTGCCTGTTAATTCAGAATAAAGCGTATCCTATTGAGAAGGTTGTATGTGAGTCTCACGGCCTTCCCTCCTTGTCTTATACTGTGGGAATGTTGATAATAGATGCTTGTGGGGGCTGCCTGTCTACTCCTCACACAGCGGGCAGGAGGATTTGGAGAGGTGGCAACCTGTAATGAATTCCCTGTATCTAGGACGGAGAGGGAAAATCTGCAATCTTTTGTCTGTCAAATGTTAAAATGACGTGGTGCGGAAGCAGGCTGCCTACACTGTACACTCCAATTCCAAGGACAAATGGTGCATCTCCGTCATGGAGAGCCATGGTTGTTGGAGGACTAAGTGGCTCTTTTAAAAAAAACAACAACAAAAAAAAAAAAAAAACACAAGGCTATTTTGTTTGCTTTTATCATTCAACAATAAAAATGTAGATTGTTTTATTTTTGTATTTTCCATTTTGATCTGGTAGAATAAAGCAATGTTCTAGTCTTACTGGTGAGCAGGGCAGTAACTTGGCCTTTTATATATCACTATGTCTGAAATAAGAACTGGCTCCATAGCAACCAATCAGATTCGAACCTTTTCCTGGAAATTGACAGTTGGAGAATGAAAGTTCTGTTGAATCTGTTTGCTGTGGGGCAATGCAGTCTGTTTTTATCCGAGGCAGACGGCCTCGTTCAGTGGAGAGTTCTTCCTCTTGGGTGCTGATTTTTAAAGTGGAAGTAAAGTCTGCTGTCGGTTAATTCTAGATTATGATGCCAAAGAACTATGTTAGGGCCCATTCACACCAGTAACTGCACGTTTTGGACGGCATGTGTACATGCATTTGAAGCGTGCTTGAATGTGTTTTGTGCTGCGCTTAGCAGTGCATTTTCTATACATTTTTGGGCTTGGCTTTCTTGTCTTAAAGCGGAGTTCCACCCAAAAGTGGAACTTCCACTCATCTGACCCCCCCCCCTCCAGGTGCCACAATTGCCACCTTTCAGGGGGGAGGGGGGTGTCTACTACAGGTATTTGCACCCACTTCCTGGAATAGACTCCCGCGGGAGTCATGTCCCTTCCCGCACCCCCCTGCTGTCTCCTGGGAAACACACAGGTCCCAGGAGATAGCGGGGACCACTCAGGACGCGCAGCGCGACTCCCGCATGTGCAGTAGGGAAGCGAAGCCGTTACGCTTCACTTCCTGATTCCCTCGCAGAGAATGGCGGCGGCATAGCTGAGAGCTGAGCGATCGGCTTCGGCTGCTGACATCACTGGACTCCAGGACAGGTAAGTGTCCATTTATTAAAAGTCAGCAGCTGCAGTATTTGTAGCTGCTGGCTTTTAATAATTTTTTTTTTTTTAGTTGGACTCCCGCTTTAAGGGGTGTGGTGCAGCGCATTGAAGCGCGTTTGTAGCACGTTGACTGCATTTGCGGTGCAGAAAAATGCAGCATGCTCTACTTCTTTTTTTTTTTTTCGAACTGCGCTGGACTGCACTGCAATAATGCGCAGACCTAAAAGAGCCAGGCCTCACTTTGATTTGAAGGTACATATACAACAGTAATCTCAAATTCCAACCCCTGAGGGGTGCTCTTCACACCATGGCACAGACTGGATGCCGTGAATGTGTTGGGAAATGGGCAGGCACAAGTGACATCACCTAAAAAGAAAACATTCATAACTCAGGACCGGGAAGACTTTAGTAGAGGACTTTGAATCGATCTACAAGGAGTATGTCAAATCGCTTTGCAAATGAGCAAAAGTTGTAACCTAGGCTTTGGCTTTACGTTCGATACCCCGTATCACTTCATCACCGTTCTGACATCAGGCCAGCGCAAGGTGAACTCTTAGAGCCCTTTCACACTGGGGCGACGTCGGCGGTAAAACGCCGCTATTAGCGGCGTTTTACCGTCGGTATGCGGCCGCTAGTGGGGCAGTTTTACCCCCCGCTAGTGGCCGAGAAAGGGTTAAATACCACCGCAAAGCGCCTCTGCAGAGGGGCTTTGCCGGCGGTATAGCCGCGCCGTCCCATTGATTTCAATGGGCAGGAGCGGTAAAGGAGCGGTGTACACACCGCTCCTTCACCGCTCTGAAGATGCTGCTAGCAGGACTTTTTTTTTACCGTCCTGCCAGCGCATCGCTCCAGTGTGAAAGCCCTCGGGGCTTTCACACTGGAATGCAAGCAGCGACACTTTCGGGTCGGTTTGCAGGCGCTATTATTAGCGCAATAGCATAGCGCCTGCAAACCGCCCCAGTGTGAAAGGGCCCTTAAAGTAGTTTGTAAACCTCTGAAATGAGAAATGAACAAAGCATATCCTTCTATAGTGTGTACTAGCCTCAATCCAAAGCAGCTTTTCTCTCCTTCCTGTATTTGCATGAGTCCCTTCTGATTATTTATCCTGACACCAAGCTATCCGGGGGGACTGCTTGTATAGGGGGCAGTTTATGTAGAAGAATCTTTTATCTCTGTGTATTATTTGAGGCCAATATCTTTACTGGGTAGATGTAAGGGGTTTACAACCACTTTAGGCTCCATTCACACTGCTGCAACCCCAAAGTTATGGGATTTTGCATTGCGACTTGATGCGACTTTGATGTTTTGTAACTTTGGCTTTGACAAATCATAACACGGAGTGATATTATTGAACTTACAAAACCCTCTGAAGTTTCAGCCAAAGTCACATAGATAAAACCAAGAAACAACTTTCTTATGACGTTTGTGATTTTAACATTGCCGTCTATGGCACTTTTTTTTTTTTGCTGCGACTGGAGTTGCAGCAATTAAGACGGCACCCATTGAAATGAATGTGTTTTGACTTGTCGCGCAACTTTGTGTCGCAAGTCACATAAGAAGTCACAGAAATGTGAACCAGGGATTAAAGTATAACTAAAGGCAGCTTTTTTTTTTTCTAATTTTGTATAGAGTGGAGAGGGATTAGAACATCTGTCAGGTTTTTATTGCTGTGTGTGCCCCTGCTATGGAGATTCACCATCTCTATTTGTCATGGTGACGGTTATCACTGAAAGATAAAGAAAATCCCAAATTCTGGGTTGGCACCAGAACAGGAATAAAGGGGACACTAGTTTTGGTGAACCTGGTGGAAACCAGGGAATCCCTCACTTTGAAAGATTACCTCACATGTCCTGTTTTTCCTATAGGACAGGAATTGAAGGGAAATCTCCCCAATCGGGGATACACACACAAAAAATGACAGGGGTTATAAACCTTCCTTACTCCAAAAAAAAGTTCTGCTTTAATGACTGTGATCATTGACTGCACCTAAAGAAAACCTTTCCTGATAAATGGAGACAGCCGTGACTATTTCTCATTCTGCAAAGGCTGTTTTCTGGCCGTCATGTTTAACTTTCTTAATTCAATATTTTGTGTCAATCTGAGCTTTAGCTATTGCGTTCTATAAACAGCAAAATAGTTGAAGGAAACCTGTACAAAGGTACACGTTCTAAATATACAAAAATCGAAAAAATAAACAAAAACGAATTTGCTGCAACGCTTCACCTTTTATTGGTCCTCATGCAAGACACATCATTCATCATAGACAGTGCGGAGTACAGTAAAAGTTGCCGTATTTCGCGCTGTGGCTAGCACTTACTCATAAAGACATCAGACAGTGGGGGGGGGGGGGGGGTACGGTAAAATTTGACACATTTTGGGCTGTGGCTAGCGCTTACTCATAACCTTGGTATGAGGTGTTGTGGCCAAGCACTAGCCCCAGTGCGAATGTGTCAACTTTTTCTTTAGCCTGCATTGTCTGTGATGTGTTTTGCGTGAAGGATCAATCATAGACGTGCGCAGCCTATTGCATTAGGGTGTCCACCCCAAAGCTTAAACACACAAGACTTTCCCTGCAGCCTCAGCTACACGGGGCTGTGAATGAATGCGAAGTCCTCTGTGCTGAGTGGCTTCCTGTTCATTCACAAACTGAACCATCAGAAACACATAGTAAAAAACAGTTTACTGTGCTTCAGTTATGAAAGGACACAGCAAGTGAGCGTGCTCACTGTGTTCATTTAGAAAAGGAAGGGGCTGGTAAATTACATGTTTACTAGCCCCTTCCTCCCCCCGCTCTCTATCCTGAAACATCCCCCGCAGTAGCCGGGGAAAAGAGGAGGAGGTGGGAAGCCAGCAGCACTGTGGGGCGAGGGGGCAACAAGGGGGGAGGGAGCCTGGGTAGTAAGGGGGTATCGGCACCTCACATGGTGGTTATGTGAGCCCAGGCACACCCCCTGCGCACACCTATGGGATCAATGAAGGTGAAGTGTTGCAGCGAATTCCGGATTTCTTTTGATTGTGTATCTGCAGACGAGCTGTGCGAACACCTTCACCTGAACTCTGGCTGGACGGTGCTCACCTGGAGAAGCTTTCTCTCTTTGGTTCTAAATATACTCGTTCCCTGGCTGTCATTCTCTTTCAAGGGATTCAGTGCTTGGTCATTAATCCAAAACACATATGGAGATGTTCTGACTAATATGCATGCAAGTCGTTATGGCCGATCTATTAAGGAGGTGAGAATGATCATTTGGGGAAAGCTAAAATGTATCTCTAGGCAAGGCTTTAATTCACTTATTTATTTTAATAGCGTGTGGAAGGGTTTGTCAAGTTTTTATTGCTGTCTGTGTCCCCATGGGGTAGATTCACCCCTCCTGAGTCGTCCCCCAGAACAAGAGAAGAACTCTTCCAATAAGGACAGGGGACTTCCCTCACTTTGTGAGATTTCCTTTAGCATCTTGTTGTGTCTCTGGGACAGGAAGTGAATGGAATTTTTTAAATGGTACCCAGGCAGCCAAAAAACATTAAATGGCATGGTTGTTAACTCTTCCCTGCTATATTCAAAACTACCTACACTTTTTGCTATGTTAACTTTAAATATCCAATTATGTGAAAAGGAAACACAGCTACAAATTGGGGTCTATTTATTATAGGAGTTAAATCTTTACTCCGGTGTCTCAAAGCATCAGAAGAATTGATGCCAGGCAACTTGTAATCTCAGAAGGTCAGCAGTGGGAGGCTCCATGTTACCCGTTGTCCTCGGGTTCCAAGTGAGGGAAAATTTAAATGGCCTGTATCTCTTATATACTTGACAAAAAATGAAGATAAATAAGTAAAGAATACTCTACATTCCTTTCTAGTAGCATAAGGCCCCGTTCATATGGATTGTAGGAGAATTAGCTATTTACTGTATTTGTTTATTGGTTTGAATTGTTGAAGATGTATTGATACATCTGTGTGATGTGTACCTTGGTGTCTTTGTAGGAGTCACTCCAGTCCAGTATAATAGGAAATTCCTCTAACCACCTTTTGTTAAAGTATAATAGCATAACTAAAGGCAAAACCATTTTCTCGTTCTGGATGAAGTGGAGATGGATTAGAAGAACACATGTCAGTTTCTTTGCTGTCTGTGCCCCCCCCCCCCCTCCGCACTAGGGAGATTCAACTCTCTCTATTTGTCCTGTTTACCCTTCTCATTGGAAGTGAAAGAAAATCCCAAATTGTGGGTTTTCCCCAGAAAAGTAATAGAATGGAAATCTTACAATGGAGACACTAGTTCTGGTGACCTGGGGGGTCCCCAAGGAATTCCCTTAATTTGCAGTGATTTCCCTCACTTCCTGATTGGCTATGGGATGGGACGTGAAGGGAAATCTCCACAATGGGACACAGATATCAAAAGAAAATCTGACAGGGGTTATAACCTTGCCTTGCTCTATCCAAAATGAAAAAAAAAGTTTTACCTGTAGTTCTAACTTTAAGCTAACATTATTAATGTTTATATGTGTCTCTCCCCCCACCCCAAATTCTTTATCATAAGACATCAGTCTCATAACACACTGGTATCAGCATGTATAACATAGGACATCACAGGGGATTCACAAGAATCAAATCGAATCCTGTATCAGAAGCGACAATATCAAACAGAGTCTATATACTGTAACTGTAAAAAGTTCCAATACAAGTAAACCCGTTTATTCTGAGTTTACATACCCCCACTCTCCCAGGGGTCTCTTGCTTCTTCAAAACAATGCTGGGGGGGGGGGGGGGGGGGGTAGGTAAGGACAAGAGGTTAGAGGGGAAAAAAAGGGGGGGAGAGAGAGGTAAGGACAAGAAGTTAGAGAAAAAAAAGGGGGGGGGGGGGTTTGCAGGTGGGAAGTTGCACTGCTCCTCTGAACCTCCTCGTCTCCTGTGGTCTTTTAGTCCTCTGCCAATAAAGTGGATCGAGGCTTAATGTACCAAAGATGTATACTCATGGAGATACGTGTCTTTTATCACTACTGTAATTCCTGCTATAGCCGCTACTGGTTTTTTTGTTTTTTTAGAAATAAACCCTATTTGTTTATGGGTGGTGCATTTAAATTTAATTGCAAAACCAAGAATAACCACAATTTCTTTTCCTTTGCCTGCTATAGTTATACAGCATTTGTAAGTTTACAGATAGAGTGGAAGTCCCTTGTTACCATAACATATAGGTGTATGGTTGAGTCAATTTATTCGTTTCACAAGCCTGTATTGTACTAGGGATGGACTAGAGCAACGTAAGTATATCGGGATTCAGTCGTCTGTGACTCTTAATTGTTGTTGTAAACTCCCATCATGCATAGCGGTCTCTACAGGTTGTTTACCATTAATTTGAGCTTACCCTATACTTGTCATTTAACTCGATTATACAGTTTACTGTATCACCATCAATATCACATTACAAAGTACTCTGACCTTTTCAGGTTATTTGCTGCAACAGAGGAGTTGTGGATATAGAGCAGCCTTTCTTAACCCTTTTAACCACAGGGGAATACTTGAAATACATTTTTTAGGTCTCGGGGAACTCCTGCAAAATCCAATGTATTGGTGGTCAGTGGGAAGAATTGCCTCCCTTACCATTACAGACAGCTAAAAAGACCATTAATGTCATGCAGCTGACTCTGCCAATTAGTGTTGGCCCAGAATAATGCAGACAATAACGTAGGCACCATCAGATGGGGAGGTCAAACAGCCACAGCTCTAGGAACCCCAAGCAACCTTTGGAGGGACCCTGGCTGAGAAAAGCTGATCTAGAATTACACTAGAGCCATTTTGCCAGGAAGGCCAATAGCCCACCCAATACATTTTTGGATTGTAGTTGGAACAGGGATATCCAGAAAATGTTCTCCCTGAGCTTTGATCCGGGCGCAGTCATTGGTTGTCTGGCTGCCTGATCTTAGTAGGCTCCCAGTATTAAAAAAAAATCCTTGATATAGGGATTTATTTTGTTTATTATTTACAGGTACTTATATAGCGCCTTCAATTTACGCAGCGCTTTACATGTATATTGAACATTCACATCAGTCACTGCACTCAAGGAGCTTACAATCTAAGGTCCCTAACTCACATTCATACATACACATACTAGACAGGAGCCAATTAACCTACCAGCATGTCTTTGGAGTGTGGGAAGAAACCAGAGTACCCGGAGGAAACCCACACAGGTGCAGGGATATGCTGACATCTTTCCCCTGAGGGTCAATGAGTACATTACTCCATTACCAAGTGCAGCAAAATAACAGATATGAGTAGGGTTGCCACCTCATCCCTTTAAACCCGAACACATATTAATTACATGGGTTCTGCAATTGATTAAGGTGGTAATTAAACTCTGTGCCTTATCTGCATTAAAATAGCCTCAGAACCTGTGTAATTATTATGTATTCCGGTTTAAAGGGATGAGATGGCAACTCTAGTGAGGCAAACTATTTTGTTCAGTAGGACCTGTCCACACCAGTGTGTTGCATTGCAGTGGCCTGGGAAAAAGCATGCATGCTGCTTTTTGATGTATTGGCCTACATTTTGTTGATTGTCCGTTAGAAATGCGATAAAATGCATTCAAGACAGACAAGCAGTGCACATTAAAGAGCAGTTCCTGGTAACTAGTGAAACAAATAATTGAGTTGGTAATGTTGTTCAGCAATCACTGCAGCTGTGCTGAAGTCAAAAAGTCCCAAGCTGCTTGTTTTAATCTCTATATAATCCACTGCAGCCAGCCAGCATGCATCTGGAATTGTATTGGAAATGTACTCCCTAAAGCCTATAATGTGCTATAAAAAAAATCACGTTCAGATTACCAAGACAGGTTTCAGTCTGATTGGTGGCTGGGAGAAACCTTTTACTATCTTTCTCCCTTTATGGAAGACGGCAAGAGCTTGGAGTGGGTGTGTTTCAGAATTCCTTTCCTTCGTCACAAGCAAGGGTTCTCATTTCACCAGAAAAAAAAAGGAACGAGGGAGGACTAGTGCACCACAGCAATGATAAAATACTGAAAATGGTCCTGAACTCAAAAAAAAAAGAGAACATTTAGACATTTTCAGTGTGCCTTTGCAGTACCCAGGAAAATTTAACTTTTGTTTTCAATTCCAGCTGAAAAAAGGTGAACTTTTCTGTGCTGTGAGCCTCATAGCTGCATGTTTTCAGTGGGAGATCTGAGGCACTGATGCCTCTTACTACTTGTTTCACCAGATTTGGAGGTACTGTGCTGCTCACTGTTCTCCTTGCTGGAGAGAAAGCTGTAACAGAATTTGCCTTGCAAGAATCTCCCTGCTTCAGTTTCATCTGTTCAGTGGATCTTGTGGATTACAGATTTTATAGAGGGCAGATCTAGCTTAAGCAGCAAGCAAAGCCCTGCTCCTCCACCAAAATGGTTATCTCCACACAGGGCAGTACCAGGGATAGAAAATCATTAATGGGACTATGGGAGAAAGATCAGCTGTAAGGAAACACCTTATTGAAGTTCGGAGGTGATTGGTTTTGTTTTTGTATTCATCTCAAGGTTTCGTTTTCAGTTTTGACCAGAGTGCAGCTGGAACGATGCTTTTTGGTTCGATCATAGCCTAAAGCATGGGGATGGTATGCCCTTGGTAAAAGGTTCCCACGTTTCACTTGCGTTTTTCCAAATGCTGATATGATTTTATTTATTTTTCTTTGTTGCAGACCCTTGCAAACCCCCAGTTGTTTTTAGCTATGCTCAAGTGTATGACTTGAATCCTGTAAAAAAAAAAAAATGCACGGACCCTAAGGGAAGGGGTTAACATCAGGGGCAATCAAAGGGTTAATTTTGCTCCTAGGGAATGCTTTCTAACTGTGTGGGGGATGGACTGACTGGAAGGAGAGAGACATATGTGTTCCTGATTAGCAGGAACACAAGATCTCTCCCTCCCTTTGTGACAGAATGATAGTCTGCCTTGTTTACATAGGCTGACTGCCATTCTGCCTCTCCAGGGAACATTCGTGGCTGCTGGACCCGCTGATTGGCTCCTAGTGTGTCCAATAACAGCGGGAGCGTGGCTCCGGCGGCGTGCACCCCAGAGCCGACAGGAGAAAACACGTACAGGTGTGTGATTTTGCCCTTAAGCTATATGTATGTGGGGTGGCCCTTAAGTGGTTAAAGAGCTAAAGGAAAACTTAAAAAAAAAGCTTAATGGCTTTGATGAGGCGGCCATCACACAGCAAGGATTTCCCCAATGTGTACCTGACAGTATCTCAAACCATAGAAATACAGAATAACCTGGCAGGTCAAATACAGGATGAAAGCGTCCAAGGTAACTTTGGAATGCGTTGCTTCGGCAAAACGTATACCCTCTGTCACATTCAAGTGGGTAGGGCCATGCTGAAATCGCCATGCAGCCATATGCAGTGCATGGTGGTGTGGGATTTACAGGGTTAAAACGAGCAGCAAAGAAGTGCATATTGCCTCCTTTCCACCTGTCAAATGCCTCTGAAAAGTGATCAACCGCGGATCTCTTTTCAGAGGCTGCAGTGTAATCTAGATGCTGAGTAGCAAATTCCTTTGGTGTGATTGCTTGATCCCCCCCCCCCCCCCCCCCCCCTAAAATGCAACTGGCTTCCTATTACCCTCTCAGCCCCGTTTAGTTCTCCTGGCAGAGTATATCAGCCGTAACCCGAAATGTGGCCCTCCATCTGCCTGCATGTCACAGCGGAGGGACGTATATCAGTGCCTATTAGTGATGCCCATCAGTGGCATATATCAGTGCAGCCTCATCAGTACCCATCAATGCTGCCTGTCAGTGCCTATTAGTGATGCCCATCAGTGGCATATATCAGTGCAGCCTCATCAGTACCCATCAATGCTGCCTGTCAGTGCCTATTAGTGATGCCCATCAGTGCCGCCTCGTCAGCGCACATCAGTGAAGAGAAAAATTACTTATTTACAAAATTTTATCGCAGAAACTAATAAACTTTTTTTTTTCACCCCCAAAATTTTCTTTTTTCGTTTGTTTAGCAAAAAAATAAAAAATAAAACCCAAGGGTGATTACCACCAAAAGAAAGCTCTATCTGTCTCAAAAAAACCCCGAAAAGATAGCATTTTTGTTTCGGTACAATGTTGCATGACTGCGCAATTGTCATTCAAAGTGTGAAAACCTTTGAATTGGCCTGGGCAGGAAGTGGGTGGAAGTGCCCAGTAGGGAAGTGGTTGGATGCGCATGGATTCATTTTTTTTTGGGGAGAATAAGAATATCGTTTAGTATCCCTTTAAGAAACCGTGAAAAAGCAGCAAAACTCTCTAATCCCCCCTGGATCAGTTTTTTTCCTCCGTTTTCTTGCCCTGTGAGGACCCCTGCCATCAATCCTGGCCAGTACAGAGAGGTGCCGCAGCTATCGGTCAGCCTGTCCCCTGCCTTATCCCTACAGACAGGTCTGTCAGTCTGCACAATATTGTACGAATCTTTCTCTAAGCTACGACGAGCTGTTATTTCTGCTGGAAACGGCTCTCTGCCATCAGCAGCAGCAGCATTGCGTACTTTGTGGATCTTCTCACAGCAGGGGTTGCAGCAAACACTGACACCGACATAGCTGCCTGCACTGTCCTCTGAGAAACCCTGAATGATTACATTGTTTGCCAAGGACCTTGCCTAATAGAAAGCATGTTGCTATGTGCACACATATCCTGTATCCCATAGCAACCAATCAGAGGCTTGCTTTCATTTTCTAGCCTGTAATAGGACGTGGACAGTCTGATTGGCTGCCGTGGGTGACAACACATTATGCATATTGTATGTTGTTAAGAGAAGCTCGGCGTAGGCATTGGCAAGCGGCAGAACTCCATATCATTGTGATTAGTCTTGTAGCCATAGATGTTAATTCATAAGGGCCAGTTTAGCAGATCTTTTTCTTTTTTATTTCTGGATGCGCAGATTCTACCAGCAAACGTTCAGTATGTTTTATATTGAATTCACACAGCATCTTTATTTTTCTGGCTGCGTTTACTTACGTCAAAGTGTTGTCTTAGAGGGGATCAGATCATGCATTTTAATGTATAAGACATCAATATAGAAACAGTCTAATGAGCTTTTACCTAGAAGAACGTACAAGCGACAAGGGGGGAGGGGGGGGGGGCATTCATTAGATTTGAGGAAACCCGTTCACCGTCCTAGAAAAGGGTTCTGCACAGTAAAGGTGCTCACCTTTCAATTCTCCGGGTGATGGTCAGCAGCATGATGAATTTTAAATGTGGACAGCATTCTTCTTTACAATAAATTCTCCATTTCTTCAGTTTATAATTAGCAGGATTCAACAGTGATTGGTCCAGGGGATGACTGCTATTAATGAGGTGCAGACGGGATTCCTCTCCTCCCCCCACTGTGCTGATAAATTGCTGCTTCACTGGGGTTTGATTTGCTTGCTGCTGTATCAACAGTATTGAGCATGAACTGCACTTGTGATTGTGCATAGAGTTCCCAGTACTTGAAAACCTGATACATGCGAATAAGGGAGTTATTTTGATTTAATGTGGTTGATTACTTTATTTTAGCTTTTTATTTATATATATATATATATATATATATATATATATATATATATATATATATATATATATATATACATATACATATACATACATACATACATACGTATGTATGTATGTATGTATATATATATAAAAAAGCATATCCTCTTTATAAATGTATACTTCACTTCGTGAATGAGGTGAACCTTCATAAACAATTCACTTTGCAAAAATCCAATCACGTGCAAAGAAAAATGACAAAACCTTTTTGCTCACACATGATTGGGTGATTGAAATGAGCTCAGCTTTAGCTTATTCACTTAGTGAAAAAGTTACTTTGGAAGATTAAATCGAAAAACATCCTCGGTACTTGCGCCTACTTCAATAGTGCAATGCCAACGAGGTCCCCCGCCAGTGCCAGCTTCTTGTCCCCAGCTTCTTCCGGGTGCTGGTCTTCGGCCATCTTGATTGGCCAGTGCAGGATGACGTCAGTCCTGTGCAGTAGAGATGCACGAATACCACTTTTTTTTTTTTTTTACGTACGAGTACTGATACTTTTTTTTTTCTCAAGTCCCCGCCAATACCAATTACTGATACCTCTTTTTAGTAGGCCAGCAAACATTAAATCAATCCTTGCCCCCTCCAGTGTGTCTTTGTTCAGGTGCGAATCGTCAAAGTGTATGACATTGGAAATCGCACCTGAACCGGGCTCAAAATCGTACCGGACTCTTTATAAAAACTGTCTGCGGCCGACCCGCACATACTGAAACTGATACCTTCAAGACAGTTCACATATTGGAGCATTTGGGCAAGTACAAGTGCTTGGTATGGATGCAACTCTACCAAGCAGTCATCCCGGTACACAGGCACTGTGCTGGAATGTAAACTGAGCTGCACATGTTCAGTAAATGGCTGTGCAGGGGGGGCGTGTCAGCACAGGTCTAATCATTGGATGACAGGCAGGCTATTCTCCCAGCACAGCCAGAAAAATTGACCAAGCTGGGATGGCTGTGCTGTCGTGTCTAGTGTGGTCAGTTTGAAATAAGAAAGCAGAGGGATTGGCCAGATCACCAGGAATTTCACACAAAGGAAGCAATACAAAAAGAATAGGATACCGTTTCATACTTGTACTTGGTACAGCAGGCACATATCAAAAATATGGAATGTTGAGGTAACATACTCTGCATTCAGTAGTATTATAATTATACAGGATTTATATAGCGCCAACAGTTTGTGCAGCGTATTCAGTAATACATCATTGCAGATATTTTGTGAATACAGTCAGTGTAAGTACCTGAATTTTGTCTTGGAATCAGCTTCTTGCAGCTGTTGTACAGCACAGCTTAGAAAGGGGAAGAGAGAAGTAGCACAAGGAGAAATTCTGATGCATTGCAGAATAAGGAGCATGCTGATAGGAGAAGACGGCAGAGTGGCGGATGAGTTCATCATTGTGTTGCTTCTTTTTTCATTGGCTCAACAAAGGCTGGGGGAAGGGACAGCACCTGTAAATGTTACCTAAATCTGTATTCCAGTTATGGCAATTTTTGCAATGCCAACCTGCTGCAAGCCAAGCAAACAAATATTGGCATTAAAAAAGGGGATTAACTCCAGAGATCAAACGATAATTCTCCCGCTCTACAAGACTCTGGTCCGGCCGCACCTGGAGTATGCTGTCCAGTTCTGGAACTGGAGAGAGTCCAAAGAAGGGCAACAAAGCTAATAAAGGGTCTGGAGGATCTTAGTTATGAGGAAAGGTTGCGAGCACTGAACTTATTCTCTCTGGAGAAGAGACGCTTGAGAGGGGATATGATTTCAATTTACAAATACTGTACTGGTGACCCCACAATAGGGATAAAACTTTTCTGCAAAAGAAAAATTTAATAAGACACGTGGCCATTCACTAAAATTAGAAGAAAAGCGGTTTAAACTGTGTAGAGGGTTCTTTACTGTAAGAGCGGTTAGGATGTGGAATTCTCTTCCACAGGCGGTGGTTTCAGCGATCATTTCATTTTAAAAAAATCTATTGGATAAGCAACCTGAATGACCACAACATACAGGGATATACAATGTAATACTGACATATAATCACACACATAGGTTGGACTTGATGGACTTGTGTCTTTTTTCAACCTCACCTACTATGTAACTATACATAGTTATGTTGGTACAGCTTGGACCAATGGGAGTATTGTATACCTGTGTGATCCTGTGAAATCTGGAAACCTTGTAGTAATCAGAGGGGCACCATTACCCCCGCTGACCCCAATGCCAGAGATGCACTGCTTACTCCTACTGATGACAGGACAATTTCTATTCACACTGGCCACAATTCGGGCCCCCTAAAGTCTGAAGGACAGTAAACTGGCCCTTTGTTTAGAAAGTTGGGAGACCCCTGAGCTATACTAATGACACTTTTTTTATTATTCTAACCTGTTGGCCAATAATTCAGTTTTTATAGTCTTTTTTTTTTTTTCCTGGTTAAATTTTGATTATGCAATTGTTTCAAACTAAAAAGAGTAAGTTACCATAGACTTATAACGAGACATGATTTCAGATGTACTCATATAGAAGATGTATACATTTTTAGCAGTAATATACATTCTGTGTCATAGTATTGGTTTGCATGTTGTTGTTTTGAACTATCAGTTTGCATAAGCTATTTGAGTCAGAAGCTGCTGCTGCACATTGAATATATCCGGTAGTCTTACAATGCCATCTAGTGTCCTTTTAGCAAACTGCAGTCACATCAGTTAAACACGCTTATTTACACTTAAAATCAATGAGCCAATTTCAATTAATGGTCCTGTTTTTCTTTGGAATTAATATAGGATTACTGGTATATTACCAACATAATGATTATGCTCAGTTTAACCTTTATTAGATTAGGTAGTTAGGTACACTGTAAAACTTGGAGAATATAGGCTTGTTTATTAGTGATGACATAGGTTTTCGGTTTCCCTCTTAGTAACCATTATTTTTCATGAAAGTACTTGGTAACAATATGAATCCCCCCCCCCCCCCCCCCCACACACACACACGTATCCAGTTACACTATCAAGGGATGTGTGCAGTTTCAATTTGTACTGCTAATGTTTATTTTACAGAAAAATGTATATGTGTGTGTGTATATGTATATGTATGTATATGTATGCATGTATGTATATATATATATATATATGTGTATGTATGTGTGTGTGTGTGTATATATATATATATATATATATATATATATATATATATATATATATATATATATATATAATCTCATTTGATTTAGTGATTGAGAACCATTTACAGTTGGGCTTCCAAAGCAATCTGAGCATTCGGTCATCTGCATTATGGCATATTTATAGTGGTTCACTTACTTTTTCTGAGCCTGACTAACTGGGGTGGGCAGAGGTCGTCTGCAACCTGCCTAGTCTCATACATTGTACTTTTGGAAAGCAGGAAATCTTCAGTCTTTGGGTGACCTTTGACCTTATGTTTGGACAGCTTGTTGCTCTGTTAGCTTCAAAATGTCACCTTTTTGTTTATTATTTAATCTCCTTGCACATTTACATCAAGTCAGCACACATTTTGAGTCCTTTATCTAAAAAAGAAATAAAAAAAAATATGCTCTGACTGCAGTACTCACTTTTTTTTACCACAAGATGTGCTACAGTTCCAAAGTATGGAACAGCAAGTATGTAAACATGTTATGTCTCACCAAACATAACTTTTTGACATTTTAACACAATATGTGCACTTGCTAAAAATCCCCCAAGTTTTACTGATGATTTTTTTTCCGAGCTTCTTTAATAACGGTCAGTGCTGTTATAATCGCATCATATATGAATTATCCTTGTTTTCTCTTTACAGGAGGAGAGACTTCAACATGCAAACCGTCATCTGTTCGGCTTGCACCCTCATTTTCATTCCATGCTGCCGGCCTACAGATGGCTGGGCAAATGCCACACTCTCATCAGCAGTACAGTGACCGGCGTCAGCAGAACCTAAATGACCAACAAGTACCTGCCTTACCTTACAATGACCAGATTCAGCAACCGTTGCCTAACCAGGTGAGATATCTGTGCCCTGATGTGAAGGAACTCCCTTTGCTATAGTGAATCATTCTCCTCTTTCTCGATAGTCACTGTATATGATTCAAATAATCGGCTCCCTTCATCTCCTATGCAGGATTTCTCCCAGGTTATTTTTAAAGTGATGCTCCACAGTGTTTCTTATTACCCTTCAATAACACCTTACCTGGCCCAAAGCTTTTATGCACAGCTCAGTGTACATTCTCAAGAAAATTTGTGAACAGGCAGAAAAGTATTCTTTATTGGGGACATCTGCTTTAAAAAAGCCTGTCTGTTCCCAAATGTTCATTTTCTTTGTCAAGTTCCGCTTTAACGTGTTTTGACTTTTTGTGATTGGGTTTAGATGAACTGTTTGTTAAGAAACCTTATATATGGCATTTTGGGATCTCGGCCAAAATCGATGCAATTCTGTCCGCGATTCCAAATCGCACTGCAATAGTGGCAGAATGCACCACGCGTGTTTAGAAACCTTTCATTTTTAATGACCCCTAAATGCAGTGCAGTTTTGCTGCGCCAAACCCCATCATTGGTAGCTTGTTGCCCAAAAGAAGCCCCTGCTCCTTTTTGGGCGTCACGCTTTGCGTGATGCAGTTTGCCGCGATTGCAGCGCTATTTGGGATCTTGGGCAGAATCGCAGCGATTTCTTCCCAAGATCTTGAAACCCCAAATGTCAACAGGCCCTAAAATGTTTAGGATGTTTTTGAAGTATTGGGAATGTTTGTTTAATTTCTATGGGTAAAGTTTTATCTTTAATATCTTATATGAATGTCCTTTAAATAAGTTCAGTGTAATGTTTAAGTGTTTTTACATTTAACAAATCTCCTTTATCTTTTTGCAGCGGCGGATGCCCCAAACTTTTCGTGATCCGACTACAGCACCTTTAAGGAAACTGTCAATTGACTTGATCAAAACATACAAACATATTAATGAGGTGAGGAAGTCATTCGCAGTACCGCATAGCTTGTGTAGGAAATGCAGCGTTCCTTTTTTGTCTTTCACACAAGAGAAATTGCCATGTATCTAGTTAACCCCTCCCTCCAGGGCCACAGTTTGCATGTTTTTGAGAGGTCCTGCCTGATGAGAGAGATTTCTTCAAAGACTTCACAGTCTGTCCTCTAAGGCCAGCCATAGACGGTTCGAATCTTGGCAGGTTTAACAGGAATCGGCTGAGATTCAAACCATTAATGGGCAGGCTGAATGTACCAAGTTGATCAATCAGCTTGGGTACAACCAGCTTGCTGGATTCACTTCCAATTATCGATAGCGGCTGCTATTGCCACTAGCGATAGTCTCTGTCTTCTCACAGCAGGAACGGCTTCACCCACCCGCCCCTGCCAGTAAAAGACAATGGCTCAGCAGGAGGAATTCTCCTGTCAACACTGTATGTGTTGATGGGGAAATCCTGTGAATTTCTTTTCTGCAACCCGTGGTTGCAGGAAAGAAATTTGCACCATCTATGGGCTGCCTAAGTTGCCAAAAGGTGCACCACATTTATTCATTATCAGAGGGGAGGATCAGAGCTATATGAGTTTTCCATGGGTGTCAGAATTATCAGCCAGGGTTTTACTGGAAATGTCTGCGCACACAGTGTCCATTGTGGTTGGAGTCCCCCTCAAGATGAGCAGTAAAGCGATGGCCTATAGCTGGCTGTGGGTCAGTTTACTGCGACTCATGTTCTTGCTAGTGGTTCTCGCAAATTTTTACAGCCAGGCTGCAGCGCCTTCATCCTGTTTTGCAGGATTAGTGGAGTGTGAGACGCTGCTTCAGTCACCATCTTGCCCGTCCATAGCTGTTTGTTTATCTGTGCCTTTATTGGTCATCACGGGCCCCAAGGAGGTATTGTCAAGTCAGTAGGGTCAGACTGCTCTGTGGAGGCTGGACGTGCAGCTGGGCAGTGAGCGGCTCTGTGAAGAAGTACAGGCGACAGCTCCCAGAGTCTCATCCTCTTATATTTCATCCTGGCCATGCCCCTAGATTCAAATCTTAAAGCAACACCCACGCAAATTCCAACAAAAACACCAGTATTAAATAAATCACATCTTATGAGCTGCACGTCTTAAGGCCAAACAAAGCTCCGTACAAAGTTTTAAAAAAAAGGACCTGACTGTCAAAAAACTATATCCATAGTGTCTGAAAATGTGTGTACAGACATATAACCTTCATAAACATATATCTCCAATAAAAATAAGTGATATGAATAAATTTATAGTCCATAAATAGTGTGTTCGGTGTCTTTTAATCCATCCATATGTGTGATAGAAAAATGTAATTCCTGTCCACCACCATGTTCACACCCCAATCACCAGAAAGATTTGACCCTCTTTTTTCAAAGTAAGGTCAAAGATGGCTCAGATAAAAAATCCCCTGGCGTGTCCGCTGTCTGTCCTCGTTCCTTTATGTGATCCAGGATAGTTATTGCTCTCTGTATGGATAGCGGTGCTCCTACACCTTTAAGGCTTTCTGCAACAAACTCCCTCGCCAGGGATGAGGATAGAAGGACATCTCATAGTGTAGTATGACAAATTATATTATTTTATTAAAAACATTTATAATTACATTTACTTGATAAAAACAGGCATCTTTAGATGAAAGTGGAAATCGAAACCGCTTTTGACGAGCTGCGCTTCAAATGCAGGGAGCGGCGTGTCTCAGAAGCTCCTCCCTATGCGTTTTGTCAGTTGCGTCTCACGTCATCAGGGGTCACATTTTTTCATGCCCCTAGATTGCCATGTATCTAAATGGTGAACTGACTTGCCAAGCAAACAGGTTTAGGAAATGTAGGACTGTAAATTGCTTAAAAGAGAAGTATTTTTTTATTCTATTTATTATTTTAACCCATCATACTTACCTTTGTGGATGGAGCATCGGACCGATGCTGCACCTGTCCCCCCGGCGTCTCTAAACTGAGAACCGAGCCATCGAACACTGCCGATGGCTCAGTTCTCACAGATCTCAGAGCAGAGAGCTGCTGCCTATCAGGCAGCAGCTCTCCTCTCTGCTCAATGGATGCTGAGCCATGGAGGGGGCGGAGCGCCCATCTGTCTCTCAGCAGCTCACTGAGAGAGGCATCAGTCCAGGCACCTGGCGGATCCAGACTTAATTGTCGGGATGACGAGGTGCCTGGACTGATCTGTGCGACGTCAGCAGAGAGCGCACTTCAGACCGCTCTCTGCTGAAAACGGGTCACAGGAGTGCAAAAAGAATTGCATTCCTGTGACCCGTATGAGAAGTACAGCCAAACGAGCTCAGCCTGGACTTCTCCCTTTTGAGTGGTTTTGTCACCAGTAACTCTGATTTTTCTGTCATTTCCCTGTCAGGTCTACTATGCAAAAAAGAAGCGGCGGCATCAGCAAGGACAAGGGGATGATTCCAGTCACAAAAAGGAGAGAAAGGTATACAATGATGGCTACGATGACGACAACTACGACTACATCGTAAAGAATGGCGAGAAGTGGATGGATCGCTATGAAATAGATTCCTTAATTGGGAAAGGTTCCTTTGGTCAGGTAACTGCCGTTTTATTATTCTTTGCCCTATGAAGAGATTTCTAAAAACGAACACTTTTTTCAGAAAATAATTATTCATATGCAAGACTTAGTCGCTAATTTCTAAGCACCATTGGAAATGAGTTTCTGAGGGAGCAATGAATAGGTAATCCACCACTAGGTGCCAGTGTAGCATGAGTTTAGTGTGCGGATTACACTCACTTTGGTACTTTTTGTTTTTGAGTGTAGATATCTGTGAGCCTTTCACCTAGCAGAGGCAAAGACACAGGGACTGGACCCTGAGGTCAGGTTTTACTGACACCTCCTTTTCTATTGAGTTTATTAGAAATGCTGTCTACTTTGTTCCTCAATAGCAGTCATACTAATTTTATTTCTCCATGAAGTAGAAACTCTCCTACGGAATATAGAGGTTGATTTACTAAAGGCAAATATACTGTGCACTACAAGTGCGCTTGTAAGGGGAAGCTCTGCTTATTTATATCATACAATCATGTAAAGCAAAAATGCAGTTTATTTTCCTTGCATGTTCCCCTCAGATCTAGAGTGAGTGCACTAGTTCAGACTATTTGCCTTTAGTAAATCAACCCCATAGTGTTTTTTTTTTTTTTGTTCAGAATCGGATAGCAGTCAGTGAAAGGTCTGTCTTGCAGCACTTCTAGCAACTTGTAGATCATTGCTGAGTGCCTTTTTATGCAGCGTTTTCAAGCTCGCCGCAAATTTCCCAACATCAGTGGCCGCTTGTATTATCTATATTACCTACTAGGGATCATAACAGGCCTCATTTACACTTGCTTTGCTGAGATGACTTGCTTTTGCGTTCAGATGGTATGTGAGTTCCGATCGCTTTCTTACTGCTTCTCAGATACTCTCTGAAGAGAAGGCAGAATCTAAACGCACAAGTTTTAACCCCCTAAATGCCGGATTACCACACTGTAACTGTGTGTGTTATACACTGTTGTGGGGGGCAGTTGCAGCATGGCCCCTTTCACTTGAATGGGTCGCGTTCAATGGGCAGTAGTGCCCGCCGAGCCTGACGGGTGTATTCATCCAGCTTAAGCTGCATGTGTACATTTCCAGCTGCTGCCTTTCTAGCTAAAGGATAGTGGTTGAGGGCAGTAAAAAGGCATCTCAGCCTCAGGTTTTACTGGCCCCCAACCTCTAGTGTAAACAAGTGCTTATCCTGGAGCAGCCTTTCTCAGCCAGGGTTCCTCCAAAAGTTGCTAGATGTTCCTAGAGCAACAAGCATCTAGGGGTAGGAGGTCTTTTACAGTTGCTATATTATAATATCAGTGTAGGAATTTCCTCTGATGGAACACTAGCATAATAAAATATATGCTGTTATCAAAACTTTTTTGGGGTTTGGTTGGGGGAAAATAGAAAAGGCTGAAAACACGTCAGAAGTCCCTTCCTAGTTGTTGGAAGATTTCTACTCACTTCCTGCACAACAAGTGGTGAAACATTTTTTATCTTGATGCAGAGAATGCATGAAGGTAACAGATGTTTTAACTTTAGAACCACTTTAACACCTCGTTCACATTGAATGCGGTTTTGAAATCATGCCACTTCATCTGAAATCGCATAATTTCAGAGCTGCGTGTCAGTATGGTTTTAAAGACATCTGTGCGTCTTCATGCACAGATGCCTATGCAAGTCGCACCCGAAATCGCCAAAAGTAGTGCAGGTACTACTTTTTCAAATCAACGCAGCACCACAAAGTCAGCGTCGCATCGGTTTTAACATGGCCATTGCCGACAGTAGGGTGTGACTTGTCATGCGATTTGACCTGTCAAATCGCATGACAAGTTGCTCCAATGTGAATGAGGGCTAAATGTTTACATTATATGAATTACATTTTTGATAGTCATTAGGACTAATGTATATATTTTTTTTTTAAGTACAATTACACTCATGAGAATATTATGTGAATAACAAGCAGGGCCCTCTGATTCCTCCTGTATTCGATTGTATTAATGTAACTACTGTCTGCCCTTGTGTTGGTAAAGTGCTGCGCAAACTGTTGGCGCTGTACAAATCCTGTATAATAATAGTAATAAAGATTGAGACAAAATACAAATCTAATGGAACAGTGCCCTCTTCAGGCTGAATGGTGTATATCACATTTTTTACTTTAAAAGTTTACACAAATGTACACATTTGTATTTGTCTAGAGTTTAAATTAAAATTCTCAGATAATGCCCAAGTTCCTAGTATGCTTTGCCCTCTAAAATGTACTTGTCACCTTAATAGCAGGAAATGTTTTATAACACGTGTGTGTGTGTGTGCATTTGTTAGGTTGTAAAGGCATACGATCGCGTGGAGCAGGAGTGGGTGGCAATTAAAATCATAAAGAACAAGAAAGCTTTCTTAAATCAAGCCCAGATTGAAGTACGACTTCTAGAGCTGATGAACAAACATGACACAGAGATGAAGTACTATATCGGTAAGGCTGCTCTACTAAAAAAATATTTGTTTTTTTTCCCAACTTCTTATGACAGCTTGGTTTGTTTGACATACAGAAAGTATGTATCGGTTCTAGAATATATTTTATCCGACGTTGGTTGTCTACACCAGCGGTTCTCAACCTCCGTCCTCAAGTACCCCCGACGGGTCATGTTTTGGGAACTTCCTTTGGATAAGATAGCTCTTATCAATACCATGTTATTGATATTGATTTTAAATCAGCTGTGCACAGTAAAGAAAAACCTGAAAACATGGCCCGTTGGGGGTACTTGGGGACTGAGGTTGAGAACCACTGGTCTACACTTTCCACCTTTCCCGGGGTCTCATCGCAGTCTTCCCTCTTTCCATTTCTTATCTTCTCTTTTCTACCATCCTCTGTTTCTGTTCCATTGCTTTCCCTGCCCTCCTCTCCTCTCATCTCATCTCTTTCTCTTCCAGTTCTTTATTTTTGTTTCCCTTTGCTTTTCCTTTCTAAATCCTTAAGGTCTTAAACACTTCTATCTCTGCCTTCCCTTTCCTTTTAAGTTTTTTTTTTTCTGTCTGCCTTATTCTTCCTTTGTATTTGCTTTCTTTTATTCTTAATAAATATAAATATGCGGTACACACTGTTAAGATCTCTGGGTCTCAAAATAGGTATTTCTTGAAAACAAAGTGAATTGGTTGATATTATTATTTTTATTATTACAATTTTTTTGCTTGTTGGTCGAGGGAGGTGGTGTAGTGGCTCTTTCACTCAAGGGGGAGGTACTATAAACAGGAAAACGCTGGTCCACTCTGAACACACCTAACACACCTTCCAGTAGGGTGCCAACTCAGCTTGCAGGCTGCACTCCAAATTCATCCACTTTATTGCAAACGTCGAAATTCAAGGCAGAAAAATAACACAGTTGCGGAGTAAAAGGTTAGCTCTTAAAGGGGTTGTAAACCCTCAAGGTTTTTCACTCTAATGCATTCTATGCATTAAGGTGAAAAAACTCCTGTAGTGCTGCCGCCCCCCAGAGCCCCCCCCCCCCTCTACTTGAACCCAATGTTTCCACCAGGGATGAGCACAGCAGCTCCAGCAGCTGTCTCAGGTTCTCATTGGATAGATTGATAACAGCAGGAGCCATTGGCTCTCGCTGCCATCAATGAAATCCAGTGACACAAGAGCCAGGCGCGGGGCCGAATCCTGCTGTTTGTGTCAATGGGCGCATCAGCAGGACTCCGGAGCGCGCCCGCACAGGTGCCCCCATGGAAAACGGCTCTCCGTGGGGGCACTTGGGAATTGGAGGAGCCAGGAGTGCCACTGGGGGACACCAGAAAAGGAGGATCGGGGCTGCTCTGTGCAAAACCCTTGCACAGAGGAGGTAAGTATAACATGTTTGTTATTTTTAAAAAAAAAACCTTTACAACCCCATTAATCATAACCATGATTATGATTAAGCTCTAATAGTGCAAAATGTGCTAATTTTTTACTCTCCCACTGTGTCCTTTTTTCTGCCATTAATTTTGATTTTGACATTTGCAATAAAATGGATCAATTTGTAATGTTGTCATCCAGATACTTTCTTTGCTTCTAGGGGAAGGTACTATTCTATATTATTATATGCGTACTTTACACTTTATTAAGATGTTTTCCCTTGCTGTAAGTTCAGTACAGTAAAAAAAAAAATATTTTTTTTATTTTTCAGTGCATCTAAAGCGCCATTTTATGTTCAGAAACCACCTCTGCCTCGTGTTCGAAATGCTCTCCTACAATCTGTACGACTTGCTACGCAACACCAACTTTCGTGGTGTTTCTCTCAACCTGACACGAAAGTTTGCACAGCAGATGTGCACTGCACTGCTTTTCCTGGCAACTCCAGAGCTGAGTATCATTCACTGTGACCTAAAGCCTGAAAATATCCTGCTTTGTAATCCCAAGCGAAGCGCCATTAAGATTGTGGACTTTGGAAGTTCCTGCCAACTAGGGCAAAGGGTAAATGAGTGCTTTTTTGTGATTTTCTGTTGCTACCTGCTGCTTTAAAGTGCATCTCCTGATTTTGGAAACAGAGCCTCTGCCAGGTTTTTTGCTACTGTGTCTTTGCTGGCGAAGGATCAATATTTGTACTGGTGACCATCGTCCCTGAAGTAAATATTATGAGAAAGCCAAAATTTTACAATTGACACTGAACCTTATTTTTTCCTTTCCCCCTCCCTTTTCATTTTCTTTCGTTATGTTCGTTTTTGTTCATAGTAGTGTTGAAGTTCACTTTTTCTTTTTTCTTTTTTTTTTTCTAATACATAGGGGTTGATTTACTAAAGGCAAATGTACTGTGCACTGCAAGTGCAGTTGCTCCAGAGCTTAGTAAATTAAGTAAAGATTTGCAAAGAATACCCAATCACAAGCAAGGAAATGAAAAAAAAAAATTAAAGAAAAAAATTTTTTTTTTGCTTGCACATGATTGGATGGTATTAATCAGCAGAGCTTCCCCTCATTTACGAAGATCTAGAGCAACTGCACTCGCCTTTATTAAATCAACCATATAATCTTTTTTATGGTCATTTTTGGGGGTAGATCAGTAGGAAGTATTGTGTGTGTGTGTGTGTGTGTATATATATAAAGAGCAAATGGATTACAGCGCACACATATGTAAACTCTTGGAGGGGATGATAAGGGACTATATACAAGATTTTAGTAATAAGAATGATATCATTAGCAGTAATCAGCATGGATTCATGAAGAATCGTTCTTGCCAAACCAATCTATTAACCTTCTATGAGGAGGTGAGTTGCCATCTAGATAAAGGAAGGCCCGTAGACGTGGTGTATCTGGATTTTGCAAAAGCATTTGACACAGTTCCCCATAAACGTTTACTGTACAAAATAAGGTGTGTTGGCATGGACCATAGGGTGAGTACATGGATTGAAAACTGGCTATAAGGGCAAGTTCAGAGGGTGGTGATAAATGGGGAGTACTCAGAATGGTCAGGGGTGGGTAGTGGGGTTCCCCAGGGTTCTGTGCTGGGACCAATCCTATTTAATTTGTTCATAAACGATCTGGAGGATGGGATAAACAGTTCAATCTCTGTATTTGCAGACGATACTAAGCTAAGCAGGGCAATAACTTCTCCGCAGGATGTGGAAATCTTGCAAAAAGACCTGAACAAATTAATGGGGTGGGCAACTACATGGCAAATGAGGTTCAATGTAGAAAAATGTAAAATAATGCATTTGGGTGGCAAAAATATGAATGCAATCTATACACTGGGGGGAGAACCTCTGGGGGAATCTAGGATGGAAAAGGACCTGGGGTCCTAGTAGATGATAGGCTCAGCAATGGCATGCAATGCCAAGCTGCTGCTAATAAAGCAAACAGAATATTGGCATGCATTAAAAGGGGGATCAACTGCAGAGATAAAACGATAATTCTCCCGCTCTACAAGAATCTGGTCCGGCCGCACCTGGAGTATGCTGTCAAGTTCTGGGCACCAGTCCTCAGGAGGGACGTACTGGAAATGGAGCGAGTACAAAGAAGGGCAACAAAGCTAATAAAGGGTCTGGAGGATCTTAGTTATGAGGAAAGGTTGCGAGCACTGAACTTATTCTCTCTGGAGAAGAGACGCTTGAGAGGGGATATGATTTCAATTTACAAATACTGTACTGGTGACCCCACAATAGGGATAAAACTTTTTCGCAGAAGAGAGTTTAATAAGACTCGTGGCCACTCATTACAATTAGAAGAAAAGAGGTTTAACCTTAAACTACGTAGAGGGTTCTTTACTGTAAGGGCGGCAAGGATGTGGAATTCCCTTCCACAGGCGGTGGTCTCAGCGGGGAGCATTGATAGCTTCAAGAAACTATTAGATAATCACCTGAATGACCGCAATATACAGGGATATGTAATGTAATACTGACACATAATCACACACATAGGTTGGACTTGATGGACTTGTGTCTTTTTTCAACCTCACCTACTATGTAACTATGTAACATACAAAAAGAACATTTAAATCCTGCAAGGCTAGTTAAAACACCTGAACATATTCAAAAATATGGGGGTTTGGTTGCACCATATGGCGCTAAGCCCACTACTGCGTCAAAGTACCCCATTATCAGTGGGTCCTCCTATACTATTCATAGAATAAAAGGTCCTGCAGATCAGAGATGCCAGGACCTTTCATTGTATGAATAGTATAGGACTTGGCACTAGTAGTAGTGGGCTTAGCACTATGTGGCCATATGGTGTAACCAAATCCCCATATTTTTTAAGAGGTGTTTTAAATAGCTTTTCAGGGTTTAAATGTCATTTTTGTATGTGTGCGCTGTAATCTATTTTGTTCTGTTTGCGGTCATATAGCAGCACTATCTTGAACGTAAACACATTTTTAGGGTGTGCCCAGCCAAGTCTGTATAAAAAGATATCTCATATCTAGCTAGGAGGTGGCACAATGGACTGCCTTTTTACACGTTTCCTTGTTGCGTACGACCTCGTGTAGAAATCCTGTTTTACAGACCTCAGTAGCTCAGGCTGAAATGTACATGTAAAAGTGAATGACTTGTCACACGGACTCGTGCCTTATCTGGTGGCTTCAACTGATGCTTCAGTCAGACACCATGCCTCAAAGCAGGCTGCTAGTGCTGTACTGTCTCTTTAACTAACCCGCAGTGCACTGGAAATCATTTGTCTGTAAAAAAGACAGTTCACATATCAACTCAATAGAATTTGTTAGTTCACCATTTAAGTATACAATGTAGAATTCACCTAGTATAAGTGTTCATCACTGGTTGTATTTATGGTACATAATACTACCTGACTTTTAATTTCCCCTTAAACCCCTGGAATTGGAGGAAAAAAAAGGCAATATCCTTCGTTACAATGCCTTTTGCAGCATTATATTTTTTCCCAGCATTACTTGAGCACTGAGTTTAAAGTGTGGAGCGAATTGAATTAACAGGTAGTTAGAAGCTTGTCTCTGTATTGTTATGAAAAATCTCATTTATAAACTTCTTTTTTTTTTTAATCCACAGATATACCAATATATTCAGTCTCGCTTCTATCGGTCTCCAGAGGTTTTACTGGGAATGCCTTATGACCTTGCGATTGACATGTGGTCCCTTGGGTGCATTTTAGTAGAAATGCATACTGGAGAGCCCCTCTTTAGTGGAGCCAATGAAGTAAGAGCAAAATTATTATTACTATACAGATACTCCTCGTTTACCGACTTACCTGTTTAACGACCACTTGCGACCAGCTCTCCCCACCCGACGCGCTATACATTAGAGCTGCACGATTTTGGCTAAAATGAGAATCACAGTTTTTTTTTTGCTTAGAATAAAGATTACGATTCTTTCACGATTCTCGCAGTTTAACATTTTTTTTCACATTATACAAAAAAAAAAATGGGCTAACTTTACTGTTTTTTTTTTTTTTTTTTTTTTTTTAATTAAAGTGTATTTTTTTTTAAAAATTGCGTTTGAAAAACCTCTGCGCAAATACGGTGTGACATAAAATATTGCAACAACCACCATTTTATTCTCTAGGGTCTCTGCTAAAAAAAAATTCATGTTTGGGTGCTCCAAGTAATTTTCTAGCAGAAAATAATGATTTTTACTTGTAAGCAACAAATGTCAGAAAAGGTTTGGACTTTAAATGGTTAAATTTCCCTCATCTACACGCCGGAGTTCCTTCCTTTGATAAAAGAACGAAAAGCGTGTTTTAATAAAACTTGCAAACAAAGCCTGGGGAATGCCCAGGGAAAAATCAAAACCTACTTACCACCAGCTCGCAGACAACCAAATTAACCTGTCTAACAGTACGCGTTAAAAACAGGGGTTTAGTCCACACGCATTTGCAAATGCATGCGTAAGCCACAGAGCCTCGTCAAGGCACCCTGATATCTGTGGTCCTAACACTAAAATATGAGTGTCCCCACAGTGGAGGCACATGCATTCTAATGGATAAATGCTGGCAGGTGGACTGAAGGGCAGCCCTTCCCTTCTTAAAAGGTACAGAAGCACACCAAACACCCAGCAAATAGCACGATGGCTGCAAAGGTGCTGGTGCGTTTCTGGACCAATAAACACACCAAGGTGATCTCAAAAAACTCGCCACCGCCTTCATTTAAAGCTGGCTATCGCAGTAAGCGGTTTTGGAGGGCTACAAACAGATGCAAACAAAGCCTGGGGAATGCCCAGGGAAAAATCAAAACCTACTTACCACCAGCTCGCAGACAACCGAGCTGGTGGTAAGTAGGTTTTGATTTTTCCCTGGGCATTCCCCAGGCTTTGTTTGCATCTGTTTGTAGCCCTCCAAAACCGCTTACTGCGATAGCCAGCTTTAAATGAAGGCGGTGGCGAGTTTTTTAATAAAACTTGGCAGGCTGCCCAGATTTTTTTTTTTCCTGCTGGGAGAACTCTCTGCACTTGTTAGATCGTGACATGCTGTTTTGATGATCGGGAAGGTAAAAAGATCGTTATTTCGATTCTTAACGATTAATCGTGCAGCTCTACTATACATCCTTGTACAGTACAGACTTTTCGTTTGTGTCCTGTACTTATGCAAATTAAAAAAACTTTATTGAGCTGGAGTTGTGCGTTTTTAGACCTTTTTTTCACAATACAGTACAGTAGTTAAGAATGCTTAAAATATTGATTACTTGTGACTCCTCGTTCAACGACCAATTCGCTGGAACGGAACCTGGTCGCTAAGTGAGGAGAGCCTGTAGTCACTCTCTTTCAAGAGGTTTGCAGTGAGAAATCCTGTCTTCAGTAATGGAGAGTTGGATACCGTCTTTTTCAAAGCGTATTGTACAGGAGGAATTGGATATTGAAAATTGGGTTGGGGGTGTTGATAATGTATCAGACTCTTGTTAACTGCCTTTTTAACAAAACGTACAAATACCAGGCAATCGCCTTATAATCATCTATAGGTGTAATTGATGGGTATTGAGTAAAAGAACAGGGTCCAGGTACACTAAATGGCTGATGAAGGGAACTTGACCATCACAATTCTATGGGCTTGTTTGTTCCATACCATTCCAAAACTACAGACATTAATAAGGAAATTGACTCTCCTTTTGTGGCTTTACCAGCTTACTCTCTTCGGGAACACTTTCTTTAAGAATTTGTGTCCATTTAGCCAAAAGAGCATTTGTGTGGTCAGGTACTGATGATGATATCTGAATTGCAATTTGTGTTGTGCAGGCCACTCACGTTCTTCCACACTAAACTCATCAAACCATATGTTTATGGACCCAGTTTTGTACACAGGGGCATAATCATGCTTCCTCAGAGGCTTCCCTGGAGCCATAACTGACCCAGAACATACTAGTGGCATTAGAAATCCCAGGTGGCCTGTGAATGCTTTCACTTGACCTCCAGAAAATGTACCCCCTTCGTGACTAGGCCTTTTTTTTGCGATGTGGCACTGCGTTACTTTAACTGACAATTGCGTGGTCGTGCCACACTGTGCCCAAATAAAATTTGCCATTTTTTTCCCACAAGAGCTTTATTTTGGTGGTATTTGATCACTGCTGCATTTTTTATTTTTTGCGCTATAAACATATTAACACGCAGTATACATGTTTTTGGTAAAAAAAATCCCAATAAGTATATATTGATTGGTTTACTCAAATTAACATTTGAGTAAACCAATATAGATGCAATAACTAGCATCTATAAACTATGGTATATATTTATAGATTTTTTTTTTTTTTTTTTATACTATCAGTAACTTATAGCACTAATAGGACTGCGATATTTCGGCACACAATCAGACAATGACACTTTTACGGTAACCATTGACACTAATATAGTGATCAGTGCTAAAAATATGCACTGTCGCTGTACTAAGGAAGGGGTTAAACATCTAGGGCGATCAAAGGGTTAACTGTGTGCCTAGCCAGTGTTTTCGTGTACTACGTGCTGCTTTTATTAGGGGAAGTATATTTTATTAGGGAAAGTATATAGAAAAATAAGTCCAACCAGCTAGACTCATCACTTCAGAATCCCGCACAGACTCGGCCCACATGGCAGGGGGTGCCCCAAGCAATCAAGGGGGTTCCACCCGGAGATACCAGCCCTCCCAAATTGCCATATGTCGAGCCATATAATCTTCTAAGCGGGGTGACATAGACTCCATGAGCTCCACATCTTTAATTCTGGCATAGAGGTCTGAAAGTGTTGGGGGATGTCGATTTTTCCAGTGTAGGGCCACTAAGCACCGCTGTAAGTATATGTGGGGCCAGTTTTTTTTTTTTTGCTAATCCGGGGAGTTTAGGAGGGAGAAGGCCGAGTAGAAACAGCTTAGGGGAGAGAAGGGGATATCTACCTCAAATAGCCAATGGAGAAGCCCCTGTACTGAGCGCCAATAGGGCTGGAGAGCTGGGCAGTTCCAGTAAATATGGAGTAACGTGCCCCGGTCTTGAAGACATCTCCAGCAGCAGTTTGAAGCTGATGGGTATATGGTGTGTAAGCCAGATGGTGTTGGATACCAACAAAAGAGCACCTTATAAGCGTTTTCTTTATAAAGTGTACATATAGAGCTCTTAGCCGCACTAGACCATATAGTTCTCAATTGTTCAGGAGACAGTTCCTCCACAAGATTTTCTTCTCATTTACGCATATAGCTGTGTTTCCCCAATAAGAGGTTGTCAGTAGAATTTTATATATGTCCGAGGGCAGTCCTCTCTGTGAGGGGCCAGATAAGACTACTCTTTCAAATGGGGAAGGTATGGAGAACTGAAGAGTCGAGGAGATAGTAAGAGCGTAGTGCCATATTTGAAGGTACCCAAAGAAAGCAGTACGGGGGAGGTCATGCTTTAAGCTCTAAGTTCGTCAAAGGGTAGTAGTACCCTAGTCACCGGGTTCACTAGGTGTCTATAGTGGAAAAGATACTTCTGCAACCAAGGTGTGATCATCTGATTGGTTAGACTATAGGGTAACTTAGGGTTGTACATAGACTGTAACTAAGGAGGCCGCAGACTGAAGTGGAATTCTACGATTCAATTGCTTCCCTATAGAGCGCAGCAGGTTCATAGTCTGTAAAGTGGAAGGGATATAGTATAGTATTTTAGACAAAATGACCATACTGCCTATCTCTATCTCTAGATACACGTGGTCCTGCACAGGAGGGTCGCCCTGTAGCAGTAAATCTGCTATAGGGAAGTCCAGAAGTGGCTAAAATTCCCCAGGAAAAACTAGGGTTCATAACCGGACAAAAGAACGTCTGAACTGTCCACTTCCCCCACAGCATTTATAACATTAAATGGTTTGAACATGGATAGATGAATCTGTGTAGCACCATCAATCTCTAAGTTACTGCATTAAATATTTACAGGCATTCTTATTTTATTTATTTATTTTTTTAAGTATGTTGTCATAAAGTAAGCTCACGTTCCCTTTAAAACTGAACTGCAGACTGACCTGTATAGCAGGCACCTAAAGCTGCCTTCTTTCATGGTCAAATGTCTTGAGACCCTCCCAGGAAGCCCTGAAATTTGGTGAGTCCTAATATGCATACAGCAATGACAGTTCCAGTGGTTGCACTTCGCCCCACTCTTCTTTTTTACCATTGGTTCTTCCCTGTGATGGATAGGCTAGTAAACCTATAGTGCGTGCACACTTTGAATTGATTAAGCATTTTGTTATTTTGTATTTAACAGGTTGACCAGATGAATAAAATAGTGGAAGTTTTGGGAATCCCACCTGCTCACATTCTCGACCAAGCACCAAAAGCCAGGAAGTTCTTTGAGAAGACGCCAGATGGCACTTGGAACTTAAAGAAGACCAAAGACGGGAAAAAGGTAGTGTACGCATTTCTAGTGACAGAAAACCTTCAAATGTGTTATCTACTAATTTTAAATGTGGTTACAAGTAACTGAAAATGAAAGTCTGCTTTGGAGCAGTTCCTACGTGTGCTTGAAAATGGAACCAATTTACTATGCAGTGCAGAGGATGTAAAGTGTACCTCTCATCCTGGGAAGTGCTTCTTCTGCAATATCACCCATTCATGCTTGTAGTGACATTGGGGGTCTGTACTGACCAATGAAATATCTGATCCCCTGAAACATTTAGAAAGACAACACCAAGGTTATGGAAGCTTCCATTTTGCCAGCTATGCTACTCAGTAATATGGTGGTGAAACCCCCAACTTCAGGTTATGTGTCAGACTTTAAAAGCTCCGCCAACCTATCAAGTTTATATTACTGGATTGCAGGGTGACAAAAGACATGCTGCCACAGATCCTTTTCTTTGGGGGGAGGAGGTGCAATAGAAGGGCTTTTAACCTTATTACTTGATTCAGCTGGTGGGTGTTATGGGGTACATAGATTGCTTTGTACGTGATTTACTGATACCCGTTTTCTGTTTTCTTAATAGGAGTACAAACCACCAGGGACACGGAAACTTCATAATATACTTGGAGTGGAAACTGGAGGTCCGGGAGGTCGGCGGGCGGGGGAATCAGGTCACACTGTAGCGGACTACTTAAAGTTTAAAGACCTCATTTTAAGGATGCTAGATTATGATCCCAAAACGCGGATCCAGCCGTACTATGCTCTACAACATAGTTTCTTCAAGAAAACTGCTGACGAAGGTACAAATACAAGTAACAGTGTATCTACAAGTCCAGCTATGGAGCAGTCTCAGTCATCAGGAACCACCTCAAGCACATCCTCTAGCTCAGGTATGACCAGCAGTGTACCACAGAGCTGTTGAACTTCGTGATAGGAGAACATGAGTGTGGAGTGAAGCTTTAGCTGACTGCTGGAGCATTTTTCAGGGTGGTTTAAGCAGGGTAAATCTGCACAACAATACTTTGTTGCAATCTGATAAACATTTTAGTGCGTGCATGAATAGAGTAAAGTACAATGCATCAACAACTTGCAGTTACATACTTGTCAGAGATTAAAAATTTGCAGGCAATTATATAAAAGTACTCTTTAGACTTGTACTGGGAGTGTCTGCTGTTGTAAGCTGTTGCGTAAGAGGAGCAATATTGGAGAGAAATTAGTTCACAAATGTGGTGATACTGTCTAATTGTGCCAATAGCAGAGAGGAGACAGCAGTGGCACATTATTTGCAGATTTGTAGCCTCTTTAAAAATGTCCTCTTCCACCATTTTTCTTTTCCACTATTAGGTGGCTCATCTGGGACGAGTAATAGTGGAAGAGCAAGGTCTGATCCAACCCATCAACACAGACACAGTGGAGGACACTTTACTGCTGCTGTTCAAGCTATGGATTGTGAGACACACAGTCCTCAGGTAAGCTGTAATTGTCTGTCTAATGCAAGACTCTAAACGCCAGCAAGGGGACCACGTGCAGGATTTTATTGCTTAAACATTTGAGCAGAAAATTTGAGTGTGTGTGTGTGTAATTACTGTTTTCCATATCCCTGTTAGTTGTCAGTTTAAGTTATAGGTGGAGTCTGGTGGGTTAAACTATTTTGGCATCAGTGGTGTATTTTGTTTTTTTGCTGCCCTAGGCAAGACTAAAATCGCCCCCCCCCATCTAAATGTGTCCCGCCCCTTCCTATTTAAGATCCACCCCTTCCTCTTTATGCCCCACCTCTTCCCATTAGCGCTCCACCTCGGGAGTTGGTCAGAGACTGCGGCCATGATACAGGAGTTGGTCGGAGACTGCGGCCATGATACAGGAGTTGGTCGGAGACTGCGGCCATGATACAGGAGTTGGTCGGAGACTGCGGCCATGATACAGGAGTTGGTCGGAGACTGCGGCCATGATACAGGAGTTGGTCAGAGACTGCGGCCATGATACAGGAGTTGGTCAGAGACCGCGGCCATGATACAGGAGTTGGTCAGAGACCGCGGCCATGATACAGGAGTTGGTCAGAGACTGCGGCCATGATACAGGAGTTGGTCAGAGACTGCAAACAGGATACAGGAGTTGGTCAGAGACTGCAAACAGGATACAGGAAGGCAAGGAATAACCTGGGCCCCCCTGTAGCAACGCCACTGGTTACTTCTGCATGGGGGTGGTGCCACATCCCTGAAAAAATCCACCCAAAGCAATAGCCTTTGGGTGGTCCGGGACTGAAGCTGGCGGTTCTGGCATTTTACCATAGACGTGACCGAGGACGGGAATGTCCCCCATTATCTCTATGGTCTAAGAAATTGGAAGCAATGAGTATTTTGTCATTTGCGGTTTTGCCAGAATGTAAACAAGCCATTACTGGCTAGTGAAAGTATTTGATCAAACTGATCTCTGTTTGTTCAGATGCTTTTAAGGGCAGAGGAGAGATCTGAGGTCTAATAGACCCCAGATGTCTCAGTAAAGAGGGCATTTAACTGGGATGTTGTGAAACATAAGAGACATACCCTCTATATCTTACTTCTGGGTATATTTAATGTATGTATATATATATATATATATATGTGTGTGTGTGTGTGTGTGTGTGTGTGTGTGTGTGTGTAATATATACACACACACACACTGTGAAAGTAATAATAAACACCTTTTATGGTGGTGCTCTTCTGCTGTTTCTGTACTATACAGGGCTACTTTTTGTTTTATCATCATGACAGGTGTTACAAAAAGCATGCTGTTGCTGCTAACATATATTAGTGACAGCAAGCACAGTGCTGATTTTGTACGTTTGCTCACCGACAAAAAATGATCAGTCTATAATTTTAATGGTAGGTTTGTTTTAACAATGCGAGACAAATTTAACAAAAATATCCAGAAGAATGCATTTTAAAAAAATTATAAATTTATTTGCATTTTAATGAGTGAAATAAGTATTTGACCCTCTATCAATCAGCAAATTTTCTGGCTCCCAGGTGTCTTCTATACAGGTAATGAGCTAAGATTAGGAGCACTCTCTCTTAAAGGGAGTGCTCCTTATCTCAGCTTGTTACCTGTATAAAAGACACCTGTCCACAGAAGCAATCAATCAGATTCCAATCTCTCCACCATGGCCAAGACCAAAGAGCTGTCCAAGGATGTCAGGGACAAGGTTGTAGACCTACACAAGGCTGGAATGGGCTACAAGACCATCGCTAAGCAGCTTGGTGAGAGGGTGACAATAGTTGGTGCGATTATTCGCAAATGGAAAAAACACACTAACTGTCAATCTCCCTCGGTCTGGGGCTCCATGCAAGATCTCACCTTGTGGTGTTTCAATGATCATGAGAACGGTGAGGAATCGGCCCAGAACTACACGGGAAAATCTTGTCAATGATCTCAAGCCAGCTGGGACCCTTGTCACCAAGAAAACAATTGGTAACCCTCTACGCTGTGAAGGACTGAAATCCTGCAGCGCCCGCAAGGTCCCCCTGCTCAAGAAAGCACATGTACAGACCCGTCTGAAGTTTACTAATGAACATCTGAATGATTCAGAGGAAAACTGTGTGAAAGTGAAACATCTGACCTGTGATTTCCAACAAGGATTTTGCCACCAGGTACTAAGTCATGTTTTGCGAAGGGGTTAAATACTTATTTCACTCATTAAAATGCAAATCAATTTATAACTTTTTTCTAAATGCTTTTTTCTGGATATTTTTGTTGTTCTTCTGTCTCTCACTGTTAAAATAATAAACCTACCATTTAAAATTATATACTGATCATTTCTTTGTCAGTGGGCAAACGTACAAAATCAGCAGGGTACAAATACTTTTTCCCCTCACTGTAGCTAGGTAAATATATTTCTAAAGGTACTATTGACATGAAATTTTCACCACATGTTGGTAAAAACCCATGCAATCAATACATACAAAGAAACCAAAATAAGTTCAGAAAGGAAGTTATGTGTAATAAAATGGAATGACACGGGGGAAAAAGTATTGAACACATTGAAGAAAGGCAGGTGCAAATGGGAATGGAAAGCCAAGACACCAGCTGCAATCTATCAGTAATTGGAAAGCAATCCTGTCTCTTGCGAGTGCAAGTTAATATCAGCTGCTTCAGTCTCAACTGATGGCCTGTAAAAAGGTGTCTGATGTCATGGATGTCAGTCCAGGCTCTGTGTCATCGCGTCAAAGTCTGGATCCGCCAGGTACCTGGACTGACACCTGGCTCAGCCTCTTTGCAAGTCGCTGAGAGCCTGAGCCGGCCACCCCCGCCCCCTCCACAGCCCAGCGCTCCAATGAGCGAGGAGGGGAAAAGTAGAGAGCTGTGACTAACAGTCAAGACGTTCTTAAAAAATCTGCTGCCATCTACCAGGATGATGGAGATGAAATGATGGTGAACATTTCAGCAAGACAATGATCCCAAACACAAAGCCAAGGAAACTCTCAATTGGTTTCAAAGAAAATAAAGCTGCTAGAATGGCCCAGCCAATGACCTGACTTGAATTCATTAGAAAATCTATGGAAAGAACTAAAGATCAGAGTTCATAGAAGAGGCCCATGAAACCTTTAAGATTTGAAGACTGTGTGGAAGAATGGGCCATATCACACCTGAGCAATGCATGCGACTGGTTTCTCCATTCAGGAGGCATCTTAAAACTGTCATTACCAACAAAGGATTTTGTACGAAGTATTAAATAAATTTCAGTTGGCATTTTCAATACTTTTTTTTTACCGGTGTCATTCCATTTTATTACACAGAACTTCAATTCTGAACTTATTTGTTTTGGTGTCTTTGTATGGAGTGCATGGGTTGTTACCGACGTGGGGAAAATGTTAATGTCAATAGCACATTTAGAAATATATTTACCTAGAAAAATGGTGACGTGTTCAATATTAATTTTACCCGCTGTATATCTCTTCTGTCTGCTCAGAGTGGATTAGATATTTTGCCTTACCATATAACTGGTTATTTATATTTACCACTGCATAGAGATATTCAAGAAAATGATTTTTTAAAACTTTACATATTTAACTAAATTGCACACCACACTGAGGTTTTTTATCAAATGAATCGACACAATAATCAGCCAACTAATCAATTATGAAAATAATGACTTATCCTCTTATGATTTCATACTGTACTTTTCCTACTGTATTAACTTCAACTATATTACAAAGGATGATCAATTGAATGCTGTTTTATAGAAAAATTGCTTAATTCACTGAATCAAAATCATTGTTATTTGCATAATGGTTAATAATTGCAACAGTAAGAGCCAGGAAAAGCTAAAAAAAAAACTCACGGCTGAAAATAACTATTTTCGTGTGTTGTGGCCTAGTGAATTGGGCCTGATGATAACCAAGCATTCCACATCCTGTATCCATTCCAACAGGGAGAGGGGCTATGATGCTGTTTTTATCGCCTCTAAAGATAACGTCTGATACTGAAAATATTTATGTACCAATGGGCAAAATCTCAAAACGCAGGCTGCACAACTGCTTGCATCAGATATTCAGTAAAACGTTATTGTTTTATGTAGAATTTAACGCCCTCTAGACTTGCTCACCCTCTCTGATGCCTTTCTCTCTGTATTAGGACCTCATTCTCGAAGAAGAGGTTGGTGGTGTGAATAGCAGAATTATTTGTTTTTGTTTATTTTATATTAACATCGGAAATATTTACTCATATCTCATACAATTTCTCATTGCAGGTTCGACAACCGTTTCCTCCACCAGTGGGTTGGACTGTCACTGAAGCACCCACACAAGTCACCATTGAAACCCACCCAGTCCAAGAGACAACATTTCACGTTCCCCCTTCACAAAACGTATCGCATCATCATGGGAATAGTTCTCACCACCACCATCATCACCACCATCACCACCACCATGGACAGTCACTGGGTAGCCGAACGAGGCCCAGAGTCTACAATTCCCCATCCAACAGCTCCTCCACCCAAGATTCTATGGAGGTCAGCCACCACTCCATGACATCCTTGTCTTCCTCAACTACTTCTTCCTCAACCTCCTCTTCGTCTACTGGCAACCAGGCCTACCAAAATCGCCCTATGGCTGCTAACACCTTGGACTTTGGACAGAATGGAACTATGGACCTTAACTTAACAGTCTATTCAAATCCTCGCCAAGAGACTGGCATCACTGGCCATCCGACGTACCAATATTCTACAAACACAGGCCCTGCCCACTATGTAACTGAGGGACATCTGACAATGAGGCAAGGCATTGATAGAGAAGAATCTCCCATGACAGGAGTTTGTGTTCAGCAAAGTCCTGTCGCAAGCTCGTGACTAAGTTCAGTTTAGGTTTGTTTCTTGTGTGTTTTTTTTTCTTTATTTTGTTCTATTTTTTTTTAATTTTATTTTTTTCTTTATTTTTAAGAAGTGGTGATTTTTGTTTTTGCGTTTTTTGTTTGTTTTCCAAAAAAAAAAAAAGAAAACAAAAGAAAAAAAAACAAAGTGCAAAAGCTGCTTTAATCAGAAGGAGATAAACACACTTAACCGCTACAACAGGGAAAAGCTGACTATTTTTTTAAACTTGAAATGATTGCAAAGGGACAATGAAGTTGAAACTATTTTTATTTTTTTAAAGAGCTGTGTCCAAACCCAATTTATTGGATGGCTCCGGGGGTTATCACCTCTCCTTTTGCTTCCCCACCCCCCTCCCCCAACCCCCATTTAACTCTGTACACTCTTATCGCAATTATTTTATAACAATTAAAAAAAAAATAATTATATATGTATTTGTACATACATATATATATTTATATATTTTAACCATAGTAAGTTATACTGAACATAGTCAGTTGCCAACATGAAAAAAGCAACATTATTAGAGAAATGCACCCCTTTAGTCCTTTTTGGGGCTTAAAAATAAAAAAATAAAAATGGGCGCAGAAAATGCAGTACTGTATTAAGGAGGGACCTTCGACAACCCATAAGTAAAGGGACGGTTAAATTGTGTCACATTGTACAAGTCACCATCCAAATTGGCGGTTTACCAGTGTCTCCTAGTGTCAATCTGGGAAGAAAAAGCAGCAATTTTAATGGGAATTTGTGGGTCTTGCCAGTTGAAGACCAGTGAGCTCAAACTGTAAAAACCATCCTGTCTCGTTTTAAGGTGCACTGAGAAGCAATCAAGCGGTCAGTTTTGGCCAGTACCTGGGAAGGTCTGAGAGTTGGTCTTTGGGAGAACCTTTGGCCTTATGGATTTTGGACTCTGAGTCAGAAGAGCCTGCCGTTTCAGATGCAATCACTTTTGGACATGTTTTTGCAGACAGTCCTTAATGCTGAAAAAAAAAAAAAAATAAAAACCAGAATGGGATAATTCAAGCGGCCTTTCTTTAAAAAAAAAAAAAAATAGACTTTTGTGACCCACTAAATTGTAGAGTTTTCCAAGGTCACTTTGCGTGTGTCATAAAGCTGACTTCCTTAATGGTTGAAGGTCACAGAAGTAGTGGTTTGCGTTTGATGGTAATAACTACACCTGTGTCCCTTCTTGGTTTATTTTAGTTTTTGTTTTTTTTTAATCCCTGTTTTTTTTTTGTTTTTTTTTTTTTTTGTTTTTTTTAAATACTTTTGCATTATTTTTTTGTTTTCTCTAGGCATGTGGTCTCGCCACTATCACTTCTGCACAAAAATGTCTTCAGTTCATTTTGAACGTTAAGGACAGAAATAACAAAAACAAAACAAAAAAATTGCAGAGTTGTATGTGACTGCTTTTATTTTTTTGCCTCACAATTATGCTGTGAATCATACAATTTTCTTTTGATAATTTATTGTACCAAAGCTGTTTTTATAGCACATAGATCTGTAACCAATAATGTAGCAGTACTGCACTTTGACACAAGGTGTAACTAGAACTTTTTTTTCTTTTTTTATATCACTTGGCAGTTATGGCTGTATTATAGCTTAAACAGAACTGGAGCAGTTGTTAAAATATTAGCTAAATATTTTCCAGTAACTTTTGTCCTGAACATGAAAATATGATATCATAATAGCGATCACACAAGTCATTTTAAACAGTAGAGTAATTTAGTGATATTCTAAGGTTTAATTTAGACATATGTCAGGACGAAGCAATTTTTAGGAGCCGGGTTGCCAGTGCTTTAAAAAAAAAAAAAAAAATCACCTGGCACCTCAGTTTTCTAAACCCCTTTCTGTTGTCAATTGCAGCAGGTGTGAACGGTGTCTACCTAAAGCCCAACTGAAGCCTCCATATTTATTACTGCAATGCAGTCAGACATTATAATGCCCTCAAGAGTCAGACCACTGCTCTCACACACAAGCAGCAGCTAGTGTCTCCATTGAGCAGGTTCCCTGCTCAATTCCCTAATCAACATCACTCTTGCTCCCTGAGCAGCACTTTTTGATTGGAGCGGGGGGGTCTGACAGCTGTAGACTCTAGTTGCGGTTTGTGAGAGCTGCGCTCCGACTCTCCAATGTGCTGCCAGCACAGTGTATTTTCTTTTTTTTAACACTGCAGCACTTAGTATGTAATGATTCACAGAAAGAAAAGAATATTTATTATTTTATATGCAGCCTGACTTTATTTCATTATACGGAGTCTTCAGTTGAGCTTTAAAATTGCCTGTTGGCTACTAACTTGGAATGGCTGGCTCCTGGAATTTAAATTTCTCTACCCCCCTGCTGTATGTGGGGAAAAATGTGGACATTTAGGTGTCCAGGCATTGCACAAACTTACCCCTAAACCTCCATCTCCCCTTCTAAAACATGCCCCAGCATTTTTTTTTTAATCTTGTTCCTGTAATGAAAACCAGATTTTTATTAATCCCTGCGGTGTCATCACCAGCCTTCTTTCATGGGCAGCTGTTGGCAGCTCAGAGCTCAGTTCCTGCTGATGTGGGCACCCCCCCCCCCCCCCCCCCAAACTACATCTCTAAAAAAAAGGTCTTAACTTCACAGATTGTTTTGGAAGTCAGGAGGAGAGTAGCATTGTTTTACTGGGAAAGAAATCAATGTATGCATATGGAGAGAAAAATTGGCAGTGGATAGGCGGAGTTCTGTAGTCCAGCAGGCAGGGCTGATAACTCTGGTTGGGATTTCAGTGCAGCAGAGGCAGCGTTGTCAGCTCAAACAGGAAGTTAGGTGCTCACTAGATTTCTGGCAGGTCAACAAGTATTTTTTGTACTTGCATTATTCTTAATGGGATAAATCATGGCTTCTATTGCATACAGCATATATATTTTTATTTTGCTCCGACGCACACTAATGTGCTTGACGTTGCACACACACAAAGACCCTGTGTATGCAGGCTTCAGCTTGTATAGGAGCAATGCTTTTACAAAGCATATGTAGGGCTTTCTGCAGCTTTCTTGAAGCCTTTAAAGCACCAGTGTCAGGATGTAAATTACAGATTATAATTTAAGTGCAGAATTAGCTAGTAGGCTTCACCAAGCTTTTCTTAAAGTAGTATTAAACCCTCTGTGTTTTTTTGTTTTTTTTTAACTTAACACATTTAGCACAATAAAATAAACATTCCACCAGTAAACTGTTAAAAGTTGCAGTTTACAACTTTTGATGCTGCTAGCTCCTTCTCTCTCTGTGATGCTTAACTGAGCTTCCAGTCTTCACAGGAAAGAGTTAACAGTGGACAGTGCAGTCTCCCCTCAGTCTGTTAACTTGAAGTAGAAAGGGGGGGCTGGAGGAGGGAGGAGGAGAAGTTCCTTGTCATCCTAGACTACCAGGCTTTGTGTTTCTTTTGATGCACACAGTGTAGGAAGATACAAGTCTAGCCCCTGCATGTGAAGGTGGCTCCATAGGACTCTGCAAGAGAAAGCAGCCATTCTGAAGCAGAAAACCTGAGGCAGCAGTCACGGCACGAGTTTAAAGCGGTAGTAAACCGCTGGGTGTTGACCAAAAAAAATGGCAAGGCACTGTCATAATGTGCTAGTATGCATCACTTACTATAACATCATGTAAAACTTACCTGAAAACGAAGCCTTCCAGCGGTGCGCTGTCACCGCTGAAGACGATTCCATCTTCACCTGGGCTTCACGGACTCCGGCTGTGTGAGTGGGCGGAGCCACAATTAAGTCACTGCGTGTGGGAGCCGACTCTGAAGGAACGGCACATGTGGCCGTTCCTTCAGAACGCATGTGCCAGTGATGTCCCCGGCTGAATGTACAGTTAATATCTCCTAAACGGTGCACGTTTAGGAGATATGTACACCACCTATAGGTAAGCCTTATTATAGCCTTACCTTTAGCTAAAAATCATGCATGGGTGTTTTCTCCCCCTCTAAACTGGAACATAGGCAAGGTTTAAAAGATATTGAAGCTGCATACTGTGAAAGTGCTTAAAAACCTTAGGGTTTAATATAATTTTAAGCTTCAGGTGGTACTGATGCATACTGGAAGCCTGCTGAATCTTGCTGTTGGTTTGTTTTGCTGGTTTGTTTAAAGCGACAGCCCGCAGTACCATTAAGATATGTGCATTACACCTCCAAACAGGAGCTGAAGGTGCTTTAAAGGCTTTAGGAAAGTTACTTACGCAAATGCTTTGTTCTGCACTTTGCACTTACACAAGAGGAACCCTGATGTGTACAAGGCTAAAGAGTCCTTCCCCGTTTGATGCACTTTGTGATCCAAGGCTCGTTAACATATATACATACATATACAATCATTGCACAGATCTGTTTACTATAATGTTCAATGAAGCCACGCTGTAACTCTATTGTCAGACACCACAAATTGTCACTGCACCTCTCTGTCTAGTATTATAGCACAGCTAATGAGCAAAGAGTATTTGTTACCTATCTTGGTCCATTATAAGCTATGCAAGCTTTTGAAGCATCAGTTGTGTCAAATGGGAAATGTTCCAGCTTTGCTTGTTTGCCTCCGGGGACCTGTAGACCCAGTAGGGCACAATTGAAATCAGTTGGCAATGGAATGCTTGCATAAATAAAGCATTCCATGTGTCTACACTTTCTCAATGCAAGAAGCAAAGATTTAACATTTATCCATTTGTAACATAAACACATCAAGAGCCTGCAAGGGTATAAGGAAGAAAACCAGGTAGAAAATGCTCAATGCAAAGTTTGATTTTGCTTTCCCAATACAGGCCAAATACACCGCCAGCTAAAGGAGCTCTGGAAGGGAAGGGAGGAAGTTCTAGCGGTCAGGCTAAAACGGTCTTGTTTGGTGGTTTGTTCCATCTGACGTATTTTATTGCACCAAATATTCCAGCCACCCAAATATATTTAGATAATCTGATCATGTCCACATGTCTAAGAAGCATTCAGTGTCTCTGGCCATCTTTACTGTATTGAACTTGTTAGAAAGTGGGGATTTAATATGAAATTAACCTGCCGCATGAGTAACACAGAGGATGTTGTTGCAAAACTCTCGCTGTGTAAATTCTAGTTGCCCAGCTGTCATAATGATCCACTAGTTCTGGAAAGGTATGCATGGTCCTTTTTGACTTTTCAGATCAAGCTGAACTCTGGGCAAAAAAAAAAAATTCCTTACAAGTGGGGCTGTGCTCATTTTTGTCTAGGGGAGAAATGAAAGAAGATATACTTACTGATCCTCCGATCCTCTCCGCACAAGACCGGTTCCAGCAGCTCCTGCGGTCTCGTGCAGTGGACTGTTCCTGACGTCATCAAGCCCAGAGCAGGCTCCATAAACCAGCTCTGGACATTAGGACTCCAGGAACAGTCCACCATTGGATTATGGGGGAACGTTGTTTGCCGGTGGAGTAGAGGATCAGGTGAGTATAATGCCGCGTACACACGAGCGGACTTTACGGCAGACTTTGCCCGGCGGACGGGATTTGGTCGGACAATTCGATCGTGTGTGGGCTCCAGCGGACTTTGTTTTCTCAAAAGTTGGACGGACTTAGATTTGAAACATGTTTTAAATTAATCCGTTGAAATCGAGTCCGGTCGAAAAGTCCGCCGCCTGTATGCTAGTTCGACGGACAAAAAGCCACTCTAGGGCAGCTATTGGCTACTGGCTATGAACTTCCTTGTTTTAGTCCGGTCGTACGTCATCACGTACGAATTCGACGGACTTTGGTGGATTGTGTGTAAGCAAGTCCATTCATTCAGAAAGTCCGTCGTAAAGTACGTTGAAAAGTCCGCCGGGCAAAGTCTGCCGTAAAGTCCGCTCGTGTGTACGCCGCATTAGACTTTCTCTTCTCCCCTGAGCAAAATGAGCACTTAACCGTTGTAGTGTGGGCAGAGTAGTGCTTAAAGCCCTACTAAATTTCTAACTCCCAACTCAAAATCTGTCTGGTTAAAAGTTTGGTCTTGCTGCCACTATTAAACACAAGTTTTAAGTCCCATAGGAGAAGAACCCATGAATATGTCAGTGTTGGCTGCTATTGTGAAAAACCAGTTCAGTCTCCAGACTCTATGCCGCATATAAACTCTGCCAGAGTGTTGCAGAAATTACATTTTGTACATCAAAATACATTACTGATACTTTACTTTATGCTTTTGCATGTGTTGCTTTTCTTACTGGTCTGAATGATTTCCCCATATCTTATGTATCTACTGCAGGGTCCAAAATCTATTTCTGTGACAACCGTAGCTTGGCTAGAGTGTCAAAAGTCGGCCTATCATTTGGGTGGAATAATGGATTTTCAGGCCTTAACTGCGGTCCAGGATTCTTACTGGAATAATCCACATCCTAACTCATGGTGGTGACCTTTTAAGTACTTCTACCACCTGATGTCTTGGCATTTTAGCATTGCCGCACAGTGTGAAAACTTATGTTCATACAGCGTTCTAATTCGGTAAAAAAAACAATTTCAGCCCCCGTCCACCCAATGTTTGCCAAAGACCAAGGCTGAGGATGGGTGATCTGGTCATGCTTTAGCCAGACTCTGAGACTCCATTCACACTTGTATGACCCCAAAGTTGCGCAGACTGCTACTTTGACGCAACTTGGATACGACTTTGGCTTGACCAGTGATATTGAACAACTGTTGCACACAAGTTGCATTGTATAACCATAGACTTCAATGTTAACACTCAGGTTGCATGAAAGTCAGACCAAAGTAGTGCATGAACTACTTTTGAAGTCGCTGCAACTTTAAGTTGTGCCTATATGAATGGGTATCATTGGAAAACATGGGGAACAACTTGTCATGCAACTTTGATGTCCAAAGTTGCATTACAAGTCGCACAAGTGTGAATGGAGCCTGAATCATTATATTGTGTGTAATTGCTCTTGTGTTCTGAGAGACCAATAAGAGATCAACTGGTGACAGAATCAGGATGAATGTAAAAGCTTGCCCACATGCCCCGCTCCTTCCCAGAATGCAGCTTGGTGTTGTAACAATGCACAGCCCAAAAGCGAACACTGCTTGGAATTTGTTTTTGTTTTTTTTTTGTTTTCTTTTGCCCAGTGCAACTCTGGACAAACCTTTTTCCAGTGGATTTTTAGGACTGTGCTTCTTAGCCCAGATTAGAAAGCATTGGGGGTCATTTACGAAAGGCAAATCCACTTTGCACTGCAAATGCACTTGGAAGTGCAGTCACTCTGAATCTAAGGGGTAGATCTGAAATGAGTGGAAGCTCTGCTGATTTTATCATTCAATCATGTGCAAGCTAAAATGCTGTTTTTTTTTTTTATTATCCTTGCATGTTCCCCTCGGATCTACAGCGCCTGCACTTTCAAGTGCACTTGCAGTGCAAAGTGAATTTTCCTTTAATAAATAACCCCCATTGTCTTGAAGGCCAGTAGACATACGCCAAAGGAAACCAAGCAGCTGTCCAAGCAGTGACCTCTGAAAATCTCAGCATTGCTTTTAAAAAGGTAGATCAGCAAAGGTTCCAGAAAACATGTTTTAAACCCAAAAAATAGATGACCTCCTTATAGGAATGACTGTTTACCGTGTAGAGTAAGTGAAGAGCCGCAAAAATGTAACATGGAAGTCATTCTGCAAATTCGACTTGTGCTGTCCAGTTGGACCTGTTCTAATCTAAAGGAGAAAATGATTTTACCTGCTGAATGATGTGAGGTTTGGCATAGGCATTCTGACCTACAGATACAATTTTACCTTATTTTACACAGTAAATTATCTCTTTAAAGGGTAGCTCCACTTTCGTTTGGAAAAAAAAGGCAAACAAAAGATGTATAGTGTATACAATTGTGACACAATTTTTATTGTAATTCAATATTATTACAAATTACCTTTACTTTTCAAAGTGCAGCTCTGTAATTTTCTGTAAAATGTAATGCAATATGGCTACCTGCAGGCAATTCTGTACACAGAAGGAAGTCTGCACTAAGATACAAAATCGATTTTGTACATTCCTTGCAACAAAAAATGGCATTTGTAACAAAATATTCCCAAATGAAATCATGTCTAAAGGGATGCAGATACTGCAGTTTTTCTCATTAGACCCCTGCAGGTGCAGCAAAGTCACTCCCATACAGACTCACTGGGCACATGGACAGAGAAACAAACAGCTTTTTTCCCAGAGTAACAAGAGGTAGGAATCTCCAACAAAATTTAAAATCCTTGTTTAGAGGGGAATGCCTTTTCCTCAGCAAAAGTGGAGTTACTCTTTAATTACTCTTCTGTGCTTCTGGGGAAGATTGTTGGCCAGTTGTTAGGTTAGGCTTATCAGGGTAATCCGGCAAGGGGTGTCCTCGGAGGAAAATACTTTCCCAAAAATCTCCTAAATGAGAGATTGATCTCCTATTCCCACTGAAGTCTGTGGAGGAGAAGAGAGGAAATGAATTGCTAATAGCTAAGCAATTAAATTGTAACATTGTGAGAGATCTATTGCTTAGTCTTGCTGCTGAATCTCTCTTATGTAGTCATTACTCACAAGATCGATCTCTTTGTATCACATAACTTTTATTGTAGTGTGATTGGGCATAGGTAGGGTCAGAGCTTGCACTGACCCTACACACCCCACCCCCCTTTCTAAGCACATATCATTTGCAAATATAGAAGGATAAGGACTACAAATGAATCATACCATGTAATGGATACATAGAGAACCTTTCATTCTAGTTGCGTGTGTTGTTCCTGACCAGACACCTCCCAATACCGGCAGATGGTCTTCCCATCCTGGGAACTTTGGCTGGCTCAGGCAGTGATCAGCACCTTCCAGCCTATGAGGGCAAAGAGCAGGAAAAAATGTCTAATGGCCATGATACTGTTTTTCCAACCATCGAGCTGGCTATTGATGTTGGATGCCATTTAGATTTGTGGGCATGATCTGACCAGTCAAAATAAACACCACGTGCTTTCGGATTGTCCGAGGGCGCATGCTTGGGACTGTAAAGAGAGCAGTTGATTTGGACACGTCCAGTTTGCGTGTAATGTCCAACTACACAGTCTGATATTTATGACACCACTTGAGAGTTTGGCAGTATGTGCATCTTTTCATTAGTATGTCTGTACATCTTGAAAATGACATGGTAGCGACAAATTTAGGTTTATTCCAGCACAGTTGTAAATGTGAACTGCAGCTCTTAATCACTTGACAACCAGCAACGCACCAGACTTCGAGTGGTTATACCGAGATGATGCCTACAGCTGCAGGTATTGATTTTTTTTTCAGCTGGAGGTCGGCTTTCTTGTAAAAGAAATTCTAGCGGCTAATTAGCTGCTGGATTGCTTTAATAGGCAGTGGGAGGACACTCTACACTGTGTGCTGCAAACACATTCACCCCTGTGGGTCAGCCTCTGTTTTCATTTCATATCACCTGTTCAAATGGAAGGTGAAGCATCAGTAATGTCTGAATGCATCCATCTTGTTGCAAGGTATTTACTGAACACACCTCAGCCAATGGCCCTACCAGCTGACGCATTTGTGATATTAGGTGAATTCGGTACCTACTTCTGCCCTGCAGAGACCAATGCTGAAGTCGATGAGTGTGGCATTTCACATTGTGCAACAGAAGATCGCCCTCCAAAGTTTGAAATCCTGCCACCAGTAGCCATGCAGCAGGTTGCAGTTATAATATCCAAGCTCGGTGTTTCCCTCTTTCTTATATTTGGGTGGATTAATAATTTCTAATTTCTCACTTTTAATGAACCAGTCCATTCGAATCTTTCACTGTAATTGGCTAAACAAAAAAAAAAAGAACTAGTAGTCTGTAAAGAAAAAAATCATAATAGAAGAAAGCAGGAAAGCGATGAGCAGCTGTCACATTCTCTGCTGAGTGCTGTGGTTCCACCCGTTGCTTGCTATATTGGTTTTGTGTCCTGGCAGGTGGAACCACCTACTGCCTGCTGGCTATGGTTCCATCCGTTGCTTGGTATATTAGCACTGTGTACTGGTAGGTTGGAACCACATTGCTCAGCAGGGAGGACACAGCATTCGACACACCAGGAATTGTCGGCCTCCTGTGATGGCTGTAGAGTTGCAAAAGAGTGAAGAGTAAAGTCACCACCTATTATTACTAACACCTAGTATTATTAATACACTTTTTTTTTTCCTCCCCCTCTTGTAATTTAAATTTTTCGGTTTAGCAACAGGGTCACTTTAAATTGCGTATTGCCTCGTATGTCTCTGGGACCCCATTTCTGGAGATTCCATTACCAGTTGAGAAGAGTCCCTGAGTGATACAAAGAAGCTATTCCTTTTATTCAGCATCTATCCAAAACTGAAATATACATTTTGTGTGGACTGACCCTCTTAAAAAATGAAATTCAGTTTGCACCAGTTTACCCACAATCCCCTTGGTTTCCATTCACAATCCACTTCTGTCTGCTTTACTACACAGTTTGGTTACAGGATGTCTGTGCATTGTAAACAAACAGCATGAGAAAGGTACCTATTACCTGTGTTCAGATTTGTACAATCTAGTCCGGACTTGCTGTGTATATTGTAACGTTAAATGATAAAAAAAAAAAAAGACGCCCTTTGTATTATAGTCATGCAGTCTTATGTATGATAAACCGTTGAATAATTTCTCAGACGTTTTTTTATTTTATTTTATGAAAATAGAATCCTTGAAATTTGGATTTTTTTTCTATGCAGTTTTCTTTTTCAAAAAAATTTTTTAGGTTGTATTTGTAGTCAATCTTAAACTGTCAAACTGGCACAAATGCCAAATAATGTATACTTAATTTTCACTGATGGTGAAGATGAATTGGGACTGATATTTCAGTGTACACTAAAACATTTTTTTAATTTTTTTTGCTATTTTATTTTAAATCTTTTTTTTCTTCTTTTTTTTGTTTTTGTTTTTTTTGTTTTGCTCTATCAGTTTTAATTAACTCACAAATGCCTTTAACTTCAGTTGCTTAGTGAATGCCTAGTTAGGTTCTGGTGGTAATGCCGTCATGAAGAAATGTTAAAGGGAACTCCTGTTAGAGTTTTTTTTTTTAAGGCAGATATAATGACCATGACCTAGCGATTAATGCATTTTTCCGTGCAGTCAGTCCTTGGCAAACATTAGTACCCTTCATGAACTTTTTGGCTGAAGAGCAAGACGTGTTTTCTTAGTCTGTAGTGGCTCCTCCCACTTACCTGAACTTTTTTGTCACTGATTAATCAGTGGCTTTACGTAAGGCACATCAGTTTTTTTTGTTTTTTGTTTTTAAATCCAATACATGATTACATTTTTGTGTATGCACAGCAAATATTTTTTTGTACTATTAAAAAAAAAAAAAAAAAATCTTATGTGGTTACCCAATTGATTTCAGATTTGATCAATAAAAGCATTGAATTGAAAAAAAAATATTCTTAAACATAATAAATTTTATATATACACACACACACATATATATATATATATATATATATATATATATATATATATATATATATATATATATATATATATATATATATATATATATATATAGTAAAATTGTATTATGTTTAAGGATATTCTTTTTTTTTTTTTTTCAATGCAATGCTTTTATTGATCAAATCTGAAATCAATTGGGTTTTTTTTTTTATAGCACAAAAAATTTTTTTCTGTGCACACACAAAAAATAAATCATGTTTTGGATTTGAAAACAAAAGAAAAACTTTTTTTTGTTTTGTGTTTTTTTTTTTTTGTTTTTTTTTTTTACATTTTACATTTTATGACCTGACCCATTACTTTTTTTCTGAAATTGCTATGTCCAGTTTATATTAGGAAAAAGTGAAAATCCACAATTTTTGTGACCTTCATTTTCTCACATAGATCCTGGGTATTACCTGCTGTTGGAACTGCAATGGTCTGATGTGTGTTCACCATGTTCTGCAAACGGCAGGATCACTGGGATCCGCTTGTTTGTAGAAAGGCTGTGGGAGGTAAGGACCCATGCCAGTTATTACAGGAAGGTGTTGCATATCGTTACATAGTTAGTCTGGTTGAAAAAAAGACCATCCAGTTCAACCAAGCCCAGTTGCAATTTTCTTTTTTCCTCCTTTTTTTTTTTTTTAAACCCTTTTAATCCTAACAGGATGTGGGCGGAGACTGAAGGAGCCACTTGCGCCAACCCTCTACCTTTTCACGTTTCACCAACCAATCTAGGCACCCCCCCTACTGTACTTTTAATTTTATATTTTAGCTAGTGTGCAGAGGAATGATGAGACTTTTAATACAAAGGATTACAGGAAATTTTAAATAGCACAGTTTTAAAAAATACGGTCGGCAATTTTCAGTGCATTAAAAAGAAAAAAGTTCTTTTTGAAAGGCTTTTTTTTTATTTGCTTGGAGTTCTTCTTTAAAAATCTTACTAGTTTTATTGAGGATGCTGGCTGGGGGTACAGGAAGCTCGCTTTTATTTTGCCTTACCGAAAGTCGAATTTAGCATCAGTTGTGCAACAGTAGACAATTAGAGACATGACATACCCTTTTGTTTGACACATAGATCAGAAATATATTTATATGAAAGAAGTCTGAATATATACAGCGTATATTTTGCTCATCAGAAAGGAGATCTCTAAAATAAAAATAAAAAAATAAATAAATAAAAAAAGAGAAAAATATATTTCTTAGCTCTTCATATGTATAAATAAATAACGAATGCCAAAGCCAATGTTGATGTATCAGCCGAACATTTGCTAATGTTGGGGGAAAAAAAAAAAAAAATCACTCGAGCGCTTGACATGTGTCTTTCACACAACTTTATTTTCAGGCATGTTATGAACTCTCATCACAACAGCCGTTGTTTATGGTTTTTGTTAGGTAAACTTGACCATAGCAAAGTTGACTAAAATCCTAATTTGGAGGGGAGGTGGGGAAATTTCTTTCCCTAAAGTCTTCTAGGTTAAGTAGTCTGCTGTATCAGAATTCAGTACCTTTTTAGCAGGTCTTCAAATTTGAAAGTTTTTTTTTTTGTTTGTTTTTTTTTTTTCCTCTTTTTGGTGTCTTTAAGAAGTATCACAAAGTTATTACGTTTGTAATCCTTGGAATGGAACTGAGTGGCAATTACTTTGCCATTTGAAAGTGGCATATTTTTGTATTCTTTAATGTAGATTTAAGGATCACGTTCACCACAAAATGTATTTTGTCATACTCCCTTTTAATCTGTATATAAATGCAGCTTAATAAATAAGTGTACAGTTTATCCCTCAACTGTGTTTTCTTCACTACTTCCCTCACTTTACCGGCAAAGCTACCCTCACCTGTAAGCCTTTAGCGTTAAGCCCCAATACACAATTTTAGAAAATCGGATGAACAGTTGCTCCCGAATGTCCGTAGCATGCTGAAAACAAGAATGCCATTAATGGTAAGAAAATTCTTGAATAATGGAGAACGTCTCGTGTGCGTAGCTACATTACAGCGTAGAATTGGAAGTGATGTAATGTATGTGTGACCCGTCTTCTAGCCACCCCTTATAGTCACATACATTCAGAGTTTTGAGTTTTCATGCAATGTTCTTTGTTCAAATGTTGGTTCGTTTGGTATATACAATCGAATTGCTACAAAGGTCTACATTCCAGATGAGATGCAAACTTCATACTTTGAAGACTTTCTACTACTATTCAATTATCACTATCACAGAAATCTCAGTTTCTATCTGAGATATAAAAAAAAAATTATCTTGCATACAATCATTCTTTTGTGTTTACGAAAATTTTCATTGTCATCTTCTTTCAGGTCGTACTTTGTTTCCCATCATGCACAATCTTGCTCATTCCATTTTTTGAGAATGAATACTGACAAAAATTAATTCTGGTAACGAACAAGAACAATTTTGCATCGTGTCCCTTTGGAAATTTTCTTCTGGCCAGTTGACATCGGCTCTCAAAAGTAGTATACTTACAAACCAGAAAATCGAGTGATCATTCTAAATACAGATATTTTTGTCCGATTTTCTAAAAATGTGTACTAGGCTTAAAGTAGAACTATAGGCAAATCTTTAGGGTTATGACCTCTGCCCCGAAATATAAGTAAAATTTCACTGCAAATAAGTCTTACTTTACTTATATTTCGGGGTGTCACCCGTTAAGGACGCTATCAAGCCCCTCGATGGACAATATCTTACAGGATTGATTTTTCCATTTTTTTAAATTTTTTTGTATATATTTTTTAGTCACATCAATTTTATTATCACTTTTATTCAAGTTCTAGCCTAGCTATGACACATTAGGCTGTCAAATAGTATACGTAAATATGTGGTTGATTATTTTCACAGAATTTTTTACTAGTACATTTGCATGGTATAGGTTGCGCACTTATTTCTATGTACACATTGTATTGAACGGTATATTCAGGGTTTTTTTTAGGTTGCAGCACCTTCACTTCAATTACATTCATTAATGTATTTTCTCACACTTTGGGGTTAGCGCGGAGTGCTTGTGTTACATGTTACTGGCCATACCACCAGGTGAAAAAAGGGGGAAAAAAAGCCTAAAAAAAAGAAACCAAATGCAACCACCACATCTAATGATCAGTAAGCTGCAATATATTTCATTTTGGGTTTATTACCGCTTTACCTAGCATCAGATAAACCCTGTCTTGTCCACGTGTACACTAAGTAATGTGTATTTGTTATTCTTACAGGCATTTATTACAAAGATCACACTACTTCCCCTGACAATGCATTCATCTGCATTTTTTCCTATGTGTGTCACACACCTGATAGAGGAACGAGATGGTGAGGGCAGAACCTCTTGTACTTCCTACCCAAGCACCCCTGAAAGTGAGACAGGGTGCCAAGGGACAATAGGAACACAAGTGCCGGGGGATATGGTAAACTCGAAATTTTGTCCCGGCAGATTCAGTGACAGGCGAGGAGTCAACAAGAGAATCGGCAGAAGTTAAAGGGGAGTTTTGCCATGTCTGAATATTCAGGATAGAAGAACTCACAATGTTTATAGCAGGCAGTGGCATCAGCACATATGGCTGGCAGGCATTTGACAATGGCGTGGAGCAGAATCGGAGACAAAAGCAAAGTCACAAATCAAGCCAAGGTCAGTAACAAGCGGGCAATGAAGTACCAAATCAGGAGCTAGATAAAGGTCAGGAATAAAGCCGAGGTCAGGAACGGGCAGAATAGAAGTACAAAGCAGGATCCAAATCAGGTCAGGAGGAAGCCAAGTTGATAACAGGAATTGCATGCAGGACACAAGCTAGTGTCATTGCTGGCTGGTCTTCCGCGTGCTCCTTGCTCCCTGAGTTACACCATCTCTTGAATAGGCCATCTGGAACTAATTCTGACTCTGGGTGTGCGTGCACGTGCCGTATTCTTACTCATGTGCCTGGCTAATATTTGTGGAGAGGCATGCGCATGTTTCCTAGATATCTGTCTAAAAGGAATTCCCTTATAATGGGTTCCTTCACACTGGGGCAGTTGGCAGTCAACTGAGAGGCAAAATATTAGCCTCCTCACCACCAGTTTTACCCATGAAATCCTTTACTCACATTTGTGGTACCACCCTATTGACTAGAACAGGTCATGTTTGGCGGTGGTACTGCCTGCCTGATACGACATGGGCTATAATTTTTGCGTGGCATGTATATATTCTCGTCCGGCCGCAGTTGCAGCTTAAGGAGGCGGTGAAACCGCAGTTAACCTCCTGATTTTAGCACCTGCCTATGTGAAGGAGTCCTAAAAGAACAGAGACTTCTTTATTCATATATCTGTCTGGACTGGGATGACTAAGAGAAGACAGTGCTGTAAATCCTGGCGCCCGTGTCAGTCATTCACAAATGACTGACACGGATCAGCCCATTACAACTCCCTACGTGTGACATGCATGCTCCCACATGGGAGGTGTGCTGTGGAATCTTGCTGTAATTAATTACATTGAGCTCAGACTGAATAAACTTTCCAACTACATAACACTAGGGCTTGTTTACACTTGCTTCAAAATGTGGCATTAGACACGCTTTTGTTTAACCCCTTCCCACCGACTGCACATATATGCTGCCTTACGGAAGTGGGCTTTTTTTCTGTAGGGCTGCATATATATGAGACTGGGATCTCACCGAGAGCCCTGGGTCTCATACTAACGATCGAGACCCGGGACTTTCTGTTCTGGGTAGCCTGATTGCTGTGATAGCCTCTGGTTGGCTATCACAGTGATCAGTCACTGTAAGCTCGCCCCTGTGTTTACTTCCTATTCTAGCAGGAGAGAAAATGTAAACAAAGTGTGTAAAAAATAAAAAAATCAAATAAAAAAAATAACAAGATCAAGGTTTGCCAGGGTTAGTGTTGGGGTCGGGGTCAAAGGTCACTTAGCATATTTTGGGTAGAATTTAAAAAAATGTTTTATTGCTGTTAAGTGTCAGCGTGTTTTGGGCAGGATTAAAAAAAAAAAAAAGCAAAATGCGCACTGGGATGTACTACGGGTACAAACAACAAACACATACTATATTGTCAAAAGTATTGTGACACCTGCCTTTACACGCACATGAACTTTAATGGCATCCCAGTCTTAGGCTGGCCATACACTATTCAATTTTCCTGTTCAACTTTCCTTTAGATTTACCAAAACCATATAATAGGAGGTCAAACCTAAACACTTTCAATTTGGATGCAATCAGGCAGGCCCTTGTACTACATAGTTAAAGGTAAATCTAAAGAAAATTGAACAGGAAAATTGTATGGTGTATGGCCAGCTTTAGTCCGTAGGGTTCAATATTGCGTTGGCCCAACCTTTGCAGCTATAACCACTTCAACTCTTCTGGGAAGGCTGTCCACAAGGTTTAGGAGTGTGTGAATGTTTGACCATTCTTCCAGAAGTGCATTTGTTAGGTCAGGCACTGATGTTGGACAAGAAGGCCGGGCTCTCAGTTTTCACTCTAATTCATCCCAAAGGTGTTCTATCGGGTTGAGGTCAGGACTTTGTGCAGGGCAGTTAGGTTCCTCCACTCCAAACTCGATCATCCATGTCCTTATGGACCTTGCTTTGTACACTGGTCCAAATCATTTGGTGGAGGGGGGATTATGGTGGGGGGTTGTTTTTCAGGGGTTGGGCTTGGCCCCTTCCAGTGGTTCAGTGGTTGGTTCCAGTGAAGAGAACTCTTAAGGTGTCAGCATACCAAGACATTTTGGACAATTTCATGCTCCCAACTTTGTGGGAATAGTTTGGGGATGGCCCCTTCTAACATGACTGCGCACCAGATTTACTACCACATGGATGAGTGAGTTTGGGGTGGAGGGACTTGACTGGCCTGCACAGAGTCCTGACCTCAACCAAATGGAACACTTTTGGGATGAATTAGAGTGGAGACTGCGAGCCAGGCCTTCTCGTCCATCATCAGGGCCTGACCTCACAAATTTGCTTCTGTAAGACTGGTCAAACATTCCCATAGACACACTCCTAAACTCCTTGTGGACAGCCTTCACAGAAGAGTTGAAGCTGTAATGCCGCGTACACACGGTCCTACTTTTCGTCTACAAAAGTCCAACGGACGCTGATGGACTAAAGCTGGCTGGTAATCCGATCGTGTGTGGGCTTCTCCGGACTTTCAACCGACTTTTTTAGCCTCAAATCCGACGTACTTTAGATTTGAAACATGCTTTAAAACTTTACTTCGTAACTACGACGGACCCCGAAATCCGCTCGTCTGTGTGCTAGTCCGACGGACAAAAAGCCACGCTAGGGCACCTATTGGCTACTGGCTATGAACTTCCTTATTTTAGTCCGGTGTACGTCATCACGTACGAATCCGACCGACTTTTGTGTGGTCGTGTGTAGGCAAGTCCGGTCGTTAGAAAGTAGGCCGCAAGTCCGCCGCAAGTCCACCGAAAGTCTGCCGGAAGTCTGTCGGAAAGGCTGTCCGACTTTTGTAGACGAAAAGTACGACCGTGTGTACGCGGCATTATAGTTGCAAAGGTTGGGCCAACTCCATATTGAACCCTACGGACTAAGACTGGGATACCATTAAAGTTCATGTAAAGGCAGGCCTCCCAATACTTTTGACAATATAGTGTATGTGCTATCGCTGCAATTTATCAGGAGCATTTATTTTGGGTTGTTCTTTGGTGGTAAATTATAATAATAGCTACATTTTTAAAAAAATATTATTTTTTTTACTATTTTGGGGACATTTTCCTTTGATAATAAAAAAAAAAGAAAATCAGGAGAAATCCATTACCATTTACCACCAAAAAAAAGCCCAATTTGTCCTGAAAAAAAAAAAAAACAAGCTGTAATGCAAGTAATTGTGACCATATGTATGGTTTTACTAACACATGTCAAAGACAAAGTTGCAAAATTATGCTTAGGCATTTATATTTGTTTTTCCCTATAGGTGTTAAGGGGTCAAAGCACTCTGAATGCTAATCAAAGCATTGTCCCTAAATAAAATGGTTACCTTACAGTGCTGTTCACACTGTTGTGTTTGCTTCAAAAATTGTACACCATGTCCCTTTCTTGTGGCTTCAAAGCCTCCATAGAGGTCAATGACAAAGCTCGCTTACAGCACCTGAAACTTTTGAGAGTCTTTTATTCAGTGTTAGCTCTGCTTTGTTTTGGAGGTATTAAAGATATGAGATGACCCAGGATGCACCGGAAAACCAACAAACGAACTGGTAATACGTCGTCAGCAGTCACTACCAGTTCATGTGTAAATATTCCGGAAGGGTGTGGTGCAGACTTCACATCTGGTGTTTAGCGGCAGGAAGGGGTCCTGACCGGAGCGGAGCAACTAGCAGACGCCACATGTGGTGTGCAACATGGGAATGCACGCTTTAGCAGAACGTAAGCGAGGGTTGGAGAGAGTGCACTGAGCGGCAGAGGATCAGCAGAGTTGGGGGACCAGAAACTGAGAATCTAGCAGATGTCACACGTGGTGAGCAGGGTCTAAGCAATATAGCAGGAGGTGAGCATGAGCCAGAGAGCGAGGAGGATTAGCAAAGCTGGAAGTTGTTAATGAGTGGGGGATCAGCAAAGCTGGGGGTACTACTAAGTGAGGCATCAGCAGAGCTGGGGATACTACTGGGCAGGGGATCTGCTGAACGACTGTACTAATGAGCTAGGATCTGCTAAGTGGGGGTAGTACTGAGCTGGGGTTCTTCTGGGCCCCATTAAAACAAATAGAAAATCAACACACACAGGGCATTTGTCAAACCTAATTAAAGCTTCTAAAAAAGCATCACTGAAGCATCAAAAACATAAAAAAGCATGTTGAAAACAGTAGGAGCTTTAATGTGTGTTAAAGTGGAAGCAAATGTAAATGAGCCCTTACAGTGCTTGCTGAATAGGCACTGACCTACAGAAAGCCAACTGCAGCAAACACACTTTTACAGGCCTCCAGGCACAACCCAGATCATTTGGTTAGGGGAATTCCTGTGGGCCAGTTCCTGCGCCTCCGCAGGAACTGCTCCAGTGATGGTGATTTCCATAGGGAAGCTGGAGAGATGTATAGTAGATTTAGAGAGAGGAGTTATTCCCATAAGGTCCTTAAAAGGGCCGTAAAAAGGCATGGACAAAAGATAGGAGGGACCTCTTGGTTGAGAAGCAGGGAATCCAAAAGAAAACATGTAAAGAATTCCCCCTATGGGGCCCAATGGGAACAAGTGAGAAGTGTACTCCAAAAACATTGGGGAATTTTAATCAAATCCCCTGCATTAACCGATATTATAGGTCCCTGTCCCTAACTAGTTGCTAGAGGGGTCCGTAATTTTAAAGATACTTTATTCCATTCTGAATATGCTAGGGTACGGACTACCAATTGATTGACTGATCTCAAGGGCATGTATGCATGTGGGCACTGCCGAATGTGTAAATTGGTAGACAGAACAGTGGTCTTCACCGATGTGAATCGGAGTGTGGCATTTCAAATTTTAAAACGTTATCAATTGTGCGACCTCCAGAGTCATTTACATGCTGGAGTGTCCATGTAAGAAGTACTATATAGGGAAAACTAAAAGACAACCCTGGATCCGCATCGGTGAACACCTAAGAAGGATTATAGGAATCTAGGCAATGAGGGGAATAAGAAGAAAGAGGATATGTCCCCATTAGAGATACATTTTTCAGACTTTCATGGAAGCAGTACGGCTGGTATTAGGATTAAGAGGATTTATATCCTGAACCTGCCATCACGTAGAGTTGATTTTGATACCATCCTGCTGCAAAAAAAAAAAATGTGGATTTTTAAGCTTAAAACAATTACACCCCTGGGTTTGAACACTGAATGTAGCTTCCAGCCTTTCTTTGAACGATAACTAGGCCCAGATAGAATTTATTCAATTCGTTAGGGACCTAAATACTATACTGGAGGCCACAACCTGCCCTGCCGACTTGATGTGAGCGAATCTACATGGAATATCCTGTTCGAGACTAGTATATCTATTCTTCTATACGTATGTCCATTCATTCATCTACAATTTTTACATTTTTAATTTTTACCTGCGGTTCAGGGTCTGTGTGTTTTTTCTTCTTCTTTTTCACTTCCCTCTGTGCCTTGATCCCTCTCTATGAGAGGGCTAACTGCCTGTCACAATCTACCTTTCACTCGAGTCCTTCTGGCCAGCAGCAAAATGTATGTGTGATGTTCAATTGGGAGGTCGACATCTAGACGTCATCTTAGAAATTACAGTATTCAATTAAGTTTGGCCTGCAAGAGAAGTGTAAAAATAGACGACTGTCTCAGATCCCTCCCATCCTTGATAAAACCCATGTGATTGGATAACATGTCGGTCATGACACCACGGCAGTGACGTTTTTACGTCACAGATGACGCATCGCGTCACGTCAGCGCAAGTGCAATACATACTTTAGACGAGTATGGCTCCCACTATCCTCAAACAACCAGGACGGCGTGTTCAGACGGCTCAACAACGCTACGGCGTAACTAGTGGACCTGTACTGTGATACTCCCTGGACTTCTACTTGGCAAACGAGCTTCCCGGATGACTGCAACTGTGCAGCGTGAGACTTTCCTACAGACGGACCCTCCCGGAGATACCCGGCACACCTGCCAGCCAACAGAGATTCCTGCCTAATGGTTAGGTGAGCGGACCATTGGTCTTGTGACTGTCTACTCAGTCCATAACTATCCTGGTTTTTACTTGCTAATTAACTTTTACCCACTGTCCACATCATTACACCTCCCACGGAGCTACCCCTGTCAATATGGTTTTGTTTGAGGCTGTAATATAGTCAGTGGCTGGAGGCCACCCCTCAAGTCTACACCATTAACTGCTCACAATCAATTTAGCTTTCTCAGTGGCACTGGCTCTATAGGGTGGGGGCTCGATGACCAATGGTGGCTGGATATACACGTGTCCTGATGGTGCTTGACACCTGGATGCCTACTTAACCGCCACCTCCTGTATTTGGCATAGAGTTGCCACCTCATCCCTTTAAACCCGAACACATATGAATTACATAGGTTCTGTGGCTGATTAAGTTGGTAATAAAACTCACTTGGTGCCTTATCTGCATTTAATTAGCCTCAGAACCTGTGTAATTCATATGTGTTCGGGTTTAAAGGGATGAGGTGGCAACTCTAATTTGGCATCTAATTCTATTATGTGTATATGGTGTATGCTTGCTGTATGACGTGACGCAGCTGCTTTTACACAGACAACGTCTTTTATTTTAATATAGAATCTAAGTGTTGGTGGTGGGTACCTAGTTTTTGGGTCCTTGTTTATTAATTGCGCAGTAAAACTTTTTCCCTATATAAGCTGCTTGGTCCTCCCGTGACTTCTCTTCAAGGGTCTTTTTCTCCTGTATTTTTAGTACTGACTATTCACTAATGGCCTTCACTTGTTGCCTGGAATCAAATACCAGGTCAACGTACATACAGTACATGGCACAGCCTAGCAAAAAAAAACACAGCGCTTCTGCTTCATAATAAAAAAAAATAAATATAGAAACACATTTAGATATAGTTGCCTTCAGGCACCTATCAGCCAGCACATGAGTCATCTTGTGGTTGGAAGCCCATTAAAAAAAAAAACACATTTGCTTTTGGTATTTATCTATATGAGTACTTAGAATTCGAGGGTATTGCCTTGGGATAAAACGATCCACTGAACATGGAATCTTGAGATGACAGCAGGGTTTTATTTTAATATGCAAATATAAGCTTATTCCTACTTAATGTGCTAATTTAAGAACAGAGAGGAAGGGTTCCTTTAAAAAAAAAAAAAGAATAGAAACGTGATAATTACAAGCATATAGACCTCACGTGTGCATTGTATGTGCTCTTTGGTGTCCTTTGTGTAAGCTTTGGCATTTACTATTAAGCGCAGGCTAATTACCGCCTTGGGTCATAATTTATCGCTGTAATATCTATCACTGTGTCAGTTTGAGGACGAGATTAATGGAGCCTTTGCAGCCTTTTTTTTTTTTTTATTCTCGTGCTGTTACAGGCCGTATTCCCCCCCCTTAGTGTTAAAGGGCAAATGAAGCCAGTTACAGCTGAACTCCTAGCAGATATAAAAAACACACATGAATGCAGATCTGTAGCAATAATACATCATTATATGTATTTTTTTTTAACTAGAATCAGTGTAGGCTCTTGAATTTAACTGGGTATTACCCTCCTGTAGTCCCTGTACTGCAGAGCTGACACTGGGAGTGGAAGAAGCAGCACAAATAGCCCATGTGCTAACAAAGGGCATGCTGATAGAAGAGAGTAGAGTGATAGAAAGATGAACTCATCAGTTTACTGCTTCTCTTTTCACTGTCCAGTCACAGGCTGGGGCAGGGACAAGACTTAGGCTGCATTCACACCTGATTGTAACGTCTTAGAGCGTTTTTTTTAGTGTTTTTTTTCACGCATTTTTTTGCGCAATTGGCAAGCTTTTATGCTCGACTTGCATGTGTTTTTTGAGCTTGGGTTTTTTTTTTTTATTAGCAAATAGAGAAAACTATCATCTGTTACATCATGTGTTGCTAGGTATTTTAATTTTTTTAGCTTTTCTGTTAGCTTTTATTTCTTTTTTAATTATTATTATTCATTTATTATTATTTTTTGTTGGTTAGGAGTTGGTTAGGATTGGGGATTAATTATTTATTTACTATTACTTAGTATTCATTTATTGAATTTTTTTATGATTATTTTTATTTGTGTATTTATTCATTTATTATTATTATTATTATTATTATTATTATTGTTAGTAGTAGTAGTAGTAGTAGTGGTGGTAGTAGTAGCTGTAGTATTAGCACCTTAAGCCTAACCAAAAAATAATAATAAATAAATAACCCTATGTCAGGAAGCTAGTTCAGCTAATACTAATTCTCATACAGCTAATACAAATTGTTCTGCAGCTAATGCTAATCTTTCTGCAGCTTTAACTGCAGAAGAATTTGCATTAGCTGCATGAGAATTAGTATTAGCTGAACCAGCTTCCTGACATAGGGTTATTTATTTTTTTGTTACGGTTACGGTGTTAATAATACTACTACTACTACTACTACTACTACTACTAATATTAATAATAATAATAATGAATAAATAAATGTAAAATAAATACACAAATAAATAAAAATAATCATAAATAAATATAAAATTCAATAAATAAATACTAAGTTATAGTAAATAAATAATTAACTTTAACCTCTAACCCCTTTTTTTTTTTTGTTCGGGTTTGGGTGTTTATTATTATTATTATTTATAATAATTTGTTTAATATTTTTTTAAGGTTAAGGGTTAATTATCATTTACGTATTACATATTAATTTATTTTATTTATGATGATTTTTTTAGTTATTTGTGAATTTAGTCTACATTTATTTATTCATACATTTTTGCTATTTTATGTTTTACAATTTTTAGTTTGAGCAGAAAATCGCGCACACACGCTCAACAAAACGGGCTTCCAGCTCCAAACTGCTGAGGTGTGAATGGGGTCTTGGGCTACTTTCACACTGGGGCAGTTTTCAGGCACTTTGGCGCTAGAAATAGCCTCTGCTAAGCGCCTGAAAACCGCCTCCTATTCATTGCAGTGTGACTTTTCAAACTGGGGAGGTTCGCTTGCGGGCCATTCTGAAAAGTCCTGCAAGCAGCATCTTTGGGGGTGAGTTGGGAGCGCTGTATTTAGTGCTGCCCATTGGAATGAATAGGTAGCCTTAAAAGCTCTTTGAAAGCGCCGCAAAACTGGACTTTTTACCCTTTTTTGGGTAAAAAGTGTCCCACTAGCAGCCGAAAAGCATCGTCAAATCGTTGCTAAAACATTGCTAAAATGCCGCAAAAGCGAGCATCGCTGGCGCTGCCAGTGTAAAAGTACTCTTGTGCCCTGTACACACGGTCGGTTTTTCCAACGGAAAATGTGTGATCGAACTGTGTGTGGGCTCCATCTGACTTTTTCCATCGGAATTTCCGACACACAAAGTTTGGGAGCATGGTATAAAATTTTCCGACAACAAAATCCGATCCTTTAAATTCCGATTGTGTGTAGACAAATCCGACGCACAAAGTGCCACGCATGCTCAGAATAAAGAGATGAAAGCTATTGGCTACTGCCCCGTTTATAATCCCGACCTACATGTTTTACGTCACCGCGTTCAGAACGATCAGATTTTCCAACAACTTTGTGTGACCGTGTGTATGCAAGACAAGTTTGAGCCAACATCCGTCGGAAAAAAATCCATGGATTTTGTTGTCGGAGTTTCTGATCAATGTCCGACCGTGTGTACGGGGCATTAGTGTTACTGATCAGCAGTGGAAAATCAGGTACCCTGCCCTGAAAACAAATCTCTTGGATTGGGATCGGTTTTATTTTTTCTTACATACATCACAAAATGGAGCACTTACAAGTACACAAAAAAACACCCCATCACTTTTTGTCAAAAAACAATCTCATAACCAATCTCAATACAAAAGTACAACTGAGAAAATAAATGTGTTAAAAAGTAAGAAATGTCGCTGTAAAAAATATGTCACGCCCTCCACCTACAACTAAAATGCCATTCCAGATATCTGAATCATCAGGCTTATTAACCACCTCAATATTGGGAACTTACACCCCCTTCCTGCCCAGGCCATTTTTCAGCTTTCAGCGCTGTCACACTTTAAATGACAATGGCGCGGTCATGCTACACTGTAACAATGTGAAATTGTTATCATTTTCTTCACACAAATATAGCTTTTCATTTGATGGTATTTAATCACTCCTGGGTTTATTAGTTTTTCCTAAAAAAAAAAAAAAAAAAAAAAAAAAAGCCAAAAATTTCGAAAAAAAAAAAAAGAAGTTTTTCTTAGTTTCTGTCAGTAAATTTGGTGAATAAGTAATTTTTCTCCTTCACTGATGGGCACTGATAGGCTGCACTGATGAGGTGGCACTTATGGGCACTGATTAGGTGACACTGATGAGGAGGCACGAATATGCCACACTTATGAGCACTGATGGGTGGCACTGGGCACAGATAGGCAGCACTGGTGGGCATTGATGGGTGGCATTGATGGGCAGCAGTGATGGACATTGATGGGCAGCACTGATAGCCAGCACTGACTGGCATCACTAATGGCCACTGGCACTTGTGGGAACAGATTGGCAATTGTGGGCACTGGTTGGCACTGATTGCTGGCAGTGGTGGGCAATCATTGCTGGCACTGGTGGGCACTTAATTGTATTTAAGGCACTGATGATCAGTGCCCTGATTACATACCTAGCTGTCCCCTGTGAGGAGATGCCGCTGATCGGCTCTCCTCTTCTCACACTGTCTGTGTGAGGCGAGGAGCACCAATTACCAGCATCCCAGTGTTTACATGTGCCCGGCTGTGTCCAAAGAGCCACGGCCGCCCCGAAAGGATTTACCCCCTTCCTGGCCAGAGCACTTTTTGCGATTTAACTGACAATTGCGTGGTCATGCGACGTGGCTCCGAAATAAAATGGACGTACTTTTTTTCCCACAAATAGAGCTTTCTTTTGGTGGTATTTGATCACCTCTGCGATTTTTATTTTTTGCGCTATAAACAAAATAAGAGCGACAATTTTGAAAAAAACACATTATTTTTTACTTTTGCTATAATAAATATCCCCAAAAAATATATTAAACTTTTTTTTCCTCAGTTTAGGCCGATACGTATTCTTCTACATATTTTTAGTAAAAAAAAATCGCAATAAGCATTTATTGATTGGTTTGCGCAAAAGTTAAAGCGTTTACAAAATAGGGGATAGTTTTATGGCATTTTTATTAATAATTCTTTTTTTACTAGTTTTGGCGGCGATCAGTGATTTTTATTGTGACTGCGACATTATGGCGGACACATCGGACATTTTTGACACATTTTTGGGACCATTGTCATTTATACAGCAATCAGTGCTATACAAATGCACTGATTCCTGTGTAAATAACACTGGCAGTGAAGGGGTTAACCACTAGGGGGCGGGGAGGGGTTAAGCATGTCCTAGGGGAGTGATTCTAACTCTCAGGGGGATGGGCTGGTGTGTGACGTCACTGATCTCTGCTCTGATGACAGGGAGCAGAGATCCAGTGACACTTGTCACTAGGCAGAACAGGGAGATGCTGTTTACAACGGCATCTCCCCGATCGTCCTCTCCGTGAGGCGATCGCAGGTATGCCCGCGGCGATCGAGTCCGCGGGACCCGAGACCCGACTCACGGAGATCGCAGCAGGCGCGCGCGCACACGGTGGCAAATTCAAAGTAGCGTACGGGTACGTTACTTTGCGCAGCCGTGCCATTCTGCCGACGTAAATGTACAGGAGCCGGTCGGGAACCGGTTAACCATGTGATCGGCTGTGTCCAAAGAGTCGCAGCCGCAGCTCTTTACACAGATTGGGGTCGCGCCATGTCCTAGCAACATGGTGCGGACGCCGCGCTGCGCGCCCCTGGTCGTTCTGGGGAGCCATCATATGATGTCTACTCAGAACGAGAGCCGCACCGCCCAGCCATCATTTGATGGTGGGTGGGCAGCAAGTGGTTAAAAACTATATCTGACTGGGCCATGTTGATTGCCTGAGCCTAGTGTGTCCTTAAAGTGTTTGTAAAGGCAGAAGGTTTTTTTTATCTCAATGCATAAAATGCACTAAGATAAAAAAACCTTCTGTGTGCAGTAGCCCCCCCCCCATACTTACTTGAGCCCATCTCGATCCAGCGATGTTGCACAAGAGACTCGGCTTTCCAGAACTCTCCTTCTGGGCTCCCGCTGCTGTCAAAGTCATTGAACCAATGAGGGGGTGGGGCTAGGCTGCGGCTCCGTGTCTGAATGGACACGGAGCTGCGGCTCAGGTGCCCCCATAGCAAGCTGTTTGCTGTGGGGGGCACTCGGCAGAAGGGAGGTCGCCAGGAACGCCGAAGAGGGACCCCAGAAGAGGAGGATCTGGGCTGCTCTGTGCAAAACCAACTGCACAGAGCAGTTAAGTATTACATGTTTTGTTATTTTTACCAAAAAATAAATAAAAAAGAGACTTTAGTATCACTTTAATGTAAATGGTCATTTTACAATGTTGTAATTCATTTTATTAATGTAGATACATTTATTACATCTTTGCAAAAAAGGGGACTATGTCTTTAAATAAAATGAATATTCTACCAACACAAATTAAACACAGGGATCCTGGGGTAACAGGTAAGTGTAAGAAGGAGGAGTCACTCTTTTGAATAAATTGTGCATCTAGGCTTGAGCTACTGAGCTTTGTGATCATGGGACTGGAACCTAGAGCTCCACCTGCTGGCTGCAATGTTTATATATATATATGGCTGAAAACATTTATTAAAAAGTTGTTTTTAGTTCTGAACATAAAGAGAACATATACAAAACATTATTACAACCTTCTAACCACATTTGCAATGCAACCCTCACTTAAGGGTTAAAGGAAACTGTAAAGCGCAATGCCTTAAAGCACCCCCAGCTAAATCTGCCCACTAACCAACTTAATTGTAGACTAAAGTGAATTTCAGATATTCTGCTGGGAATGTGGCTCTGTTGTTGGGGTTCATTATAAATAGGTTAAATCTTGTGTCAGCCCTTTCTGCCTCTGGTCAAAAGAAACTGGCAGATTCCTCATTAGGGAATTGTAAAAGAATCCAAACCCAATGTATTCATCATGGAAAAACTCTTTTCTACAGCCTTAAGAGCATGTTCTCCCACATGCTGATATTCCAGCCTAAGCTCACCCCAAAGAAATCACTTGAGATGTAGATTGTCACTGGGGGTAGTAATTGGGATTCCAGCAGAGTCTGAGGGATTACTGCAAGGAGTGCGGAGTCTGGCACTGTGTGTGCTTGTGGAGGCTTCTAACCTGAGTGCTGTGTGATTAATACCATGCTGACCGAGAACTGCCAACTGCTGGCACTATGCCAGGGCTCTACATGTGCCAGAACTACAGAACCAGCTGGGAACAGCGCACAGATATTTATATATTCATATATATACTGTACATCCAACATTCCCTGACCCTCTAAACATCATTGTAATACTGGTCCCTTAACATGACCAACCACTCAGAATACTACACTTTTTGAGACACTTTGCGCAAACTTTGTACATTTGCCCACTTACAAAGAATTGAAGGGTCTATCATTTTTATCATAGATGTATTATAAATGATGGAGAGAGAATGTCAATCCAAAAACCCAGAAAAAACATGATACAAATGTTATAAATTGAGTTGCAGTTCAGTGAGTAAAATAGGTATTTGATCCCAAAGCAAAAAATGACTTGGTACTTGGTGGAGAAACCCCCTGTTGGCAAGCACAGAGATAAGACGTTTCTTGTAGTTGGTGACCAGGTTTGCACACATCTCAGGAAGGATTTTGGTCCACTCTTCTGTGCAAATCTTTTCTAAATCCTTGAGGTTTCTTGGCTGTCGCTTAGCAACTCGAAGTTTCAGATCTCTCCACAAATTTTCTAAATGATTAAAGGGGTTGTAAAGGTACGTGTTTTCTCACCTTAAAGCATTCTATGCCTTAAGGTGAAAAAACACCTGGCAGTCACCGGCCCCCTAGCCCCCCATTTTACTTACCTGAACCCCTTCATTCAGTCGTCTGGATTGCGCTGGCTCCTTCTCCAAGGGCTCCCGGCTCTTGATTGGATAGATGGTAAGCAGCGCAACCATTGGCTCCCGCTACTGTCAATCAAATCTAATGACGCAGGCGGGGCCGAGTCCGGCTATCTGTGTCTATAGACGCAGGGAGCGCGCCCACAAGGTAAACCCCTCGGGGAAGCGCTTCTCTGAGGGGGTTATCAGATGTGGGGAGGAGCCGCGAGAGCCGCCGGGGGACCCCAGAAGAGCAGGTTCAGGGCCACTCTGTGCAAAACGAGCTCATAGTCAGCATTTTTCTTCCTCCAAACACAGCAAATCGAGTTAATGCCAAAAAGCTCAATTTAGGTCTCATCTGACCACAGCATTTTCTCCCAATCCTTCTCTGAATCATTTAGATGTTTATTGGCAAACTTCAGAAGGGACTGTACATGTGCCTTCTGGAGAAGGGGGACCTTGCAAGATTTCAATCTATGGCAGCGTATTGTGTTACCAATGGTTTGTTTGGTGACTGTGGTCCCAACTGCCTTGAGATCATTTACAAGCTTCTCCCGTGTAGTTCTGGGCTGATTGCTCACTTTTCCTATGATCATCCTTACCCCATGAGGCGAAATCTTGTATGGAGCTCCATACCGAGGGCGATTGATGCTTATTTTGTATTTCTTCCATTTGCAAATAATCGCTCCAACAGTTGTCCCCTTCTCACCAAGCTTCTTGCTGATGGTCTTGTAGCCCATTCCAGCCTTGTGCAGGTCTACAAGCTTGATGGTGAGGTGTGAATACAAGAAAAAGATTCTGTGAACATGTGCCTTATATACACATAAGGAGTTGTCGTTAGGCGCACCTTCTTAAATTTACAGGACTAATCTGTGTACCACATGAGCACATACTGTAGCCAGTCCGTGGAAGCCAGAATTATTGTTGGTTGGTAGGGGATCAAATACTTATTTTACCCACTGAACTGCAACTCAATTTATAACATTTGTATCATGTGTTTTTTCTGTATTTTAGTTGCTATTCTGTCTCTATCATTTAAAATAGGATAACAATTATAGACCCTTCATTTCTTTGTAAGTGGGCAAGCTTACAAAATCTGCAGTGGATCAAAAAATTCTTTCCCACTGAAGAATGCTAAACCTCCAACATGACCAACTACTGGACATGACCCTGATACAATTCTATTACTCTCTGTAGCACCCTCCTAGGTAGGTTGCTAGGATGACGGGTACATTTTGTTCTTTCTGGCTCCACTTTAATCATTGGAGCAGCTATTGATTTCACTGCGCTGTCCCAGATCTCACAGATTGTAGGTTTGATTGCTTCCCCATGCATTCTGGAGGCTTCCTGAACATAAAGGGTTGGTGGAGTCAAATTGGCAGCTTGAATATTTATGGTACTGCAAGCAATACCTGGGGAGGTGTGCCCAGTAGGTGGTTGGGAGGAACATAAATAGTATGGGGCCTTCTTTTTTCCTGCTGGAGAAGTTCCCAGCCTCAGAGTCTCCTGCCCCTTTAAGGCAGTTCTGCTGGAGTCTGCTGATGATTCATAATGGTCCCCATAGCAAAGCTGGGGGGCTAGTTCTTATTTTCCTTGGAGCTAAGAACTTGATCTGGAGAAGTCGCTGAGGAGTTCCTGGTGGTTGTTGGGAGGTGTGGCTCCCCTGGGACACTCTGAGTAGTGACCCTAGCTCAAGATTTCAGTGAGTGGTGCCAGTGGTAGCTTTTTCTTTGAGACTGCCCCTTCAGGGTCTCTGTTCTGGCCTTTACCCTTTTATCTAATGAGGGGTGTTCTCCTGTATCCCACACCACCCCAACCCCTCTCCTGTTTTAGGTTTTACAAGCAATAAATCATAAGGAGATCACCTAGACCAGTGATGGCGAACCTTGGCACCCCAGATGTTTTGGAACTACATTTTCCACGATGCTCAACTACACTGCAGAGTGCATGAGCATCATGGGAAATGTAGTTCCAAAACATCTGGAGTGTCAAGGTTCTCCATCACTGCCCTAGACTGTTTAATGGAGCAAGTGAATGGACTGTTGCCTGTGTGAGTGGGTGGTGGCCTCTGAACTGTTTTGGGAAAGAACCAGGTAAATCAGTGGCTCCTATGGGGGCACTATAGATCACTATACATCCAACATGTGACCACTGGATATGACCATAATATAATTTTAATATACTCTATACATAGAACGCTACACCTCCAACATGACCCACCACTGGACATGATCATAATACAACTCTGTTAAACTCTATACATAGAACACTACTTCTCCAACATGGCCGACCACTGGACATGGTCATAATACAATTCTTTTACACTCTATTCACTACACCCCCTACAACATGACCCACCACTGGACATGATCATAATACAATTGTATTGTATATTTGTGATGGATATCAGAAATTAAGACATATCAGCTCGGGGCTGCCTCTGGAAATAAGGAACAGTGGTTAGTGATGCTGCTGTTTAATGATATAAGGAAACAACAGAAGGATGTGCCTCATGCTTCATGTTTGTAATGTTAAAATGTGTTTATTGCTGGAAGGTCAGGGGAGAGCAGTGTCTATTTGACCGAAGCTGATACTCACAGCTGGAGACATGGGTTGCTGCTCACACACCACCAGGGGTTACACTGCAAAGCGACACATTGAGAAATAATCTCATTAAAATCAGTGGGAGTCCCCGGTCTTGTATCAACAAGCAGAAGTGTTTATGTTAATACATTTAACCTATTGTCGCTTCTGTTTAGCTGAAGAACAGCAAAGCAGCCCAAAAATACTAAATCAACTGTGCATGCAAATCATTTTATAAACAACAATAACAATTAGGATGTTCTGATAAACCGCCAGAAGGTGGCAGCAAACTAACATTCATTAGTATTGTACAGAGCAGTTTGTCACTGCTGCAATAACCAGTTCAGCTCTCATACTTTTATATACTCTTTATGGACCAGAGCAATTTTTACATTTGCACTATGGATCTATTATTTTGGCAAATGTTTTATTTAAAGAGGATTTCCCCCCTTTCCCTATAACCACTTCCCGAAAAACGACGTACCTGTACATCAATTTGAGAAAGTGGTTGTACCGGGTTAAAGTCTGCAGCTGCAGGCGTCAGCCCAGTACAGTTTTTTAGAGCTGGCGGTCGGCTTTCTGATGATAACATGTGAGAAAAGAAAAACAAACTGGGAGCCTAATAATTTACTTAATCATGAGGGTACCTCCATATATGATGATAGGGTGTGTTCACAAGCATGATGATAACAACCGATGCGGCTCAGCAGCCGCTTGGCCGTTATCACAAGGAGCAGGAGGAGACGTCCGCCACTTCCCACCACGCTCCGACTGGGCCTTCCACCCCCTGGGAGACCCAAGCGACCAGTCGGCACGTCCGCTGGCTGGCCAGAGTCCCGAACAAAGCCGGAATCAGCTTCGACTGGGTCTCCAATGTAGTATCCCAAATGTGGCGTCACTTTCGGTTTACTCGGCTGCCAATGGCGCCGATTTTAAAAAATCACCAGTATTCAAAAATGCAGATTTGGTTTTGAATACTTTTAAGTGCAAAGTTCACTTTAAGTTCATAAAAAGTACCTGTCACTGCCTATTACTATCACAAAGGATGTTTACATTCCTTGTGACAGCAATAAAAGGGATCAGACTTTTTTTTTTAACCACTTATGGACCGTCCGCCGTCATTATACAGCGACACCTTGAAGAGGAATATCGTTGTTATGGCAGCAGCTAGCTGCCATAACCCCGGTATCCTCTTCTTCAGCTGGCGGTCCTCTTTCAGATAAAAGTGGTCTCTGCGGCGGATTTTCCGTGAGATCACTTTTATCGGTGCTGGGAGAGGGCCCCCACTCCGGCTGCGCACCAGTGGTCTCCGCCGCTTACTGGAGCCACCAGTAGCTGCAGAGACGATCGGATCCTTTGCCCTGCTTGGCTGGCTTCCGAGTAAGGGGAAGATGGCCCCCACTCAGGTCCATAGCATTGACTGGCAGAAGTGACGTCAAATGTCACTTCCATGCATAGCTCTTAAAGGAAATTTTTTTTTTAAAATTGCATTTTAGTGTAAATATGAGATCTGAGATCCCCCACTTACATCAGGGTCCCCAGAGATCCCCCACTTACATCAGGGTCCCCAGAGCTCCCCTCATTACATCAGGGTCCCCAGAGAGCCTCCTCTTACATCAGGGTCCCCAGAGAGCCTCCCCTTACATCAGGGTCCCCAGAGAGCCTCCCCTTACATCAGGGTCCCCAGAGAGCCTCCCCTTACACCCGGGTCCCCAGAGAGCCCCTCCTTACATCAGGGTCCCCAAAGAGCTTCCCCCTTACATCAGGGTCCCAAGAGCTCCCTTATTATATCAGGGTCACCAGAGAGCCCCTTCCTTACATCAGGGTCTCTAGAGAGCCCCTCCTTACATCAGGGTCCCCAGAGAGCCCCCTCATTACATCAGGGCCCCCAGAGAGATTCCCCTTACATCAGGGTCCCCAGAGAGCCCCCTCTTACATCAGGATCCCCAGAAAGCCTCCCTACTTACATCAGGGTCCCCAAAGAGCCTCCCTCCTTACATCAGGGTCCCCAGAGCCCCCTCAATACATCAGGGTCACCAGAGAGCCCCCTTACATCAGGGTCCTCAGAGACCCCCCTCATTACATTAGGGTCCCCAGAGCCCCCCTCATTACATTAGGGTCCCCAGAGCCCCCCTCATTATATCAGGGTCCCCAGAGCCCCCCTCATTACCTCAGGGTCCACAGAGCCCCCCCATTACATCAGGGTCACCAGAGAGCCCCCTCATTACATCAGGGCCCCCAGAGAGATTCCCCTTACATCAGGGTCCCCAGAGAGCCCCCTTTTACATCAGGATCCCCAGAAAGCCTCTCTACTTACATCAGGGTCCCCAAAGAGCCTCCCTCCTTACATCAGGGTCCCAAGAGCCCCCTCAATACATCAGGGTCACCAGAGAGCCCCCTTACATCAGGGTCCTCAGAGACCCCCCTCATTACATTAGGGTCCCCAGAGCCCCCCTCATTATATCAGGGTCCCCAGAGCCCCCCTCATTACCTCAGGGTCCACAGAGCCCCCTCATTACATCAGGGTCACCAGAGATCCCCTCTCTTACATCAGGGCCCCCAAAGAGCCCCTTTCTTACATCAGGGTCCACAGAGAGCTCCCTCCTTACATCAGGCTCTCCAGAGAGCCCCCCCCTTACAACAGGGTCCTCAGAGAGCTTCCCCTTTACATCAGATTACCCAGAGAGCCCCCCCTTACATCGAGGTCCCTAGAGAGCCTCCCCTTTACATCAGGGTCCCCAGAGGGCTGCCCCCCCTTCCAGAGGTTCCCCTGTACCTGGCTGGGCTCTGCTGGATCTCCCTGGGGCTACAGTGGAGAGGAGAGGGGCCTCTGACCCAACCAGGTATCAGTAAGAGTGTAGAAGCAGAGCTGACTCACTTGTAAACTGAGTAACGCAAATACATGCCCGGGTCAGAGGCCCCTCCCCTCTCCACTGTATACAGTTAAGAAGAGAACTACTAGCCCCTGGCAGATCCCCAGAGCCCCCTCATTACATCAGATTCCCCAGAGAGCCTTACCTTTTACATCAGGGTCCCCAGAGCCCCCCTCATTACATCAGGGTCCCCAGAGCCCCCCTCATTACATCAAGGTCCCAAGAGCCCCCCTCATTACATCAGGGTCCCCAGAGCCCCCTCATTACATCAGGGCCTCCAGAGAGCTTCCCCTTACATCAGGGTCCCCAGAGAGCCCCCCCTTACATCAGGGTCCCCAAAGAGCCCCCTCATTACATCAAGGTCCCCAGAGCCCCCTCATTACATCAGGGTCACCAGAGCTCCCCTCATTACCTCAGGGTCCCCAGCGCCCCCTCATTACATCAAGGTCACCAGAGAGCTCCTCTCTTACATCAGGGACCCCAAAGAGCCCCTTTCTTACATCAGGGTCCCCAGAGAGCCCCTTCCTTACATCAGGGTCCCCAGAGAGCCTCCCCTTTACATCAGGGTCCCCAGAGAGCTTCCCCTTTACATCAGGGTCCCCAGAGCCTCTCATTACATCAGGGTCCCCAGAGCCCCCCTCATTACATCAGATTCCCCAGAGAGCCTCCCCTTACATCAGGGTCCCCAGAGAGCCCCCCTTACATCAGGGTCCCCAGAGAGCTCCCCCTTTACATCAGGGTCCCCAGTGCCCCCTCATTACATCAGGGTCGCCAGAGAGCCCCTTCCTTACATCAGGGCCTCCAGAGAGCCCCTCCTTACATCAGGGTCCCCAGAAAGCCCCCCTTACATCAGGGTCCCCAGAAAGCCCCTTATTACATCATGGTCCCCAGAGCCCCCCTCATTACATCAGGGTCCCCAGAGCCCCCCTCATTACATCAGGGTCCCCAGAGCCCCCCTCATTACATCAGGGTCCCCAGAGCCCCCACATTACATTAGGGTCCCCAGAGAGCTCCCTCTTTACATTAGGGTCCCCAGTGCCCCCTCATTACATCAGGGTCGCCAGAGAGCCCCTTCCTTACATCAGGGCCTCCAGAGAGCCCCTCCTTACATCAGGGTCCCCAGAGAGCCCCCCTTACATCAGGGTCCCCAGAGCCCCCCTCATTACATCAGGGTCCCCAGAGCCCCCTCATTACATCAGATTCCCCAGAGAGCCCCCCCTTATATCAGGGTCCCCAGAGAGCCTCCCAACTTACATCAGGGTCCCCAGAGCCCCCTCATTACATCAGGGTCACTAGAGAGCCCCTTCCTTACATCAGGGTCCCCAGAGAGTCCCTTTCTTACATCCGGGTCCCCAGAGAGCCTGCCCTTTACACCAGGGTCCCCAGAGCTCCCCCTTAAATCAGGGTCCCCAGAGAGCCCCCCCTTACATCGAGGTCCCTAGAGAGCCTCCCCTTTACATCAGGGTCCCCAGAGGGCTGCCCCCCCCCTTCCAGAGGTTCCCCTGTACCTGGCTGGGCTCTGCTGGATCTCCCTGGGGCTACAGTGGAGAGGGGAGGGGCCTCTGACCCAACCAGGTATCAGTAAGAGTGTAGAAGCAGAGCCGACTCACTTGTAAACTGAGTAACGCAAATACATGCCCGGGTCAGAGGCCCCTCCCCCCTCCACTGTATACAGTTAAGAAGAGAACTACTAGCCCCTGGCAGATCCCACGGCTCGCGGGCACCATAGAGCTGCGGATTGCTCCCCCCCACTGCATACTAAACTGACAGCCAGAGGTGCAGGGGGAGATGCCAGGTCTTGGGGCCCCCCCACAGCGGCAGAACGCCAGGGCCCAGTCGCAAGTGCGACTGCTGCGACCCTGAAAGTTCCGCCACTGAAGCCAGGTCACATAGATCCAGCACAGCGAGATGCCATTTTGGGGAAGACAAACACCACCCATTGATCGGCAGCCATCTTTGGGTCTGGTCAGCCATTTAAAAGCTTACCTGGTATTCTTGGAGGGTAACTATATAGTAGTGTTCTCTTGGTGATTTTTGTTTGATTATTTAATAGGCCAATTGCAATAGTCTTTGCTTTAATGAGCCTCTCGAGATAACATAACCCTTTAGAGTTATATCATTTTTAAACAATAGTTTGTTCTTTCTTTTGGTTTTATTGGCACACACCTTTGCATATTTTGATACTTATTTTTTCTGCAGGAGAATAACCGCTGGAGTCCTTAAACGCAGATTATAAAGCTGATCTAAAGGGAGGACTGTGCTGTAAAGGAGGGCTGTGGTGTGAAGGGGGTCTGAAGGACAGATACCGCCCCCCACCATCCCCGTTCCCCGGGAAAATTGGCTGCCATGAAGCCGATCCCTGGTTTCAAAAAGGTTGGGGAACGCTGCTGTATATGAAAGTTTGTAGACTCTCTAGCTTTCACACAGACAATAATATACACTGATTTGGGTTATATTTTACCTAGGAAATGTAGCAGAATATATTTTGGGTCTAAATTTACTGTATGAAGAAATATTACTTGCTAAATTTTATAACAGAAATTAAGAAATTTTTTTTTCAAATATGATTTTTTTTTCGGTAAATGCAAAGAAGGTACAATAAGTGCTACATCCGATACAAGATATGAAATGGACAGCGTACAATTGGGGTCATTGTACATCTATAGAAACATTCTGAAATATTGTGAGGACAAGTAGCACATTTTAACTTAAAGGGCCTCTGCAAAATATAGGAGGGGCCCGACCTTAAAAAAAAAAGAAACAGGAAAAAATAGGCCAAGCGGGAAGGGGTTAAATACGACCAAAAGAAAGCTCTGTCTGTCTCATAAAAATATCATTTGAGAACAGTGGTGCATGACTGAGCAATTGTCAGTCAAAATGTGACAGCGCTGAAAAATGGTCTGGGCAGCAGGGGCGTTGCTAGGTCTGCAAAAGATCTGGGGCTAGAGCCCATAGCAGCGGTCACCAACCTTTTTGCAGTCTGGGGGGGGAGGGGGTTGGGAGGGGCAGGCACGCTGGAGGTAAGCAATTTGTCGTGGGCAAAGGAAGGCTGGTGTTGATTTCAATCATCATGGCACCATGGCTAAAATGTGTTAGGGTCATCGAAGCACATTGTTTCTATTGTTACATTCTTATATATAATGAAGTGGTTCAGATGCATCATGTCACTTGCCACTGTTGCCTGTCACCAGATTCAGCTTTTTAACTTGCCACCGTCACCTGCCACTAGATGTGGATTAGCAATTGCCACGTCACTTGCCACCATTTGCAGATTTCACTTGCCACGTCACCTGCCACCATTTGCAGATTGTCACTTGCCAAGTCACCCGCCACCATTTGCAGATTGTCACTTGCCATGTCACCTGCCACTAGATGTGGGTTGTCACTTGCCATGCCAGCCAGTGCCACCAAATGTGCATTGTCACTGCATTGGTGGCAGGCTGGCAGCACTGGTCTATTTAGTGAGGGCAGGAGAGCGGAGATGCAGGGCGGGCGGTGAGAGATGATGTAATCTCTCTGCTCCCCGCCACACCTCCGGCATTTAAGAGGCCTGCGCTGTGAGGGCGGAAGAACGCTGATGTGTGGCGGGAAGTGAGAGATGATGTCATCTCTCTGCTCCCCGCCGCACATCGTTCCCACATTGAAGTGGCCCGGCTGTGAGGGCGGAAGAGTGGTGACGTGCGGGCGGAGAGAGATGATGTCCTCTGCTCGTCCGCCAGCTCGTCTCTCTCCTCCACCTCTAATGCCGCCCGCCCGCCCGACGCAGCCGCGACCCAGACGCCAGAGACTCAGGGCTATGGGCTCCAGATTCGGGGCTCCAGCCTTCGATAGCCACCCCCTGGCGACGCCTATGCTGGGCAGGAAGGAGGTGAAAAATGCTATCTTTTTTCAAAGAGGCAAGAATTTTTTAACCGCTTAATTGGAGCACTTAGAGATGCAGCCTAGCAAATTTAAAATATTGTTTTTATGAAATGAAAGACAAAAAATTATGTATAAAAATAATATTACAAAACAAGCAATAACAGCAGCAAAATAAACAGGATTTAAGGGAAATAGCAAAGTTAGCCTGGTCTTTGATTTCTGTACAGAGTTCAACTCACTGGCTCTCCCATGCTAGATGACTCCTCTGATATTCTGGGCAGTGTCAAATAAGTGCCACCACATTCTGAATTTGATTTGCCATATACCAAAACATGATATGGATCCTATGTTCAGTGCAACCCGGAAAGTATTTACGGCGCTTTTTCAACATTTTGTTATGCTACAGCCTTATTCCAAAATGGATTTAATTCATTATTTTCCTCAACATTCTACAAACAACGTAAAAGAAGTTTGTTTGAAACCTTTGCAAATTTATTAAAAATAAAAAAAAATCCCATGTACATAAGTATTCACAGCCTTTGCTCAATACTTTGTTGAAGGACCTTTGGCACCAAATACAGCCTCAAGTCTTTTTGAGTATGGTGCTCAAGCTTGGCACACCTATTTTTTAGCAGTTTCTCCCATTCTTCTCTTGCAGCACCTCCGAAGCTTCATCAGGTTGGATGGGGAGCGTCGGTGCGTCCATCGAGGATGTTTCTGTACGTTGCTGCATTCATCTTTCCCTTGATCCTGACTAGTCTCCCAGTTACTGCAGCTGAAAAACATCCCCACAGCATGATGCTGCCACCATCATGCTTCAATGTAGGGATGGTATTGGCCAGGTGATGAGTGGTGCCTGGCTTCCTCCAGACATGACGTTTGCCATTCAGGCCAAAGAGTTCAATCTTTGTTTCATCAGACCAGAGAATTTTGTTTCTCATGGTCTCGGAGTCCTTCAGGTGCCTTTTGGCAAATTCCAGGCGGGCTGTCATGAGCCATTTACTGAGGAGTGGCTTCCGTCTGGCCACTCTACCATACAGGCCTGATTGGTGGAGTGCTGCAGAGATGGTTGTTCTTCTGGAAGTTTCTCCTCTCCCCACAGAGGAACACTGGAGCTCTGTCAGAGTGACCATCTGGTTCTTGGTCACCTCCCAGACTAAGGCCCTTCTCCGCGATCGCTCAGTTTGGCCGGGTGGCCAACTCTAGGAAGAGTCCTGGTGGTTCCAAACTTTTTCCATTTACGGATGATGGAGGTCACTGTGTTTTTATCCGGACCTTCAATGCTGCAGACATTTTTCTGTACCCTTCCCTAGGTCTGAGCCTCGATACAATCCTGTCTCAGAGGTCTACAGACAATCCCTTGGACTTGGTTTGTACGTGCACTGATAACTGTGGGACCTTATATAGACAGGTGTGTGCCTTTCTAAATCATGTCCAATTAACTGAATTTACCACAGGTGGACTCCAACCAAGTTGAAGAAACATCTCAAGGATGGTCAGTGGAAACAGGAGGCACCTGAGCTCAATTTTGAGTGTCATGGCAAAGGCTGTGAATACTTATGTACATGTGATTTTTTTGGTTGTTTATTTTTAATAAAATTGCAAAAGATTTAAAACAAACTTCTTTCACATTGTCATTATGAGGTATTGTTTGTAGAATTTGGAGGAAAATAATGAATTTAATTAATTTTGGAATAAAGCTGTAACATAACAAAATGTGTAAAAAGTAAAGCGCTGTGAATACTTTCCAGATGCACTGTATGTCTTCCTCAGTAGGAGTAATGTGTCCCATCAGTGTTCTGCTCCCCATAATGTAGGTTTGTTTGGTATCTATCTGATCATAATTTTTTTTATCCATTTGTGTAAACACTGCTAGGGCAATCTATTAATGGTGGAAGGGACTATCGTCGCTGGAGGATCTATTGTTGCTGAAGGGATCTATTATTGCTGGGGGGGGGGGGTCTGTTGTTGCTGAATGGTGTCTTTGGTTGCTAGGGCAATCTATTAATGCTGGAAGGGTCTATTGTTCCTGGGGGCATCTATTGTTGCTGAAGGGGTCTATTGTTGCTGGCAGCAGGGGATCTATTTTTACTGCCTTTCTTGTTATCAATAACAAATTCCATACAAATGACCTAAAGTGGTTCTAAAAGCAGAAGGTTTTTTTTTTTTACCTTTAATGTGGGGGTAGGCAACCTGGGGCTCTCCAGCTGTTGCAGAACTACAAGTGCCATCATGCCTCTGGGAGTAATTGTAACTGCCAGCCTTGCAATGCCTCATGGGAAATGAAGTTCCACAACAACTGGAGGGCCCCAGGTTGCCTACCCCTGCCTTAATGCATTAGATGTATACCAACCCCCTCCACCTCCCTAACATTTACCTGAGCCACATCTCGATCCAGCAATGTTGCACAAGCACTTTGTCTGCCTTGTGACTCTTCCTCTTTATTGGTTTAGACAGCAGCGTGTCCCATTGGCTCCCGTCGCTGTCAATCAAAGTCAGTAAGCCAGTGAAGAGAGACAGGGGGCGTGGCCGGGCAGCGGCTTCGTGTCTGAATGGACACAGAGAGCAGTCGCTCTGCTCGGCGGCCCCCATAGCAAGCTGCTTGCTGTAGGGGCGCTCAGCAGGAGGGAGGGGCCAGGAGCTCCGACGAGGGACCCGAGAAGAGGTCTTCAAACCACTACACAGGGAAAGAAAAAAAAAAAAAAAAACAAGACTTTAATATCACTTTAAAGCCACAAAATGATACTTGATTATGTATTCTCAAAAAAAAAAAAGGGGCAGTACTGGAAGGTGGCTAGGGGCAGAGATAAGGGATGGTGCTCAGAGGTGGGTAGGGGGTGGAGACTAGATTGACTCGGGTGGGGGTGGGAAGAAACAAAGGCCTGCAAATTTTCATAATTTTCGTTGGTAAAGTCCATTCATTCCAAAGTTGAGTGTTAAAAGCAAACAAAATTATGAACTACTTTCATAAAAACATTCATCAATCCATTGAATGTACTGAGAATTTTCGTACAAATGTTCTTATGAAAGTTAATTTGATGTAAGCTCTTACTTACATCAAATTACTTTTAACCCTCTTGTAGTTGTATTATTACTTGTTATTGTATTGTAACGGTACTGTCTCCCTTTGATATTGTAAAGCGCTGCACAAATTGTTGGTGCTATATAAACCCTGTATAATAATAAACCAGTGTATGGCCATCTTTATCCAGTGTTGCAGACAGTAGCGGCTGGTGCTCCCTTTTTTTTTGGGGTGGGGTGGGCGGCAAACAAACCCTTCCCACCAGGTCCGCACTTACCCCCATCCAGATCGTGGCTCCTCCTCTCGGCTAATCCAGCCTTAAGATCAGCCTCCTGTCTTGATTGGCCCTGGAGGGGAAGCCGGAAGACAATGGAGAATATTGGTTCGCTAATGTCACAAGTGGGTGGGTTCGGGGCGCAGTGCTCTGCTCCCCGAGCCCAACCTTGTTTAAGCCAATTAGAGCCTCAGGCTTTAATCATGTGCTTCAAAAAAAAAAGAAAACTCATAGAAACCTATGAGTCCGGTGCCCCGCATGGAGATTAGGGGGGGCGGCGCCATCCATGCGCCTCTTATAGACTGGCCGCCGCTGGTTGCAGAGGCTGTTGGTACTGTATAAGCCAGCAAATCACAATAAGAACAATATGATGAAGCAATGTTGTTGTGGCTGTCTTTACCGGAATCTATCCTTGCCTGTCTCCTGGCCCACCCATGGCTTCCAGTAGTAAACAGATCCCCTGATGGAGAGACCTGTCAATCACACTGGAGGCTTTTCATACAGCAATTACCTCATCTGCTGTGTTATTCTTCCTGCTCAGACATGTGTACGGATCGCACGCATCTCATCTAAATGCCGCTAATTTTCCCAGGTGTAAAACTGTAATCTGCATAATGAAATGCGTTATGATCCATGGATTCAGCGCAAACCTCCTGATAACGACTGAAATTTAATATGTTCATTTCTGATTACCCGTCTGCCATGGGTAGACATAGTGCTGTGTTCTGGAAAAAAAAAAAATGAATGACAAAGAGCTGAAACTTTGTAATAAACGTTCCGGGATTCGTCATTTTCAGAATATTCTATCGCTGGTACAGGAAATAATCACTTTAGCTCTGGAAGGTTTACCCCCCCCCCCCCCCCCCTTCCTGACAAGGCCATTTTTTTGCGATACGGCACTCTGTTACTTCAACTGACAATTGCGCGGTCGTTCGACACCGTACCTAAATAAAATGTATGTCCTTTCCCCACAAATAGATCTTTCTTTTGGTGGTATTTGATCACCTCTGCGATCAATATTTTTTACTTTCTGCTATAAAACATATCCAATAAAAAAGTGCAAAAAATCAAATTTCTTCATCAATTTAGGTATTCTGCTACATATTTTTGGTAAAAAAAAAAAAAAAATCACAATAAGTGTATATTGATTGGTGTGCGCAAAAGTTATAACATCTACAAACTATGGGATATACAGTGCCTTGAAAAAGTATTCACACCCATTGAAATTTTTCACATTTTGTCATGTTACACCCAAAAACGTAAATGTATTTTATTGGGATTTTATGTGATAGACCAACACAAAGTGGCACATAATCGTGAAGTGGAAGGAAAATGATAAATGGTTTTAATTTTTTTTTACAAATAAATATCTGAAAAGTGTGGCGTACATTTGTATTCAGCCCCCTTTACTCTGATACCCCTAACTAAAATCTAGTGGAACCAACTGTCTTCAGAAATCACCTAATTATTAAATAGAGTCCATCTGAGTGTAATTTAATTTCAGTATAAATACAGCTGTTCTGTGAAGCCCTCAGAGGTTTGTTAGAGAACTTTAGTGAACAAACGGCATCATGAAGGCCAAGGAACACACCAGACAGGTCAGGGATGAAGTTATGGAGAAGTTTAAAGCAGGGTTAGGTTATAAAAAAAATCCCAAGCTTTGAACATCTCACGGAGCTCTGTTCAATCCATCATCAGAATATGGAAAGAGTATGGCACAACTGCAAACCTACCAAGACATGGCCGTCCACCTAAACTGACAGGCCGGGCAAGGAGAGCATTACCACTTCAGCCCCGGAAGGATTTACCCCTTTAATGACCAGGCCATTTTTTGCGATGCGGCACTGCGTCACTTTAGCTGACAATTGCGCGGTCGTGCGACATTGTACCCAAACAAAATTGATGTCCTTTTTTTACCCACACATAGAGCTTTCTTTTGGTGGTATTTGATCACCGCGCTATAAACAAAAATAGACCTACAATTTTGAAAAAAACATATTTTTTACTTTTTGCTATAAGAAATATCTCCCCAAAAAATGTAAAAAAAAATGAATTTCTTCATCAGTTTAGGCCAATATGTATTCTACTACATACTTTTGGTAAAAAAAATTGCAATAAGCGTATATTGATTAGTTTGTGCAAAATGTATAGCGTCTACAAAATAAGGAATAGATTTATGGCATTTTTATTATTCTTCTTATTTTTTTTACTAGTAATGGCGGTGATCAGCGATTTTTAGCAGGACTGCAACATTGCGGTGGACGGATCGGACACTTTTGACACTTTTTTGGGACCAGTGATCAGTGCTAAAAATATGCACTGTCACTGTACTAATGACACTGCCAGGGAAGGGGTTAACATCTAGCACGATCAAAGGGTTAAACGTGTGCCTAACAAGTGTTACTATGTGTGCTGTTTTTACTAAGCAATGTGCTGTTTTTTTTTTCTTTCTGCTTTGCAGGAAGAAAAAATACAACACATTGCTGCTGTCAGAAGAGAGCCCTGTGTTTGTTTACTTACACAGGGCTCTCCTAGGTAATGTCCGGAGCCAATTGTCGGGCGCCAGTGACTAATCCGCTGATTGGTTGATGCTGCAGCCAATCGCAGCACAGCTGGTGCGGCGGGGGGTACGCGTGCGTGCTCTCTACCCCAGCGCGCGTATTACGTACTAGATACGTGATCCGGCGCAGAGCTGCCGCAGTATATCTGCGGTGGGTGGTCGTTAAGCGTTTAAAAGGTAACTATTTTTGTTGGGAAAAAGAAGCAAAAAAAAATTGCATATACAATTGCGATGCAAGTCATATTCTAATTGAATGTTATTAAATTATTATTATTTCCTTTTCAATCTGCAGCTCTGTAATTTTCTGTAAATGCAATATGGCTACCTGGAGGTGTTCTGTACACAGAATGTACGCAGAACAGAATGTGTACAGAAACGCCCCCCAGAAACATAATTTCCTGCTTGTGTGATTGGCTCACTGATTTTCCCAGAAGTCTGCACTCATATACCAGTCAGATTTTTGGCATCCCCTGCAACAAAAATTTTATTTTTGGTGAGATACTCCCAATAAGAAATCACACCCTGCAATTTTCCTCAATAGTGTCCTGCAGCTGCAGCAGCTGATTGATAATTATGAAACCACTCCCATTAGATTCACTTGCCACATGGACACAGACAAACACACAGGGATTTCTTTAGAATAACAAAAGGTAGGAATCTGCAAAGTTTGTTAAAATCCTTGCAATGCTCATAGATCACCCAGAGGGGAATGCTTTTTTTACCCAACCAAAGTGTTACTCTATAAAGCAAATCTCTAGGCAGATATAAGTGACACAAATTAAAGCAGCTATATAATCACTAATAATAATTCAGTATCTCTTTTTTTTTTAAATGCGAGCATGGTATCTGAAAAAAACCCTAAAAATATCACACTACGGCCACTAGATGGAACTAAGGAGCATACTTTTTTCCTATGATACTCAGCGCTATCTAGTGGTCATAATATGGTATTTTCCCGATTTACACTTTTTTTTTAACACATATTCTTCGATCTGTGGGGAATATAACCTAAGAACATTCCATTTTGCCCCATTCACACAGAACAAATTTACATATAGATTCAATGAATGAACAGCTGTGAGATTTGTTTTTATAAATGCACATTTCAAATGATGTATTAATGGATACAAAGCTGCATTAATGTGTGTCTTTGATATCAGCCTGGAGTTTAGCTTCCTTATTTTCAGATGTGATAAAGATGTGATTTGAACATCAGTGCCTAATATGTGGGACTGATAAAAAAAAAAAAAATCGCTTTCATTTTTGGGTGCTAAAAAAATGATCTGACAAAAAATTAGCACTGATGCTTCTATGCCAAAATTATTTTCAGCAGCCGAGAAACAATGTAGTGCAAAAAAACAAATCATCAGCTTCATAGAGTCATATTTCTTTCCTGACAGGTTCCCTTTAATTGCTACGTTTACATGCTCTGTGGGTAATTAGTTTCAGTCAGTATGCTATCTGCTCGAAGCTGCCACAGAATTTGTGTCATTTATATTTGTCAGTCATTTCTGGAATGAGTTGGCAACTTTGCAGGGGATCTCCCCGCCTGGTCCTGGGTAGCAGTCCTTGAAGAATCACCTTGCAGAAGCCTATTCAACTTCACAGGAAACTAAGAGAAATTTGTTTTGGGTGGAGTTTCTCTTTAATTGGTTCATATATAGGCAGAGAATGTTCTTTAGCAAAGTGGGGTTGGGATCGAAAAATGAAAATGAAAAGGGTAATTTTACGTTTGGTAAGAAAATGATACAATGTGCTACCCAGGCTTTAACTACTTGCCTACTGGGCACTTTTACCCCCTTCCTGCCCAGGCCAATTTTTAACTTTCAGTGCTGTGGCACTTTGAATGACAATTGCGCGGTCATGTAACACTGTACACATAGGACATTTTTATCATTTTTTCACAAAATTAGAGCTTTCTTTTGGTGCTATTTAATCACCAGTGGGCCTTTTTATGTTTTGCTAAACAAACGAAAAAAGACCGAAAATTTTGAAAAGGAAAAAACATTTTTTTATAGTTTATTATAAAATTTTGCAAACAGGTAATTCTTCTCCTTCACTGATGTGCTCTGATGAGGCTACACTGATGGTCACTGATAGGTGGCACTGATGAGGCGTCACTGATAGGTGGCACTGATGGGCGGCACTGATAGGGGGCACTGATGGGCACTGATAGGTGGCACTAATGGATGCTGGTAGGCAGCACTAATAGGTGGCACTGATGGGCACTGATAGGCAGCACTGATGAGAAGGCACTGATGGGCACTGATTGGCAGCACTGATTGGCAACACTGGTGGGCACTGGTTGGCAGCACTGAGCACTGATTGGCAGCACTTGTGGGCACTAATTGGCACTAATAGGCAGCACTGGTGGGCACTGTTGGGACTGCACTGATAATCAGTGTAAATGTCTCTATCTTTCTTGTGAAAAAAAATGTCTCTTTAACAAGCTGGTTATCGGCTCTCCTCTCCTCATGCTGTCAGCGTGAGGAAAGGAGTGCCGATAATTGGCTTCTGTTTACATCATGATCAGCTGTCATTGGACACAGCTGATTACGTGGTAAAGAGCTGCTGTGATTGGTCCTTTAACCTGATCTGTGATCAGCTGAGTCCTAAAGACTCAGCGATCACAGAGTGTGCCACAGGCAGCGTGATCACGGGAGGATGTCATATGACGGCCTCCTGGCAAAGTAAGCCTGCGTTGTAGCCGTCATTCCAGTACAGCGCAGGCGTGAAGTGGGTAAAAGAAAAACAACATTTATAGGCTCCGTTCATACCATCGGAGCACGTGTGCAGTTCAATGGGTTTGGTTCAAACCATACAGGTGTGAAAAAGAATAGAGATTCAAAAAATGTTGCTCCATAAAGTCAGACTTTTAGAGGCCATAAGGCAGACAAAAGTTATAAAGATATATAATTTATTATATCCATTAAAAAATGTATACAAAAGAATATAAAATATCTGTAAAAGGTGAGTACATAAATCCCCGCCCTAAAACCGGTACCAGACACCTGGCAACTATAGTAGTCATAGAATTCTAGTCTTTGTAGCTGATGCTGTATGACAAGGCATCTTATCCGGATTCACTGTCAACACGTTTCGCGGTAGATGCTGCTTCTTCAGGATGGGGCGGTTATTTATCACTGCACTATATCAAAATCAAAATACAATCAAAATATTACAAAATGCAACTCTAAGCATGTTCTATTAAATATTTTACTAAATAAAATGCTGGGTATGCTCACATTTCTTTAAGGCTGCGTGGTCATTGGGCAAAAGGGGACCTTTAGGGGAAACATAGGGGCCCAAGGGAGTCACAAAGCCTAGAATCCACCAGGGAAGACAATTATCAGAAGACCAACACCTTAAAATGATATGATACAGCATGAGTATCCTGCGGTTTGGTGTGCGTGGAAATATGCACATCAGCAGATGAGTAAGGGTGCCATTAACAATTAATGGCACTACCCTGTGTCTGCTAAAGGGCAACATATTTCTCTGTGTACCAGGAAAGTGCATGATTTTGTCCATTTCTTCTGATCATACTTGAGATGGTTCTACACCTTCATTTGAGTCCAGCTGTGTTTGATTATACTGATTGGACTTGATTAGGAAAGCCACACACCTGTCTATATAAGACCTTACAGCTCACAGTGCATGTCAGAGCAAATGAGAATCATGAGGTCAAAGGAACTGCCTGAAGAGCTCAGAGACAGAATTGTGGCAAGGCACAGATCTGGCCAAGGTTACAAAAAAATTTCTGCTGCACTTAAGCTTCCTAAGAGCACAGTGGCCTCCATAATCCTTAAATGGAAGAAGTTTGGGAGGACCAGAACCCTTCCTAGAGCTTTCCGTCCGGCCAAACTGAGCTATCGGGGGAGAAGAGCCTTGGTGAGAGAGGTAAAGAAGAAGCCAAAGATCACTGTGGCTGAGCTCCAGAGATGCAGTCGGGAGATGGGAGAAAGTTGTAGAAAGTCAACCATCACTGCAGCCCTCCACCAGTCGGGGCTTTACGGCAGAGTGGCCTGACGGAAGCCTCTCCTCAGTGCAAAACACATGAAAGCCCGCATGGAGTTTGCTAAAAAAACACCTGAAGGACTCCAAGATGGTGAGAAATAAGATTCTCTGGTCTGATGAGACCAAGATGGTCCAAGAACTTTTTGGCCTTAAAGGGGTTGTAAAGGTAATTTTTTTTTTTTTTTAAATAACAAACATGTTATACTTACCTTCACTGTGCAGCTCGTTCTGCAAGGAGTGGCCCCGAACCTGGTCTTCTGGGGTCCCTCGGCGGCTGTTTCGGCTCCTCCCCGCAAGAACTAACCACCTTAATGCGAGCTCCCTCGCATGGTGGTTAGGTCTTTCGGGCGCGCTCCCGTGATACAGCCGGCTGCTATAGCCGCTCACTGTATGACTCGGCCCCGCCCCCCGGCGCGCCGCGTCATTGGATGTGATTGACAGCAGCGCGAGCCAGTGGCTGCGCTGCTTTCAATCCATCCACTGTAGCCAATCAGCGGCCAGGCTGAGCGGCGAATTGGATGTCGGGAGCGAGCGGCTGACTTTCAAGGGGTCAGGTAAGTAAAACGGGGGGCTGAGGGCGGCGGTATTGTCGGAAGTTTTTTCACCTTAATGCATAGAATGCATTAAGGTGAAAATTTTTTTACCTTTACAACCCCTTTAATTCTAAGCAGTATGTGTGGAGAAAACCAGGCACTGCTCATCACCTGTCCAATACAGTCCCAACAGTGAAGCATGGTGGTGGCAGCATCATGCTGTGGGGGGGTTTTTCAGCTGCAGGGACAAGACGACTGGTTGCAATCGAGGTAAAGAAGTACAGGGATATCCTGGACAAAAACCTTCTCCAGAGTGCTCAGGACCTCAGACTGGGCCGAAGGTTTACCTTCCAACAAGACAATGACCCTAAGCACACAGCTAAAATAACGAAGGAGTGGCTTCACAACAACTCCATGACTGTTTTTGAATGGCCCAGCCAGAGCCCTGACTTAAACCCAATTGAGCATCTCTGGAGAGACCTAAAAATGGCTGTCCACCAACGTTTACCATCCAACCTGACAGAACTGGAGAGGATCTGCAAGGAGGAATGGCAGAGGATCCCCAAATCCAGGTGTGAAAAACTTGTTGCATCTTTCCCAAAAAGACTCATGGCTGTATTAGATCAAAAGGGGCTTCTACTAAATACTGAGCAAAGGGTCTGAATACTTAGGACCATGTGATATTTCAGTTTTTCTTTTTTAATAAATCTGCAAAAATGTCAACAATTCTGTGTTTTTCTGTCAATATGGGGTGCTGTGTGTACATTAATGAGGAAAAAAATGAACTTAAATGATTTTAGCAAATGGCTGCAATATAACAAAGAGTGAAAAATTTAAGGGGGTCTGAATACTTTCCGTCCCCACTGTAATACAGTTTTAAAAGGATCAAATTGAGTAAATAAATGATCTACAAATAAACATTAAATGATCTGATCTGATATATGATTTTCTGCTACATTTTATATGTATTGTCTTCTGACATGAATTTTATATTAAGTGTTTTTTTTTTTTTTTTTTTTATCTTTTTGGTTGATATGACATTCCTTTATGATTATGTGAAAAACAATATACATATCAATAATGTTTTTATGAATGAATAAATTAAGGGGTTTTAGTCCAACTCCGGTAAAATTGCAGAAGGGCTTTGCCAGCATTGCAAAGGTTAAAGTGGTTGTAAACCTCAGACATGAACAAAGCATATCCTTCTATAGTGTGTGCTTGTCTCAATCCAGAGCACTAAGTGTCATTTGGACATGTGCGGTTCGTTTCGTTCCAAATTTAAATTTGGACAAATTTTTAGTTGTTCAGAAATTCGGTTGTATCTGAATTTCCGAAATTACAATAGTAACGTATTTAAACAAATCTGAAATAATGAAACAAAATTTCAGATGAATTTCGAATTTGAATAGTTTTCGAATTCGAAAAGTTTTCAAATTTGAATCGTATTTGAATTCAAATTTGAATTTCTGAAGAGAATAACATAGAATAGAAAGTAAAGGAAAATAATATAATAGAGTAAAACAGAACAGAATAGAAAATAAAAGAATAGAAAAAATTGAATAGAAAATAAAAGAAAAATATGAAATAGAATAGAAAATAAAGGAATCAAATAGAATAGAATAAAATAAAATAGAATATAACCATATTATAAAATTGAAATTGAATAAATTTGAATTCAAATACAACAGAAAAGAATAAAATAGAAAAAAAATAGAATTGAATAAAATAGAATATAACCTTCTTCCGAAATGTGAATTTCGAACAGAATAAATTAAAGAAATAGAAAATAAAAGACTAGAATAGAAAATAATAGAATAAACAATAGAAAAGAATAGAATCGAAAGAATATAACAATATAAATGTTTTCTGAAATTCAAATTTAGAATAGAATTTAGAATAGAAAAGAAAAGAATGGAACATAAAATTAAAGAATAGAATAGAAAAAAAACAATAGAATAGAAAGGAAAAGAAAGCATATAACCATCTTACAAAATTCAAATTTCAAAGAGAATAAATTCGATTCATGGACAGTTAGAATAAAATTTGATTCGCATTCAAATACAAGTCGAATGGAATAACAAATACCGAAACCAATTTAAACAAATTAAACATATTTAACTAAAAAAATGTATGCAAATACCGAAACAAAACAACTTTTTTTTCCTTCTGCGCATGTCTAGTGTCATTTCTGTCTGCTGTCTCATTCCTCTGTTATCAGCATGAGTCATTTCTGACAAGTTTTTCTGACACCAAGATAAAAACGGTGACAGGGGAGGGAGCTCCAGCACACAGCCTGTAAATGACAGCCTCAGCTCTGTTCCTGCGTGCTGTGTGAAGGGAATGTGTCCCTTCCCTCCAATCAGTTCTCAGAGCTTTCCTTGCTGATATCCTCAACTTCCTGCTCCCCTGCTTCCTGACAGCTCAGACAAGCTTTATAAATTGTGCAATTTGAACAGATATAAAGGGGAGAGGGCTGCAGATAAACAGATACAACTTATGTAGGAGGATTTATTTAATCTCTGTGTATCATCTGAAGTTAATCACTTTGCTGGGTATATGTAAGTTTTTACAACCACTTTAACTGCTCGTTTAGATCTAGGGGATGGGAAAAGCATTTTTACTTACCTGATCCTCCGCTCTCCCAGCAGACGGTGCTCTCCCATGCTCCTGTAGTGGACTGTTCCTCAGCATCCTCATGTCTGATGGAGGGCTATGGTCTTGATGATGACCACTGGAACATGGGGGAGAAGATGCTACAGGGGCTGGTCTAGTATTGAGGAAGATTGGGTGAGTACAGTTGCAATAAAAAGTATGTGAACCCTTTTGGAATGATATGGATTTCTGCACAAATTGGTCATAAACTGATGAACAGCAAGGCTTTTGGAGATACTTTTATAACCCTTTCCAGCTTTATGCGAGTCAACAATTCTTAATCGTAGGTCTTCTGAGAGCTCTTTTGTGCGAGGCATCATTCACATCAGGCAATGCTTCTTGTGAAAAGCAAACCCAGAACCGGTGTGTGTTTTTTATAGGGCAGGGCAGCTGTAACCAACACCTCCAATCTCATCTCATTGATTGGACTCCAGTTGGCGGACACCTCACTCCATTTAGCTCTTGGAGACCTCATTAGTCTAGGGGTTCACATACTTTTTTCCACCTGCACTGTGAATGTTTACATGGTGTGTTCAATAAAAACATGGTAACATTTAATTCTTTGTGTTTTTAGTTTAAGCAGACTGTGATTGTCTATTGTTGTGACTTAGATGAAGATCAGATCACATTTTATGACCAATTTGTGCAGAAATCCATATCATTCCAAAAGGGTTCACATACTTTTTATTGCAACTGTAAATATTCTTTTCTATGCCCCATCGACTTAGGCTCCGTTTCCACTAGTGCAACTTGTCATGCGACTTTGGGCACACAAAGTCACATGACAAGTCACAGCCCATTGATTTCATGGCACCCGCTCCCATCCATGTGACTTAAAGTTGCAGCGACTTTGAAAAGGTTCCTGCACTATTTTGATGCGACTTTTGATGCAACTCCATCCAACTCCAACTTTTGATCCAGAGATTGTAGAGTTGAATCAAAGCTGCACCCCCATGCACCCATGATCTACCCATTCACATGGGAGGGGGGGCAGGATCTGGGGGGGGGGGATCTCCCTTGTTAAAGGGGGCTTTCAGATTTCGATAAGCCCCCTGCCCGCAGACCCCGACAACCACAGACCAGGGTTGTCTGGAAGAGGCCCCTGTCCACATCAACATGGGGGCAAGGTGCTTTGGGGTAGGGGGGGTGCAGAGCCCCCCTGCCCCAAAGCACCCACCCCCCTATGTTGAGGGCATGCGGCCAGGTATGGTTTAGGAGGTGGGGGTGGGGGGCATTTGCTCGTCCCCTCCGTTTCCTGCTTTCCTGACCTGCCAGGCTGCCTGCTCAGATAAGGGTCTGGTATGGATTTTGGGGGGGGAGACTCCACGCCATTTAAAAAAAAAAACAATTGGCATGGGGGGGGGGGGGGTGTCTTCTACGAATTCATACTAGACCTGAAGGGCCTGGTATGGACCTGGGGGAGGGGGCCTCCACACCATTTTTTTTTTCACAACTTTTTTTTTTACATTTAGCTGACAGCTGATGACTCATCCGTTGTTAAGGATCACGGCTTCCCGGCCCCTCCTTAACAACCATCTATATACAGTGTTTGAAGTTCAGTTCAGTCACTTTTTTGTTTTTGTGAAAAACAGTTGTCAGCGGACATGAAAAAAAATGTAAAAATTGACATTTGTATCCGTTTTCAATCTGTTTTTTTACGAAAAAAAAGTGACTGAATTGAACTAAAAAACTGGACGCCCATGTGAAAGGACCCTAATGATCGCGACGATACCTCACGTGTGGTTTGAACACTGTTTACATACAGTATCTCACAAAAGTGAGTACACCCCTCACATTTTTGTAAATATTTTATTCTATCTTTTCATGTGACAACACTGAAGAAATGACACTTTGCTACAATGTAAAGTAGTGATTGTACAGCTTGTATAACAGTGTAAATTTGCTGTCCCCTAAAAATAATGCCGCGTACACACGAGCGGACTTTACGACAAACTTTGCCCGGCGGACGGGATTTCGTCGGACAATTCGATCGTTTGTGGGCTCCAGCGGAATTTGTTTTCTCAAAAGTTGGACGGACTTAGATTTGAAACATGTTTTAAATCAATCCGTCGAAATCGAGTCCGGTCGAAAAGTCCGCTCGTCTGTATGCTAGTTCGATTGACAAAAAGCCACACTAGGGCAGCTATTGGCTACTGGCTATGAACTTCCTTATTTTAGTCCGGTCGTACGTCATCACGTACAAATTCATCGGACTTTGGTGGATTGTGTGTAGGCAAGTCCGTTCATTCAGAAAGTCAGTTGAAAAGTCCACAGGGCAAAGTCTGCCGTAAAGTCCGACCGTGTGTACGCGGCATTACTCAACACACAGCCATCAATGTCTAAACCGCTGGCAACAAAAGTAAGTACACCCCTAAGTGAAAATGTCCAAATTGGGCTCAATTGGCCATTTTCCCTCCCCTGCGTCATGTTACTCGTTAGTGTTACAAGATCTCAGGTGTGAATGGGGAGCAGGTGTGTTAAATTTGGTGTTATCGCTCTCACTCTCTCATACTGGTCACTGGAAGTTCAACATGGCACCTCATGGCAAAGAACTCTCTGAGGATCTGAAAAAAATAATTGTTGCTCTACATAAAGATGGCCTAGGCTAAAAGAAGATTGCCAAGACCCTTAAACTGAGCTGCAGCACGGTGGCCAAGACCATACAGCGGTTTAACAGGACAGGTTCCACTCAGAACAGGCCTCGCCATGGTTGACCACAGAGGTTGAGTTCATGTGCTCAGCATCATATCTAGAGGTTGTCTCTGGGAAATAGACATATGAGTGCTGCCAGCATTGCTGCAGAGGTTGAAGGGGTGGGGGGTCAGCCTGTCAGTGCTCAGACCATACGCCGCACACTGCATCAAATTGGTCTGCATGACTGTCGTCCCAGAAGGAGGCCTCTTCTAAAGATGATGCACAAGAAAGCCCACAAACAGTTTGTTAAGCAGACTAAGGACATGGATTACTGGAACCATGTCCTGTGGTCTGATGAGACCAAGATAAACTTATTTGGTTCAGATGATATCAAGCGTGTGTGGGGGCAACCAGGTGAGGAGTACAAAGACAAGTGTCAAAATAAAGCAATAGGTATTCCCGCGCTACTTAGGTTTTAACTGCTTGACATCCGCGCTATAGCCGAATGACGGCTACAGCGCGGACCTGAATTCCCGGGAGGCCGTCAAATGACGGCCTCCCCTGTGCACGTGCCCTGCGCGCGCCCTGCAGGGCGCGCGTGGAGCGCGCTGTGATCACCGAGACTCGGGTGATCACCGATCCAAGTAAGGGGCCGGTCCCGGCCCCTTACCATGTGATCAGCTGTCAGCCAATGACAGCTGATCACATGATCAAAACAAAAGCTCTGTGATCGTTTTTTTTTTCTCCTCACGCTGACAGTGCGAGGAGAAAAAAAAGCCGATCACCGGCTCAGCAGCAAGGGACATCGGTTCCGAAGAGGAGGAGGCAATAATGCCTCATACGTGCCTCAATTGTGCCACAAGTACCCCCTGCCAGTGCCACCTGTTATTGCCACATCACAGTGCCCACAGTGCCCACCAGTGCCACGTATCAATGCCCATAAGTGCCACCTATCAATGCCTACAAGTGCCACCTATCAATGCCCACCATTGCCACCTAACAATGCCCACCAGTGGTGCCAATCAGTGCCACCTAGCAGTGTACAAGATCAGTGCCCATTATTGGCACCAATCAGTGCCCATCACTGCTACCTATCAGTGCCCATTGGTGCCGCCTCATCAGCGTACATCAATGAAGGAGAAAAATTACCCTTTTAAAAAATTTTATAACAAAATATAAAAAAAAAAAAATTTTTTTTAAAAAAAAATTCGCTCTTTTTAAATTTTTTTAGCAAAAAATAAAAAACGCAGAGGTGATCAAATACCACCAAAAGAAAGCACTATTTGTGGGGAAAAAATGATAAAAATTTAATTTGGGTACAGTGTTGCATGTCCGCGCAATTGTCATTCAAAGTGCGTCAGTGCTGAAAGCTGAAAATTGGTCTAGATAGGAGGGGGGTTTAAGTGCCCGGTAAGCAAGCGGTTAAACATAACAAAGTAAAAAGAGAAAGTAACATTTGGTTGCATCAAAAACATAGACAGGGGTCAAACACACCCAAGAAGTGTGTGAAAAAAATCAATGTATGGTGTTGCGCTCCAAATATTCAAAGTGCTGAAGTGAACAATAAAGTGCTAAGTGTGCACAAAAATACACATATTGATATCGAATAATTAAACAATTCCAAGTGTCATGAATGCACAGTGATAGCATAAAATCAGCTATATAGTCATACTCACATCTATAAGTACATTCTAAAATCAGTAAATTCAACGTGATAGAGCATATATTCAAGTGCAAAGCAAGAAAAATAATCAAAGTTAATATGAAGAGTAATGAATTTTGATATTTTTTAAAACTATTAAAAGTCTTCAAGAAAGGGTGCTGGTGATTAAAGTGCTGAGTTGCATCAGACAATGGTGACAAGGTGACTGGGTGGTTATAGTCTTCGGTGTACTCCTAACTGGTGCACTGGCTCCTTACCTTACTGCTGAAAGGTAAACAGCATTGGTGGTGAACAAATAGGATCCAGGGTATTGCAAATGGTGGCGCTGCTGGGTGTGTATCCTTATTGGTCCCAAACACACAAAGACAAAAACACCCCCCCTGCCTCTGTAATTCAGGGACCGGACTCCTGAATTGGGGTGTAGTATGGTACACAGGGGGAGGGGGGGGGGCGCCCGAGAGCTCCTAATGGACCACTGGTCTGTCCCCCAGGCACAGACCAAATAATATGAGGGTGGAGGGGGGGGGGTGCCGCAGGCAACAGGGGAAATCTCCGCCACATGGGGTGATTAGGGTGTGCCCAGGCACACCTGGCACACTCTGTGAGCATACCTATGATCAAATGCAGACCTAATGGACCACTGGTCTGTCCCCCAGACACAGACCAAATAATATGAGGGAGGAAGGGGGGGCGCCCCAGGCAACAGGGGAAATCTCCGCCACATGGGGTGATTAGGATTGCCCAGGCACACCTGGCACACACCGTGAGCATGCCTATGATTAAATGCAGACCTAATGGACCACTGGTCTGTCCCCCAGACCCAGACCAAATAATATGAGGGAGGAAGGGGGGGCGCCCCAGGCAACAGGGGAAATCTCCGCCACATGGGGTGATTAGGGTGTGCCCAGGCACACCTGGCACACCCTGTGCGCATGCCTATGATCAAATGCAAACTAGATTTGAACACTGTCCTAACAAAGGGTTACAGATTTAGAAGCTGGGCTTCTTCATTGTATGGTAATGAAAGGGAACTCATCCTGCCCTCAGCCACCCTATTGGGACAGATCACGTTGAACTTGATTGCAAAAGTAGAAATACCCTTTAAGCCGTGCCCAATATTTAGCTCAATGTAGCCAATTCCATTTTCAATGTAGTCAATTCAAACACATTATAGTGATTTGTGTTTTTACAATTTCCTGTAATCTTAGTTAGAGTTGAGCAGCTGTTTAAACAGTTAAAACTTTGCTGTGGATATTTTTAGAACAAGTGAAACAAACTCGACAAAAGACCAAGAAAAAAAGTTTACTGCTTACAGAGGGCGCTAAGCGTTTTCCTTCTTTTTTCGTTTAATTGATACCCTCCTGCTTGTTCCTAAAAGCGCGTCAGCGAAGGAGCTAAATTTAGCTTTTTTGTCAAACAGTTTACCTACTCGATTGTTATTATTTAAACGTCAATCAGGGCTAAGCTGAAACAGGTGAATTATCAGCTTAATTGCGGCTCTATATATAACATGTCCCCCACCGCTTGGCACGCAGACGCCACTGTGCGACCTTTCCTGACTATTGTCACACTCCCTGTTTGGGAGCGTTAAAGGACAGACCTTTCCGTCCTCAGGGCTTGCAGTGCTGACTGGTTACATGTGCTGCCTCAGCCGTGTGTAGAAAGAAATACTACAGTTCATTTTCACTCAGTACACATTTGTAATTGTTAATGTACATTTACCCAGGAGCAGGGAATAGGTGCAGGGTCCCACACCCCCATATACAGCCCAGTGTACAGTGATCAGGAGTATGGAATGTACTGCAAAACTCAGCACTGCATGTTGCCTAGAATGCAAGGCTCAGGAGTACCTAATACTGAGAGTGCAGGGCTCAGGAGTATCTCATGCCCAGAGCGCAGGTCCCAGGATTGCATATTGCTCAGGGTGCAAGGCTCAGGAGTACTTAATACCAAGAGTGCAGGGCTCAGGAGTATTTCATGCCCAGAGCGCAGGTCTCAGGATTATATGTTGCCCAGAATGCAAGGCTTAGGAGTACTTAATGTCCACAGTGCAGGGCTCAGGAGTATTTCATGTCCAGAGTGCAGGTCTCAAGATTGCATATTGCCCAGGGTGCAAGGCTCAGGAGTACTTAAGGTCCAGATTACAGGGTGGAAGGAGACATTGCAGGAGAGGACACAACAGCAAGGTAAGTAGCTGGACACAGGGACACAGGCTGGCTGCATTTCATGGGACACAGGCTGGCTGCATTATTTGATGTGACACAGGCTGGCTGCATTTGAAGTGACACAGGCTGCATGTAAGGAGGGACTCCGCTGGTGACACCTGATGGCATCTGGTGGCAGGCGACGTGGCTAGTGACACGCTCAGAGCTCCCACTGATTCTGCATTATGGTGAGTTGAATGATTTCATTTTATATTACAATGTAATAATAGTAATAATGCGCTTCAATCATCCTGACACCACAACAACCATGGCGCCGGGATGATTGAAGTGCTAACACCAGGTGTTTGCAGTATCTTTATCTGCTGATTGTTAAACTTTCTAGAATACACATATTTCTATTGTTGTGTAGGATCTGGGCCTGCTGTCCCTCCCTCTCCCTCCATCCCTCGTTCATCTCAGACGCTAACCACACCACCTTAGAGCCACACCCACTATTTCGCTGAAACCACGCCCACTTTCACTAAGGGGTCAAAAAGGAAGGGCGGAGTCTGCCCCCCCCCATCCTAAAACTTCACCAGCCACCACTGCAGGGCTCAGGAGTATTTCATGCCCAGAGCGCAGGTCTCAGGATTGTATATTGCTCAGGACACAAGGCCCAAGAGTATTTAATGCCCAGAGTGCAGGGGGCTCTTGGATGGGGGGCCCTCCCAAGAAACTTGAGCACCAGCCGCTGCTGTTAGAGGGGCTGCTACACACAGGAGGGTTTTTTTATCTTAATGCATAGAATGCATTGGGATACAAAAAAAAAAAAACCTTTTGCCTTTAGAACCACTTTAAAGTGGTTCTAAAGCCTAAACATGTTTACCTTAATACATTCCTTGCATTAAGGTAAGAAATGTTTAGCCATCAGCATCCCCCCATTTTACTTACCTGAGCCCTCCTTCGATGCAGCGCTGTGCACGTCTGCAGCTCTTCTCTCCCCTCACTTCTGGGTCTCGTTAGCTTTGCTGGGGCATTGGGAGCCATTGGCTCCCAGTGCTTTCAATCTTAGTCAGTGATGAAGGAGCGGGGGCATGAGCCGAGTCCCGCTGTCTGTGTCAATGGACGAAGCATGCACAAGTGCCCCCATGGGAAGTGGCTTTCCTGTGAGGGCACGGCGGGGGGCCCGAGAAGAGGAGGTTCATGGCTGCACTTGGCAATTCCAGTGCACAGAGCATGTAAATATACAAACATTTTTACCTTTACATTCGCTTTAATGCCCAGAGTGCAGAGCACAGGATTGCATATTGTCCAGGGTGCAAAGCTCAGGAGTACTTAACACCCAGAGCGCAAGGCTCAGGAGTACTTAACACCCAGAGCGCAGGGCTCAGGAGTACTTAACACCCAGAGCGCAGGGCTCAGGAGTACTTAACACCCAGAGCGCAGGGCTCAGGAGTACTTAACACCCAGAGCGCAGGGCTCAGGAGTACTTAACACCCAGAGCGCAGGGCTCAGGAGTACTTAACACCCAGAGCGCAGGGCTCAGTAGTACTTAACACCCAGAGTGTAGGGCTCAGGAGTACTTAACACCCAGAGGTCAAAGCTCAGGAGTGCTACTTGGCCAGAGTACATGGTTCAGGACTGCGTATTGCCAAGAATGCAGGAGTATGTAATGGTTAGAATGTAGTACAGAGCCTTCCTCCAACCCCTACGCCCGTACAAAATTCTCTCCCCAGTACAGGGCTCTCCCCCAAACTCCAAATCACCCCCGACCTTCCCAGTATATAATGGCAGAGTGAGGGGCTGCTATGGAAGATCAGCAAGCACTTACTAGAAGAAGCCCTCAGTGCCAGCTGATGGTGAGGGGCTGCCTGACTGGTGTCACTGTCATGAGGCTGCTATTGCTGACGACCTCTGTGTCACGTGGATGGGGCAGGGAGTTTGCAGAGGAAGCAAATACCGGCTTCTGTGTTTACAATTACCAAGTCGGTGAGCAGAGAGCCGGTGGTGATACAGAATGCTGTATTCTGGCCCAACAAAACCCTGCCTGAAAGTCATTTTTAATGTGTGGTTTTTTTTTTCTTCTTTTTTTTTTATTTACATTATGCTATTACATATTATTATTTTATATGATATATTCCGATTTTTAAGTGTTTCCTCTAGTGCAGGGATATGCCATTAGCGGACCTCCAGCTGTTGCAAAACTACAAGTCCCATCATGCCTCTGCCTCTGGGTATCATGCTTGTGGCTGTCAGAGTCCAGCTCATGGGGCTTGTAGTTCTGCAACAGCTGGAGGTCCGCTAATTGCATATCCCTGGTCTAGTGGTATATTCATATACCAAGGAATGTGCTGAACCCCTTCTCACCTTATATCTTTATTGAAGACTAGGTTCACAATACTGTGTGCTGGAAACGCCTGCAAAATCCTGAAATACAGAGACATGTGCTGCCATTTAGCAGAAGCATGGTGGTGCCATTAAAGCGGTTATAAACCGATGGTTGTTTTTTTTTTCTTTTTTTCCCGACCCGCAAGGTAAAGGCATAATGTGCTAGTAAGCATCACATACTAGCACATTATGTGAAACTTACCTGAAAATGAAACCCTCCAGCGATGCGGGCTTGTGTCCATCCTCATCCGTCTTCCTTCCGGGTCCACGGACTCCGGCTGTGTGAGTGGCCGAAACCGCAATGACGTCACTCCCGCGCATGCGCAGGGGAACCGTCATTCACAGCACAGACACCCATGCCGTTCCGTCAGAGCGCATGTGCACACAACGTCGCCGGCTGCATATATCCCAGGACCTCCTGCCCCCTTGTTACCTCCTCCCATGCTCGCCTACAGGACTTCACTAGAGCCTCTCCCATCCTCTGAAACTCAGTGCCCTAGTATGTCCAATCAGCTGTCCACCTTTAGGATATCCCTGAAAACTCATTTATTCAGGGAAGCCTACCCCACACCCACCTAACAATTGTCCCCGAGCCACCCCCATCAAATCATCTCCTGCAGCTATTACCTTTTGTACCACCACCCCCTCCAGGGGCGGACTGACCATTCGGGCACTCGGGCACTGCCCGAGGGCCCCATGCCACTAAGGGGCCCCATCAGGGTTGCCAGCCTCAATAAAACCAGGGACAGTATGTAAAAATCTGTGTTTTTCTGTGTTTTTTAAAAAATCTCCAGTACCTTTTCAGTGTGTGTATGTGTATTATGTGTGTGTATACTGTGTGTGTATATTGTGTGTCTGTGTGTGTATACTGTATGTGTGTGTATACTGTGTGTGTATATTGTGTGTCTGTGTGTGTATACTGTATGTGTATGTATACTGTATGTGTGTGTGTGTGTGTATACTGTGTGGCCCCATAATCTATTGCCTGGGGGCCCCATAATCTCCTATTGCCCGGGGGCCCCATAATCTTCTCCTATTGCCCGGGGGCCCCATAATCTCCTATTGCCCGGGGGCCCCATGAGTTGTCCGTCCGCCCCTGACCCCCTCCCTTTAGAATGTAAGCTCCACGAGCAAGGCCCCTCTGTATTGGACTGTATTGTAATTGTGTTGTCCCCCCCTCTACATTGTAAAGCACTGCGCAAACTGTTGGCGCTATATAAATCCTGTATAATAATAATATATAGTAAATATCTCTGAAACGGCGCACGTTTAGTAGATATTTACAGTACCTATAAGTAAGCCTTATTATAGGCCTTATACCTATAGGTACAAACTATGCATGGGACTTTACTTCCTCTTTAATTGTTAATGGCACCCACCCGCATCTGCAAATGTACGCATTTTTCTGCTCGCCATATCACATAGTGTGGCGCATTTTCAGAAAAGAACCAGGGACCTAATTTCTTCATTTCTCACCCGTACGGTAGCCCCTTGAATGGGTTGCCCTACATGTGATGTGTGGGAACGTGCAAAAAATGCATTGAATCACCTGTAGGTGCGACACTTAAATTTGTGACAGCTCTAGTACCCACCAATAACCAAGAACCAATTAGAGTAGTTCCTGGTCCTGTGATCACAATGCAAGTTATGACATAGTGATCAAATGCAAGCTGAAAACTTTCTTCTGAAAATAATGGTTTCAACTTGCAGAGGCTGCTACAGCCTGTAGATGGCAGTGTGCTTCTGTTTGATGCTGAAATAATCTGTAAAATTATATTAAAAAATGAATACATTAATTTAAAATGTTTAAAGTAAGTATTTTTTAATGTTTTTTTGTCTACTTTTGAGCCTATAATGAAGAAGACATTAAAAAAAAAAAATATTTTATCTCCTTAAAAATTAAAAAATGGTGGTAGGTCAAGTTATTGTCAATGTAACTAATGCATGGTGCACTGCTAAATTTGCAGGGGGCATCTAGGCTCCAATTAACTCTGAGCAGAAAGAGTTTTAGAGCATGTATGGTGCTTTGTATAACTTTCTTATCTTGTCCAAGACCCAAAAATAAAAATTATGATTAGGTAGATGGAGCTCTAGGCTGCCTTTTTAAATGTTAAAGTGGCCCTAATTTCTAAATGTTTTTTTACCCTAATGCATTCTCAGCATTAGGGTTAAAAAAAAAATCCCCACTACTTGTCCCCCCAATGCCTAAACTAAATCTAGATCCATACAGTGCCTTGAAAAAGTATTCATACCCATTTAGAGCCCTTTCACACTGGGGCGGTTTGCAGGCGCTATTGCGCTATTAATAGCGCCTGCAAACCGACCTGAAAGTGCAGCTGCTTTCATTCCAGTGTGAAAGTCCCGAGGGCTTTCACACTGGAGCGATGCGCTGGCAGGATGGTAAAAAAAGTCCTGCTAGCAGCATCTTTGGAGCGGTGAAGGAGCGGAGTGTATACCGCTCCTTCACCGCTCCTGCCCTTTGAAATCAATGGGACGGCGTGGCTATACCGCCGGCAAAGCGCCTCTGCAGAGGCGCTTTGCGGTGGTATTTAACCCTTTCTCGGCCGCTAGCGGGGGGGTAAAAATATTGCTGTTCTGTGAAGCCCTCAGAGGTTTGTTAGAGAACCTTAGTGAACAAACAGCATCATGAAGGCCAAGGAACACACCAGACAGGTCAGGGATAAAGTTGTGGAGAAGTTTAAAGCAGGGTTAGGTTATAAAAGAAAAATATCCCAAGCTTTGAACATCTCATGGAGCACTGTTCAATCCATCATCCGAAAATGGAAAGAGTATGGCACAACTGCAAATTTACCAAGACACGGATGTCCACCTAAACTGACAGGCCGGGCAAGAAGAGCATTCATCAGAGAAGCAGCCAAGAGGCGCATTGTAACTCTAGAGGAGCTGCAGAGATCCACGGATCAGGTGGGTGGATCTGTCCACAGGACAACTATTAGTCGTGCTCTCCACAAATCTGGGCTTTATGGAAGAGTGGCAAGAAGAACCCTGAACACACCATCCCCATTGTGAAACATGGTGGTGGCAGCATCATGTTGTGGGGATGCTTTTCTTCAGCAGGGACAGGGAAGCTGGTCAGAGTTGATGGGAAGATGGATGGAGCCAAACATTTGCGGCCTGTGCATTGTGGGCACACGGGCGCTGCCCCCCCTGATACCTCCGCCGCCCTCCCTAATCATGTGCCCGGCCCCTTTCAGGACGCCGGACACATGAAATACTATGGCGGGGATAGGCTGGGGGTGTGTATTTTGAAGCACGTGATTAGTGCCAGAGGCTCTAATAGGCCTCAAAATTCGGTGGACTTGGGGCGCAGAGCACTGCGTCCCGATCCCACCCTGTTGTGTGACATTACGAATGAATTTTTGCTATTTTTCACATTAACATTCCTCCCTGCCAATCAGCAGGCAGGTCAGTGAGACCTGTCTCCCGATTGGCCAAAGCATTAGGCGATCCTGTTGGATGCCTAACGCTTTGGCAGAAGAGGAGACACGGCGGAGGAAGCCTGAGGAGCCGAGCGGACACAGGAGTCGTCGCTTCCATGCCACTGCAGAAGAATAGGAGGAGAGCTCCGTCACTCCAGGAGAGGAGAAGAGCCCCGCCACACGAGCGATAAGTGCTGCCGGACCGGCCACAGGGGGTTGGTTAAAGTGACAGCCGGGGGACGCGCCTGGCTGCATATGATGGGCACAGTGGCTTTATTTGGTAGGCACAGTAGCTGCATATGATGGGCACAGTGGCTTTATTTGGTGGGCACAGTGGCTGCATATGATGGGCACAGTGGCTGCATATGATAGGCACAGGGGCTGCATTTGATGGCAAAGTGTCTGTATTTGCTGGGCACAGTGGCTGCATATGATGGGCACAGTGGCTGCATATGATAGGCACAGGGGCTGCATTTGATGGCAAAGTGTCTGTATTTGCTGGGCACAGTGGCTGCATATGATGGGCACAGTGGCTGCATTTGATGGCACAGTGGCTGTATTTGATGGGCACAGTCTCTGCAAATGATGGACACAGTGGCTGCATATGATGGGCACAGTGGCTGCATTTGATGGGCACAGTGGCTGCATTTGATGGGCACAGTGGCTGCACTTGATGGGCACAGTGGCTGCATTTGATGGGCACAGTGGCTGCATATGATGGGCACAATTGCTACATTTGATGGGCACAGTAGCTGCATTTTATGGGCACAGTGGCTGTATTTGATGGGTACAGTGGCTGCATTTGATGGGCACAGTGGCTGCATATGATGGGCACAGTGGCTGCATTTGCTGGGCACAGTGGCTGCAGTTGATGGCACAGTAGCTGAATTTGATAGGCACAGGGAGGCTGCAATTGATGTTTTTTTTAAGTATTTTTCAGAATTTTTCAGTTTGTTTGCGCCCCCCAAAAATTTTGAGCATCAGCCGCCACTGGAGCCAAATACAGGGCAATCTTAAAAGAAAACCTGTTAGAGTCTGCAAAAGACTTGAGACTGGGGCGGAGGTTCACATTCCAGCAGGACAATACAGCCAGAGCTACAATGGAATGGTTTAGATCAAAGCATATTCATGTGTTAGAATGGCCCAGTCAAAGTCCAGACCTGAATCCAATTGAGAATCTGTGGCAAGACTTGAAAATTGCTGTTCACAGGCGCTCTCCATCCAATCTGACAGAGCTTGAGCTATTTTGCAAAGAAGAATGGACAAAAATGTCACTCTCTAGATGTGCAAAGCTGGTAGAGACATCCCCAAAAAGACTTTCAGCGAAAGGAGGTTCTACAAAGTATTGACTCAGGGGGCTGAATACAAATGGACGCCACACTTTTCAGATATTTATTTGTAAAAACTTTTGAAAACCAGTTATCATTTTCCTTTCACTTCACAATTATTTGCCACTTTGTGTTGGTCTATCACATAAAATCCAAATAAAATCCAATTATGTTTTTTGGTTGTAACATGACAAAATGTGGAAAATGTCAAGGGGTGTAAATATTTTTTCAAGGCACTGTATATAATACTGTATATTCAGATTTGTAAGTGACACCCCCCAATGTTGAATCTGTTTTTAGGGAATATGATTAGCAAATCTTAAATGTGAGGCATAGTGTTCTTGTATAGATTTTTTTTTATTATGGTCAAGACTTAAAAATAACATTTTATTCAGGAAGATGGAACTTTAGGCTCCTTTTCACATTTACCTGGCTTTACTTAGCTGCTGTACTGAAACAAGTATGTTTACAAAGCTAAATAGCTCAAATTTACATGCACTACTGAAGAAGTGGAGGAGTGACCCATCCCACCACCCTCCAGCCTTATATATATATATATATATATATATATATATATATATATATATATATATATATATCTTTTTTTCAGGGGGAACGCAGTTCCGGCACCTCTTGAACTGACTGTACGTAATGGCAAGGGGTGCTGGGGTGTGCTGCAGGGTATTAATGCTCACTGCTGGGGATCTATTTTTGCAATGGGGGTTGCTGGTGGGGGACCTATTTTTGCTAGGGGGGGGGGGGTCAGTTGTTGCAGAAAGAGATCTACTGTTGGGGGAGGGGTCTATTGTTGATGGCAGCCAGACAGACTATTAATGCTGGATGTGCGGAGATCTGTTGATGCTGCGGGGAGTCTATTGTTGCTGGCGGGGTAATTTTGTTGTGGTTGGTTCATTGTTGTTAGGGGGATCTATTGTTGCTGGCTGCAGGGGATCTATTTTACTGCTTTTCTTGATATCATTACCAAATTCCATACAAATTACTTAGCATCTCAAAATGATACTGGGTTCTATATTGTCTAAAAGGGACAGTACTGGGAGGTGGGGCAGAGAAAAGGGGTGACTCGGAAAGGGGGAGTTCCTGCACCTATTGTCTGAGAAAAAAAGCCCTGTATATATATATATATATATATATATATATATATATATATATATATATATATAAAATTTGTGTATAAAAAACGGTGCTGCATCTAAAAAAAACCTTAAATATTCAGTCCATAAACGTGTACAACAAATAAAAATGTGCAACCAAAAAAAGGGCATATATGAATGCCAACATGTGCTGTGATTAATTGATGTGATAAGATATGCTAATAAAAAACAATATTAAAAATGTGTAGTCCAAAGAAATGCTTGACCCGATGTGAACAACCAGGAGAAACTTCTCAGGAGAACAAACAATTTTTCTGTTCATCAAACAAAGTAAGAAAAACAGCGCCGCTTCCCAGATGTGATGGATCTCAAATTATAGAGATCGGATAGGCACACACGGGAAGGATCACTTGGCCCAAAAAGGATGTGTCCACTGACTCCAAAAGCGGGATCCCTCCTCCTGTAGCGGCTTTCTTCTGCTGCAATGCTCATCACAGAGCCTTTAGCAAGATAAACTCCTCCAAGTTAAAGGCTCTATGAGGAGTTGGTGTTGGTTTATAGTTCATGAATACTGTATGTATATACTGGTACCATTCACACATATTGGTCCAATATCATTTACTCTACAGACCTAGTTGGAATTTTTTCACCCTTGCCTATTATCAGGAGCCATGAATCAGACTGGGACAGAAGTATAGTTAAATCACACTTGTTTATTATTAATAATAATAATAATAATAATAATAATAATAAAAAGGTAAACAGAGTAAGCGTGGTCAAAACAAGTCAGAGTTCAGTAACCAGATCGGGTAGTCAGCCAAGCAAATGTCAGAGAGCCAGAGATAAACATAGTAGTACAGCAAGCAGGATCAGGAGCCAGAAGGAACGTCAGCCGAGCAAGTCTTCAACAGGAACGTAGGAGAAAGTCTCTGTGATGTTGACAAAGGCGAAGGAGATCAAGTGAGCTGGACGGCTTTAAGATATATATCTTCAGATATGCTATGCGTTTTCTCCTGATGAGTGATGACTGGCCACGAAACGCGTCAAGCCTATTAATGTCATCATGTTCCCAACACATAGCTTGACCTCAACTGTGATTCATTTGTATCTTATAACTCATTTGCATCCATTACTCAATAAGCATTTGGCTTTTTATACTAATTACCTCCACCGGATACTATGTGATTTCAGATGTGTGCATGTGTGTGTATGTGTGTATATATATATATATATATATATATAAATAAATAAATATATATATATATATATATATATATATATATATATATATAATTCTTCTTTTTTCTATGCTATTGCTTTGTACTTGTACTTGTACTTTGTACTATTTGTAAAAATACTCACGTTGAACCATGTATCATATGCTTATGAGATATGCTTTGTTTATATGTCAATTAAACTATTTTACAATTTTTCCTGCCACGTGTCTTGTGCCTCACTCAAAGTCCCACAAACCCCTTTCTTCTTTAGGCTATCTTCTCTCCATGTTAATTGTTTCTCCATATTAAGGCTAGCATGAATCAGGAAAATACTGCATTATGGCGACTAGATGGGGCTGTTGATCATGGCTAAAAATGATTTATTTCCAATGGTCACCAGCTCCCTTCAGTGGCCATAATGCAGTATTTTCTTGATTCACTGTATTCTGTATGAAGAATAACATTCAACCGCGAAAGGAAGTGGAACTTCACTCTCTCAATCAACATTGGATACTTCTAATCCTTATGCTGCTAGTATTAGTAAATAGATCAGGGGTCTCCAAACTTTCTAAACCAAGGGCCAGTTTATTGTCCTTCGGACATTGGGGGGCCGGACAGTGGTCCCCCAGGAGTAGAAAATGGTTTTAGTAAATCTGAAGACAAAAATCTGCAGAAAATGTAATAGTGTGTATGGGGTCTAAATGGGTGCTGTAGTGACCAACGGCTGGAACTGTTTGAAGTCAAAACAAAAAAATGTCACCAGCACACCAAGGATCTCCAGAATGGATCCAAAGTTTTTTTAATCAGCGATCAGATCGTTACAGAAGATAACAACATTTTAAAGATGTGATCACTGATTGAAAAAAAACTTTTGACCCATTCTGGATATCCTTGGTGTGCTGGTGACGTTTTTTGTTTTGAATATGTGGTCTGCCCCTAATATTTATATCCTCTCCGAGCATGCACCAGTGGAATAAACCTCCTACTGGATTGGCTGAGGAAAATATAAATATTCATAACTTAGTTTTGTTTGTGAAATATCATACGATGACCAAGAGAAACCAGTGACATCTACTGGTGACAGTGAGAAATTGAAAGCCGATTTAAACTTAGGGAAAAAACAGGTGAAAAACTATACGATCAGTCTAGGCCAGTGGCGTCCCCAGCTTTCATATTTAGGGGGGGCACATGGGGGGACCGGGACAAAAATAGGGGGACAATATAAAATGCAAATATATATATATATATATATATATATATATATATATATATATATATATATATAAATATATATATATATATATATATATATATATATATATATAAAATATATATAGATAGATAGATATATCTATCTATCCTGGGGCCCTTTACCCCTTTACTACGATCCCACAACGGCCCTTTCACATGTTCTGCAGTGAGCTCCCTTCCTACTGTATTGGGCCCCCCCCCCAGGGTGACAGAGAACAAGAGATATATGTCACCAGCATACCAAGAAAATATAAGGGTCCAAAGCAGTGGGAGAACTATCAGGGTTGCAAAGGTTGTCTTGCCTCCGGGCCCTGGTGTTCTGCCACTGTGGGGTTCCCCAGCCTCCTCTTGCTGTCCTGCCCCTGCCCTCAGTCTGTTTTTTCAGTAACTGAGAGTCCTGGTGGAGTCCTTCTTGCAACTCGCTCTTCTCCCTGCCAATGAGGATGCAGGGGAAGGAGCAGATCGGGCGGCCGTGGTTGTGTGAGCGCTCGCATTATGCAGTGTCAGTGAGCAGAGGGAGGGGGGAGGAATCACCCACTGGGGACCTTCTCCCTCTCAATAGAGACTGTGTTACCCCAGCGGTGGCCCGAGTAAGATGCGGCACATCCGATATGAATACAAACAAAAAGAAATTGCATTTTTGTAAAAAAAAAAAAAAAAAATTAAAAAAATAAATATTTTTTTTTTTGGGGGGCACATGGTGGGGCCCAGCATAATGTTGGGGGGGTCAGGGCCCCCTCTGGCCCCCCCTAGGGTCGCCATTGGTCTAGGCTAACTACAGCCCAGCCAAAGATAAATTGACATAGTAGCCCCCTGCTTAGGACAAGGGGAGTACAGGTTGAATTTCAACACTGCTGCAAGAATTTATTTATTTTTCTGTCTGTCTGACTTATCTATAGTACTCGTATCTATGTGTTTGTCTCTATACTGTATGAGTTCATTTCACATAATTGCAACAATTGCCTATTGTGCATGACTGGTGCAGATATCCCAACTCCGCAGGAAATTGTTCCTGGAAATGATTTTAAACATTGGCAGCTAAACTGCCATTTTTTGTAGAGGGTTCCATGAATAGCAACACGGTTTTCTTTTTTTAATTGATTATTATTATGAATTGGGTGAGGTGCTTTTTGTAACCCAGCAGAGAGAGAGAGAGAGAAAAAAAAAAAATCCGTCTGTGTTTTCATTCGCTTACTGCGTAACATTAACCGTTTCATCAATCACTCTGTCCGGCTGTGCGTGCCGTTTTCTAAAACATAATTGGGTGGGTAATGATGGGCGATTCTGAGCGCAATTTGCTGACGCCGTGGTAGATATTCTTGCCTGCAGACCATCTTTAAACTCTGATGGATTTCATGCTAGCGTTGATGAGTGATGATGATGATATTGATTGTCAACACAAATTTTGCAGAACGTCTAATTAGCGTCCCCCCCCTCCTCTTCTTGTGCATTAATCTCATATAATTGTTACATAACGGCTGCCCGGGATCTGGTCGCTGATTTGAGCCCCCTCCACTAGTAATGGAATAGAGAACACACTAACTTTTTTGTTGCTTAGCAACAGGGTAGGCTTTATTAACCCCTTTAGGCTTATCTCATTAATTCGAACAAAGAGCTACCATGAGGTGCTAAATGCCATAACCCATAGCAACCATAACAGAGCTGCAGGACAATGCCTACTGCACCCTGAATTTAACCTCTTCTGGACTGCCCCATGCAGATATACTGCGGCAGAGCGGACCTCCTGCGCAAAATCACGTACCTGTAGGTGATTTTGTGCCGTGGGTCTGGGGCGTGTGCGCCGCCAACGACCCGCTCCCACTGTGATTGGACACAGCGGGAGCCAATCAGCTGGTCCGGCTGACCCGATGTTCGTGGGCACCCCGCGATCATTCTCAGGGGAGGCAGAACGGTGTTCTGCCTATGTAATCAAGGCAGATCCTTGTTCTGTGAGAGGGAAAGATGGATATCTTGTGTTTCTGCTAAACAGGAACATGGATCTCTGTCTTTCCCCAGTCAAAGCACATCCCCCACACAGTAAGTTAGAAAGCACACCCAGGGAACACATTTAAAGTGATTGTAAAGCCGCGTACACACAGGCAGACTTTTCGACCGGAATGGTCCGACGGACCGAGTCCGGCGGACAATCTGATCGCGTGTGGGCTTCATCTTACCTTCAGCGGACTTTTCCAGATGAAAATCTGATGGACTTCAGATTTGGAACAGGCTTCAAATCTTTACGTCGTAACTCTGCCGGACCCAGAAATCCGCTCGTCTGTATGCTAGTCCAACGGACAAAAACCGACGCTAGGGCAGCTATTGGCTACTGGCTATGAACTTACCTATTTTAGTCTGGTGTACGTCATCACGTACAAATCCGTCAGACTTTGGTGTGATTGTTTGTAGGCAAGTCTGTTCGTTAAAAAGTCAGTCGGAAGTCCGTCAAAAGTCCGTTGAAAATCCGTCAGAAAGGCAGTCGGACCAGTCCGGTCGAAAAGTCCGACCGTGTGTACGCTGCATAAGGGTTTTTTTAAAAAAAAATAACAAATATATCATACTTACCTCCACTGTGCAGCTCGTTTTGCACAGAGTGGCCCCGAACCTCGTCTTCTGGGGTCCCCCGGCAGCTCCTCCCCGCTTTAGATAACCCCCTAGGAGAAGCGCTCTCCCGAGGGGGTTACCTTGCGGGCGTGCTCCCGAGTCCAGCATTGAGCATCCATAGCCGCCGAATGTATGACTCGGCCCCGGCGCCCACATCATTGGATTTGATTGACAGCAGCACGAGCCAATGGCTGCGCTGCTATCAATCTATCCAATCAAGAGCCGAGAACCCCAGGCAGAGAGACAGCGCGTCCCCGCTGGGTCAAGTTTCAGGGCTCAGGTAATTAAAACGGGGGGGGGGGGGGGGCGGTCACTGCCAGGTGTTTTTTCACCTTAATGCATAGGATGCATTAAGGTGAAAAAACATGAAGGTTTACAACCCCTTTAACCCTTTAATCGCCCCTCACTGATCACTGATCACTTTATTGGTGTCATTAGTCCCCAAAAAGTGACACTGAGTGTCAGATGTATCCACCGCAATGTCGTAGTCTGGCTAAAAAACGCTGATTGCCGCCATTACTAGTAAAAAAAATAAATAAATAAAAATTCCATAAATATATCCCATAATTTGTAGACATTATACCAATCAATATACGCTTATTGGGATTTTTTTTTACCAAAAACATGTAGCAGAATACATATTGGCCTAAATCGATTAATACATTTTATTTTATTTTTTTTATTTATTGGATATGTTTTAGAGCATAAAGTAAAAAAATATTTGTTTTTTTTTTCAGAGCTGTCGTTTTTTTTTTTGTTTATAGCACAAAAAATAAAAACCACAGAGGTGATCAAATACCACCAAAAGAAAGCTCTATTTGTGGGGAAAAAAGGACATCAATTTTAATTGCGTACAGCGTCGCACGACCGCGCAATTGTCAGTTAAAATAACGCAGCACCGTATTGCAAACAAATCGCCTTGTCATGAAAGGGGGTAAACCTTCCAGGGCTGAAGTGGTTAATGTGGATCACATGGATTTCAGGTACTTATGTTCGATGCAAGCTTGTTGTCGGAAGTTCCGACCGCGTGTAATTCCAGTTGGAATTTCCGACAACAGATATTTGAGAGCTGGATCTCAAATTTTCCGCCAACAAAATCCGTTGTCATAAATTCCGATCATGTGCACACAATTCCGACGCACCAAATTCCACGCATGCTCGGAATCAAGCAGAAGAGCCGCACTGGCTAACTTAATTTTTCTCGGCTTGTCGTATGTGTTGTACGTCACCGCGTTCTTGACGTTCGGAATTTCCGACAACATTTGTGTGACTGTGTGTATGCAAGACAAGTTTCAGCCAACATCCGTCGGAAATAAATCCACGGTTTGGTTGTCGGAAATTCCGATCGTGTGTACGCGGCATTAGTGTTGGGCTGGAGATTACAGCCAGGTCCCCGATCCTACATTTCTCCACTGCTGTTAAAGTGTTTGTAAACCTCAGACATGAAAAAAGCACACAGTATCTCACAAAAGTGAGTACACCCCTCACATTTTTGTAAATATTTTTTGATATCTTTTCATGTGACAACACTGAAGAAATTACACTTTGCTACGTAAAGTAGTGAGTGTACAGCTTGTATAACAGTGTAAGTTTGCTGTCCCCTCAAAATAATGCCCCGTACACACAGTTGGATTTTCCGAAGGAAAATGTGTGATAGGACCTTGTTGTCAGAAATTCTGACCGTGTGTAGGCTCCATCACACATTTTCCATCGGAATTTCCGACACACAAAGTTTGAGAGCAGGATATAAAATTTTCCGACAACAAAATCCGTTGTCGGAAATTCCGATTGTGTGTACACAAATCCGACGCACAAAGTGCCACGCATGCTCAGAATAATTTAAGAGACGAAAGCTATTGGCTACTGCCCCGTTTATAGTCCCGACGTACGTGTTTTACGTCACCGCATTCAGAATGATCGGATTTTCCGACAACTTTGTGTGACCGTGTGTATGCAAGACAAGTTTAAGCCAACATCCGTCGGAAAAAATCCATGGATTTTGTTGTCGGAATGTCCGATCAATGTCCGACCGTGTGTACAGGGCATAACTCAACACACAGCCATTAATGTCTAAACCGCTGGCAACAAAAGTGAGTACACCCCTAAGTGAAAATGTCCAAATTGGGCCCAAAGTGTCAATATTTTGTGTGGCCACCATTATTTTCCAGCACTGCCTTAACCCTCTTGGGCATGGAGTTCACCAGAGCTTCACAGGTTACCACTGGAGTCCTCTTCCACTCCTCCATGATGACATCACAGAGCTGGTGGATGTTAGAGACCTTGCGCTCCTCCACCTTCCGTTTGAGGATGTCCCACAGATGATCAATAGGGTTTAGGTCTGGAGACATGCTTGGCCAGTCCATCATCTTTACCTTCAGCTTCTTTAGCAAGGCAGTGGTTATCTTGGAGGTGTGTTTGGGGTCGTTATGTTGGAATACTGCCCTGCGGCCCAGTCTCCGAAGGGAGGGGATCATGCTCTGCTTCAGTATGTCACAGTACATGTTGGCATTCATGGTTCCCTCAATGAACTGTAGCTCCCCAGTTCCGGCAGCACTCATGCAGCCCCAGACCATGACACTCCCACCACCATGCTTGACTGTAGGGAAGACACACTTGTCTTTGTACTCCTCACCTGGTTGCCGCAACACGCGCTTGGCAACATCTGAACCAAATACGTTTATCTTGATTTCATCAGACCACAGGACATGGTTCCAGTAATCCATGTCCTTAGTCTGCTTCTCTTCAGCAAACTGTTTGCGGGCTTTCTTGTGCATCATCTATAGAAGAGGCTTCATTTTGGTACAACAGCCATACAGACCAATTTGATGCAGTGTGCGGCGTATGGTCTGAGCACTGACAGGCTGACCCCCCACCCCTTCAACCTCTGCAGCAATGCTGGCAGCACTCATACGTCTATTTCCCAAAGACAACGTCTGGATATGACGCTGAGCACGTGCACGCAACCTCTTTGGTCGAACATGGCAAGGCCTATTCTGAGTGGAACCTGTCCTGTTAAACCACTGTATAGTCTTGGCCACCGTGCTGCAGCTCAGTTTCAGGGTCTTAGCAATCTTCTTATAGCCTAGGCCATCTTTATGTAGAGCAACACCCCTTTCCCGCACGTTTGGCAGCCCATTGAAATGAATTGAAATTTAAGTGACATTTTGTGCTTACACACAGCAGCCAGGTATCTGTTATTTAGATGCGGTAACAGTACCACCGGTGAACTGGTGAAATTATGTTCAACTCATAGCTCTTCCCTACTGCTGGCTAGTGGTGAGGCTCCCAACTCTTCCACACCCCAGGATAAGCATTTCTTTATCCATATATATATATCAGTGTTTGTCTCGTTTGTTCACTAACCCCTTTCTGTACACAAATTGCTTGAATTACAGAAGAGAGAGCTTACTGTAGCTTTCATAGACAGAAGGATGGGCTTTGTATGTTTGCATAGCATTTATTTCATTTGGCTCCTGTCGATATTGACCCTAGTATGTGTATGTATGAATGTGAGTTAGTGACCTTAGATTGTAAGCTTCTTGAGAGCAGGGAGTAATGTGAGTGTACAATACATATATATATATATACAGTGGGGAGAACAAGTATTTGATACACTGCCGATTTTGCAGGTTTTCCTACTTACAAAGCATGTAGAGGTCTGTAATTTATATCATAGGTACTCTTCAACTGTGAGAGACGGAATCTAAAACAAAAATCCAGAAAATCACACTGTATGGTTTTTAAATAATTAGTTTGCATTTTATTGCATGACAAAAGCATTCGGTCACCTACCAACCAGTAAGAATCTCGGCTCTCACAGACCTGTTATTTTTTCTTTAAGAAGCCCTCCTGTTCTCCACTCATTACCTGTATTAACTGCACCTGTTTGAACTCGTTACCTGTATAAAAGACACCTGTCCACACACTCAATCAAACAGACTCCAACCTCTCCACAATGGCCAAGACCAGAGAGCTGTGTAAGGACATCAGGGATAAAATTGTAGACCTGCACAAGGCTGGGATGGGCTACAGGACAATAGGCAAGCAGCTTGGTGAGAAGGCAACAACTGTTGGCGCAATTATTAGAAAATGGAAGAAGTTCAAGATGACGGTCAATCTCCCTCGGTCTGGGGCTCCATGCAAGATCTCACCTCGTGGGGCATCAATGATCATGAGGAAGGTTAGGGATCAGCCCAGAACTACACGGCAGGACCTGGTCAATGACTTGAAGAGAGCTGGGACCGCAGTCTCAAAGAAAACTATTAGTAACACACTACGCCGCCATGGATTACAATCCTGCAACGCACGCAAGGTCCCCCTGCTCAAGCCAGCGCATGTCCAGGCCCGTCTGAAGTTTGCCAATGACCATCTGGATGATCCAGAGGAGGAATGGGAGAAGGTCATGTGGTCTGATTAGACAAAAATAGAGCTTTTTGGTCTAAACTCCACTCAACGTGTTTGGAGGAAGAAGGATGAGTACAACCTCAAGAACACCATCCCAACCATGAAACATGGAGGTGGAAACATCATTCTTTGGGACTGCTTTTCTGCAAAGGGGACAGGAGGACTGCACCGTGTTGAGGGGAGGCTGGATGGGGCCATGTATTGTGAGATCTTGGCCATCAACCTCCTTCCCTCAGTAAGAACATTGAAGATGGGTCGTGGCTGAGTCTTCCAGCATGACAACGACCCGAAACACACAGCCAGGGCAACTAAGGAGTGGCTCCGTAGGAAGCATCTCAAGGTCCTGGAGTGGCCTAGCTAGACTCCAGACCTGAACCCAACAGAAAATCTTTGGAGGGAGCTAAAAGTCCGTTCTGCCCAGCGACAGCCCCGAAACCTGAAGGATCTGGAGAAGGTCTGTATGAAGGAGTGGGCCAAAATCCCTGCTGCAGTGTGTGCACACCTGGTCAGGAACTACAGGAAATGTACAATCTCTGTAATTGCAAACAAAGGTTTCTGTACCAAATATTAAGTTCTGCTTTTCTGATGTATCAAATACTTATGTCATGCAATAAAATGCAAATAAATTACTTAAAAATCATACAATGTCATTTTCTGTATTTTTGTTTTAGATTCTGTCTCTCACAGTTGAAGAGTACCTATGATAAAAATTACGGACCTCTACATGCTTTGTAAGTAGGAAAACCTGCAAAATCGGCAGTGTATCAAATACTTGTTCTCCCCACTGTATATATACCGTATTTATCGGTGTATTACACGCACAGGCGTATAACACGCACATTCATTTTAAGAGGGGAGTTTCAGGAAAAAAACTTAAATTTTATATAAGGAATCCCCATCTGCAGCCTAACAAGTGCCATCAATGCAGCCTCATCAGTCCACATCAATGCAGCCTCACCATTGCCATCAATGCAGCAGCCTTGCCATTAATGCAGCAGCCTCACCATTGCCATCAATGCAGCAGCCTCACCATTGCCATCAATGCAGCCTGATCGATGCCCATCTGCAGCCTAGAGGGGACAGGAAGGGGGGTGGGAGGAGCACCGACAGATTACATACAGTGAGAATCTCCTATGATAGACAGAACAGTGGTCCAATGGCGTCCCAGGAGACTTCCTATTACAGAGGCTGCCAAGTAAACAGGAGATTCTCACTGTATTTAATCTGACGGCGCTCGTCCCGACCCCTTCCCTGTCCCCTCCGAGGCAGCTAAAATTTAAGTATTGGCGTATAACGATCACGCACTATTTGCACCCAATTTTCATGGTGAAAAAGTGAGTGTTATATGCCAATAAATACAGTATATATATATGTATATAGCACTGCGTAAATTGACAGTGCTATATAAACACCTGTAATAATAAAATTTTATGTAGATCGGTGCGACAGGCTGTCACAGTGATGACCAGGGATCGGCAAGGTACACGGACTCTGGTGTCTGTGAGTGGTCCTTGCAGGGTCCGTGTCCGCCACTGACTTCTTTTGTATTTGAAGAGTCAGAGTCTGCCAGACTCTCCCTCACCCGATGTGATGGCTGGCTGTGCTCCCTCCTCTGTAGTGTAGATCCGGCCGGTGCCGCCGACTGATATCTGTTGGAGGGAGTGTCAGTGCAGCAGCCGCCCGCAGTGTAAAATGCAGAGGGTGGTGCTTTTTAAATGCTGAGGACGGTGCTTTTTAAATGCTGAGGACGGTGCTTTTTAAATGCTGAGGACGGCGCTTTTCAAATGCTGAGAACGGCGCTTTTTTCAGGCAGCACGGGGGAACAGTCGAGGAAACAAGGTCAAGTTGCGGGAGCTTGAATGGAATCTGTTCTGTGTATGACTCCAGCATAAGTAACATGTTGGCTAAATATATTATATATTCTTTGCAGGGGGGAACTCCTGGAGTGTGAAACCTGGGGAATATACAGGTGAAAAGGTAAGAGTAAGAAGACTAAAGAGGGATCTATGGGGGACCCTGGCCTGTTCTAAAGGGTGATCTATGGGGACCCTGCTCTAAAAGGGGATCTATGGGGACCCAGCTCTAAAGAGGGATCTATGGGGACCCTGCTCTAAAGGGGCTTCTATGGAGACCCTGCTCTAAAGGGGATCTATGGGGACCCTGCTCTAAAGAGGGATCTATGGGGACCCTGCTCTAAAGGGGGATCTATGGAGACCCTGCTCTAAAGGGGATCTATGGGGACCCTGCTCTAAAGGGGAATCTATGGGGACCCTGCTCTAAAGGGGAATCTATGGGGACCCTGGCCTGCTCTAAAGTGGGTACTTGTAGAACTAGGCCAGAGCATAGACAGTGTTTTTTGATGGTTTTAATTTGAAATGTACCTTGGTGTCCTTCACTAAGGTCTGTATTTTGGAAAATGTCCGCCACAGCCTTGGTCCGTGCCTATCCCTGGTGATGACATACCTCGGGAAGCACTTTAAATGGATCCCAAGATGGTTCCCAAGATTAGCCCATGACCTGAATTGTCTACTAGTGACCGCGGTAATCACATGGTTCAGGTGCATTCTCAGAGCGTGTTAGCGATGTAATGGAATTACACCCATGTGCAGAGAGGTTCACTATGTGACTGTCTGTACACAAGGGGCAGTATGGAGAGTGATGAATTTTGGTTATGTTTGCTGTTATGTTTCGTGCCGATAATGGCTCCATGACCAGCTTTTGACTAAAGCCGTGTACACACGAGCGGAATGTCCGACAGAAAAAATCCGACGGAAGCTTTTCATCGTCTATTCCGATCGTGTGTGTGCCTCATCGGACTCTTTTTTAGAAAATTCTGACGGACCTAGAAATAGAACATGTTCTAAATATTTCCGACAAAACCAATTCCTATCGGGAAAACCGATCGTCTGTATGCTGTTCCGATGGACCAAAAACGACGTATGCTCTGAAGCAAGAACGAGACGGAAGCTATTGGCTACTGGCTATTGAACTTCCTTTTTCTAGTCCCGTCGTACGTGTTGTATGTCACCGCGTTCTGGACGGTCAGACTTTGGTCAGAGTTTGGGTTGACCGTGTGTAGGCAAGACGGCTTGAATGGAATTCCGTCGGAGAAACCTTCGGAGTTTATTCTGATGGCAAAACCGGTCGTGTGTACGCGGCATTAGAGAAAATTGACTGCTTAGATTAAGTGTGTGTGCACGTGCAGTCCTCAAGAATGGCAATATAATGATGTACTTTATGACGGGTAATGAAAGCCAGTCAGACCGGCGGCCCATACATATCCTCACCGCTGCTTGAATCGTTCTGACAAGTGATGGGCTGACATCATATTACATGTATTGGACACAGAGAGCAATAGTTCTGTCTAAAAGGAGTCTACATATCCGTCCCCCCCCCCATATTACACAATTATTGTATGGATTATACAAAATGCCTCGATCATTACCATGACCATATATACAGTGGTGGACAAATAATAGAGACACATAAAAATGTATTAAAGTGAATGTAAACCTTAAAGTGGTTGTAAACCTCTGAAAAGAAAATTAAGCAAAGCATATCCCTCTATAGTGTGTACTAGCGGTACTCCAAAGTACCCAGTGTGGTTCCTACCTCCTCTCTCTTCCCTCCACTATCTGCATGGCCAGTGGGAGTAGAAAATGGCCTTTGTATCCGTGGGAATAAACAGTGTCTCAGGCTTGGTGGTCAGTGGGCGTAAAAAAAAAAAATAAGAACTGTGGTCAGTAGAAGCAGGAATAGTGCCCCATCATTGCTGACAGTGGATAGAATAGTGTCCCATCATTAATATAAGTGTAAGGAATAGTGATCCTTGGTGTCAGTGGGAGGAATAGTGCCCCATTACTGGTGTCAGTGGAAGGAATAGTGCCCCATCATTGCTGACAGTGGATAGAATAGTGTCCCATCATTAATATTAGTGTAAGGAATAGTGATCGTTGGTGTCAGTGGGAGGAATAGTGGCCCATTACTGGTGTCAGTGGAAGGAATAAGGCCCCATCATTAGTATTAGTGTGAGGAACAGTGCCCCATAATTGGAATAGTGAGAGGAATAGTGCCCCATCCTTTGTATTAGTGGGAGGAATAGTGCCCCATCATTGGTATTAGTGAAAGGAACAGTGCCCCAACTTTGGTATCAGAAGCATGGATATGTAGTGCCCCATCAGTGGGAGGAATAGTGCCCTATTGTTGGTGCCAGTGGGAGAAATAGAGCCCTATCATTCATATCAGTGGGAGGAACAGTGTCCTATTTTGGGTGTCAGTGGTAGAAATAGTGCCCCTTTGTCAGTGCCATTGGGAGGAATAGTACCCTGTTGTTTGTATCAGTGGAAGGAATAGTCCCCCATCATTGGTATTAGTGGGAGGAATAGTGCCCCATTACTGGTGTCAGTGGAAGGAATACTGCTCCATCATTAGTATTAGCGTGAGGAATAGTGCCCCTTTATTGGTATTAGAGGGAGGAATAGTACCCCATGGTTTGTATTAGCGGGAGAAATAGTGCTGCATCATTGGTAACAGTGGGAGGAATAGTGCCCCATTATTGGTATTAGTAAAAGGGACAGTGCCCCATCTTTGGTATCAGAAGCATGGATATGTTGTGCCCCATCTTTGTCATCAGTGGGAGGAATAGTGAGCTATTGTTGGTGCCAGTGGGAGAAATAGAGCCCTATCATTCGTATCAGTGGGAGGAACAGTGTCCTATTTTGAGTGTCAGTGGTAGTAATAGTGCCCCATTGTTGGTGCCATTGGGAGGAATAGTACCCTGTTGTTTGTATCAGTGGGAGGAATAGTGCCCCATGATTGATATTGTGGGAAGAATAGTGCCCTATCATTGGTATTAGTGGGAAGAATAGTGCCCCATCGTTGGTATCAGTGGCAGGAATAGTGCCCTATCCCCATAATTGCTGACAGTGGATAGAATAGTGTCCCATCATTAATATTAGTGTAAGGAATAGTGATCGTTGGTGTCAGTGGGAGGAATAGTGGCCCATTACTGTGTTAGTGGAAGGAATAATGCCCCATCGTTTGTATTAGTGTGAGGAATAGTGCCCCATAATTGGAATAGTGAAAGGAACAGTGCCCCATCTTTGGTATCAGAAGCATAGATATGTAGTGCCCCATTAGTGGGAGGAATAGTGCCCTATTGTTAGTGCCAGTGGGAGAAATAGAGCCCTATCATTCGTATCAGTGGGAGGAACAGTGTCCTATTTTGGGTGTCAGTGGTAGAAATAGTGCCCCATTGTTGGTGCCATTGGGAGGAATAGTACCCTGTTGTTTGTATCAGTGGGAGGAATAGTGTCCCATGATTGATATTAGTGGGAAGAATAGTGCCCTATCATTGGTATCAGTGGAAGGAATGGTACCCCATCAATGGTAATAGTGGGAGGAATAGTGCCCCATCATTGGTATTAGTGGGAAGAATAGTGCCCCATCGTTGGTATCAGTGGAAGGAATAGTGCCTTATCGGTATCAGTGGAAGGAATGGTGCCCCATTATTGGTATCCATGGAAGGAATGGTGCCCCATCATTGGTATCAGTGGAAGGAATAGTGCTCCATCGTTAGTATCAGTGGAAGGAATGGTGCCCCATCATTGGTATCCATGGAAGGAATGGTGCCCCATCATTGGTACTAGTGGGAAGAATAGTGCCCCATTATTGGTATCAGTGGAAGGAATAGTGCCCTATCGTTGGTATCAGTGGAAGGAATGGTGCCCCATCATTGGTATCCATGGAAGGAATGGTGCCCCATCATTGATTTCATTGGAAGGAATAGTGTCCCATCATTGGTATCAGTGGAAGGAATGGTGCCCCATCATTGGTATCCATGGAAGGAATAGTGCCCCATCATTGGTATTAGTGGGAAGAATAGTGCTGGATCATTGGTATCAATGGGAGGAAATAATGCTCTATTGTGGGTGTCAGTGGGAAAAATAGTGGCCAGGGTTGATGTCAGTGGGAGATATATTGTTCCCTCATTTAGATCAGTGGAATGAATAGTGCCCCACTGTTAGTATCAGGGGAACGAATGGTGCCTTATTGTTGCTGTCAGTGGGAGGAATAGTGCCCCAAGCGCTGAATAAAGGTAAGCAGAGGGCCACTGTTTGGTGACTACAGGCGTTCCCCAAGTTACAAACCACTCCTACTTACATACTGAAGGAGACAACAGGAAGTGAGAAGAAATCTCCCCTAGGAAGGAAAATTCTCTCCTATAAGAGTTATTATGGGAAAAAGGTGTCTCCACTGAAGCTTTATCACCATTCCTTGTTTCCACAACAACCCAAATTTTCAAAATCCAATAGTCACAGGGACAGAAAGTGACATGAACTCTTCTGAACAGGGGCACAGACAGCAAAAACAAACCTTACAGGGGTGATAACCCTTCCCTGTGCTATCCAAAAAAAAGGAAAAATGTTTATTTTTTTGGCTGGAGTACAAAAATATACCTGTTCCAACTTACATACAAATGCAACTTAAGAGCAAACCTACAGATCCGATGTTGTTTGTAACTCGGGGACCCCCTGTACTGGTCTAGAGTAATGATTTGCTGCTGATGCTGGAGTGAGTGCATGTAGACAGGAGATGGGTGAAAAGGGCTGGAGGAGATGAGCAGCACCAAAGTGCAACAAAAGATTAAAAATGGAAAAACAGTATTTTATGCAAGAAATCTACCTCAAGCATCTTGCCTCGAGTTCAATTTTAGAAATGTGCGAAAAAGCCTCTAAATAAGAAAAGCTCATTCATTTTATTTGGTAGTGGGGTGTACTTCCACAGCTCTGTCCTCTGTGCTTTTATGTGGATGAATTACTTCTTATATGTTTAGGTGAGTGATGAGTGCAGGAACGTTCCAGCAAGGTGGGGGGGGTGCCGAAAAACAGAAGACAGAACCCATATTTGCTTAGGGTAGATTATCTTTTGTAATTGTATAACAACTTTGCATAATTATTGTACATCTTTTACTGAGTCTCAGGAATTACAGTAAGTCTTGAGAAAAAAACAAATATAAGAACAATTATATGACTGAATAAAATTAGTCTTCTCCAGCTTTCATGGAACTACAAGTCCCAGCACACCCCGCTAGCCTATTGTCATGATAAAACGCGTTACAGTAAAAAGCAACTTTTTGTGTTTTTAGATTTTTTATTTTTTTTTTAGTCGAAGGATATTTGTGGAAAGACTTAAAGGGCTTCTTCTGTTATGATATTCTTGATTCAGCTTTGTTGTTGCTTGAAATGGGTGCAAGTTGTCACTGAAAACTGTGTGTGTTTCATAGCGGCCACACCATATTGATATGCTCAATCAAATTCATCGTTCATTGCAACTAAAATGATCAAACTGAATACAAATCTCAGACAAAATCATTTTTTTTTATTCTGGTGAGCGCTTGATCAGTTTCGACTCTGCCAAATCAGTTGTCAGTGGCAGAACTTTATTGATTGTTTTTAATTGATAGAACCCATATTTGTGCATGTACTTTATTGATTCTTTTTAATTGATAGAACCCATATTTGTGCATGTGTTGATGGTAATAAAGGTTCATAAACATTTGTTTTTTTTATGGATCATTTAGGTTTATTTTCCGTTTTGATACTTTCAGTTGATGGCAAAATGCAGAACAGTACCATTTTTATAGCTGTTCATCTATCCAAACTGTATGTAAATTTGTTCTGTGCAAAATCAAATGTTCTTAGACTATATTCTCTGCAGTTCGGATGTGTGAATGTGGAAAATACTGCATTATGACCACTAGATGGCATTGACTATCATAGAAAATAAGTTTGCTCCTCTGTGCCATCTAGTGGCCCTAATGCTGTATTTTTTTGCATTCACACATTCAAATTGCACAGAATATAGCCCGAGAACATTTGATTTTGCCCCATAGCAGAGAATGAATGAACAGGCAGTTTCACAGGGTGCACAGCTCTGCAGTATTTTTTTAACAAATACTATAAAGACACCTCTTTGTGAATGTTGCATTATCTGATTTGATTTAACTGTTAAAAGAACATTTTTATTTTGCGATCACTCATACCCAAATGATCACAAATGGATATGGCCCAATCACTCTCAGCTGCTGACTCCCTCGCCAGTCAGTGGAACCACACAGTCATAAATAGGAATGATGAGGGGGGAGTTCTTTCGAATGGAGCAAGGACACTAATATTAAGAGATAACATCCACCTGCTTCAGGAAACAACATGACTGAATATTAATCTTTAGCGGATTCAAGAAACCCTTTACATCATTAGTCATCAACCCTGTCCTCAGGGCCCACTAACAGGCCAGGTTTTATGTATTACCTTGGGGAGATGCAGACTAGAATACTGCAATCACTGAACAGCAAATGATATCACCTGTGATGTATTTCAGTTATCTTGCAAACCTGGCCTGTTAGTGGGCCCTGAGGACAGGGTTGATGACCACTGCTTTAAATTACAATAAATACAAAGGAAAAAGCCCCAGAATAAAACCAACATCGCCATAAAAATCCATATTTTTTTAATCCAGTGCATTAAAATTCCATAATATGCTTTATTATATATTACAATATAAAAAAAATCTTAAATATACTGTATTTAATTGAAGGAACACATTATCTCAATTTTAAATGGAGACAGACATTTTATCAATATATAGTCATCCTTTTTCTCACACCTTATATATATATATATTTAAAAACTGAGACATGCTGTATTTTAAGTTTCTCCTACAACCATCCCCTGATTTGCCCAGCCAGGCCTATATTTAAGAAGCTCCTTGTGTCGGAGAATCAGCGATATCCTTCTAAAATTTGGACGGCGGCCTCCACTAAAGGTAGAGAAGAGGTGCACTTTAACAAAGAGTCCGCCTCTACCCGAAATTGGACTGAACACACCCATTGCTCCTTACATCTCAGTTATGGAACAATTCATAAACCTGGATTTGGACAAGGAACAGAATAAATTGTGAACTTTATTGGTACCCCATGCACACAGTATAACAAAGAAATAAAATGCCAACATTTTTTTTTTTTTTTACAAAATTGGTTTAAAAACACACATATAGGCAGAACATAAAAAAAAAAAAAAACAAGACCATCAATGTGCCCCTTCCTCTGTTGTACAATATCTCTGGAACCTTAAATATTGCACAAAGGGTTTACTCTAAATGCCCCTTTCCCTCGGTTGCCTCTTGAAGAAGCGGTTTAGGACCGTAAAACATGTAGAGGACTGAATTCTACTTAAAGCGGAAGTAAACCCATCCATAAAACAGCTACCTTTCCGGCACGTGCCGGAAATGTAACACTCCCATTGGTTGGGCTCTCAACCAAACTGTCAAACCATCCAATGGCCGGTGTCATAACTGATCACATGTGCAGCATCATAGCAGTTCTAGACTAAACAGAGGCCAAGATGGCGGCTTCCTTGGCTGAAAACGATAGGAGGGTTTACTTCCACTTTAAAGATGATGCTTCCCGATACACCTTGATATTGATACCCGTGACTCAGGAATATTCCAGCATAGTGTATTCCATATATTCTGGGAAACTGCCTTCTAGGTTATAATAGGGCACTATTATCTTGTTTTTTAATGATTAATAATTGATGTTCTGTCTTAATGTGTGTTTTAAACCAATTTTGTGATAAAATTGTTGGAGATTTATCTTTTGCTGTACCATGTGCATGGGGTGCTGATCAAGTCCACAATTTCTTCCTTTCCTTGTCCAAATCTGTGTAGATAGGATGTGATGCCAATTGTTTAACATTCTGCTAATGAACCCTTTCCTGTATTTTCTAATTCATAAACCTGAACTCCAATGTCTACCCATGTGCTGCACCCTCCATGATGGCTTTCTCACCCTACTGCTCAACTTTACCTTTATTCAGGGAGAGATGCTTGGCTAAAGGCAGGGTGAGGAACTTGGGCCCCTCCAAGGGAGATCTTGCTGGCAGATGTGAGAGGACAATGGGCAATTCAGTCCACCAGTGCCAACCTCACATTAAAATCATTTTGGGTTGATTTTTCCCTTTTTTTTCAACAGCTAGCTTCGAACTACAAGCTCTTGCCTCCAAGTTTTGGATTATTACTGGAGCTACGGAGTTGCAGTCCATGTCTGCCTTAAAGGGGATTTCCAAGAAAAAAAACCATCTCTTGTGTGTGCCCTTTTGTGTAGTATAAAGGTGTACCACCCTTCTTAGCCCATTGTTAATAATAGTATCAGAATGCTGGTTGGACGGAAAGGCTGACCAGGGAAATTTGGTGTGGCCCATCCATAGTTTGTTAGGCAACCTACTTTTAGTAGATTTGTCGATGAGGCTAAAACATGCACAACCGGCTTAAAGCTGGACTCCAGGCAGATATAAAAACATAATTTATTACCATAACGTATGAATTAAATATCACTCAATGTATTTTTTTAACAAATAGCTTAAAGTAGAACTATAGGCAACACTTTTATTTTTATTTTGGATAGAGTATGGGAGGGTTATAACCTCTGACAGGATTTTTCTTTGCCATCTATGTCCCATTGTGGAGATTTCCCTTCACTTCCTATCCCATAGCTTAACAGGAAGTGAGAGGAAATCACTGCAAATTAGCGGAATCTCTTGGAGGCCCCCAGGTCACCAGAACCAGTGTCTGCATTGGAAGATTTCCCCTCTATTACTTTTCTGGGGACAACCCAAAATTTGGGATTTTCTTTTATCTTCACTTTCAATGCTAATGGTAAACAGGACAAATAGAGAGGGTGAATCTCAATAATGGGGACACAGACAGCAATAAAAACTGACAGATGTTCTAATCCCTCTCCACTCTGTCTTAAAATAAAATAAAAAGTTTTGCTTTTAGTTCTAATTTAAGTACCCAAATCTCTCATCATTAGACTTCTACAAATCACCAGCAGCACTCAAACCAAGGCGAGGGACAGAAATGTTAGTTCTGCAGTGCAATCTACATTTAAAGGGAAGGAGAAAGCACAGTGATGACCTCATGAGAGTGCTGCTGCACCATCATTATCCAATCACAGGCTAGGGTGTGTCCTGAATCATGCTGTATAGCTTAGCTGCAGTGTGATCTGCAGAGGGGTCCAGGAGCTGGCTGTGCTGTTTAGTACGGGTAGCTAAATTACAAGAAAGGATGAGCGAAACCGACAGTTTTCAACTCACCGAAATGTCATCTGTGGTAAGAATCATTGGAGTCAATAAGGAAGGTGAAATTAAGTTGGCTTTGGTGGGTTTTAAGAGTGCAAAGGGCTTTAAAAGGCTCCTGTGGTTTATGGAAGCTGCTTTAAACTATACTGGACCTGTTCTTTTTGCAAGAATCGGCCCCTAAATAGCCACAATATTTTATGTTTGTTTCATAGAATGAAAAAAACAAACAAAAAAAAAAACAGATAACGAAAAATAAAATAAAACATTATAAATGTCAGACAAATATTGACCAAATACACCAAAAGGAAAAAAAACACAAATACAAAGAATGTTAAATTACCATAAATATACTGCTTCTATATAAAAAAATAATTTTCTTTTGCAGCATATTTCACCTAATCAGTTCGAATAGTGAAGCTGAGAGTTTAAACTTTGTTAAAATGTCACATAGATTATTGTGACACTTATGGCCATCATCCGTATTGTGTGTGTATATATATATATATATATATATATATAAAAAGAGCACAAAGATATCGGTATATACAGGTCGCAGAAGGAGCGTCCACCAGACCACCGGGTTGGGTGAACTGGACACTTACATTATCCACCTTAGACGGGTTGGTGGATGGGACCGGACATACCTCCCTCAGCATAGACACAGATGTTTGTATCAATATAGTAGAATTTGGTGTCATCCCAATGGGACCCATGAGTCCCTTGTTCCCTTGATCTTTTTATCTTAAGTGGATTGTTTCTGACTTTTTACAATATATGGTTGGATCCTACATCGTAACTGGATATTGGGTCTGCATAAGATCTAATATCAAACACTTCTATATATCTTTGGATGAGGACTTGGATGTTTCCATGATTTGGATGTGTGTATGTATATAAATGTCCCAATGACCCCCCCCCCCCCATGGTTGACCCATGGTGATTTGAATTCCCTGTATGCTCCAGCGCCCGCCCAGGGAGATATTTGTGCTAGTGTTACCCTGCACTGAGATGACTGCTGTATGGTTTTCATAGCCCTGATGAAGCAAATCTTTGTGAAACGTGTTGGTACATGAAGACCTAACGTACCAGTATTCCCCTTCCAAGTGTACAAACACAAACAGTGAATCCTATGAGCACAATTGCTTTTAACTTTTCAGAAGCACATATATTTTGTGATGTTTTAATGTTTGCTATTGAATAAATTGTAATATTTTATAGTACTAATTGTCTTGCTCCTTCTGTGGCCTGTAATAGTCCGATATCTTTGTGCTATTTTTTCCATATTCGTTAAAATGTTGCTGATGGTAAAATCAGTAATTTTGCACTAAACTCACTCCGTGTATCTCTCATAACAAGATCAAGTTGAATCACAGATCCTTTGATCAGGAAGGGTTCTTTCAGATGGGCGGCCAAGGAAATCTAAATGTATTTCAATCATATGTTTATAACTGCTTGGAGTTCAGTTTTAAGACTACATTCACAACTCTGTTTTTCAGGTGGTTGCATTGTGGTGTACATTAACATTCATCCCTATGGAAGATGTGCTTTTGTTTGTTTTAATGCACCAACACCAATATGTGATTGCAACCTGGCCTTCTTATTGCTGTGCTGCAAGATCAGGTTTTCTCAGCAGATGGCGCTACCAGTTGGAGTAGTGGGGCGGGGGAAGAGGATGGGGGGGAGCATATTTCACCATTCATGGAAATCCCTTTTAAGTCACCTGACTGGAATTATTGACATGTAGGCTATTTGAAATGAAAGCTGAGCTATCGGACGTGATAACTGTATCTGTAGAAAAATAGACTTCTCTCCACATGTACAAAGTTTGCTGAAAAACCCATAGACCTTGTATGCTTGCAACGAGCAGACACAAACAGGGAAAAGATACAGAGACAATGCTATGAAAATACAATTCATGGAAGGTCATTTCACCTTTCGAAAGTTGCTCAAATATTTAATCAGAATTTTAGCTGAAACAGTAAATGTATAGAAAGTGATTATCAGCAATGAAGATTCTTCTTTGTGGACACCAGTAAATAAATAAAAAGCTATCGTTCAATATCTTTTAAAATAATATCATCTACAACCACATTGGTTGGTGACAATATTCCAGACTTCTTCCTCCAAGAGCAATGATCTTAGTCACTGCGACTTTGATGTCCATGTCCATCCAGCAGCAGTCGGGAGGGCCGGGAATACATCAAAAGTTGGCCACACATGTTGCTAAGTAGAGCAAGGTCCTACCTGAACAATCCACTAAATTTATATGCAATCAGGTAAGCCCTTTTACTATAGTTGTTGGTAGACACAAAGAAGATTTTGCAATCAGCTTAGGGTATAAAGAGTAACGCTATATAAAATCTTCAGTCCCTACAGTTGTGATATGGTTTCCCTGCTGCTCTTCTCACTCTTCTAACATGTGTAGCTACCTACATATATTAAAGTCTAATGTAGATTTTCACATATTTTAAGATTTTTTCTTATTTGTACAACATTTGGCCAAACGTTTGTAGACAGCTGGCCATCACATCTTATTTGAGCTTGTTGGACAACCCATTCCAAAACCATGGGTTGGCCTCCCTTTGCAGCCTCCACTCTTCTGAGAAGACTTTGCACAAGGTGTTGGAGTATGTCTGTGGGAACTTGTGTCATAATCACCCAAAAGGGCATTTGTGAAGTCAGGTAATGCTGTTGGATGAAAAGACATGGCTTACCATCAGCATTCAACCCAAAAGTGTTCAGTAGGGTTGAGGTCAGGTCTGTGCAGGCCACATGAGTTCCTCCACACCAAACTCATCAAACCATGTGTTTATAGAGTTGGCTTTCTGCAGAGAGGCACAGTCATGCTGGAAAATAAAAGAACCTTCACCAGACCATTGCCACAAGGTTGGAAGAGCACAATTGTATTCTGTACCATTGAGAACACCTAAGCTCAGTAATTTGGTGGAATGTTCACATACTTTTGGCCATATAATAGCTTTGATGGTCAGGTGTCCACAAACGTTTGGCCATATAGTGTATATAATTCACTAGAGGGAGCTCTCAGTGGCTAAGTTCAACTATTCCATCTCTCCTTATAACTGGCATCTGATCTCTTTTTTCTATGTTACCCTGAAAAACAATGAAACATCTTTACCTTCCCTCTAAAGTGTAGATAGCAGGGGAACCACAGCTGTAGAGATGCATTGGTTACATATTTTAATGCAACACTGGGGAATTGTTCAGTGCAAATTAAAAAATGAATACCAGCTAGTTCACTTTCATAACATAGATTGAACATCAATGATAGAAACACTCAAAGCAACAAAAGTTCATATATTTTGTATATTGTAGCATAATTAAGAAATGATTAAGAGTATTTGGATTATTTAGATTTGAGCTCACATTTCCTATTGTAATGGAACAATCTCAATAGAACTCTTAGTAATTTGGTCTTTACTTTTCCTTTCCTCCCCTATAAATCAAAACTCCATACTTAACATTTCTGACGTGATGAATTTCAGATCTAAAGGGACTGTCTACCGTCTGGCTGTTCATTATCCTCCCAAGCTTTTCCTGTATTCCTATGCCACCAGGTGAGCCTGCTCTCTGTTTGTGCATTGCTATATATGTCCCATAGTTGGGAAGATAGCTTAGACTTAGGCACCAAAATTATCAGAGGAGCCTTGATGTCACAGCATGGCTTTCACATGTATCTGCAAATGTATGCATCTAAATTCTTTTTAACCTGAGTAGTTGAAACAGATTAGTTTTATTTATTTTTTGTTGCCTAGCCTGAAAGTGGGCTGGGGACCCCCTTTGTACTCTTTGTATATTGCCTTGCCCATGTGAACCTTTCTCTTTTTGCTAGTTTCAAACAGATCAGAGCAGCTGCTTATGTTGCTTTTATGGATTTGGTGCAGATACACGCTAGAAGTCTTCAAATACCTTGTTATGGCGACGCCTGAGCTTCTAATGTGTTGCTGTACCTTTAAGGAGTAAGGGGCTGCCTCCAGAGCCTGCTCTCTATTTGCGCATTGCTATATATGTCCCATAGTTGGGAAACTCAGATAGTTTAGAGTTAGGGACCATGCCCACATAGATGCCAACTGTCCTGGATTTGCCAGGACAGTCCTGCATCTATGTACTCTGTCATCCTGAGATCACACCATCAACCTTATTTGAGTTGCTGAGCATACAAAGTAACACAAAAAAAGGGTATAACTAAGGGGATCATGACTGTGAGTAAAAGGTTCCCACATAATTTTGGTCCAGACCACCCAGAAAGTGGATGTAGCCTGGGTGGGGCTTACAGAAAGTGGGCATGATCTGGGTGGGGCCATCTGGAGGGTAGAAATTATTGTGTGGGCCATGGGTGAAGGTGACAATGTCCTGGGGACTGGGTCAAAAATGTTGGCAAGGTGCCTTGATGTGGCGGTGTGGCTTCCACATTTACTTGCCAATGTATGCCACTCTACCCTCTGTTTGTAACCTAAGATTAGTTAGTTCTAGTTGACTAGCTTAAACACTGGAAAACCCCTTTGTACTGTTTTGTATATTTTCCTGGCCCCGTGTACTTTTTTGCTAGTTTCAAACAGGTCAAAGCGGCAGCCAATTTTGCTTTTTTTTATATGAAAACGTATCCGACTTTCACGTGTACTTGTCTATCGGTTACACTGTCACTCTAGCTAGATGGTAGGGGGAGGAGCATCAAAATGATAGCAAAACTCTTGGCCATAAGGGCCAAAAGGGAAACCTGGTTAAGCAGAAGGTGCGGCATGTCCTCTCAATGTATGCATACAAGACACAGCAGCATTGTGGAAGACTTTCTTTATTACACACGGTGACTCAAAATATAGAAATACCACCACTGTGTCTTTAAAGGTACATTTACAGTGAATATGGTGCATCAGGGATTTTGCCTAAAAAAAAAATCCAGTCCAATTCAGAGCTGAACTAATGTGTAAAAAAACTTCAACAATTATATAGTAGAAGGAGCAAGCGTGTATTTCAGAAGATACCTCTATGAATATTTTAACTTGACAGCACTCAAAGACTGCTCCAGTCAAATTTTAATATTATATATTTAAAGCGCACATCAAAACAAAATACAAAAAAAAGCATATGCAGTACATCGCTGCACTACATGCCCATTATTATCCATGTCCAGAAACCCTTACATTTAGAGTCCTTAGAGCTGCAGCCTCCTGCTTTCTCTGCTCCGCTTTCCCAAACTTCCTGTCAGGGGCCACACACTCATATAGTCCTCATAAATCACATGACCCCCCCCTCCTCAGGACTACATGCCCTATCACCCCTAGCTAGTGAGCATGCATGCCTCCAATCAATCACAACATTTAGAGCTGCTTTAAATTCTCAGGTATGGTGATGCAGGAAGCATGTTGTCCTTTTCCCCGGGAGGGGCCCATCACAGGGTGGCTCCATAGGACCCTGGAAGGCCAAGGAGCCACCCTGGAAAATGGGGCCAGCAATATTGGTGAAACTGCAAGAAAAGCAATAGCATGAAGGATGCATTAAAGAGATTCAGAATATTATAATAATGGTGTAAAGCCTTTATAAACTATTGCTCGTAAATGCCTATCAGAGAATGTATGAGAAAATAGTTTGATGTCCTCTAAGAAGACATTGAAAACCATACAAGCTCTGGAATTGAAAGAACTTCAAGCAAACAGCTGTATACGGTATATATATATATCTATATATATATATATATAGATATATATATATAGATATATATATCTATATCTATATATATATATCTATATATGTATATATATATATATAGATATATATATATATAGATATTATTTTTTTTATATTATATTGCCATTATATATTATTATTCATAATTGTGTTCAGTCTTATAATCAAGTTTTTCTACCAGACAGCACAGCCAGATATTCTGGAGCTTTACTGCTCAGCACAACCTGTTCAAGCACACTCCCAGCCTTCAACAACTCCTCGCCTCCCGATTGGATAATGAAAAAGCAGCAGCACACTCGAGAGTCATCCTGCTGCTCTCGCTGAGTTAAAAGGATGCATATGTGATTTATTACACTAATTCATATGATTTTTACTCCAAGCTGTGAGAGCAGTGTGAGATTAACAAAAGCTTGGCAGTGAAAAGTTTTTTTTTTTAATGGAATACTAAAAACTAGACACAGCTCAACTAAAGAAAGAGAGAGAGCACTGCGCATGCTTGTAGTTTGAACAGCCTGGAATGGCCACTACTAAGCTCAGCTAGAGTGCCCTGCACATGCGTGTATTTTGAATGCCTTGGAGTGGCCACTAGGGGGTGCACAATTGTAAAGTCAAGCCTGTCCTGCAAATGGCAGCAAAGAGGGGGATCAAGGGGGAGGGCAAGCCTTTTTTTTTTATATAAGCCCCACCCCATACAGTAGCATGTGAAATGGTGTAATGTGTACAACTTAATACAGGAGGATTGCTGGTATTCAGATGATGTGGATTTGCATAGGTGGATTTTTGAAAAATCTTTTTTTTTTTTACCATCATGCAAAATGCATGAAACAAATTCCTGAGATCAAGGGATATAAAGATCAACTTTTACATACAAAAGTAGATCCCCAGCCACCATTTCCTATAAATGTGGGTACAGTTGGGAGCTATGCTATATTACCTATTCTTTCTCTCTCATAATGCCTTGTAACTTTAATCAGTAAAATACGTTATTCATTCTACAGTTCCGCTTCACCGACCCTTTACTTAACATTTCCCGCAATGCTTTGCTGGCCTTGGTAATTGTATCTTGTCTGAAAATGGATGGTTCTAAAAAAAAAAAACACGCAGGAAATGAGTGTAGATGTGAATTTAATGGGCGAAGAATACTTATCATAGTACAACACGGCCAAATTGGGGGCTCCCCTGAGTATCAGTTTTCACTGAATTTTCATCCAAAAATAAATAAGGATTTATTCCTCAATACCAGAGAAGGCAGAATCCTGCTTTTAGGGCTCCACTATCTTTTTGATGGGTTATAAATCTAATATGCAAATTTAGGTAATTAAGTTACAGCGGTCTCACGGGACATCAGCGCGAGCAAAAAAACTATTAAGAATAATGCGGAATTTGCAGTCAGCCAGTCGCAGATCACTACGGATGTTCAGACATCTCTGTCTTGCTTCAAAAAGGATTCACATTGTTTTTCTTTACTCTTAAAGCGAACCTGAGCTTTATCCACACAAAGATCGCTTTAAAATGGTTTGTGATTTCTGCACGTTTATATAGCAGTTTTTGCTTAAAAAAAAAAAACTTTATCGATGTGTGTTTGTTTCAAAGAATTTTTAATGCCCCCTGTCATCGCGGCTCCACCCACTCACACAGCCAGAGCTCGTGAACCCGGAAGGAAGACCGGGTGAAGATGGAAGCACCTTCAGTGGTGACTGGTGACTTTGTTCTAAGGTAAGTTTCAAATAACGTGCTATTTTTTTTGTTAAAAGAACAGTGTAAAAATAAAAAATAAAAGGTAAAATAAATAAGAATTTTTTTTTTTTTTTTGTAACGCTCCCCGTCCCGCTGAGCTCGCATGCAGAACCGAACACATATGTGAGTAGCGCCCGCATATGAAAACGGTGTTCAAACCACACATGTGAGGTATCGCCGCGATCGGTAGAGTGAGAGCCATAATTCTAGCCCTAGACCTCCTCTGTATCCCAAAACATGCAACCTGTAGAATTTTTTAAACATCGCCTATGGAGATTTTTAAGGGTAAAAGTTTGTCGCCATTCCACGAGCGGGCGCAGTTTTGAAGGGTTAGATGTTGGCTATCAATTTACACGGCGTAACATTATCTTTCACAATATAAAAAAAAAATGGGCTAACTTTACTGCTGTCTTAGTTTTTAATTCAGAAAAGTGTATTTTTTCCAAAAAAAGTGCGCTTGTAAGACCGCTGCGCAAATACGGTGTGACAGAAAGTATTACAACAACCGCCATTTTATTCTCTAGGGTGTTAGAAAAAACAAATGTATAATGTTTGGGGGTTCTAAGTAACTTTCTAGCAAAAAAAAACTGTTTTTAACTTGTAAACAGCAAATCTCAAAAAGAGGCTCGGTCCTTAAGTAGTTAAAAGAAAAAAAAAAAGCGGTCTACTACTGATTTAAAAGAGATACAAAAATGCAGCTCTGTAACCACTGACACATAATTTTGGCATTTTTGCTGCCCGCCAACCGCTCTCTATTAAGCTGCAACAGGCAGCAGATTGGGGTGTTTACATGCCGTGGCCGCGATGCTTAGCTTTGCGCCCACGGCCATGTTGACCCAACTTGTAGCAATCAGCAGGCGTCAAGCCCCGTCGAACGCTACACATTCAAGTCAATGGGGAAGAGCCACAAAGTCAAGTCTGATGCAACTCAATGGAGAAGCTCTTCAAAGGTCCAAAAGCAATGCACATGGTTGTACCATGTTTTGTCAGCAAAAATTGGGTTAAAACTGGCGGTGGGGAGGCGTCACATCAATTTCTCACCGTCAGTCAGTAGCCTCTGGAATAAGACCCGAGCGCGGATCAGGCTTCAGAGGCAAGCGAGATTTAGGCGCATGTTTTAAATCTACTCTACATGTGTTTTTTGAGGTGAGCAGTGTAAATACATGAATTTGGTTACAACTCACTGTACAGCAGAGTTCAGGGGGAGAAAATAAGAAGCAGCACAAGGAGCCAATCAGGTGTGCTTCAGTACTAATGTCCATGCTAATCGGAGGAGCAGAGAGACAAACAGATGAGCTGATCAGTCTTCTGCTTATCCGTTCACTGTCCAATTACAGAGTGGAGGAGGCACAAGCCCTGTAAGTGTTAATCAGGACTGGGCAGACAGAAATACAAATCCTCTTGCAGGTACAACAGCTCCCATGTGTGTATTTCATCTATGTATTTAGCTGTTTGCCTGGAGTTCAGCTTTAAATTAATATATGCGAGAGGGTTAGCTCTGTGACCCAATTCCCCCGACTGTCCACAGCTTTAATAAAATACCTCCCTTACTGTGAGCACATCGTCTTGCCGATTGCCACCCTGTCTAAATGTCTCTACCTGCAAGTCAGAGAAAAAGAAAAACCAAGCAGAGAGTCTACAAGGTATCTTCAGATATCTTCTGACCCTGAACACTTGAGCAGCACAACTATCCATCACCGAAACTTCCTAACGTCCGAAAGACTGGACTGAGCGGAACCCTGACAAGGCGTACTGTAAGCACCATCGTGGTCAACGAGCTCTCGGGGATTACTTAATTAACAGCTCAATGAATGTTAGTAACACGTATAATTAAATTGTCAAGCCTGTCTCGGACTGATAGTCCCAAGTTTGCTTTGGCATTAAATTATTGCTGCAAAGGAATTGAGCACCTCCACATCAAGGTACTTTATGTGGAGATTGAAAACAATAGAAGCCGCTTAGAGGATATGCTGTAAGCATTTACAAATATAATTAGTAAAGTTTGTCTTCTTTGGCAGAATTTAAAGCAGAGCTCCAGGAGATGCCATGTTGTTTTCAAGCACAAGAATGCCAAAACGATCAACTTTTGCATGCTGAAACACAGCTCAAGTTATTGGCTGTGGGAATAGATGGGCAAGTACAGGGAAGGGAGGTAAGGCTCGGCATGTAGGAGATGGCTGAAGGCCACCATGAACCAAAGATGACAAGTTCCTTGCCATGAACTGCCAGATTTGTGAATTTCCACAGCAAGAAAATCCTCCTTTAAGTTGGTTCCTATAAAGTGGTTTGCTAATATTGATTTACCAACATGAAGCAGGAAATGTGTAGGGCTGGACCAAACCTACACATGTGTTGGTCCTTGTTCTTTGGGGCTGTCTGGAAAGGCTTTGGGCTTCTGTCAATGGGCAAATACAGCTTTTTTTCAGGTGCATTTTGTCTGCATTTGACATCAGTTTGAGATTTTTCTCAGTTGTTATCATTATGGACCTATAGGAAATTAATGAGCAATGGTAACACAATGAGCAGCAATGCATCAAAAACATTCATGGGTGTAAAGGGGACCTGAGCACTTTTTTGTTGGTGTTTTTTTTGTTGGACGGAAGGCATGCAAGCCTCCATCTGCTAAGTCACCTTTAATGTTTCAAAAAGAGACTCCATAGAAGTGGAAATGTTTCAGGAATATATCAAAAATATGAAAAAAATAAGTTTGTATAGGAGGGATCAATATTTTTCAGTTATTGCCATTTTGCAGCCTCCTTTTAGCTTTAAAGAAGAAGTATGGCCAAAGCTTTGTTTGGCCCTTCTTCTCTTATGGATCACAAGTGTGCAGCTTGGACTGCACTCCTGTGACCCATTTTCAGCAGACAGCAGGCAGGCTAAAGCCCGCTGTCTGCTGATGTCACTCAGCCTGTCTAGTTGGGATCCACCCAGAAGCCTGATCGGGCAGCTGGCTCAGCCTCTCAGCGAACTGCTGGAAACCTGAGCCAGCTGCTCCCACCTCCTCAACAGCCCAGCACTCCACTAAGCTCTGGAGGGGCAGAGCAGAGAGCCAGTGACTGACAGTAACCAGCTCTCTGCTCACTGACGACTGAAAACTGAGCGATCAGTGGTCTCTGATCGCTCAGCTCTCAGTCTTAGAGGCAGCATGGGACAGATGCAGCATTGGACCAATGCTGCATCCAACTAGGTGAGTATGATTTTTTTTTTTTTAAGAAGAAATACTGCTCTTTTAAATGGCTGCTAACATGGAGCAACAGGTAGCACAGTACAGTTACAAGCACATAAAATATTTAATTATCTGCACGAGTATGGATACATTTACACACATGTATTTGTGTAAATCAATAGCTTAGGTACTTTTTCTCTGTTTTACCTTTGTTTGTTCTTTTAAGTGATGCTATTCATTGAATCCAAAAAGTCAGCAGCCATTACTAGAAAGCTTCTAAAGTTCTTACCAGCTAATAATGTGATCTGCTACCAGGCTACTCCTGCAGGCTACAAACGTTGTCCCTCCCACCTTGCATAGGTGCTCCTATACTAGTAAACTAAAAGAATCTACCATTGCAATGGCATAATTGGTGCTTTCTTTTAGGTCTACTGTACACAATCAAAGAGATGTGTTCCCACAGACCTTCCTACTTTATGTCTAGCTATTGCAGATGTATACAGCCTCCATATTAAAAGTCCAGTCCACTCAAAACTTAAAGCTGATCTCCAGCTTTAGTTGCAGTTTAATAGTTAATTCGGGCCAAGCTGGCCCAGACTATACACTATTTCCCTCACTAACATGTGTGGCCACTGGGTGTGTTGTATTCAAGAGGTTGTAAACCTCTCTGTGTAAGTTGTACCTATAGGTAAGCCTAGAATAAGGCTTACCTATAGGTACTGTAAATATCTCCTAAATATCTATATATATCTATATATATGTATATATATATCTATATATATGTATATATATATATCTATATCTATATATATCTATAATATCTCCTAAATATATATATATATATATATATATATATATATATATATATATGTACCTATAGGTAAGCCTATAAGGCTTACCTATAGGTACTGTAAATATCTCCTAAATATCTCCTAAACATGCGCCGTTCAGGAGAGATTTACTGTTTACATGCGCGGGAATGACGTCACGTGGCTCCGGCCAGTCACGTGACGTCTGAAGGAAGACGGGCGAAGATGGATACGGCCCGAAGCGGGGACGACACGGGCTTTGTTTGCAGGTCACATAATGTGCTAGTATGCGATGCATACTAGCACATTATGTCTTTACTTTGCAGGGAAGAAGATTGGAAGTAAAACCCACAAAGGTTTACTTCCTCTTTAACTGTATGTAGCTGAGGTTACATATAGTATACAGCACTGTGTTCCGGGTACAAGATGAGACCTTCCTGTCTCACAATCCTAACAAAATAGCGCCAGTCTGAGCGGCGCTCTGCCATTCATAGGCAGCTTTGTATTCTATCAACGAATACAAAGCTTGCTCTGATTGGCTTAGTCGGAGATAGTGACATCATGAGCCTGCCTCTCTTAAGATCTCTTCTCGCACCCGAAACAATGTGCTGTATACTGTATGTAGCTTCAGCTACATACAGTTTATACAGCACACCCAGCGCCCACTCATGTTGGTGAGGGAAATAGTTGCCTTTGAGCCAGCTTGACCTGAACTACCTATTTAAACCGAATCTACAGCTGGAGATCAGCTTTAATATTTCAGCTTTTGGTACATACTGGAGAATCAGACTAGTCATTATCAACCAGGGTTCCATGAAACCCTAGTAGTTCTCCATAGGTTGCTAGAGGTTCTGTGAGCTGTGGCTGATTGACCTCCCATCTGATGGTGCCTGCATAGTTCCAAATCCAACACCACGCAGCAGCATGACACCAAGGTTTTTTTTTAACTGCCTTTGATGGTGAAATTTTGACCACAACTGTAAGGGGGGCATTCTTTCCACTCACCACCAACGTAAGAGGAGGGGGCATACTTCCCAGTGACCACCAATGGTTTTCTCAATGACCCCTGATTAATTTATTTTAGCAGGATTTTCCCACACATGAACATAATTTTAAGGGTTCCTTTTGGATTAAGAAGGGTTTCTTATAGCTCTCGGGGACTGTGTTAGTGCGAACTCTAGATTCCCTGCTGTTGCCATTATGAGGAGTTCCCACTCTTCTTGCTGGAAGTTTTATTTATGGAGAATGTAACAGGAGGAGAAGAAATGCCCAAAACTCCCAGGAGGACAGGAACAGCATCAGGAACCTGGAAGACCTCAATGTTGAGGTAAAAAAGAATTTTGGGTGGTCTGACCATTTAGCTCAAGGTTTCTCAACTAGGGTTCTAGGCGTTCCTTGAACAATGAGCAATTTCTGCCTCTCAGATAAGTTCCCACTGACACTATTGATCTTTTTAGCATTCTTCCCACTGACCATAACACTAATGTATCATGAGTTGTGGATTTAGTCATTTTTAGCAGAAACTTCTTTCAAGGGTTCCTCTGTGTTCAAAAGTTTGAACGCGGCTCTCCCTCTCTACATTTTAGTGTGAACTAAAGTCTACATACTAGTACTGTGTAACTTTTGCAGGGATATTTCAAAGTCTAAACAAAGATCATCCTTAATTTAATGCTGGTCTTAGAGCTAGACTCCAGGCAAGTATAAAATGTATTTCAGTTATGTATCCTTTAAAAAAGAAATGTTACATTTGTTTTTACACACAGAAGGTACCTGGCAAGACAGAGGGGCAGCACTATAAACCAGTCAGTATCTACAATGCACACGTAATAATAGGGAGCATGCTGACAAGGGGCAGAGAGCAGAATGATGATCCCATGCTGCTGCTCCTTCATTGTCTAATGACAGACTCAGGTTGTTTTGTAGTGTAGTCCCAGAGATCTCATGAGTATAGGACCTAGCTGTACTGTGCGGCAGAGGAGTGTGAAACACAAGATGGCTGTACAAAGTTAACAATTGGCATGCAGAACTGTTCACAGTTATATACATTATTTTGTCAAAAGTATTGGAACACCTGCCTTTTAACACACATGAAATTTAATAGAACCACAGTCTTATGCCCCGTACACACGGTCGGACTTTGTTCGGACATTCCGACAACAAAATCCTAGGATTTTTTACGACGGATGTTGGCTCAAACTTGTCTTGCATTCACACGGTCACACAAAGTTGTCGGAAAATCCGATCGTTCTGAACGCGGTGACGTAAAACACGTACGTCGGGACTATAAACGGGGCAGTGGCCAATAGCTTTCATCTCTTTATTTATTCTGAGCATGCGTGGCACTTTGTCCGTCGGATTTGTGTACACACGATCGGAATTTCCGACAGCGGATTTTGTTGTCGGAAAATTTTATAGCCTGCTCTCAAACTTTGTGTGTCGGAAAATCCGATGGAAAATGTGTGATGGAGCCTACACACGGTCGGAATTTCCGACAACAAGGTCCTATCACACATTTTCCGTCGGAAAATCCGACCGTGTGTACGGGGCATAAGTCCGTAGGGTTCAATATTGAGTTGGCCCACCCTTTGCAGCTATAATAGCCTTCTGGGAAGGCTGTCCACAAAGTTTACGAGTGTGTCTATGGGAATGTTTGACGATTCTTCCAGAAGCGCATTTGTGAGCCCAGCCCCTGAAAAACAACCCCACACCATAATCCCCCTTCCACCAAATGTACCAATGCACAAAGCAAGGTCCATAAAGACATGGATAAGCGAGTTTGGGGTGGAGGAACTTGAGTGGCCTGCACAGAGTCCTGACCTCAACCTGATAGAACACCTTTGGGATGAATTAGAGTGCGAGCCAGGCCTTCTCGTCCAACACCAGTGCCTGACCTCACAAATGCGATTCTGGAAGAATGGTCAAACATTACCATAGACACACTCCTAAACCTTGTGGACAGCCTTCCCAGAAGAGTTGAAGCTGTTATAGCTGCAAAGGGTGGGCCAACTCAATATTGAACCCTACAGACTAATGCCCCGTACACACGGTCTGATTTTCCGACGGAAAATGTGTGATAGGACCTTGTTGTCGGAAATTCCGACCGTGTGTAGACTCCATCACACATTTTCCATCGGATTTTCTGACACACAAAGTTTGAGAGCAGGATATAAAATTTTCCGACAACAAAATCCGTTGTCGGAAATTCCGATCGTGTGTACACAAATCCGATGCACAAAGTGCCACGCATGCTCAGAATAAATAAAGAGATGAAAGCTATTGGCTACTGCCCCATTTATAGTCCCGACGTATGTGTTTTACGTCACCGCGTTCAGAATGATCGGATTTTGCGACAACTTTGTGTGACCGTGTGTATGCAAGACAAGTTTGAGCCAACATCCGTCGGAAAAAATCCTAGGATTTTGTTGTTGGAATGTCCGAACAAAGTCCGACCGTGTGTACGGGGCATTAGACTGGGATTCCATTAAAGTTCATGTGCGTGTAAAGGCAGGCATTACAATCAGGGCTTTTTTTCAGGGGGAACTTGGTGGAACTCTGGCTCAGACCCTTTGGTGCCTGCTCACCACAATCACTTGTAAAAACAGAAGTCTGGTTTCTGTGTTTACAAGTGACAGCTCTGCACTCTGTATGTAATGCAATCCTGGTATTTAATGCCCCTTTAAGACCCTCCTACTATCAACACCCACAATTTGATGTGATTTGGAGGGTGTGTGTAGGGGGGGGGGTTTGTGGGGCCGTGGTTAAGTTCCAGCACCTATTGTTTAAGAAAAAAAGCCCTGGTCACAATACTTTTGACAAAATAGTGTATTTCAGCTGTTTGCCTGAAGCTGAGCTATAAACTGTTTTCAGTTCACAGCATTTATCTCTCCCTAGCTTACAATATTATTATTTAATGATAATAACCTAACAATATAATATAATTAAAAACTTTATTTGTTTTTTTCATTAAATAACCAGGGCACACCTTCATAAAATAATGTAAATTGTGCAAAATATGGGCATCTACTGTATATTTACATGCATTTCTTAGGTTTAAGGCCTACTGGAGAACACTCCACAGTAAAAGGGCGATCCCACTGACCCTAGACCCCAATATGCCAAAACCCCTCCCCCGCGTGACCACACCACATTTTGACATGTCATTCCGCTGTTTGTCCAACCTCATTCATTTTATTCTAACTGGCCATGGAAATTCGGATAAAAAGAAGGTAGACCCGAAGTCTCCTCCAGCATGGCCGGTGCAAGTCCAAAAATCTACCTTACATTTATAGGCAATATTGAAACTACGAAATTGGATTAATGGCAACCTGTGATGGGATGTTTTTCGTAGCAAGAGATATAAATGAGGTCACAGTTTTGTCAGTTCCTGTCCCTGTTCTTTCATCTGCTCTATGGCTTTAAGTAGTAAGTTATTAAGAAAATTTTTGAGGTACTTTAAGCTGCCAGTCTAGTTATATGAGGGACACATGAAACCAATCAAGGTTAATGGATGTACATAAAACACGAAGGACAAAGTGGATTTTTTTTCTATCAGTTTTAAAAATCAGAAGGAAGAAGTGTAACTTTTTTTTTTTTTTGCATTATCTTTTTCCTAGAATTCTGAATCAAAAGCTACATTAATTACACATCTATATACATGAATTCATTCCTTTGTACATGCTGGGTTTATTACCAAATTTATAGAGCATATTATTACATAAGGCATATGTACAGTGTACCTATAATCTGACCATTAGATTCTTCCTGGCTGTTAATGCGATGTTTTTGGGAGTTAACCCGCTTTGAAAAAAAAAAGACCTTAATAATGCCAAGGAACTTCAAGCACTAACTATTCACAATATTTCTTTTTTTTTTTTTTTTTAATTGGCGTCACTGCTTGGAAATGTGCCATTTGCAAGCCCCGAAGAAAAAAAGAAGAGCACGTGCATTTGATTTAGCAATTTTCAGACACGTTATGCGTTGTGCAAACCAATCTGTCACCGGCGGCTCATTGAACCGCTGTTTTTAAACTCTCACCAGCGCTATGTGCGCGCCGTAGATCAGCATAAACCACCTTTTTTTTTTTTTTTTTAAATGGCTTTACACCTTTGACTCATCCTCTATGTTGGCCACGTCCCCGTTTCTCTCTGTTTGGTCTTCCAGACCCTTCTCTTCACTCTCGTTGAGCAGTTCTGGATGCTGGTTGAGTTTGCTGGACACCGACCAGCTCAGAGGCATGTCTGCCCGGCTAAGCATTTCGGCCAGGTCTTTGGCACTGCACGACGGTGTGTTGGTCTCGTAGGTGTCGTGAAAGCTATTGTAGTCCACTTCATAAAATCCATCTTCCAGGGTGAGGACCGGCGTAAACCGGTGGCCCCATTGGATTTCGGAGGTGACGTAAGAACTTCGAGCTTGGCAAGTCATACCTGTGGAGAATATGAGACAACATTCAGTTAAAATGCAGAATAAGTATGAAAGGTTGACACAAGCTTGGTTTCCTTTTTTTTTTATTTCTGTAGTGCATTCCTAATTAATGAAAAACCCAGAAGGAGGATGGCCACACCAAAATACTGGTGACAACCAGCGAGTTCTTCTCAAAGTGAACCTGTGCCCAGACTATTAACAAGTTATTCTCTTAGAACAGCCATTCTCAACCAGGGTTCCGTGGAACCCTGGGGTTCCTCCAGAGGTTGCTAGGGGTTCCTTGAGCTGTGGCTGATGAACCACCTTTTTGATGGTGCCTACAGGGTTCAAGGTTCAGCATCACTTAGCAAAGCCAGCAGCAGGGCACAAAAATATCTTTTTAGCTGTCTTTAAGGGTGGCGTTCTGAGCACCACTTTAAGGGGAACATTCTTCCTATTGACCACCAGTATAAGGGGCATTGTTCCTATTGACCCCTGATGAATTGGTTTTAGTAACGGTTCCTCGAGACCTAAACATTATTTTTGGGGTTCCTCTAGGGTTAAAAGAGAGAGAAAGCCTGTCTTAGAATCTCAGTCCAAGGACTGACTCAGCAGCTCAGCTCCCCTGATGCCTCCTCCCAGAAGTGACTTAGTAATTTACTTCACCCTCCCAGCAATGACTCTGAAGCTCAGCCTCCCCAGTTCCCCCCTCCCAGCAGTGAACCACCAGCTCAGCTCCCCCCGTTCCACCCTCCCCCTCCCAGCAATGACTCAGTAGTAGGGCTGCAACTAACAATTATTTTCGTAATCGATTCGTTGGCCATTTATTGTTTCGGCTAAAAAAAGTTTGTATAATTTAGTTAATATGTAAAGTTTAAAAAAAAAAAAAGACAATTTATTCTCAAATATCTCAATGCAGTGCTAAATAAAAATAACCAGCTATATGGATGGGGAACAAAATATCTAATCCACTCTCTGAATAACAGACAGGAGATATTTATATATATTCTATTAGAAGTTGATTCTGGTACAAATCATCAAACTCCAAGATCAAAATGTTTGTACATTGTACAGTGAACGTCCTAATAGCGATGGCTGAATATGTCCACACAATGTGCACTGGCGTGGACGCTTGTAGTCTCCACATAAAGCCCATGTGACAGGGTGACAACACTGGGGAACTGGGTCAGAGCATTGTCAACCAACCACTTGCCAACCACCTAACTGGGAATTTAATTTCATTAGTTTAACATTAAATACCAGGGTCATGGCTGCAGCTAGATACCCCCCTCCTGCCGCTTCCCGGTGGTTCCCGGGCTAAGGTTACGGGAACCATCCGGCATCGGGAGGGTTTTCCCATAGAGATAAGCGATGGCAGTATGTCCACCGCTCATCTCTATGCCCTTGGAGGAGCGGAGCGATGTCGACGCCACTACCGGTTCTCGGGCTATGTAAACATGATTTTTTTTTTCTTAAAGCAAGAGATTAAAGAAAAATTAAAAAATCTTTTGGACCCCAGATCTCTCCATAAAGAGGACCTGTCATGCTGTATTGTTTACATTCCTTGCAATAGCAATAAAAGTGATCACATTTTTTTTTTAAGGGACAGTGTAAAACTTAAGAAATATATTATAAAATCAATTAAAAACTTTTTTTTTTTTAAAGCGCCCCCCCCGTCCCTGTGTGCTCACGCACAGTAGTGAACGCATACGTAGGTCACACCCGCATATGTAAATGGTGTTTGCGACACACATGAGGTATTGCTGTGAATGTCTGAGTGAGAGCAATAAATCTAGCACTAGACCTCCTCTGTATCTCTAAACTGGTAACCTGTAGAAATTTTTAAAGCCTATGGAGATATTTAAGTACAGTAGTTTAGCGCCATTCCACGAGTGTGTGCAATTTTAAAGCATGACATGTTAGATATCTATTTACTCAGCGTAACTTACAACAATCCCAAACTTACTCAAAGACTTCCAAACCTTTAAAACTTTAACTAATCTGCAAATAAACTTTTCCAAATCAACAGCACTTAACGTCTCACTTCACCAGGACACATGCCAACAATGCCAAAACAATTTCCCGTTCAAATGGAACAACAGCGCAATTACCTACCTAGGCATACAACTACCGACCTCTCTAAACGACCTATACTCCTTAAACCATGCTACACTGCTACAAAAAATAATACTTGACTTGAAAAAATGGTCCACTGGACTTTTTTCATGGTTCGGAAGAATTGCAATCATCAAGATGAATATCCTTCCCAGGATCTTATACATCCTACAAACAATCCCAATTAAACTTCCACAAACCTTCTTCTCTACTTACAGAAAGGCTTGCACAAATTTTATCTGGGGCAAAAAGAGACCGAGACTAGACTTCACGAGACTGACTACTCCTAAACTCCTAGGTGGTTTAGGACTCCCAGACATACGTAAATACCAACAAGCATGTCACTTAGCTAGAATTGTGGATTGGAACATACACGCTAAACACAAGGATTGGATACACTTAGAACAATCATTATCGAACCTCCCAATAGCACAACTCCCGTGGACTGAACCCCGGTACATTCCCTCTCAATCTAAAAACCACCCGCTAATTAATCCAACTTTAGCCCCATTCCACACGACATGCAAAAATTACAAAATTTCTTCATTACATGGCCCTATGACACCTCTTCGTCTAAATCCAGATTTTACGCCGGGAATGCATGTCTCCTTTTTAGTTGACCATTGGCCCTACCCAACTGTTCGTGCAGAACATTTCTTTCACGGTGATCACCTTTTAACTCAATCTGCTCTGGCAACTAAAATGAATATAGACACTTTTCCCTTCTGGACATACGTTCAACTGAGACATTTCTTTAATAAACCCAAACCCAAGCCTGACTGGTCCAGATGCACTACCAAGTTCGAACACTTATGTTTAAGCGAAGAAGCCCAAAGCCACCTTATTTCTCAAATATACACCCTGTTATTTACCACTCATACACCTAAGAAACATTGGACCATTCAAAAATGGGAACGAGATCTTTCCATAGAACTCACAGATCTTGATTGGGACACAGTATACACTCTAATCCACAAAGGTTCGTTAAATGTACAAATACAGGAAAACGCCTTCAAAATACTTTCCAGATGGTACGGGTCACCTAATGTTCTGCACCAAATTGATCCAACAATCTCCCAGAATTGTTGGAGATGCAAAAAAGAAAAAGGTTCTCTCCTACACGTCTGGTGGACCTGCTCAGAAATTCAACCATTCTGGAGAGAAGTCCATAAATTTATACAACAAATAACCACATACTCACTGGAATTCACACCTGCCCAATTCCTACTTCACCACTCAACAATTCCGACACCAGCCTATTTTCGCTCTCTTGCAATGCATTTGGTCAATGCAGCTAAAATGTGTGTCCCCCTCAAATGGCGTTCCACAGATCCGCCGACCATGAAAGATTGGTTCACTCGTATACAAAAAACAAGGACACGCCAACTAAGTTCACCAAAACCTGGGCATGTTGGCTACACTTTGTCACCACTGACCCCTACAATCAGATAATGATCTGAATGCGTCACATGAGCTGTGGCAGAACCGCAGCAACTCTGTAACTCTCTCACCCATATCCCCATCCTACACTCCCATCCCCCCTCCTATCCCCCCTCATACTTCTACACATCTGTGTAACACATACTTAATGTACTCCCCTGCCCACGGAATATATTACGCAACTTAGCTCATCACCAATGATTTGAAGTGCATTCTCCCCCTCCACCCACTTATCTGCCCATCCCAAGTGGAAACCCATTCTTCTCCCAAGTTCGATTTTTTCCACCTTTAATACCAACTTGTATACCTGATTTACGAATCAATGGCATACGACTCGATCATTATCCTCCATATTTGTCCTACCATAACCTTCCCAAGAAATATCATATAGGATTACCCGCACTTACTAGAATAGAACGTGTTGACTATATATTAGTCTGTACCATTGGCTATAACCTAATACTGTATAACGTTTCACTTTTTTTTTGCTTTTTCTGTACATTGTTATTCTCACTTCATCTTATCGGCGGCTGCGCCCGCACGTATGAATTTACATGTGAGAGTTTTCAAATCTTGTTATTTCTGTTACCTATGTTTCAAACCTCAATAAAAACTTTTAAACAAAAAAAAAATATTTACTCAGCGTAACATCATCTTTCATATTATGCAAAAAAATTGGGGTATATATTATGTTTTGGGTTTTTTTCCAATTCATCAAAGTGTATTTTTCGCACAAAAAAACGCCGCACAAAAAAACGTGTACTATAAAAAATTTCAATGACCGCCCATTTATTCTGTAGGGTCTCTAGGGTGAAAGGTGCCAAATGTGACATCGGAGGGGGGGAGGAACCGGAAAAGCGGAAGTTGCATTTTTATTTGGAACTCTGCTTTAAGTAATTAAAAGGAAGTGCCTGTACAAGGACATTTATGGCAGGATGACCTGGTTTTCTTTTAATATGTAGATTTCAAATGATTAAAGTGGACCTTCAGTCATTTTTTCATCTTTCCATCTATTAAATCTTCTGCCCTTGTTATTTTAACTTTGGATAGTAAAACATTTTTTATGCCAGTTAAATCCCTTATACAGCCCACTTCCTGTTTCTTGTCTGGTTATTAGCCTAGGCTTATGACATCATACACAGCTCTCTCTCTCTCTCACTCTGGTGAGAGTTTGCCAGGAGGGGGGGAGGGGGGGGGGGTCATAAGAGGGCCAATGAGAGCTGCAGAGCTGGAGGTGTGCCTCTGTGTGTCTGTGTAAATCCAGGAAGTGAACAGGCAGCAGCTTCGGCTGCCCACAGATAAAATGGATGCAGCCAGCCTCAGTGGAGGGAGATTTCTGCAGCATATTTGTCAAGTACAGAATCACAGTATATATAAAATATGCAAAGTGGTTGGAGGGAAGCTTCAGAATGGCAAAGATGTTTTTTTTTACAAATTATGTGAGCAGACTGCAGTTCCTCTTTAAGAAATGCCTTTGAACACTACTTTAAAGTGGTTGTAAACGAACGAACAAAACAAAAAAAAAGAAAAACCTGCAAGACACTAGCATATTAGCTCAATATGTATTACTTACCTTAGATCAAAGCCCCCGCAGCGGTCCTCGTTCACCGCTCCAGCCGGCGACATCGCTCCCGGAGTTACTTTCGTTTATCGCGGGCTCCGGCGCTGTGATTGGCCGGAGCCGCAATGATGTCACTCCCACGCATGCGCACAGAAGCCGCCGGTGCCGTTGCTTCAGTGTGCATGTGCCGAATACGCCGGCACATGCAGATACAGGGGATATCTTCTAAACTGTGCAGGTTTAGAAGATATCCAGGGTAGCTACAGGTAAGCCTTATTATAGGCTTACCTGTAACAAAAAGTGGTTGTAAATGGGTTTACAACCACTTTAAAGTAGTTGTAAACCTTTGGGTCCTTTTTTTTTTTTCAGACCTGCAAGATAAAGGCATAATGTGCTAGTATGCATCGCATACTAGCACATTATGTGAAACTTACCAGAAAATGAAGCATTTCAGCGATGCAGTCTCATCGCTGGAGGGCGCTTCCATCTTTACCCGTCTTCCTTCCCGGTCCGCGGACTCCGGCTGTGTGACTGGTCAAAGCCGCAATGACATCACTCCCGCACATGGGGGAGCCGTCATTTACGACACAGGATTCTGAAGGAACGGCCTAGTTGGCCGTTCGCTGAGAGCGCATGCACCAAATGACGTCATTGGCTGCAAATATAGTAAAAATCTCTTGCACGTTAAGGAGATATTTACAGTACCTTTAGGTAAGCCTTACTATAGGCTCACCTCCCAACTTTTTGAGGTGGGAATGAGTGACACCTATTAGCAAAAGTATGTCGGCATAAGACACGCCCCCTTAAAGGAGAATTATACAAAAAAAAAAAAGATTAGTTAAATCCACAAGTACTTTTTTTTTTACCACTACTATTCCTTTATATTGGCTTTTAAAATTCACAATGCAGCAATTTAGAAATTGGATGAATGGTTTTTGAAACACTTTTTGAAAGATAAAAAGTGCATTTTATATACAACTATATAGATCAGACCAAAATGAGGGACAAATGAGGAAGAAAGAGGGACAGAGGGACATTGTTAAAAATCAGGGACAGTCCCATAGCTCCCAACTGTCCCTGATTTCGAGGGACTGTCCCAGATTTGGAGCAATGTCCCTCTGTCCCTCATTCCTCCTCATTTGTCCCTCATTTTGGTCTGATCTATATAGTTGTATATAAAATGCACTTTTTATTTATCAAAAAGTGTTTTCCAGCGCTAAACCTTTCATCTGATTTCTAAATTGCTGCATTTGTAAATTCTAAAAGTCAATATAAAGGAATAGTAGTGGTAAAAAAAAGCACTTGTGGGTTTAACCAATCTTGTTTTTATGTACAATTCTCCTTTAAGGGGGCGTGGCAAGGGGTGTGTCCTATCCTGCATACTTTTGCTGATAGGTGTCCCTCATTCCCATCTCAAAAAGTTGGAAGGTATGCAGTCCCTCGAAATCAGGGACGGTTGGGAGCTATGCCTATGGGTACAAGTACAGCATTCAAGTTTACAACCACTTTAACATAGGTTGCCATTACTAACCTTTCTTCTAAAAATGCTACTCCCCCTGGCTCTCATACAGATCCATTGACTTCAGTGCTGACAAAGAGAGACGTATGCAGATCAGAAGCTCGGACTTTGCACTAACTTCCCTCACTGCAGGCTTGTTCCAGGTCACTGAGCCAAACTACTAATTCCGAAGGAGGCAGAGCAGCCAGCGTTTTCTGCAGGAGGCCGGAAATGTCAGCCTGCATTCTCTTCTAATGGAGTTTTTCTTTGAAGAGAGGGGCTGACAGCCCTAGTGATGAGCCTGCTTGCCAAGATGTGAAGTGGCTGCGCTTGTTTACACCTTGACAAAGCGGCCCTTTGAGGAATCGGAAATCTTACTGCTCTAAATATTCTCACCTTCAACTTCATACCTGGAGTATTGTCAGATATTGTGTTTTCTGCTACTCCTCATTGCCAAAAGATTGATTCTTGGGGATCTGAATGCTCAAGGTCCCACTACCTGTAAAGCTGTGCGGAATGAGATCTAGATTCTATCTTACATGCCTGTGGAAAGGATATGTAATGTAATCCTATGTGACTCATCACAGCTATTTAGTAATGCAGCACCATGAGATGTCGGGGCCCGATAGCACTGTTCTCGCTCAGCCTACCGGTTTTACTCTTAATACATTACCTATAACACCAAATGCATTCATTTTAATTTGTAATGCACCTTTTATCTGCAGCACCGGTTATAGACCAGCAAGAGAAATATATTAGTTTTAAAATTGTTCGCTGTCAGTGCGGTTTTGCATTTTTTTTTTCATTTTAGGCCCGAAGATTACACAAAGAAAAGGAAACATTTTTTATATAAAAAAAAAATAAATAAACGTCATACTTACCTGCTTCTGTGTAATGGTTGTGCACAGAGCAGCACTGCTCCTCCTCTTTTTGGGTCCCACCCCCCCTTGCCAAGTGCCCCCCATAGCAAGCCGCATAGAGCGCGGCTCAGCCCCACCCCCTCCTCCTTACTGGCTGAGATTGACAGTAGTGGGATCCAATTGCTCTTGCTGCTGCATCTCAGCCAATCGGGAGGAAGGGACCCGGGAGACCCTCAGGTATCATGCACATCGCTGGATTGAGATCAGGCTTAGGTGAGTATTAGGGGCGAATGAGGGGGGGATGCATGAAGGTAAAAAAACCTTCAGCCTTAATACAGTAATCACTTTAAAGAGGAAGTAAATTCTGATGGGTTTACTGCCTCTTTGTTTACCTGCAAAGGTAAAGCATAATGGGCTACTATGCATCGCATAGTAGCCCATTATGTGTCACTTACCTGACACAGGAGCCTGCGATGTCACCGCTGTCCCCTCTGCTACGGAGCGTCCATCTTCTTTCCAGGTATCATGGCTCCGTTGCTGTGATTGGCCGGAGCCGCGATGACGTCACTCCCGTGCATGCGCATGGGAGCCGCCACTAACGGCATATCGCCGTTAGCAGCAGCATGCTCAGTGCGCCTGCGCGCCGCTGTCTACGGCGCATGCGCCGTAGACAGCGGTGCCTGTCTTTTTGCAAATATGTCCTAAACCGTGTAGGTTTAGGAGATATTTCTTGGACCTGCAGGTAAGCCTTAATCTAGGGTTACCTGTAGGTCAAAGTGGTCTGTAAGGGTTTACAACCACTTTAAAGTGTTACTAAACCCAGGAGCATTCACTATATCTGGTCTCCCACAGTACACAGAACATGGAAATGCAATTATTTTAGTAAATATAAACTGCTAAATACCTTTCTTCTTCAGCAGTATATAGCAGTCTTATGACTTCTATCACTGTCTGGTTAAAGCTTGTAGGATGAGTTTTCATTCTACTCTGACTGTCCTATGAGGCTGCATGACCCCTGACCCTCTGTCTGGACAGTGCTGATTGGTCCTGTGCCAATCACATGCACTCTTCCAAGAAAAAAAAAAAAACCCTCTCTAGCAATACACACCAAACTGAGCATGTGCAGAGTGACTCCAAAGGATCTGCCTTATCAGGAGATGGTTAGGGGACAGTGGAAGAAGGGGGGGATCAGAGAAGACAGGATCGAATAGCTTTTTTACACAATGCAGAGGATTAACCTTTAAGGTTTCACAGTGAGTATAACAAGCATGCTTTACTGCATATACAGACTGATTTTACTGTTGTGGGTTTAATAATACTTTAAAGCTCAATTTTTTTTTAACCACTTAACCAGCCCCGGTAGATTTTACCTCCTTCCTGACCAGAGCATTTTTTGCTTTAGCTGACAATTGCACGGCCGTGCAACGTTATACCCAAACAAAATTGACGTCCTTTTTTTCCCACAAATAGAGCTTTCTTTTGGTGGTATTTGATCACCTCTGCAGTTTTTATTTTTTGCGCTATAAACAAAAAAAGAGCGACAATTTTGAAAAAAAAAGCAATATTTTTTACTTTTTGCTATAACAAATATCCCCAAAAAATATATAAAAAAAATGAAATTCTTTCTCAGTTTAGACCGATATGTATTCTTCTACATATTTTTGGTAAAAAAACACAAAAAACTAATCAATATATGCAATAAGCGTATATTGATTAGTTTCTACAAAAGTTATAGCGTCTGCAAAATAGGGGATAAATTTATGGCATTTTTTATTATTAATTTTTTTTTTTATTAGCAATGGCGGCGATCTGCGATTTTTAACATGACTGCGACATTATGGCGGACACATTGGACACTTTTGACACTATTTTGGAACCATTGTCATTTATACAGCGATCAGTGCTATAAAAATGTTCTGATTACTGCGTAAATGACACTGGGGAAATGCCTTGTTCTACCTCTCCACACCGCAATAGCAGGCCGCCGACAAACATTGAGTTCCTGGGACCCGCGGCGTGCGGCGGCGCGTGTGTGCCCGATAGGCGGCAATTTTTTATTTTTTTTGTAAATTCTTTATTTAAGAAGGGTAAGCATGTGGAAACACATAAACCATCACAATGATATGTATAAAAATAACAGTAAACTCCCCTAAAGGCAATTGATATTACAGGCTATGTAGTCATACAGTAAAAGTTCGCCTTCTTTGGGGTTTCACCAAGTTGCATAAGGATAGGGAGGTTCTGCATCTCACATGTCCATTTTTTACACGGCGACCACCGTATTACATGTAAAAAGGGTAACAGGGACCTTTTGATCCCAGGGTCAGGCGACTCATAATAAGAAAGAAAAAGGTAGCAACAAAGAATAGAGAGGGAAGGAAAGGGAGATTAAAAAAAAAAGGGGGGGGGGACTCTCCCCTTCATGGGGAGGCAGTTGGGAGAAAAAAAAAAACCATGTGCCTCTGTCCGGTCTCACTACCCCCATCCGGGGATCGTAGAAGCGCCTCGTGTTACTGAGAAGTTAGATCAACAGCTCGCTATATTCCTCGGGGTAAACATATAAAAAAACTTTTTTTTTGAAAATTGCTCGCTGAGGCCTTTCTCCGTGGCCACCAGATCTTCCATTGCCTTTATCTCCGATATCTTTTTCAACCATACGGCTACCGATGGGGGCTGTGTCTGTTTCCAGAGCAAGGGGATGCAGCTCTTCGTCGCTGTAAGCAGGAGGGGGATAATAGATTTCCTGTAGACCTTAGTAGGGATCTTGTGATGATGTAGAAGGAAGAATTCGGGGGTCTCTGGTACTTCTCGGTCACTATGCGGCGCACTTCCGTCCAAAAAGGGCGGAGGATTCAACAGGACCAGAAGACATGAAGGATCGAGCCAGACTCCTCTCCACATCTTCAACATAGGTCCGCACTCTGGGGGAACATCTTGTGTAGTCTATCCGGAGTATAATACCACCGGGATAGTAGTTTAAATCCCGCTTCCTGGTGTCTGGCGCAGATAGGCTCCTTTCTTTTCGCTCATAAAACCTCTATCTATTTGTTTCTCCATGAATTGCACCCCTAGGTCACGATCCCATTGGGTTTTTATAGGGAGGTCTAAAGTCTGGGGGTTGGGCTATTAGTAGTTGATAGGTCAGGGAGATAGCATGTCTCAGTGGGGTTTGTTCCAAACTCATCACTTCGAAGGAGGTTAGTTGCCTCCTAAATGCCACCGGTGAAGGCAGGGAGCCAATGAAATGGGCTAGCTGTATCTTTTGCCAGAACGACAGTCCCGTCAGGGCTGGATCATCAGTGATTTGTTGTCTGTTCTTGCATTGGCCATTGACAAGGAAGTGTCTTGCCTGTGATCGTTCAACCTCCAACAACTCTAGAAATCTAGAGTCCTTAAGCCCCAGAACAAAGGCCGGGTTTCCGACAATGGGAGTGAGCGGGGACGGTAGCGGAGCAACTGAGAAGTCGCGGAAAGCTTTACGGGCAATTTGCCATGTTTCTCCCATCGTAGGGTGGTTCATTATTAGGTTTGGCAGGGGCTTTTGGCACCAGGGCAGCGACTGATATGCGGCAAATTTAAAGGGACGTACAGGTACGCCCATTTGCCTGCCTGTGCCATTCTGCCGACGTACATCTGTGTGCGGCAGTCGGCAAGCGGTTAAAGTCAGCAGCTACAAACACTGTAGCTGCTGACTTTTAATAAGGACACTTACCTGTCCAGGGCCAATCCGTCCATCGGATCAGGGTGCAGGCACCACCATTCTAACTAAGGGAAACCGGCAATGGAGCCTTGCAGGTTCACTGCTGGTTTCCTACTGCGCATTTGCGAGTCGCACGGCACTTTGTGAATGGCCAGCTTGTCTTCTGGGACACACACAGATCCCAGAAGACAGCGGGGGGGGTCGCCGCACGAGAGGACATGAAGTCCTGCGCCGCAGCCTGGGTGGAGGAACTGAAGTACACTTAGTACCTACAAAAAGGTACTTTAGAAAAAATAAATTTTTTTTTACATTTTAGATACCCAAACACTACGGGTGGAGGGGTGGTCTTTAGTTTAAGGCCATCTCTCAAAAGTGGAACTCCACTTTATATGTGAACTGAACATTTGGTTTAAATCACTTAAACACATTCCAGGTTTAGCCAAACACAAGGTGTTCAATGTCTTACATTTTGTTTTCTTGCTAAAGCAGCCATATACTAAGTAAAAAAGCCTGTCCCCTGCCAGCATGTTGTAGAGATGAACCCATGCTTTATGTGTGGATACAGTGCTTTCGGGCCTCTGCAGAGAGACTACCGTTTCCTTGAAGGTTCAGCCATACTAGATGCATCTAGGGTAGTAACTAGAGCAAACCCTACTTTTTTTTAAGTGCAATGGTTGTCAGTGCAGAGTAATTCGTATCAACACACACAGGACAGCACAAGTTTGACTCCTCTTCTGTGCTGTAGATCCTTTGCAGGTTCCAGAAAGTGTGGAGAAAAGTACATGTTAAAACGTAATGAACTGCAACACAGCATGCCAATGCAAGTGTGCTCACCTGCACTCAACGCACACGTTGTGGTGTGAATAAACCCTAGGCCCCATTCACACCTGAGCGATTATCTGCTTGAAGCTCAAAAACGCTAGGAGGAGAAAAAAAATCAATGATTCTCTATGGAGATGGTTCACATCTCCACTCCAAGTCGCCTGAAGCTCAAACAAGTTCTGGAGCTTATTTTGTCACTCGAATTTGGGGGGTTTTGGCACGGTTTTCTGCTCAAATGAAAAAAAAAAGTAAAAAATAAAAAAAGCAATAATATATGAATAAATAAATGTAAAATAAATACACAAATAACTAAAAATCATCCTAAATAAGTAAAATTAATGAATGATATGTAATAATACATTAATAAATAATAATTAACCTCTAACCTTAAAAAATATTACCGAAAACTGTATTTTTTCATTCGGCCGAATGAAAAAAAACAGCCGATACCGAAAGGGGGCGTGGTCTGCCCCGGGTGCCGCCCATTGCTGCCCAGTCCTCCACTCCCTCCTCCACTCGCCGCGATCTCCGTGACAATGTACCGCCTCCTGTGATAGACGGCACACTGATCCAATGGTGGGACATTGAATCAGCGTGACGTGATTACAGGAGGCGGGACATTGTTACTGCGGGCGGGGCAATTCAAATCCAGTTCCGTGATACATGGAGATCGCCGCTGATGCGGGCACAGGCAGGCTGCACATGATGGACACTGATGGGGCTGCTGGGCACTGGCAAGATGCACATGATGGACACTGATGGGGCTGCTGGGCTGCATATGATGGGCACTGGTGGGCTGCATATGACAGGCACTGGTGAGGCTGGTGGGCACCGGCAAGCTGCATATGATGGACACTGATGGGGCTGCTGGGCACTGGCAAGCTGCATATGATGGGCACTGGTGGGCTGCATATGACGGGCACTGGCAGGCTGCATATGATGGGCACTGGTGGGGCTGCTGGGGACTGGCAGGCTGCATATGATGGGCACTGGTGAGGCTGCTGGGCACTGATAGGCTGCATATGACGGGCACTGGTGAGGCTGCTGGGCGCAGGCAAGCTGCATGACGGGCACTGGTTAGGCTGCTGGGCACAGGCAGGCTGCATATGATGGGCACTAGTGAAGCTGCTGGGCACAAGCTGGCTGCATTGATCTCTTGTATCATGTCTGCAGGCTCTGACCATCTCCTGTATCATGTCTGCAGTCTCTGACCGTCTCTTGTATCATGTCTGCTAGAGGTGCATCGAATGAAAATTTTACTAATACTATTAATAATATTATTAATATTATTATTATTATTATTAATAATAATAATAACCTTATCCTAAACTGAACTCAAATCCCTTATTCTAACAAAAAAACCGAAAAAACATTATAATAAATGAATAATAATAAAAGAAGAAATTGAACTCGAATTCCTTATCCTAACAAAAAAAACGAAAAAACATTATAATAAAGTAATAATAATAAAAGAAGAAATAAAAGCTAATAAAAAAGCTGAAATATCTAGCAAATAATGATGTAACAGATAACAGAAAAAGTCCTACAAGCATCATCTTTGGGGCAGTTTGCATGTGTTGTGTACACCGCTCTCAAACCGCCCCTGCCCATTTGAATGCATGGGCAGTGCTGCAGAAGCGCCTGCAATGCGCTGCACGGGCGCTTTTACCCCTTTTTAACCCCTTCTAGAGGGTTAAAAGTGCCGCTATAACAGCTAAAACTAGCGGCGCTTTACTGCTACTGCCCCCACCGCCCCAGCGTGAAAGGACATACAACTAAACAAGTCAGAAGAGCAGCTCCTCCTTATCATGAAAGGCAGTTATCAGCAGCTTCTATTTTGCTCTTTAGCTAATCTTTAGTGCTCTGGGAATTCTATGTCATGTGGTAAATGTTTATTTGTAACACCCCGGTCACACCGATCGTGAAATTGAAATCGCGCTACTTTACTTAAAGTAGCATGATTTCAAAGTAGCATTTCAGTTCTACTTCAGGTGCCACTTGGGCGACATCTGTGTGACTTCATGCACAGATGCTTATGCAAGTCGCACCTGATTTTGCAAAAAGTAGTGCAGGAACTACTTTCAAAATCGGTGCGACTCCGACTCCGCCAGAGTCGCACCGATTTGACAGTTTCCAATGCGGACAATAGGGTGTGACTTGTCATGTGATTTGAAACGGTCAAATCGCATAACAAGTCGCAACGATGTGACCGGGGACTAAGACAGTATAAATATGATAAAAAACTGTAAAAAAAATGGAATTTCTTTAAAAAAAAAATGACTGAAAGGGCAATTGTTTTGCTTTAAATCCTAAGAAGTGTGGGTTACAGAACCTTGCTCATTATATGAGTGCTTCACCTTTCTGAGTAATGCTGCTTCTATCATTTTTAGTTTCCTTGCAGCAGACCCAGTTTATCCTCTTGTCCTTCTAATGTACATGAAAGCGATAGAAATGCCTGTATTCACTGAAGATTTGGAGAGTCAGCTGGGTGTTATGTCTTGATGAATCAGAATTTAGGGCACGTGGTAATCTCCGCACTCTTTCCCAGGGTCTGTCCTTTCATCTCTGATCAAACAGTATAAATCCTCTATGTCTCTCCTGTGTATCTGCTGTCTGCATTCTCCCGCCACCCTTCCACCCGCTGCCTTCCATTTGCAGCACAGAGCTCAAAAGCAAGAAAATTCCAATATCCTGTCATTGGACCAATATACCCCGTCCTTGATCCCCCCCCCCACAAGGTTCCCTATATACAGTGGGTATAGAAAAGGATCACCCCCTTTAAAATAATCAAATTTTGCTGCTTTACAGCCGGCAATGAAGACAGACACAGTTTTAGTCTTATCCAGCTGTATTTACTCAATGTAACTTATAACAACATCCAAGTGAAAGATATAACACCGACATGTCATAAAAAATCTATTAACCGCTTCAGCCCCGGAAGATTTTATCCCCTTCCTGACCAGAGCACTTTTTTGCGATTCGGCACTGCGTCGCTTTAATTGACAATTGCGCGGTCGTGCGACGTTGCACCCAAACAAAATTGACGTCCTTTTTTTCCCACAAATAGAGCTTTCTTTTGGTGGTATTTGATCACCTCTGCAGTTTTTATTTTTTGCGCTATAAACAAAGAAAGAGCGACAATTTTGAAAAAAAAACGCAATATTTTTTACTGCTATAATAAATATCCCCCAAAAATATATATAAAAAAAATATTTTTTTTACTCAGTTTAGGCCGATATGTATTCTTCTACATATTTTTGGTAAAAAAAAAAAATCGCAATAAGCGTATATTGATTGGTTTGCACAAAAGTTGTAGCGTCTACAAAATAGGGGATAGTTTTACGGCATTTTTATTATTCATTTTTTTTTTATTAGTAATGCCGGTGATCTGCGATTTTTATCGTGACTGCAACATTATGGCGGACACATCGGACACTTTTGACACTATTTTGGGACCATTGTCATTTATACAGCCATCAGTGCTATAAAAATGCACTGTTTACTGTATAAATGACACTGGCAGGGAATGGGTTAACCACTAGGGGGCGATGAAGGGTTTAAGTGTGTCCTAGGGAGTGATTCTAACTGTGGGGGGATGGGCTTCAACTCACATGACAGAGATCACTGCTCCCGATGACAGGGAGCAGTGATCTCTGTCATGTCACAAGGCAGAACGGGGAAATGCCTTGTTTACTTATGCACTTCCCCGTTCTGCAGCTCTGTGACACAATCGCCGGTCCTGCGGGCAAGGTCACGCTGTACGTAGTGTGAGCCTGCTAGCCCCACCGATTAAAGGGGACGTACAGGTAGGCCCAATTGCCCACCGCTGCAATTGTGCCAATGTATATCGGCGTGCAGCGGTCACAAAGTGGTTAAAAAACAGAATCACTGAGTTGGAAAAAGGATCACCCCTTGTGTCAGTATTTTGTTTAACCACCTTTTACTTTAATTGCAGCCTTTGGTCTGTTGGGATATGTCTCTTCTAACTTTCCACATCTAGACTTTGCAATATTTGCCCACTCTACTTCTGCAGAACAGCTCAAGTTCAGTTAAATTTGACGGCGACCGTTTGTTCAAGTCATTCCACAGATTTTCAATGGGGTTTAAGTCTGGGCTCTGCAAGGACATTCACCTTTTTTTCCTTCACCCACTGTGTGGTCATGTTTGCTGTATGCTTTGGGTCATTGTCATGTTGGAAGGTAAAACTTCTTCCCAATTGACAACTTTCTGGCAGAGGGCAGCAGATTTTCCTCAAGAATTTCACGCTATTTTGCCCCATCTATTTTTCTTCTATCCTGACAAGTGCTCCAGTCCCTGCTGCAGAGAAACTCCCCCATACCAGGATATTACGCCCTCCATGCTTTACTGTAGGAATGGTGTTATTTGGATGGTGAGCTGTATTGGATTTCCACCAGACATATCGTTTGGTGTTGAGACCAAATTATTTAATTTTAGTCTCATCTGACCATAACACCTTTTTCCATGTGGCCTCAGAATCTTCAAGGTGTGTTTTGGCAAAGTTCAGTCGTGACTGTATGTGACCTTTCTTGAGGAGGTGCTTTTTTCTTGCAATCCTCCCATATAAGCCCCATTTGTGGAGAATTTGTGATATTGTTGTCACATGCACACAATGACCACTCTTTGCCATAAATTCCAGTAACTGTTCATAGTTGCTGTAGGCCTCTTGGTAGCCTCTCTGACCAATTTCCCCCTGGCTCTTTCATCCAGTTTGGAGCAACGTCCTGATCCAGGGAGGGTCTATGTTGTACCAAATACCTTCCACTTCTTAATAATAGACGTTACTGTGCTTCTAGGCATTGATAAAGCCTTTGAAATTTTTTTGTATCCATCTCCTGACTTGTGCCTGTCCACAACCTTATCCCAGAGATCTTTTGACAGTGTCTTGCCACCCATAGTTGATTGTTTGCTTCAGTTGGACTACCAGGGACTGAAATGCTCCAGAAAAGCTCTTTTCATGCTGAGCTAATCAAAATGACCACAGCTGATCACAGTTGAAAGTCAAATGGCTTTGTGTGCCATTAAGAAGGTGATTAGTTACACCTGATTTATATTACAAGTCATTTTTCGGAGGTGGGTGATCCTTTTTCCAACACAGTGATTCTGTTTTTGATTTTCTTTCTTAATTTTTCTGACATGTTTCATGTTATATCTTTCACATGGATGTTATAAGTTGCACTGCGTAAATACCGATGGATTAAACAAAAACTGTGTCTGTCTTAATTCAGGCTGCAAAGTAACAAAATGTGAAAGGGGGAGGGGGGTGATTCTTTTCTATACCCATACTTTTGTAGATCTGTGTACTATTTACAAAGAAACCCCTGCCAGAACTTTTGCTCTAGGGAAGAGTTAGAACCTCTATCATGCTTTCGTTTATGCCTGTGTCCATCATGAGAAAACGTGTTTTTTTTTTTTGTGTGGTCACCAGGAAGTAAGAGGTGATCTTCCCCTGAGGCAGTGATAATAACCAAAAGGGTTACAAAAAAAAAAAAAAAAAAGCAAAAAAGGCATTTTGGTGTTCTAAGAAATCTAAAAGAACTCCCTCCATACAGGTCTGTGTTAATTTGTCAAACAAAGACTGCATACATTGATGTTTCCACCCAAAACCAACCTTCCTTGATGAGTTTCACCACTACTGGCCTGCTCACAAGGATAGGGGAACTTTTCTCTTGACACTTTAAAGAGAACCTGAACTCAGGATGATGTGCTCCAAAAATGACAGGCAGAGGGAAAAGGCCTAGTAGAGCCTGTGGTCTCCCTGCAGCTGATCATTACCGACTTACCATGCCTTATTCTGCACTGTCTCTGTGTGGGAGGAGCCTTCTAGGTAGAGGCAGGGCTTTGCTTCCTCGTGCCTCCAGCAAGGAGAACAGTGAGCGGCACAGTAGTGGCATCACTAAATTTGACTCCAAATCTTCTGAGATCTTCACACTCACAAACCAGGAAGTGCTCTGCTATATTTTAGCAGAATTTCCAGACCAAAGATAGATGTTTCTGGGTACTGCTTAGGCAAAATGAACATTTATAATCGTTACCTTATAACAAAGAAAATATTCACTTTGAGTTCAGTTTCACTTTAAAGCCCAACTCCAGGAATTAGACAAAATCTACTCACCCACACCACAAGTATTAAATGCTGCATTTGGTCTGGGGGGAGCTGAAGAGGCTCTATTACATACCTTACACCCACTATGGCTGACTTCCTCTTCTCTCTCTGGTGCTCCAGGCTGTGGACAGTCTCTTGGATTCATCACATACAATGCAGGGCTAGTAACCCTGGAATGTACGCGGAGGAGGCAGATGTGCGACCACGACCAGGAGCGTCCTAGAGATTCTATCTATCTATATTGAACTGTTGACACAACGATACGAAAATATAATGGATATGAAAATAAAGTATTTTTTTATTTCGGATCTTTCGGATTCTGCACGTTTGTTATCATTTTGTTAAAACGAACACGACAATCCCCAAAATTCGGACAAAAATGCATTTGGACGATAACGAATGTACATATCTATTGTCTAACTCCTGGAGTTGGGCTTTAAGGTGATTGTAAACCCTTCATATACCCAGTGAAGTGACTGGCCTCAGGTGATATACAGAGATTAAACAAATCCTCCTACATACGTTGTACCTGTTTATCTGCAGCACTCTTTTACCCCCTTTACAGCCTACCTTTTGCACAGCATCTCTGAGCTTCAGGAGGCAGGGGGTGGGAATCTGATGTCACACACTGCACAGCACAGAGCAGGAAGCTGAGTGCAATCTGAGACTTGAGTGGAGGGAATAGACACAGCAACCCCTCTACACAGTCTGTGTGCTGAGGTGGGGGGTGGGGCTTGATGTCAGCATAGACTGTCAAATGTAAGTCATGCAGATAGCAGAGGAATGCACACCTCCCAACTTTTTGAGATGAGAATGAGGGACACCTATCAGCAAAAGTATGCAGGCATAGAACACACCCCTTGCCACGCCCCCTTAAAGGACAATTGTACAAAAAAAAAAAACTAGTTTGTTTAAACCCACAAGTGTTTTTTTTTACCACTAATATTCCTTTATATTGGCTTTTGAAATTTAAAAATGCAGCAATTTAGGAATCAGATGAAAAGTTTAGCGCTGGAAAACACTTTTTGATAGATAAAAAGTGCATTTTATATACATCTATATAGATCAGACCAAAATGAGGGACAAATGAGGAGGAATGAGGGACAGAGGGACATTCCTCCAAATCAGGGACAGTCCCTCGAAATAAGGGACAGTTGTGAGCTATGGGAATGAGAGAGCAGACGTAAATCACATTGAGTGCTTTGGGTCAAGGCAAACACACACTGTAGAAGTATATGCTTTGTTCATTTATAATTTCAGAGGTTTAGGCCGGGTTCACACATATGCGAATTGGATGTGGGTATCCCCGCATTCCAATTCGCATGACAGGAGAGAGTGTGACCAGCTCTCAATAGACACAGCTCCGGGGTGGCCGCTGTCCGCATTTAGAAAGGGTCCTGTGTGTCTTTGGTTCGGATTCAGGTGCAAAATCAGGCAAAAATTCAGACCTGATACACACCTGAATCGGTGAACAGGGACGCACCAGACTCCATGCTGTGAATGTGAACCCGGCCCTACAACCTCTTTAAAGCGGAGTTCTGCTTAAAAAAAATATAAAAGTCAGCAGCTACAAATACTGCAGCTGCTGACTTTTAATAATCAGACACTTACCTGTCCTAGGGTCCAGTGATGCGGGAGAACGAAGCCCCGCTTGTCTCCCCCTCCTCTCTGCGGCGCCGGCATAGTCACTGTGGGTGCCTGGCTGTGGCTTCACAGCCGGGCACGCACTGCACATGTGCAAGCCACGTGGCGCGCCGTGACTGGCCGGGCAATCATCTGGGACCTGTGACGTGTCCCAGATAATTGCCGAGAGGGAGGGGGGAGAGGTGATCTCCCTTCCGGTGCCACGGTGCGCCGGGAGAAAGTGGGAGCTGGTATCCGCCCCCCCCCCCAAAAAAACAATTACATGCCAAATGTGGCACGTCAGAGGGTCACCTTCCCTTAAAGCGGAAGTTCCATTTTTGGGTGGAACTCCGCTTTAAATACTAAAAACTTCATTGTCAGTATTGAAAAACATTGAAGTATTTCAAAACATTAGCAACTATCAGAGCGCAATGCCATGTTCTGCCAACTGCTCACGGCACGCATTCCACCTACTCGAACGTCTCTTTGGTGAGCAGAGAACACATCCATTACAAAAGCCTAGACAATAAGCCTGAGAGCCGCCAACGTAGAGTGTATATTTGACAACACAGGTCATTCTTAATTACCACACGCGCTACATCAGCGCTCAAACCAGACAGCTTGTCTCACGGATTGTTAACAGCACCAATAGAACTTTATGTATTCGTAGAAAACGTTCCCTATTAAGTATGAAAACCTCCAGCCGCCCGCATGAAATATGGTGATAAAATATTGTTCTAACGATCCGTCAGGTCAGATTGATGAAAGCCCTTCAATGACTATTACCCTGCATGGCCGGTAGCAACTTTTCAAGATTTTCCAGCCTCGTACAAAGCTCATAATTTGGTATGGAAATCGATATATTCGCTTATGTCTCTGTCAACATCTGAAAAAAAGTCATTTTTATTCAGGCGCGGCCTATGGGCATGGTGGGAAAAGATAATACAAAAGCATTAATCTTCCCAGTTTAATACAATCAGCACATATTTTGGTACATCTTGAAAGTGTCTGATCCTGTGATGTCTTATTAGAGGAATTTAGTATTTGGATAAACATTGATCCTGAGTGCGGAGAGGGTTATTACAGAACATCATTTGTATTCTTGTTTACTGACTGATAAAAAATCATCTGAAATACAAGTTTAAGAGGATTTCTTTGAACTGTGTTTAGCAAGCTTGGTTAGACAACAAAACATAGAGAAGGTATCCTGCTCCAAAAAAAGTAAACCCAAACAGTTGCGGCCATGTTTAATGGTAATCTCCACCTCCAACAGTTTTGGATGGATACCAATGGTTTAAGCCACCAGCCAGCTCCTCGTGACTTTTGAGGGCCTAAATAGGCAAGATCTTTTGCAATAGTTTGCATTTCCTGTTATTCTTAAAGCTGCACTAGTAAAATTGCACTTTACGTACAGGATTCCCACCTACGCAGGCTGAGGGGCTCGAGGAAGTCTGTTCTGAGCAGAGGAAACTGGTTTTGCAGTTTTCCACAGGATTGGTAAATGCTGGTGTTGGTCCTGGAGTCAGGAGACTTTGTTGAGTCTTAGGCAGGATGCGGCCTTCAACCCCCGATCCACATTTTTCCAGCAGGCTGAGCGGCTACAGAAAGCTGTTCTGAGCAGAGAAAACTGGTTTTGCAGTTTTCTGCAGGAACGGTAAATCCCGGTGTTGGTCCTGAAGTCAGGAGACTTTGTTGAGTCTAATGCCGCGTACACACGGTCGGACTTTCTATCCTACTTGGTCCGGCACACTTTCCGACGGACTTTGTCCGCCAGGTGCGCCGGACTTTAAAACGGACGGACTTGCCCACACACGCCCGGACTTTCCGGCGGGCTAAGTCCGCCCGTCTTTCCGACAGACTTTCGCCGGAGTTACGGCAGACTTTCAGAATGAACGGACTTGCCCACACACGGACAAGTCCGTTCATTTTGAACGTGACTCAGGTGCGACGGGACTAGAAAAGGATGTCAATTTTGCCGCTTTTATCGGCGAGATTGACACCTTGCGAGCCCCGTCACGGGTCATACCAGGCCCTTAGGTCTGGTATGGATTATAAAGGGAACCCCCTACGCCAAAAAAACGGCGTGGGGTCCCCCCTAAAATCCATATCAGACCCCGATCCGAGCACGCAACCTGGCCGGTCAGGAAAGGGGGTGGGGACGAGCGAGCGCCCCCCCTCCTGAACCGTACCAGGCCGCATGCCCTGCGGGCCCCCCCCCCACCCCAAAGCACCTTGTCCCCATGTTGATGAGGACAAGGGCCTCTTCCCGACAACCCTGGCCGTTAGTTGTCGGGGTCTGCAGGCGGGGGGCTTATCGGAATCTGGGAGCCCACTTTAATAAGGGGGCCCCCAGGTCCCGGCCCCCCACCCTATGTGAATGAGTATGGGGTACAAGGTACCCCTACCCATTCACCTAGGGAAAAAGTGTAAGTAATAAAACACACTACACAGGTTTTTAAAATATTTTATTAAACAGCTCCGGGGGGGGTCTTTCTCCGGCTTCGAGGGTCTTCTTCCGGCTTCGGGGGTCCCTCCGCTTTATCTTCTCCCGGTGTCCGGTTGGTTCTTCTCCACTCTCTTCTCCCGGTCTTCCAGTTCTTCGGCTGGCTCCTCTGCTGTCTTCAGGAAGCTCTCTTGCCAATGCTCATTCACATAGGGTGGGGGGTCGGAATCTGGGGGCCCCCTTATTAAAGGGGGCTCCCAGATTCCGATAAGCCCCCCCGCCCGCAGACCCCGACAACCAACGGCCAGGGTTGTCGGGAAGAGGCCCTTGTCCTCATCAACATGGGGACAAGGTGCTTTGGGGTGGGGGGGGCCCTGCAGGGCGCCCCCCCTCCCCCAAAGCACCCACCCCCCATGTTGAGGGCATGCGGCCTGGTACGGTTCAGGAGGGGGGGGGCGCTCGCTCGTCCCCACCCCCTTTCCTGTCCGGCCAGGCTGCGTGCTCGGATTGGGGTCTGGTATGGATTTTAGGGGGGACCCCACGCCGTTTTTTCGGCGTAGGGGGTTCCCTTTATAATCCATACCAGACCTAAGGGCCTGGTATGCCCTGCGCTCGCCGCAATAGGAAAATTTGTTTTTCCTATTGCAGCGAGCGCGAGATGCAATACCCTGCCTTCGTGTTGTATCTGGTCCGTCGGACCAGCATACACACGAGCGGGCTTTCCGTCGGACCAGCACACACACGAGCGGACTTTCCGCCTGAAGCTGAGTCCGACGGAAAGATTTAAAACTTGTTTCAAATCTAGGTCCGGCGGGCTTTTGGGAAGAAGTCCGCCGGAAAAGTCCGCCGGCGCCCACACACGGGCGGATTGTCCGGCAGACTCTGGTCCGCCGGACCAAGTATGCCGGAAAGTCCGACCGTGTGTACGCGGCATTAGGCAGGATGCGGCCTCCCACCCCTGATCCACATTTTTCCAGCAGGCTGAGGGGCTACAGAAAGGTGTTCTGAGCAGAGAAAACTGGTTTTGCAGTTTTCTGCAGGATTGGTAAATCCCGGTGTTGGTCCTGAAGTCAGGAGACTTTGTTGAGTCTTATGCCGCGTACACATGGTCAGACTTTTTAACAACAAAGGTCCGACGGTCTTTCCGACGGACTTTCGACGGACTTTCTAACAACCGGACTTGCCTACACACGATCACACCAAAGTCCGACGGATTCGTACGTGATGACGTACGACCGGACTAAAATAAGGAAGTTGATAGCCAGTAGCCAATAGCTGCCCTGTCAGACTTACCCGTACCAGACTGACGAACCCAATGTAGCAGAGGATGGCCTCCCGTACGTATCTGGTTCCCGGCCCCTGATAGAGTACACAGAAGGCACAGGAGCACAGAATGGTATGAGAGCCTGGCGGGTGGTTTGCAGGAATAAGGCCCAGGATCCTGACACAAGCTGGCAGGTGGTAATAGGTAGGCTGGAGATCAGCTAACAGGTGCAGAGCAGGCAGATCCGGTCACTAGCAAAGTTGGCAGCAGGCGGTCAGCACGGTACAAAGGGAGCAGGCAGATACAATGTCCAGGTTACAGGCAGGTTTTGGCAACAGGCAATCAGCACGGTACAAGGGGTCAGGCAGGTTCAACGTCAGAGGCAGGCCGGGGTCAATTTGCAGGCGGATAGCAGAGAGAGAGAGTCCAGTAAACAAGCCGGGTCACAGGGAGATCAAAGCAATACACAGGAAACAGGAAGTTCAGAAACAGGAAGCTGATGATCGGACAGCACTGAGCACAGCATCCCATCAGCTTAAATAGGCAACCGGCGCCCTCTAGAGTGCCCAGCAAGTATCCTGAACCGAGAACCTCTCTGACATGCCCTAGCGACGGTTTTTGTTCGTCGGACTAGCATACAGACGAGCGGATTTTTCGACTGTACTCGAGTCCGTCGGAAAGATTTGAAGCATGTTCCAAATCTAAAGTTCGTCAGATTTTCGAACAAAAAAGTCCCCTGCAGGTCCGATGAAGCCCACACACGGTCGAATTGCCTGCCATGCTCGGTCCGTCGGACCAGTCCGGTCGAAAAGTCCGCTCATGTGTACGCGGCATTAGGCAGGATGCGGCCTCCAACACAGGTACAGGTGTGCACAGCCCTCTTAGTATGTGGGCTGAGGGTTCAAGGCTACATCCCCCTCCTCCTGAGAAGACCATTGTGCTGCCAGGGGCGGTGCACGTGAAAGCAGGTGCAGTTTGGCCTCCCTGCACTGTTGGCATTGTTCTGGCAGCCGCCATGCAGAAAGGACAGAGGACAGGAAGGACTCTTGTTCCTCTGAGGCCTCCGTTGGTATCATCAGGAAAGCAGCTGTCTGATTGGACACTACTGCCCTGAATGACCTTGGCGGCCATCTTTAGTTTGGGCAGTGCCAATAAATAGCACTGTCCCACTGCAGTTTGTGCATATTTGTTAAATCAAGTAGTTAAGTCAAGGACAGGCCCCCGCTGGATAGGGACAGTGGGGTGGATTTACTAAACCTGGAGAGTACAAAATCTGGTGCAGATTTGCTTAGAAACTAATCAGCTTCCAGTTTTTTTTTTTGTCAAAGCTTAATTGAACAAGCCGAAGTTAGAAGCTGATTGACTACCATGCATAACAGCACCAAATTTTGCACTCTCCAGTTTTAGTAGATCAATCCCAGTGTGTCTAGTGCAGGCAAAGGTTCCAGAGGAGGAGGGACAGGGTATGGACCGCATGCCTGTGCCGCCATCTAGTATTGCTCCAACCTACTAGTGCCTTGTTGGCAGACCGCCTTACAGCCACCTATTTTGTCAGATGTTGCTGGGCATTGTAAGCTGCTTGGAGTTATTTTGCAAGAACTTCTGTGAAGTACTGCTGTAAGGTCCGGCTGTGTTATTCAAACCTGTTGCCACCTTTTTGGAACTTTTGTATTATTATTACACTTTGCTGCATTTCTTGGTCTCCGAGTGACTTTGGGTACCAAACATCTGGCCCTGCCTGCACCCGGACAAGCTAGGAGTGTATGCCTGTCTGCCTAGGAGATACGAGCATAGGGTTGCCACTTTTTCTTCCAAGCCAAACCCTGAACACTTTTGAGGCGCACAGTAATTTTTTTTTCTTTTAGTATACAATATATGATTGTAACAGACCTGGGACACCTTTGGGCACTCCAAAAAGAATAGTAATGTGGCGCGCATAGTGCCCCCTCACTCTCCTGTCAGGCCCTGTTCCAAGCCACATTCCTGTCAGAATAATGTGTCCGGGTTTTAGGTGGACTAAAACCCGGACTCACGATTCAAAACCCGGGTGAACCCCGGACAGGTGGCAACCCTATACGAGCAGCATGTGAGCACTGTTGTGTTTCAGGAAAGCAGATTAAAGAAGCACAAATGCAAAAATACAGATTCAATGTTTCATTTTTACCTCTTTAAAAAATAATATATTTACATTTTTACTTTTTAGCCCTTACTTTAACCCCACTAGTCTTTCCCCTTAATGCAAATGACTTCATCAATGTGTGTTGACCTTTTAAACAACACGTTGAGTGTGTAATTTTATATGTAGATGGGGGCAGCCATGTTTGCTCACCACATAGGCAGGCTCTGCTTCCTGCTTAGTAGTGCTGCACTGTGGTTATGCCTTGTTGCTTCTAGTCTACCAGTCATGGTCCGACTAATAGTACACTATAGACTCTCTGCAGTTCCATAGACAAGAAACAACCATAATGCTCCTGGTAGCCAGAGATCAAACCTGAAGATAACAGCTCCCTGCAAAGCAGACAGTTTACACTTGCCTGTCCCATACCCTTATCTCCCAACTGTCCCTGATTTCGAGGGACTGTCCCTGATTTGGAAGAAAGTCCATCTGTCCTCCTTATTTGTCCCTCATTTCTATCTGATCTATATGGTTGTATATAAAATGCACTTTTTATATTTTAAAAAAATGTTTCTCAGTGCTAAACCTTTCCTCCACTTTCTAAATTGCTGCATTTGTAAATTTTAAAAGCCAATAAAATGAAATAGTAGTGGTAAAAAAAAGCCCTGGTGGATTTGATTAAACTTTTTTTTTTGGTTAATTCTCCTTTAAGGGGGTGTGGCAAGGGGCATATCTCCCAACATTTTGAGATGGGAATGAGGGACACCTACTAGTAAATGTATGTAGGAATAGGACACGCCCCTGCCACACCCCCTTAAAGGAGAATTAACCAAAGAAAAAAAAGGTTAAATTCACAAGAGCTTTTTTTTTTTTACCATTACTATTCCTTTATATTGGCTTTAAAAATTTACAAATGCAGCAATTTAAAAATCAGATGAAAGGTTTAGCACTGAGAAACACTTTTTGAAAGATAAAAAGTGCATTTTATATACAACTATGAGGATCAGACCAAAATGAGGGACAAATGAGAAGGAAAGAGGGACAGAGGGACATTGCTCCAAATCAGGGACAGTCCCTCGAAATCAGGGACAGTTGGGAGCTATGGTGTCCTGCTGTCTGGGCTGCCAGACTGTGGCACGCTGATAAGAGATGCTTGCTAAAAGATCTTCAGTGTCTGGTAGGTGTGTCTTATTTCTGCCTCCAGTGTACTAGTCATTTCTACCACCAGCCCCTAAGTCACCACTGTAGTATGTAGTGACATTGGGGTCAGTGGACGGAACCGCATGGAGCAGGCACTGGACACTCCCAGAAGTGTCAAATGTTAAAGCCTCCTTTCCATCCTCGTCCTCATCAACATGCCAGTGCTTAAAGTGATTGTAAACCAGAGGGCTGGGTCTTTGGAGGAGTTATGCAAATATTAAATGCTTTGATGTAGGGTTGCACCGATACCGTCTTTTTAATCGGCCAATACGAGTACCCATACTTTGTGGTGCGATTTGCGTCAATCCAAAAATTTGCCGCAAATTACACTGCAAAAAATCTCATGCAATTTGAACGGGAATGCGGTGCGATTCCTGTCCGAATCACATGTGATTTCCCCCACAAATCGTGTGTGTGTCTATAGAAAGGGAAAAGCACTATCTAGTGGGCAGTTCTTTTTTTAAAATGATAGAACTCACAGTACATATCTAGCCAAATGCAAAATCTACATAGGTGTCCCGGTCCTGCCGATGATAGGAAATCACGGCCACTGGAGTTGCTCACAGGGCTGGAGGAAAATTTATAGGACCAGTGGCGGCTGGTGTTTTTTTGTTTGGGGGGGGGGGGGGGCAGCAAACAACCACCAACCCCCACCCGCAGTCTGCTGGTTCACGGCACTTACCCCATCCGTGGCAGGGATCGGTGGGCACATTGGGAAGGGGGACAGGCTGCGGTGGGCATCTGGCAACGTCTCCTGTGTCCTCTTATCTTCTGAGATCACGGCGGCTTCCCCCATGCGTCTCCTGCCACGCGTCTCCTCCCCTCCTCTCAGGTGGCCAATAGGATCGCCTGACCTTTCAGCCAATCGGGAAACAGAAAAAGCGAATATTAATTTACCTTTGTAACACACCTGGGTGGGCTCCGAGTGCAATGCTCTGCGCCACGAGTCCACCCTATTTTGAAGCCTATTAGAGCCTATGACTCTAATCAGGTGCTTAAAAAAAAATACCCCCGCCGCTGTAATTCAAGCGCCTGACATCCTGAAAGGAGCCAGACGCATGTATAGGTGGTGGCAGCGACGGCCGTGGATAGATTCATGCTATGCATGAATCTATCCATTAACCATATAGGGGGGTGGCATGGATAGAGAGGGCGGCGCCCGGACGCCCTTAATGGATGGGCAGCCCCTGTGCGGGACCCCATGGGTATAGGGCAGAAGTGATGTCAGCTTTGGGGCAGACCGCCTCTACATCTCCTCCAGCCCTGTGAGCACCTCCGTTTGCTATTATTGGCGGGACCGGAACAACTATGCAGATTTTGCATTTGGCCAGATACAGTATCTCACAAAATTGAGTACACCCCTCACATTTTTGTGAATATTTTATTCTATCTTTTCATGTGACAACACTGAAGAAATGACACTTTGCTACAATGTAAAGTAGTGAGTGTACAGCTTGTATAACAGTGTACATTTGCTGTCCCCTCAAAATAACTCAACACACAGCCATTAATGTCTAAACCGCTGGCAACAAAAGTGAGTACACCTCTAAGTGAAAATGTCCAAATTGGGCCCAAAGTGTCAATATTTTGTGTGGCCACCATTATTTTCCAGCACTGCTTTAACCCTCTTGGGCATGGAGATCACCAGAGCTTCACAGGTTACCACTGGAGTCCTCTTCCACTCTTCCATGATGACATCATTGAGCTGGTGGATGTTAGAGACCTTGCGCTCCTCCACCTTCCATTTGAGGATGCCCCACTGATGCTCAATAGGGTTTAGGTCTGGAGACATGCTTGGCCAGTCCATCACCTTTACCCTCAGCTTCTTTAGCAGGGCAGTTGTCGTCTTGGAGGTGTGTTTGGGGTCATTATCATGTTGGAATACTGCCCTGCATCCCAGTCTCCAAAGGTAGGGGATCATGCTCTGCTTCAGTATGTCACATTACATGTTGGCATTCATGGTTCCCTCAATGAACTGTAGCACTCATGCAGCCCCAGACCATGACACTCCCACCACCATGCTTGACTGTAGGCAAGACACACTTGTCTTTATACTCTTCACCTGGTTGCCGCCACACACGCTTGACACCATCTGAACCAAATACGTTTATCTTGATCTCAAACTTTTTGTGGACTTTCTTGTGCATCATCTTTAGAAAAGGCTTCCTTCTGGGACGACAACCATGCAGACCAATTTGATGCAGTGTGCAGCGTATGGTCTGAGCACTGACAGGCTGACCCCCCACCCCTTCAACCTCTGCAGCAATGCTGGCAGCACTCATACGTCTATTTCCCAAAGACAATCTCTGGATATGATGCTGAGCACGTGCACTCAACTTCTTTAGTCGACCATGGCGAGGCCTGTTCTGAGTGGAACCTGTCCTGTTAAACCGCTGTATTGTCTTGGCCACCGTGCTGCAGCTCAGTTTCAGGGTCTTGGCAATCTTCCTATAGCCTAGGTCATCTTTATGTAGAGCAACAATTATTTTTTTCAGATCCTCAGAGAGTTCTTTGCCATGAGGTGCCATGTTGAACTTTCAGTGACCAGTATGAGAGAGTGAGAGCGATAAACACCAAATTTAACACACCTGATCCCCATTCACACCTGAGACCTTGTAACACTAACGAGTCACATGACAACGAGGAGGGAAAATAGGCCTAATTTGGCCCAATTAGGCGCTGCAGGCAGCGGGACAGTGCAGTAAAAACTTTGCAGGGAGCTTCCAGTTTTAGGTTTTTAAAACCTGGAAGGGTCCCTTTAAGCAGAGAAGGAAGGATTGGCAGTGTATGGGTGACAGGTGAAGAAGAAGAATTTGGGCTCTGAGTTGTTCCAGTGTTAGATCTCCTCTCTGTAGAGCTCTGTATAATTTATAAGACTCGGTGAAATGTGTGTCAGAGGTGATTTGTATTTGTGCCGCTGTGAGTCACGGTCTTCAGCAGTCATGGGGGGAGAGCAGCGTCTCGCGTCCCCCGGAAGATGTGAGCTGCGTTTGCGTTACAAGTGACCGCTGGCGGGGCTCGCTCTTCACCCTGCGGCTTCAAGTTCCCTCAGATGCCTTTTCTCCAGACATAGAGATACAAATATCCCCTGACTGAGTTATTGCACACCCCATCCATGTCTTCTGAAGAATCATCGTCCCATCATCAATGAATAATACACAGAGAACACTCAGCCCCACGATATCTCTCCTGATTACACCTACCGCTCTTACTTCAATCACTTTCATTAATTAGGGATAATGTGCCTTTAATATAAAATTTTACGCACGTAAATCACGTATCCCTCTCTCTGATCAGCCATAGCTTTATGATCACCCATCCAATATTAAGTAGGTCCCCCTTTTACCACAAAAACAGCCCTGACCTGTTGAGGTATGAGCTCCAGTAAACCTCTGAAGGTATGCTGTGGTATCTGCCAACAAACTGTCAGTAGCAGATCCTTTAAGTCCTGTAAGTTGTGAGGTGGGGCCTCCATGGATCGGACTTGTTTTTCCAGCACATCCCACCAGATTTCAATTGGAATGAAATCTGGAGAATTTGGAAGCCAAGTCAACATCTCAAACTCATTTTTGTGTTCCTCAAACCATTCTTGAACCATTTTTGCAGTGAGATAGGGCACATTATCCTGCTGAAAGAGGTCACTGCCACCAGGGAATACCGTTTCCATGAAGGGGTGGACTTGGTCAGCAACAATGTTTAGGTAGGTGATATGTGTCAAGTAACATCCACACGAATGGCAGGACCCAAGGTTTCCCAGTAGAACATTGCCCAAAGCATCACACTGCCTCCACCCACTTGCCTTCCTCCCATACTGCATCCCGGCCATCCACATGATGTAAAAGAAAATGTGATTTATCAGACCAGGCCACCTTCTTCCATTGCTCTGAGGTCCAGTTCTGATGTCCATGTTCCCATTGTAGGTACTTTTGGCTGTAGACACGGGTCAGCATGGGCACCCTGACCGGTCTGTGGCTACGCAGCCCCATACACAACAAACTGCAATGCCCATTTTTTCTGCTTTTTAACACATCAACTTCAGGGACAACATGTTCACTTGCTGCCTAATATACCCCACTCACTTTCAGACGTCATTGTAACAAGATAATCAATGTTATTTACTTAACCTGTCAGTGGTCATAAAGTGTATATATAAATGTATTCTATCTATTATCATTCCATCTATCTATGTAAATACATCTATCTATCTATCTATCTATCTATCTATCTATCTATCTATCTATCTATCTATCTATCTATCTATCTATCTATCTATCTATCTATCGATAGATCTTATCTATAGATCTGCATACTATCTCACTCTATTATATGAATGTATTCTATTCATTATATTGATCTATCTATCTATCTATCTATCTTTTTTTTTTCCATAATACGTTTTATTTAGGAAAAAGAACAGCATACAATTAGCAGGGACATTAGTGTACATTGAGAATCATAAATCATAAATTGAGAATCATAAAATAATTTTTAAAAAAAATCATAAAATGCTGCTAGACTAATACACCTCACTAATCGATCCATGACTGCTGCCCCTCTCTGCCAATCCCTTCACTGTATAAAATTTAAAATACTAACCACAACATACAAGGCCATCCACAAGATCTCCTCCAGCTACATCACCAACCTCATCTGCAGATATCGCCCAAATCGCCCTCTCCGCTCCTCCCAGGACCTCCTGCGCTCTAGCTCCCTTGTTACCTCCTCCCATGCTCGCCTTCAGGACTTCTCCAGAGCCTCTCCCATCCTCTGGAACTCCCTGCCCCATAGTTACATAGTAGTTGAGGTTGAAAAAAGACACAAGTCCAACCCAGTATATCCGATCAGCCCCTAACCTGTCCACCTTTAGGAGATCCCTGAAAACTCACTTATTCAGGGAAGGCTATCCCACACCCACCTAACAACTGTCCCCGAGCCACCCCCATCAAATCATTCCCTGCAGCTATTACCTTTTGTACCACCACCCCCTCCCTTTAGAATGTAAGCTCTACAAGCAGGGCCCTCCTATACCTTCTGTATTGAACTGTACTGTAATTGTGCTGTCCCCCCCTCTACACTGTAAAGCGCTGTGCAAACTGTTGGCGCTATATAAATCATGAATAATAATGATAATAAAACAAGATAAAACAGCAGGCGAAAAGAAGCTGACCATGCATAAACTAACAAAAGTGGATGCAACTCTATCTCAAATGGGAGAAGAGTGAACCTGAGAAGTGCATCGACATGCGGATCAAGTAAGATAATTTGTTCTAAACTTTTATGTAGAGACGGAGGTTCATGTGGATTTTCGGGTCGTTGTAGTAGAGGTATGTGTGGTTTGCAGCGGTAGGAGGATAATGAACCTCTTATGGGTGTTTCAATGACGGGTACAGGGGTAGAGTTGTCGGAATGTGGTTCTCAGGATGTGAGGAAGTTGGGTGAGGTGGGGGGAGAGATGGGACAAGTCTAGCAGTTGGGGGGATTTCTCATTGAAGTCTTGGAATGGTGTGGCCTATAGTCTAGTAGGAATTTGTGGTAAATGTATAGTTAACCTCTTCTGGTGTAGCAAGTGTGGGGGTAGGAGGGAAAGAGAAGAAAAAAGAGGGGGGTTAAAGAGGGGGATGATGGTAGGGGGAGGGGGGGTTTCCATCTCTTACCTCCCTCCCAGGTATTGTAATAAATGTTTGCATCTCCCATAGGAGGACAGATAGATGGTGGAGGGGGGTGGCCATTTTGGGGATAGAAACAACCAGTCAGATGCCAGAATTTTAAGTGTGTGCATTCTGATTTAGGAGAAGCAGATCTTAGGATATGGCTATTCCAAAGTTAGATAGGAGAGCTATTTAGTCGTGAAAATTCTGGGGTCGATCGAAAATGTGTCCAGCACGCCCATTTAATTCCAACGTTTGTGGGTGTATCTCGCGCTATGTGAATTAGTTCCTCCATCTCTGCTATTTTGCGAATTCTGTTAAACCATTCCTTCATTGAGGGGGCTCAGGAAGAGTTCCACTGTATAGGGATACATTGCTTGGCCGCAATAATCATTTGCATGGCTAAGGATTTGTGGTAGGTTTTATGCGGAAGAGATGAGTGGTGCAAGAGAAATTGGGCTGGAGACAGACCTACATCGAAGGAGGTCATGAGTGAAGTAATTAGGCATAATTCTCTCCAGAGAGGTTGAATGCGATGGCAGGACCACCAGATGTGTAGAGGTGTACCGTAGTCTGTTTGACATCTCCAGCAAGTTTCTGGTATTTTTGGGTTAATTTTATGTAGAAGAGTGGGTGTGCGGTACCAGCGTGTTTGGATTTCGTATCCATTTTCTTGCGTGGATACATTCATTGAGCCTTTGGAGATATTTAGATCTATCTATCTATCTATCTATCTATCTATCTATCTATCTATCTATCTATCTATCTATCTATCTATCTATCTATCTATCTATCTATCTATCTATCTATCTATGTCAAGTATATGCATAAGAAGGAAAACATCACTAATCCAAAGAACACTAAATAAAATAAGCTAAACTCTAAATAAACCCAGCTTTTGCCTGGGCAGTTTCCAGAACCTCTCTGCTCCCTAGTAGACAGCACAGCTCATGCAAAAACAGAGCAGGGACTAAGGCCTCTTTCACAGGGGCTGGATCTGTTTTTATCATCAGGGGACCTGCCCGCTGATCCCCTGCTGAGCTGGGCTGAATAGAGCAGGCGAGTGACAGGTCCGTGTCTGCTCCAGTTATGCCGAGCAGACACAGACACAGCCCCCTCTGCTCTATGGGCAGTCGAATGTAAATGGACCAGCTGTTACACCCGACTGCCCCCTGATCCGATCAGATGGCGGGGAATGGATCCTTATCCGGCAAAGGGGATGACTCCACCCCTTTGCCCTGCCCATTTATACTCCACCTTTTTAATGAAGCGCCCATCAAATGCAGCCCACCAGCGCCCATCAAATGCAGCCTCACCAGCGACCATCAAATGCAGCCTCACCAGTGCCCATCAATGCAGTCCACCAGCACCTATCAAATGCAGCCTCACCAGCGCCCATCAAATGCAGCCTCACCATCGCCCATCAAATGCAGCTTCACCATCGCCCATCAATGCAGCCTACCAGCGCCCATTAATGCAGCCTCGCCTGCGCCCATCAATGCAGCTTACCAGCGCCCATTATTGCAGCCTCACCAGCGCCCATCAAATGCAGCCTCACCAGTGCCCATCAATGCAGCCTCACTAGCACCCATCAAATGCAGCCTCACCAGCGCCCATCAAATGCAGCCTCACCAGCACCCATCAAATGCAGCCTCACCAGCACCCATCAAATGCAGCCTCACCAGCACCCATCAAATGCAGCCTCACCAGCACCCATCAAATGCAGCCTCACCAGCACCCATCAAATGCAGCCTCAACAGCGCCCATCATGCAGCCTCATCAGCACCCATCAAATGCAGCCTCACCAGCACCCATTAATGCAGCCTCACCAGCACCCATCAATGCAGCCTACTAGGGTCCATTAATGCAGCCTCAACAGCGCCCATCAATGCAGCCTACCAGCACCCATTAATGCAGCCTCACCAGCGCCCATCAAATGCAGCCTCACCAGTGCCCATCAATGAATGTTTGCTTGCTTCCATTCATTCCAGAGTCAGGACACAGACACAGACTCCCACCGCCACTGCGCCTCTGACACTATGTGCGAACGGAGCGGTGGCTGCCTGCTGATGCTGGGACTTAGTTGCTTGCTGCAGAGGGAAGAGAGTAGGAACACCAGTGGTCAGGCACCCTAGGCAGCAGTGTGCCCTAGGCGGCTGCCTAGTTTGCCTAGTGGTAGCACCGGCCCTGTGCAGCACGTTGATGTAAAACGCTGGCCACAAAAGTTTTACGTGTATACCTAATGGATAGAAGCATAAGGATGCAATAAAATGCATTTTGTTTATAGGAAAGGATTCCAGTATTTGTAGAAGGATATTATGGGATGTCATGTGGCTGTTGTAGATGTTCAGATGGCTCTTTAACTGTTTCTTTTCCTCTCCAGCCATGGTTTCTTGCTCTATACAATAAAGGACAGTGTTTCCCTGTCTGTTGGTTTAATAATTCTCTGTTGTCAGGATTTTTGGCTGGTGGACTCGGTCATGTTCCTCCCATTAGCTCCTTGTACAGATGGAGACTCTACAGCACTCAGCCAGCATGCCAAGGCCATCGCTGTAGGAAGGGATGAGCTCGGGACCGTGTGATGGTCCTGGATTTGAGCCATGACTAACTCAGTATATGGAAGACAAATATGTTCTGTCAAAGCATGTAACGTGTATGATGTGACACTGAAGACAGCAGTATGATCCCCAATTCTTTACCTATAAACTAAGGGGGAAAGTGGACCTGGTGCCAGATATATTTTTTTGGTTTAGTGCATGCATATTGTCATTTATAATATATAATTATGCCCCAGCAAAAGTAAACAAAAAGGGGAGGATTTGGGACTTTGAATAAGGTGGGTATTGGTGGCCAAAATATAAGTCGATGTTTGAGAAGATACTTTTATTGTCAAAAAGCATCACAGCATAACATAATATACATACAATGAGTAAACTGGTCAATCACATGATGCAAACCATGTATAATGAAAACAGTATTGGCAGCATAACAGGCCCATGGTGTGGTGAGAAGCATGGATCTTCCATGTAAAAACACTTTAAGATCACAGGAATATAGTGAATCCACCTGGCAGCACGTCCTGTTTGATACTGCACTTTTCATGGACTAGACCTCTTTACCACAATATCAGAATTTGAACCCACATTCACTACCATCTGGCTACGTGCTCTTTGACACTGTTGGGATCATGCTATGCGCCCAGTCTCTTACGTATGGGTTCCGACCCCAGCTCCCGGAACACCTCTGGCAGCCCCCCTTTTCTGGTTTTATAGGTTCCAGACTCAACAAGCTGCACCTGCCCCTGAAAAGTGTAATTTTACATACACGAAATGCGTCGAGACAACTGGATGCACCTGAATCTTAGATGTTTCATTGACTTCAATATTTTGAATTCACTACATTACTGTGATCCTAAAGTGTTTTTACATGGAAGATCCATGCTTTTCACCACAACATGGGCTTGTTCTGCTGCCAATACTGTTTTCATTATACATGGTTTGCATTGTGTGATTGACCTTTTTACTCATTATATGTATATTACATTATGCTGTGATGCTTTTTGACAATAAAAGTATCTTCTCAAACATCGACTTATCTTTTAGCAACCAATACCCAGCTCATTCAAAGTCCCAAATCCCCCACCCCCCTTTTTGCAACCGATACAGGGATGGAGACATGTGTTTCCGCATGCCTCACATTTGCTGCCGTGCCGGTGTGACGCTGGATGGGACCCGGGCCCCTGGGTTCATCCTGCAGTGTCCCTTCAGTAATCGTTTCTTAGCAGTCCCACGTAGCACTCCATTTTAGGTTCATATCCCATCAGGACCTACATGGAAACCCCATCCATAGCTACATCAAGATTTTTCCATACACACTTTTTGGGGGATTGCGTGTGTGCTCCTGGTTCATGCTTGGGTCCTTTTCTCAGCTCCCGTGCTGGACATATTTATCTGGCTGACCTCCGGCAGGTGGTATCGCATGGTCTCAGTATCAGTTCTTATTATATCGATGCACTTGCTCCTGATGAGTGGATAGAAGTCCTTGAAACGTCGTCGAGCTTATTTTGATGCATTCATTTCATATTTATGATTCTAGATGGCTTTATTGCTTTACCACCCAGATATAATGTTATGTCTACTCCATTTGGGGGACTGTGATGTACAATATTTACTTTCTGTGTCATGTTGGTGACTATCCTCAATATGTATGTTGATACTTTGTATTTTATGCATTTATATGGGTTGATCCATGCCCTATTTTTGGTCTAATAAAGAATATAATTTTTTACATATGTATATGGTTTTGTCTGGCTCTACCCCACGCACCTCATCTAAAGTCCCACCCTCCCCCCTATTTTTTGCATAGCAACCAGGGATGGAGCCGCAATATTCCCTGTTGCGTCTCATTCAAAGTCCCACATATTCCCTTTTTTCTTTGATAACAATTACGAACGTAGTGACGTACGTGATATCTTTACCGAACGCTAGTTTTACAAGACCAAGCACTTCCGGCTCGTACTTGATTCCGAGCATGCGTGAACTTTTGTGCCACGGACTTGTGTACACACGATCGGAAAGTCCGACAACAAAGTTTCGTTGGCAGAAAATTTGAGAACTTGCTGGCCAACATTACAAGACCAAGCACTTCCGGCTCGTACTTGATTCCAAACATGCGTGAACTTTTGTGCGACGGACTTGTGTACACACGATCGGAAAGTCCGACAACAAAGTTTTGTTGGCAGAAAATTTGAGAACTTGCTGGCCAACATTTGTTGGCGGAAAGTCCAACAACAAATGTTCAATGGAGCATACACACGGTCGGACTTTCAGCCAACAAGCTCACATCCAACATTGTCCATCGGAAAATCCAATCGCGTGTACGCGGCATTAGGGTTGCCACCTGTGCAGGATTCACTCGGACAGTTCGGGTTTTGAATCATGTGTCCGGGGGTTTCAGTCCACCTGAAACCCGGACACATTATTCTGACCAGGCTGTGGCTCCCCAAGTAACCGAGATAGTCATACACAAATCTGTTGTCGCTGCTGGTGGCTGTTTAGGAGCAGGTTTGGAAGGGTGGGGTGATGATGTCAGCAAGAGCAATTTGGCCACACCCACTGGTGCGCTCTGTGCGCTACATTACTACTCTCCTTGGGGCACCCAAATGTGTCCCAGGTCTTTTATAATCCTATAGTGTTTACTGCAAAAAAAAAAATTTAAAAAATTGCCCTGTGCTGCAAAAGTGTTTGGGTTTGGCTTCAAGAAAAGTTGGCAACCCTAGCTACATTTAAAAAATGTACCTGTTTCGACTTAGAAACAGATTCAACTTAAGAACAAACCTACAGACCCGATCTTGTTTGTAATCCAGGGACCGCCTGTACCTCCACCAGCTGCTGCTGGCCCTCTTACCCACAATGTGAGGAGTGTAGAGCATGTTTGTGGCATGCCATGAAAGCACCTGCATCATTTGTCCAGTGTCTGCAACTGGCATTCAGACAATAGTGGGCAGACTCCTGGGCCTCACTCTGCACAGATGAAATTACCTCTTCTCTTCATAAAATAAACATCGGAGGCCCAGCAGCTGTTCACATGTAATATATTCCGCATTGAGCTCACAAACATACACAGCACACGCCTCAAGAGCAGTTGTAGGACGCTCAACTGCTGATATTGTAGAAAATCCAGATTACTGCAGGTCGGTACTGACAAAAAACTTAAAGGACAACTGAAGTTCTAACTAACACGGTCCCGAATCCCCCCTCCTTCCCCTTCCCAATGACACATCTTAGGTTGAACAATGTTTTATCCCTACCTTAAGCTTTTTTGCGGTTACCTGGGATTAAAACTGATTTAATTTTTATTTTATTTCAGTGACCTACCTACACAAAATAGGCAATCTGCATCGTTTTGCCAAATTAGTCTTGATTACTTAAAGGGGTTGTAAAGGTAAAAATTTTTTCACCTTAATGCATTCTATGCATTAAGGTGAAAAAACTTCTGACAATACCGCCGCCCCCAGCCCCCCCGTTTTACTTACCTGACCCCTCGAAAGTCAGCTGCTCGCTCCCGACATCCATTCCTCCGCTCAGCCTGGCCACTGATTGGCTACAGTGGATTGGAAGCAGCGCAGCCATTGGCTCGCGCTGCTGTCAATCACATCCAATGACGCGGCGCGCTGGGGGGCGGGGCCGAGTGATACAGTGAGCGGCTATAGCCGCCGGCTGTATCACGGGAGCGCGCCCGCAAGAACTAACCACCATGCAAGGGAGCTCGCATTAAGGTGGTTAGTTCTTGTGGGGAGGAGCTGAAACAGCCGCCGAGGGACCCCAGAAGACCAGGTCCGGGGCCACTCTGTGCAGAACGAGCTGCACAGTGAAGGTAAGTATAACATGTTTGTTATTTAAAAAAAAAAAAAAATGTACCTTTACAACCCCTTAGGGTCGGTTCACACTGGGGCAACACGACTTCAGCGCGACTTTGTACCGCGACTTCAACGCGGCTTCAGCGCGACTTCAGCGCGACTTCAGCGAATTACAAGGCGACTTGAAGTCGCCTCCATGACAGGCGACTTCGCCTGTGGCCAATCACAGGGCAATCAGCTCTCTGGGAGGGAGGGGGGGAGGGAGGGGTTTTCCCTGCAAAGTCGCTTGACTTTACAGAGAGATCCGACTTGGAGGCGACTTCCATTGATTTCTATGGTACAGGTCGCCTACCAAGTCGGATCAAAGTAGTACAGGGAGTACGCTCTGAAGTCGGAGCGACTTCAGTAGTGTCTATTAAGACGCTCCCATTCACTCCCATTGAATCTATTTCTGGGGCGACTTGGGGCGTCTTGAGGGCGTACAAGTCGGATCCCAAGTCGCCCCAGTGTGAACCGAGCCTAAAAGTAATTACTTATTACTAAACCCAGGACCCTGCATTCACTATATCTGGCCTCCCACAGTCCACAGAACATGGAAATGCAATTATTTTAGTAAATATAAACTGCTAAATACCTTTTCTCATCAGTGATTAGAGCAGTCTTGTGACTTCTATTATTGTCCAGCGGAACACTGGTTAAAGCTTGTAGGAGGAGTTTTTTTTCTCCTCTGACTGTCCTATGATGCTGCCTGACCCTCTGTCTGGATAGTGCTGATTGGCCCTGTGCTGATCAGATGCACCCCCCCCCCCCCCCCCGAAAAAAAAGCTCTTCAGTAATACACATCAAACTGAGCATGTGCAGGGTGCCTCCTAGGGGTCTTTACTATCAGCAGATGGATTGGGGACAGTAAGAAAAAGAAGGGGAGGATCAGAGAAGACAGCCTTTTTACACAATGCAGGGCATTAACCCCTTAGGTTCCACAGTCAGTGTAACAAGCATGCTTTGCTGCCTATACAGACTGATTTTACTGTTGTGGGTTTAGTAACACTTCAAATGTTTAACCCCATTTACCGTGAAACCCATAAATAAGTTCTGATGCAACTGCCATTATAAGCTACATAATTACCTGAGTGGAGTCCACGTGTGAGCGGGGCCTGGTGTTGCATACTCAGAAGGGAGGAATGTCACACAGTGGTCTGAGATTGCAACTTAGTGTATTGATGTGAAAGTTCAAACAATACAGTACAGAGTCTAGGTGGAGGCAGTGAACTGGTAATAACACTTAAAGTGACCTATGCAGCCATTGTGTAGAGGGACCCTTGAATGCCGACAGCACCTGGCAGAGGAGGAGGCTTGCTGGCAATGTTGCAACAAGGAGTTGTAGCAGAAAGGCTCCACACTGATGAACTGGTGACCAGTCCCTATTCTGTCCCTCCTCCACTAGAACCTCTTCCCATGCTAGGCAACTCTCCCTGACCAATGAGTTCCTGTCCCTGTCCTAACCACATGCAAAATGTGTGCCAACTGTAGGGGGTCAGTGATTTTATAGGCACTGCCCTCACTAAAGATGGCTGCGAGATTATCCAAGGCAGCTGCATCCAATCAGACAGCTGCTCACCTGATGACACCTAAGGGGGCCTAGAACGAGCAAGTTCCTCCTGTCCTCCATTCTGACAGCACCACCACACAGGGAGGCCAAACTACACTTGCCTACACAGCTAAGTGCAATTATCGTATAGGCAAAACTTTATTTTTTTGCATTTTGGATAGAGCAAGGGAGGGAGGGTTATAACCCCTGTCAGTTTATTTTTCGCCATCTGTGTCCCATTGGGGAGATTTCCCTTTACTTTCTGTCCCATAGCCAAAAAAGGAAGTGAGAGGAAATCCCTGCAAATTAAGGGAATTCATTGGGGACTCCCAGGTCACCAGAACTACTGTCCCCATTGGAAGATTTCCCTACTTTTACTTTTCTGGGGACAACCCAAAATTTGGGATTTTCTTTTACTTTCACTTTCAATGATAATGGTAAACAGGAAACATAGAGAGGCTGAATCTACCTAACAGGGGCACTGACAGCAATAAAAACTGATAGGGGTTCTAATCCATCTCAACCCTATCCAAAAACTAAAAAGAAAAGTGTTACATGAACTCAGAATAAATACACCTCATTCTGGAAGGCCTCCGAGTCCAAGAACATATTTAAACAAACAGCATCATGAGATATCGGGATAAGCCCAAGATAATGTTCTTGAGAACCAATCAAGGCTAAAAATATCTCAAGCTTTGAACAACCCCTGCAGCATCCCTGTCGCTATAGTATTTGTTCCAAGAAAAGGTCTAGCTGTAAATTAGGATTGCACATACTTATGCCCCGTACACATGATAGGATTTTCAGACGGAAAATGTTTGATAGGAGCTTGTTGTCGGAAAATCCGTGTAGGCTCCATCGGACATTTTCCATCGGAATTTCCGTCACACAAAATTTGAGAGCTGGTTCTCAAATTTTCCGACAACAAAATCCGTTGTCAAAAATTCCGATCGTGTGTACACAATTCCGATGCACAAAGTTCCACGCATGCTCGGAATCAAGCAGAAGAGCACCACTGGCTATTGAACTTCATTTTTCTCGGCTCGTCGTACGTATTGTACGTCACCGCGTTCTTGACGTTCGGAATTTCTGACCAACTTTGTGTGACCATGTGTATGCAAGACAAGTTTGAGCCAACATCCATCGGAAAAAAAACATGGATTTTGTTGTCGGAAAATCCTATCGTGTGTACAGGGCTGGGCATTACTCTTTCTTCCAGCTGTGCTGCTCAACACTGCACCGTTGGTGAGAAATGGTCCATTGGGAAACCAACACTTCCCAGAGTATCAATCTCCTGGGTCCCCCACAGCTCTCACTTGTTCCTCCTGATGACCTCCACATCATTACAGGATAAAGTAGTAACATGGGGATCAGCAGGAGAAACCAGTGAGAGCTGCTGTAGACCCAGGAGATTAATACTCCAAGATGTATTCGTTTTCCAGCAGACTTTGGGGCACCATTTCTCAGCAACCAGAGCAGCATTCAGCAGCACTAACGGCAAGTATAGTATGAATGTACAGTCTTCTTTTACAGGTAGACTTTTTTTTTTAAAGTATACAACACCAACAGGGTCCAGTAATAAAAAATGTAAAGAATATGGCACACCATGAAAAAGAGGGTCAACCAAAACTCAATGACCGATCAGAGAAGCATCAAGAGGCCAGCAGTAACTCTAATGCCCCGTACACACGGTCGGACTTTGTTCGGACATTCCGACAACAAAATCCTAGGATTTTTTCCAATGGATGTTGGCTCAAACTTGTCTTGCATACACACGGTCACACAAAGTTGTCGGAAAATCCGATCATTCTGAACGCGGTGACGTGAAACACGTACATTGGGACTATAAATGGGGCAGTAGCCAATAGCTTTCATCTCTTTATTTATTCTGAGCATGCGTGGCACTTTGTCCGTCGGATTTGTGTACACACGATCGGAAATTCCGATTTTGTTGTCAGAAAATTTTATCTCCTGCTCTCAAACTTTGTGTGTCGGAAAATCCGATGGAAAAAGTCAGATGGAGCCCACACACGGTCGGAATTTCCGACAACACGCTCCGATCGCACATTTTCCGTCGGAAAACCTGACCGTGTGTACGGGGCATAATGCCACGTACTGTACACACAAGCGGACTTTACGGCAGACTTTGTCCTGCGGACTTTACGAATGAACGGGCTTGCCTACACACGATCAACCAAAGTCCGACGGATTAGTACGTGATGATGTACGACCGGACTAAAACAAGGAAGTTGATAGCCAGTAGCCAATAGCTGCCCTAGCGTTGGTTTTTGTCAGTCGGACTAGCATACAGACGAGCAGACTTTTCGACCGGACTCGAGTCCGTCGAAAAGATTTGAAACACGTTTCATTTCTAGGTCCGTCGAACTTTTGGGGAAAAAAAGTCAGCTGGAGCCCACACACGATCGAATTGTCCGTCTGACTGTGGTCCGCAGGACCAAGTATGCCGTAAAGTCCGGTCGTGTGTACGCAGCATAAAGGAGCCACACAAATCCACACTTGAGATAGAACAGTCCATGGGAGAATGATTAACCTGGACATTCCACATACCTGGAATGAATGGAAGAGTAATGAGGAGAAAGCCATTGCATTAACGAAAATACATGCAGGGGGCACAGCAAATCAGAATTTTTTTTTAAGATGAGACGATGATTAAACGTTTTAGGCTTAGCGCAAAAGTGTGGTGAAAAACTAACACTTCTCATCATGAGAACACCATCCCTACAATGCATTTGGGTGGTAAAAGCATCATGTGGTGGAGATACTTCCTTAGCGGGGGGTCTGTGAAATGAATCAGAGTTGGATGGAGACAAATACAAAAAACTGTTTTAGCCTGTAAGACCCCTGAGACTGGAGTGGGGGTTCACATTCCAGCATACAGATAGAGCTACCATGGGGTTGTTGAAACACAGAACTGAATGTTTTAAATGGTCTAGTCTTAGCTCAGATTTCGGTTCATTCTGTGTCAAGAGTCCAAAATTGCTGTTCACCTTCAGCCCATAATCATCTAGAGTAGATGGGCAAAGTGACATAATGGGCAAACATTGCAGGACCCATATGAACCAAACGTGCATCTACCAAGTATTGGTTCATGGTTTTTAATATTTATGCTGCTAACAAATGTCAGCTTTTTTTTAAAATCAGGATTTGTGTCGGAGTAGAATATATTTGAACCAAGAACACATGCTTTTTAGGCATATTGTATAAATCAAGTGGGAAAATCTTAAATAAACCCATTTTATTCCAAGTTGTAAACTACAAAATGTGCAACAGCCCAAGAGAGGTGAAAAAGGCAGGTGAATACTTCTGCAAAATACTTTTGTATACTATTGTATAATAGATCAGAGGCTTGTGGTGTTTATACTGTTTTGGCAATCTAAAGCCCCGTACAGATGGGCTGAATGTCGGGCGGCATCGAATATTTAGATATTCTGGAAAATGGCCGGCATTCGGCTCATGTGTACTGCAGCCGGGCTGGCTCCAGTCCAAGGAGCATGACCGAAAAAGGTCTTCTGACCGTCCCGATCGGTGCCAATCGGCCAATGGCTGAGAGCGCTGACCAGAGTGTTCTGGTGGAACACTGAAAAGTAATTGTCTCCTTTTGTATTTTTAAAGCAAAGGTCATGACATTTATCACCCTATCACTTGCCACTTATCACCCTATCACCTGCCACTTATACCATGAACGGTATAAGTATACGTGTGATGGGGCACCTTAGCAGTGGTATAGACATAGGGAATAACTACTGTGACAGTGACTGTCTCTGTTTGTACAGTGCAGACAAGTACATAAGCCACTGCAAATTGACCCATGATGTCCCACATTAAAGTGGAACTTCAATAATTTTTTCATCTTTCCATTTATTAAATCCTCTGCCCTTGTTGTTTTAACTGTGGATAATAAAATATTTTTTTTTCTGCCAGTAAATACCTTATACAGCCCACTTCCTGCTTTTTGTCTGGTCATTAGCCTAGGCTTATGACATCATGCACAGCTCTCTCTCTCTCTCACTCTCATGAGAGTTTGCCAGGAAGGGAGGGGGGGATGAGTCATAACAGGGCAAATGAAAGCTGCAGAGCTGGAGGTGTGCCTCTGTGTGTCTGTGTAAATCCAGGAAGTGAACAGGCAGCAGCTTCAGCTGCCCACAGTTAAAATGGCTGCAGCCAGACTTGGTGGAGGGAGATTTCTGCAGCATATTTGGCAAGTACAGAATCACAGTATATATAAAATAATATGCAAAGTGGTTAGAGGGAAGCTTCAGAATGGCAAAGATGGTTTTTTTTACAGATTATGTGAGCAGACTGCAGTTCCTCTTTAAGGACAACGTAGGCATCATTAAACTGTACTTTCAAAACTTGAATTTTGGATAGCTTAGGAGGAGTTGGAACTTCTATAATTTTTTATTGTTTGTTGCCCCATTGGAGAGATATCGCTGCACTTCCCACCCCCCCAGAGGAACAACAGGAAGTAAGTGAAAATCTGCAATCCATCAGGTGTCCTTATTGGAACATTTCCTCACTACCCCTTTTACGATGACAACCGTAAAGTTTTGGATTTCCTATCACTTTCTCTACTGGTTTTCAAGGCGATGATTTAAAATAGCATTATACTTACCTTATTCCCTGCTCCCACAGTCTTCCTCTCCATTGGTTCCAGTTGTGATAACCGATCCCCTAAAGCCTCTTATCTTGCTGGCTTTCAACTGGCTATGTGGACCTACCTTAGCCAACGGCATCATGTACAATGCAGGATCAGCATCCACCATTGGTCCTTCATAATATGTGATGACATAGAGGGGTTGATTTACTAAAGGCCAATAGACTGTGCACCTTGGAAAGTGCAATTGCACTCTGCAAGTGCAGTTGCTCCAGAGCTTAATAAATGAGGTAAAGTTTCACTTTGCAAAGAATACCCAATCACATGCAAGGAAAATAAAGAAAACAGTATTTTTGCTTGCACATGATTGGTTGATGAAAGTCAGCAGAGCTTCTGCTCATTTACTAAACTTTGGAGCAACTGCTCTTGCCGTGTGCAACTGCACTTTCCAAAGTGCACAGTCTTTTTGCCTTTAGTAAATCAACCCCACAGTGTCCTCACACATGAGCGAGGACAAGAAAATTAGAATGTTGGCTGTTGCAAGACTGAGGGTTAAGGAAGTATTTGACCTACCAGTAGACAAAACAAGCATTCTATTTTTTATATTCTGGGAAAAAAAGTTTAGCTATAAAAGTTAGACCACCCTCCAGATATTAAGTGCAGAGAAGGAATAAAACAGAGCAGGCCCATAACCAAAGCTGGCCATACATGACTCGAAATTTGGGCTGTGGGTGGCTCTGGCTCAAAAAACTTTGTTTGAGAATCAAAGGTGTTGGCCAAAAAAAAAGTAATTTGAGCTATGACAGTAGTCAGTAAGCTGCAGTCATATAGAAGCAGGTTTGACAACCTCCCCCCTCCTTCTACTGACCTTGATAAGAACTGTAATAGGCACAGAGAAGCTGCCCCATTTACATTGTCTGTATTGGCATACCCAATGGACACCAACTGGCTACAACCTGTGACCCTCCAGCTGATGCGGAACTGCAAGTTCCATCATGCCTTTGCCTTTGGAAGACATGCTTGTAACTGTCAGTGGCTTGCAATGCCTCATGGGATTTGTAGTTCTGCAACAGCTGGAGGGCCACAGATTGAGCACCCATGGCCTACAGTTATACTTTATCTTCCCTTGTAAAGTGATAGGCCGTAAGCATCCATACAGGAGCATGAAGGTTGTAGATGAGCCCCCTGGACATCCATTGGGATCTAGACTGCTGCTTTGTAGATGATATGGCTTTGATCAAACAGGATCACCACCTGCTGTATGGAGAGGAATAGGAAAGGCTAGGGAGGCTCTGGGCTTCAGTGATCGGTGGAAAAAACGTGTGTACCATCAAAGAACAAAAAAAGAACCTGTCCTTAAGGGGGTCCAAACAGTATTTCTGTGCATGACCTGTGATGTCTTCCCCTCATAAATATGGAGGGACTGCCAATACAACATAAAATAAAGCTGGCCAAGTGCTGCTTTATTATGATTTTTTTTGGCAAGCCTGACCCTTTACTGAATTAGTTAACACCTGTAGATTTAATATGTCATACCCCATGATTCCCAACTGTCAGTGACTCATATCGATGTAAAGCATTTGAGGAGTACTAAATTATTTACTAGTCGTTCATATGACATCTGTTGCACATTCCACTGGCAGGCCAATCAAGGATATTAAAATAATTCAACATTTTCCACACAAAATAAACAATGCACAAAGCAATTCAAGTCTGAGTGATTATTTAACATGCTAGAGAACTAAGTAAAATGTGTCATTTCTAAGCAATCACCACCAACATAACCAACATTTTATAATACCCTTCTATTCTTGCAGGGCTCTCTTGCAGCTCTCCTCTACTCCCCCCTTACTCCCTTTCCCAGGTATATTCAAACCACCCAGGCTATTAACTTCTTAGCTATTTTTTCCATTCTTCCTAATCACTCCCACATACCCCAATGAAATTACTTCAATTTTATACCAGTAAAGTCTTCAACGTAACCATCTGCCACCCTTTACAACCCATGGGTTGGAAGTATACTAAAGCTCCACCATTAACAAGAATCGGAACAGAATGATCCAGAATGAAAGGCAAACAATGATTTTGCAATTCCAAGAGCAATTCCAGGTATGGATGTTTTATAAATAGTTACAGTGGTCCAGCTTGGATCAGTGTAAGGATGCATATACCATATCTGGCTGATCCCCCTGGAAGCTGGAAATGTCCGAAGTAGGCACTGCCACTCCACTGATCTCCACTTGCTTATGGGGCCTGTGCCGAGCAGCTGGCCTGCTGCATTTTGAACACATTGCCCTGCCTCGCCACCTCGTCCAATCAGAGAACACTTTGCATTTATTCAGAAAATGCTAATTATTCCCTGAATGGGGTCCGTGCTGATTGGCTAACCTCCTGAGTCCAGAATGCAACAGGCCGGCCACGGGCCAGGCCAGGCACAGGACCCAGAAGCTAGTGGAGATCACTGGAGTAATGATGTCTTCTTCAGTGATTTCCAGCTTCCAGGGGATCCCACAGATATGGTATATACTCTACATAGTTACTTTAGTCCAAGCTGGACCAATGTAACTATGTGAAAAAAAAATTTCCATATCTGGAATTCATCTTTAAATTTCAATAAACCTTATTAAAAAAAATACGAATCAAAAACAGTATCTGAGTACCGTTTACAAAGCCGATGCTCTCACTGTTGTGCCTTTCAACATCAATTTCAGCAAAAAAGTAGACATGCACTTTAAAGTGGACCTATTATCAGATATATTTTCCATCTCAAATGCATACAGTATATGAAAGATGTAAGCATAACATTGCCAGGGTTTTATTACCTCTCACATGAATCATAGTGCTCCACCTGATAATGCTTTCATTGTCCTCTATTGCCATTGTCCTACATCCACTTAAGGACCGAGCCTCTTTTTGAGATGTGTTGTTTACAAGTTAAAACCATTTTTTTTGCTCAAAAATTACTTAGAACCTCCCAACATTATACATTCTTTTTTCTAACACCCTAGAGAATAAAATGGCGGTCGTTGCAATACTTTCTGTCACACCGTATTTGTGCAGCGGTCTTACAAGCGTACTTTTTTTTTGGAAAAAATACACTTTTTTGAATTAAAAAATAAGACAACAGTAAAGTTAGCCCAATTTTTTTTTATACAGTGAAAGATAATGTTACGCTGAGTAAATTGATACCCAACATGTCACGCTTCAAAATTGCGTCCGCTCGTGGAATGGCGACAAACTTTACCCCTTAAAAATCTCCATAGGCGACGTTTAAAAAATTCTACAGGTTGCATGTTTTAAGTTACAGAGGAGGTCTAGGGCTAGAATTATTGCTCTCACTCTACCGATCGGGGCGATACCTCACATGTGTGGTTTGAACACCGTTTTCATATGCGGGCGCTACTCACGTATGCGTTCACCGTAACATACCCATCACGCGAGCTCGGCGGGATGGGGTGCGTTTAAATTTTTTTTTTCTTATTTATTTTATCTTTTATTTTTTATTTTTACACTTTTTAAAAAAAAAAAAAAAATGGTGTCACTTTTATTCCTTTTACAAGGAATGTAAACATCCCTTGTAATAGAAAAATAAGCATGACAGGACCTCTTAAATAGAGATCTGGGGTCAAAAAGATCTCATATTTACACTAAAATGCAATAAAAAAAATAGGTAAAAAAAAAATGGCCCTTTAAGAGCTATGGGGGGAAGTGACGTTTTGATGTCGTTTCCGACCTGCAATGGTTTGGAGACGAGTGGGGGCCATCTTCCCCTCACTCGTCTCCATGCCTAACAAGGGTGAAGATCTGATTGCCTCCGCCGCTGCCGACGGCTCCGGTAAGTGGTGGAGGGCACCGCAGCACGGCGGGAGGGGGGCCCCTCTCCCGCCGCCGATAAAAGTGATCTCGTGGCAAATCCGCCACAGAGACCACTCTTATCAGAAAGCGGACCGCCGGATGAAGAAGAAGATACCAGGGTTATGGCAGCTAGCTGCTGCCATAAAAACGATATTCCTCTTCAAACTTAGGACGTATATCATTGTGCGGCGGTCCGTAAGTGGCTACTGCACAAACGTTGTTCTGGTGTTTTTCAGGATCAGCATTGACTGCCTGGCCCATACATACATGTAAATCCTGCTGCCTACATAGTAGACTTTTTTTTTTTTTTTTTTTGGGGCAGTATGAATAGATTGCAAAACTGCAAAACTTCTCTTGGAAGCAGGTGTGGTCACATGATTGGAGCTCAATGTCTGCATCGTTATGGTAAGAAGAACATGAAGTGCAGATTGTTTGGAAAATGATAGTATTGATCAGTATTATCACCTCCAATGTATTAATGAACGCTCAAGGTATTAAAAAAAAATAAAAAATGTACGTACATGTTTTTGAATAGGTTTTTAAAGTCATTTGTGTTTGGGGTTGGGGGGTTGGAAGTACACCAAACTTTTAATAGTCCTGAAAAGTCTACTTTAAGCAAATCATTTTTTGTGAATGTGTGAAGTCTCTTACCTAAAGACCCTACAAGTAAGGCCTGCTTTACATTTGTGGCTGGGGGCAGTAAAAAAATAGGTGGTTGAGCCACATTCTGTTATTGGCAGGATCTCCAGGTAAGAAACTTGCAAGAGCTACACAAACATTAATTGGCTTAAGAAAATCATATGCAATAGATTTTGCTCTTACATGTGTTTTGGGATTGCCTGGGTATTAGATTTTTTTTTTGGACTGAAATTTCTCAGGGCATTTGTTCAGTTACATCCATCTCGGTACCTGTGTCCATTGAAGCAACTGGCAACACTGTGAAGTCACAATGGGATTTTCGGACGTTTTACAAGCTTTTTACGAGCTGAAAACGCTCAGGTGTGAATGTTTGTTTTCTTAAAGTGATTGTAAAGGCATGTTTTTTTTAAAATAACAAACATGTTATACTTACCTCCACTCTGCAGCTCGTTTTGCACAGAGTGGCCCCGAACCTCAACTTCTGGGTTCCCTCAGCGATTCTCGCAGCTCCTCCCCACATCAGATAACCCCCTAGGAGAAGCGCTCTCCCAGGGGGTTACCTTGCGGGCGCACTCCGGAGTCCAGCATTCGGTGTCCACAGACATGATTGCTGGACTCGGCCCCGCTCCCCGCGTCATTGGATTTGATCGACAGCAGCGGGAGCCAATAGCTGCACTGCTATCAATCTATCAAATCAAGAGCCGGGACCCGGTGCAGAGAGGGACAGCATGTCTCCGGCATGGGAATTACGGGGCTCAGGTAAGCAAAACGGGGGGGGGGGGGGGCTGGGGGGCCGGCGACTGCCAGAAGTTTTTTCACCTTAATGCATAGGATGCATTAAGGTAAAAAAACATGAGGGTTTAAAACCCCTTTAAGCCTGGATATGCCCAGTAGGCTTTGTTTTGTATACCTTACCTTTTCCTAGGCCTCATGCACACGGGGCGTTTTTACAGCTGCTTTTAGCAGCGGCAGATGGTTTTTTTTGCAGCTTAAATCGCCTCTCCATGTTATTCTATGTGTCCATGCACACACAGGCTTTTAGGAGCTGTAAGTGGCATAGACCTGTGCGTTCTGAGGTGCAGCGTTAAAGCTGTAAAAATGTCTGACGGTGCTAAACGCAGCTTAATGCTGAATACAGCCGCGTTAAGCCCCATCAAGCAATTTTTTTTTTTACATGTCAAAATCAATGGTTCCTTATGAGAGCCCATTAGTTTGAATAGAAGTTGCACCACAAGTCGGATCATGATGATTTGACTTGCGGTGCAGCTTGTGCACTGAGGATCTAGAAGGGGAACCCCACACCAAAATGAAAAAAAAAATTGTTGTGGGGCCCCCCCCAAAAAAATCCATACCAGACCCTTATCCGAGCACGCAGCCTGGCAGGTCAGGAAAGGGGGGAACGAGCGAGCGCCCCCCCTCTGGACCATATCAGGCCACGTGCCCTCAACATGGGGGTGTTATTGCTTTGGGGCAGGGGGGCCCTGCGCTCCCCCATCCCAAAAGCACCTTGTCCCCATGTTGATGAGGACAAGGGCCTCTTTCCGATAACCCTGGCCGGTGGTTGTCGGGGTCTGTGGGCAGGGGGCTTATCAGAATCTGGAAGCCCCCTTTAACAATGCTATGTGAATGAGTATGGGGTACATTGTACCCCTACCCATTCACCCAAAAAAAGTGTCAAAATTAAAAACAGTAGCCACTGGCTTCTGGTGCTAGAGGTATTCATAGAGCTGGAGATGTTCCAGGACTCCTTTAGGTAGAAGGCAGAAGTGATGTCAGCTTGGGAGCGGACCGCTGGACATCTCCTCCAGCCCTGTGAGCACCTCCAGTGGCACCTCCAGTGGCCGCGATTTGCTATCATCCATGGGATGGGGACACTTCAGATATGGATTTGGCTATTGTTAGTACATTTTAATAAACTGTCTATAGCTGCACCACATGGCACTTTGTTTTCTTTACTGGGTTCAAACACACACAGGAGCTGTGGGGGAAGCCACATGTGATTCAGACAGGAATCGCACTGCATGCCTGTTCAAATCACATGCGATTCTTTGCAATGTGATTTGCGCCCATTCATTTTGTATGGACACAAATCATACCGCAAAGTATCGGTATTTGGTATCGCCGAGTACTTGACTGAAAGTATCCGTTTATCGCTGATAAAACAAATGGTATTGGTGCAGCAGTTACCTCAGCAGTTACCTGGTTGCATTATTATTAATAATATATTTTATTAAAATATACTATTACAATTTATTATTTTTTAAACATGTAAATTATTATTGTTGTTATTATTATAATTTATTAATATATTAAAAAAGTTTGTCTGACTGCTAAATGATCGTAATTGCCTGCAATAGCAGTCAAAGCCACTAGGTGGTGGGCGACAAAGACGAAACTTGCCTTGCTGCAAGCTGTCTCTTCAAGACATAAGATGACAATTTAAACCGCTTAGCTTTGGAAGAAGTCCAAATTATGCTTTCAGATTTTTTAACCCAGAACTGAATCTCACAGTTATAAATCTGCAGATCTGCTATATAAATATGCTATTTCTAGAGCAGGGACCGGCACAGCCAAAGCTGACAGTCGTGAAACGAACAGTCCCCGCATTCCTGGCAGGCTATGCTAGGACTAGTATTTCACAGCATGTTCCCTATTTCGTTGTAGGAGACGGTATCACAAGTGACATCTGGAAGGATCCGCTCAAAAAAAGATGTTACAGTTTTGGTTGGATGGTGGCAGATTGAATCACCAAAAAACTGAGCTTCGAATGGTACATTTCTGGGGGCATAGATGGGCCTTTGTTCTCTATGGCGGGAAGTTGATGTGCAGTAATGGAGTGGCCTCAGCTGTCATGAAGACAACAATTTTCTAATCCTGGGAATGTTGGAGCATTGAGAAGCTTTAGAAGTCTGGCCTGAGGTTAACACTGGGCTTGACAAACCCCAGATGCCAAGTCACAATGGCGACAAGAAATTGCCCCCTGGCGCCCGTATGCTGCACACCACCCTGCTTGTGCCTCCCCCCTCTGTCACTATGTATCCCGGGCTCCGCTTGCCCATCTGCAGGACCGGCATGTCCGCTCTCCTACTCTTCTTGTTCTTGACCCGGAAGTGACAAGTGATGTCACTTCCGGGACCCCACTGACAGTTTCCCTGGCCATTAAGGCGATGGTGTGATGTGCATTGCATTACATTCAGTTGAGAACAGGGGAGACATGCAGGGTCTTAGACCTTGGATGTCTCATTAAAGAGAACATGTTACCAAAAAAATCATCACATAGGGGACTTATTGTCCCCTATGTGATAGAAGAAAAAAAAATGTTTTTTTTTTTAATTGTAAAATTTTTTAGTTACACCCAAGCACATACTCCCCCCCCCAAAACAAATTGAGCCCCCCCCCCACCCCCACATATCCACACACGTACAAACGTAAACACATGCTGGCGGGGCACCTACCCCTGAAAACGTTGATTGCGATGCAAATGTAACATATCGCCGCGCACGCCGGAATTTGAGCAATAATTATAGCACCAGACCTCCTTTGTAACACTAAACTGATCACCTATAGGGGTTTTTTAAAGCTCGCCTATAGAAAATACAGGGTACTGAAGTTTGTCGCCATTTCACTGGCGCACGCAAAGTTATGGTTTGACATGTTAGGTATCTATTTACTCGGTGCAATCACCTCTTTTATACTTTACCAATAAATTGAGTAATTTATTGCATTTTTGTGCCCCCTTAAATTAACTTTTAATGTGTTTTTTTTAATAAAATTTAGCATTAATATTCTGTGACATAAGAAACTGGAACTACCACTATTTTATTCTCTAGAGGGCACATGTGTCAAACACAAGGCCTGCGGGCCAAAATCCAGACTGCCAGACCCTCGCACCTCTCTTGCAGCTGCGGCACCCCCTCGTCTCCACCCCCCACCTTGTCTCAGCAGTGGGCAGCAGAGAGGAGGACAGAATTCCTCCAACAGATCCTGACCTCTCTGTGCAGCCCCAGCAGAGGCAATTATTTAATATGATAAAGAATAGATACATTTATATAGTCTTACAGACAGAACTGGCCCTTTGAGGGCAACCATAAAGCTGATGCAGCCCATTATGAAACTGAGTTTGACACCCCTGCTCTAGGGTGTCTGCTTTCAGAAAATATATAAATTGTTTGTTTTGTTTTCTTTGTTTTATGTAATCTTCAGGCCCAGGGCCGTCTTTAACACAGGACAAAAGGGGCAGCTGCCCCGGGCCTAGTCATTGTTGTTGGGCCCAAAGCAGCTGCGCCTTGAGCCCGCACTGCCCGCAAAAAGTTGATAAGTAAATTCGGGAGGGCCCAAGAAAATGTTTGCCCTGGGTTTAATCAATATTAAAGACGGCCCTGTTCTGGCCTAAAATGATTTTTTTAAACGTTACTTGTTTTTTTAAACAAGTAACGCCTCTGGCTGTGAAAGGGTTAAAGGATAAGCTCACCTGCGGGAACATGTTACGTGTTCCACCCGTAAGCTGGAAAACTGGCTTCTAACTTTTTTAGCTGGCTCCTAGATTTAAAGTAAATTTGTCAAGCCCCTTGGTTAATGCATGCTGCCTTATGGCAGCCCATTCCTTATTCATAGGCTGACCCCACACTGCAATGGATGACAAAACATGTATGACCTGTTTTTAACAACACAGCAATGGTATATGCGTTGTGGTGCACTGTGTTGGAGTCTACTGTACAATGCATTGGGGTGCCATTCACCAAGTATGGCAATGCCACACACTGCACATAGAGCTTGCATTGTTGCATTGCGTGTTAATATGTGCAATTCAGTATATGTTGCCGCAACACACAAGTGTGAATGGGCCCCATAAGTTTGATCTCACAAACAGCTGAATAGACACCTTCTTTCCTAAAAAAAAAAAAAATCCCAAAGGATATGCTTATACAATATTTTTTTAATCAGTTAATAATGAAGACCAGTCAAAATTGGATTTAAAGGCCAAAGTCCAAAAGAGGCTATTTCAGCCCCGACCATGGTAAGGTAAGGCAAATGATTAAAGAGGTTGTAAACCCTCAAGGGTTTTCACCTAAATGCATTCTATGCATTTAGGTGAAAAACCTTTTGTAGTGCAGACCCCCCCCCCCCCCAGAACCCCCCTATTACTTACCTGAACCTGATCATTCCAGCGAGGGGGATGAACACAGCAGCTCCGGCAGCCGTCTCAGGTTCTCATTGGCTGGATTGATAGCAGCAGGAGCATTGGCTCCCGCTTCTGGCACTCAAAGCCAGTGACACGGGAGGCGGGGCCGAGTCCTGCTGTCTGTGTCAATGGACGCAGTGCCCCCCCGGGAATACGGGTCTCTGTGGGGGCACTCGAGAAGAGGAGGAGCCAGGAGCGTCACTGGGGGACCCCAGAAGAGGAGGATGGGGGGGCCCTCTGTGCAAAACCCTTGCACAGAGGAGGTAAGTATAACATGCTTGTTATTTAAAAAAAAGAAAAAACGAACCTCTACAACCCCTTTACTGTAGCTTTTACTTGCTGGAATCCATCTGCCCTTATCTCATGCATGCAGGAAAGAGGGTGTGCCTAGCTGAAAAAGCCCCGCCCTCCCCTTATCCAAATGGAAGAAAAAAAACATGTCAATGAAAAGTCCTGGCATGTATGACACTATGTTGCCTAGGCTAGAAAACTAAAGAGATGTAAAAAAAGAAAAATAAAATATAATATAATATACCTTCATATCTATTTACTAAGGCTAGCAGCATAAGGATTAAAAATAGTTAAAGCATAACTACAGCCAAAACTTTTTATTTTTTCATTTTGGATAGAGTAAGGGAGGGTCATAACCCCTGTCAGGTTTTATATATATTTTTTTGCCATCTCTGTCCGATTGCAGAGATTTCTCTTCACTTCCCATCCCATAGCCAAACAGGAAGTAAAAGGAAATCCCTGCAAATAAAGGCAATTCCTTGGGGACCCCCCAGGTCACCAGAACTAGTGTCTCCATTGGAAGATTTCTCTTCTATTACTTTTCTGGGGACAACCCAAAATGTGGGATTTTCTTTTATCTTCACTTTCAATGATAATGGTAAACAGGGGAACTATCCCTAACGGCACACATACAGCAATAAAAACTGACAGATGTTCTAATCCCTCTCCACTCTATACAAAACAAAAAAAAGTTTTGCCTTTAGTTCTACTTTAAGTATAGAAGGAAATGTATTTTCCCTAATAAGCTCATAAGTGATAACTAATGCTGGTAAAAAAAAAAAAAATCCACCAGAGTGTACAATCCAAGTTTAGCTTGGAGAAACCTCTATTTGTGATGGGTCGCAGAAGATCCATTCAATCATAAAAACTGAACAAGACCTTATGAAACAATGCATGAATGATTTGGATGGTAATCTAAACAGACTGTGACTGTACCAAGCAATGTAATGTTTCCTGGGGAAGTAATAGCATTGCACAGCCAGAAACAGGGGCAGGTAGAGCAGTGGTGGTCAACTTGAAAATTATAGAGGGCCCCGAGTGTGGTCCCTGGTGCTTCCAGGGGGCTGCACAATAGCGGCACATTTTTACACTTCGATGGCCAAATAATTTTGGTCCTGCTGCATTTTTTGCAGTATAACGCAATCCACATTGAATACATTGGAGTACTAAAACCCCCAGCATTGGTGTCAGTGACTGCAATAATAACCCCCAGCATTGGTGTCAGTGACTGCAATAATAACCCCCAGCATTGGTGTCACTGACTGCAATAATAACCCCCAGCATTGGTGTCAGTGACTGCAATAATAACCCCCAGCATTGGTGTCAGTGACTGCAATAATAACCCCCAGCATTGGTGTCACTGACTGCAATAATAACCCCCAGCATTGGTGTCAGTGACTGCAATAATAACCCCCAGCATTGGTGTCACTGACTGCAATAATAACCCCCAGCATTGGTGTCAGTGACTGCAATAATAACCCCCAGCATTGGTGTTACTGACTGCAATAATAACCCCCAGCATTGGTGTCACTGACTGCAATAATAACCCCCAGCATTGGTGTCACTGACTGCAATAATAACCCCCAGCATTGGTGTCACTGACTGCAATAATAACCCCCAGCATTGGTGTCAGTGACTGCAATAATAACCCCCAGCATTGGTGTCACTGACTGCAATAATAACCCCCAGCATTGGTGTCAGTGACTGCAATAATAACCCCCAGCATTGGTGTCAGTGACTGCAACAATAACCCCCAGCATTGGTGTCACTGACTGCAATAATAACCCCCAGCATTGGTGTCAGTGACTGCAATAATAACCCCCAGAATTGGTGTCAGTGACTGCAATAATAACCCCCCAGCATTGGTGTCACTGACTGCAATAATAACCCCCAGCATTGGTGTCAGTAACTGCAATAATAACCCCCAGCATTGGTGTCAGTGACTGCAATAATAACCCCCATCATTGGTGTCACTGACTGCAATAATAACCCCCAGCATTGGTGTCACTGACTGCAATAATAACCCCCAGCATTGGTGTCAGTAACTGCAATAATAACCCCCAGCATTGGTGTCAGTGACTGCAATAATAACCCCCATCATTGGTGTCACTGACTGCAATAATAACCCCCAGCATTGGTGTCACTGACTGCAATAATACCACGTTCCTGTTCAATCGCACGCACCACGTTCCTGTTCAAATCGCATGCAATTCTTTGCAGTGCGAATTGAGCCATTTTTTTTTTTAATTGATGCAAAACGGACTGCAAAGTATCGGTTCTAGGTATCGGCGAGTACTTGACGGAAAGTATCTGTACTCCCTGATAAAAAAAAAAATGACTGGTGCAAACCTATAAATGTTTGTGCGAATGTTCATTAAAGAATGGACTAGCTTTAGTCCTGACTATAATAAATAAAGTAGATATATACTGTACGAAACCAGCACACATTCTCTTTATTTTCAGACAGTTTGATAGATAAGGCTGAAGGCACCTTATTTATTCACATTACTAAGGGAAGACCGGTCTCAGACAGTTTCTGTTGCCTGATTTCAACGTTCATCCTCCTTCAATGTTGAAGATTTATGTCAGTTCCCATCCATTCGGTCGCTATGACAGAGCACAGACTGTCGGAGGCGGTTTCTTCGGCCCAGACACTTTGATAAATGGATAATGCATGTGCCTACCTCTTGAGTATACATAAATTATCAGGAAAAAGCATACCGGCTGAAAATATGTTATTTTAACATCCACAGTAAATACACAAAAATGCTTGAGGGTTTAGCCTAGATTAATCAAAGGGAATTAAATATTAATAGAGAAGCATGTTTTTACCAGTTGCTTTTGAATTGGGCTCTATTTGATCTCCTACTGTGGCTGAAGCTTAGGATGTTTTAAAGAAATATGGGAGTAAAAAGCGCAGCCAAATGTGCTTCTTTGCATATGCTGATAGCAAGATGAATGGTGGGATATTTAGGAAAAGTGGTGCTTAGAAAAAAGGACTGCGCTCCATTCTGCATGGCTGGGAAAAGAGGCTCTGTATACCTTCTCCATCGCAGCTCCATCGCTAAGTATAGAGGTGAGGGGAGTGATTTGGGCAAAACTAATTGCCCCGAAATCATTGATTTCACATATAATTTTGCTCATTAAGCTGTTTAGGCAAAACTTGGACCGAGCCTCTTTGTGAGATTTGTTGTTTACAAGTTAAAAACATTTTCTTATGCTAGAAAATTACTTAGAACCCCCAAACATTATACATTTTTTCCCTAACACCCTAGAGAATAAAATGGCGGTCGTTGCAATGCTTTCTGTCACACCGTATTTGCGCTGTGGTCTTACAAGCTCACTTTTTTTGGAAAAAATACACTTTTCTGAATTAAAAAATAAGACAACAGTAAACTTAGCCCATTTTTTTTATATTGCGAAAGATAATGTTACGCCAAGTAAATTGATACCCAACATGTCACGCTGCAAAATTGCGCCCGCTCGTGGAATGGCGACAAACTTTTACCCTTAAAAATCTCTAAAGGCAACGTTTAAAAAATTCTAAAGGTTGCATGTTTTGAGTTACAGAGGAGGTCTAGGGCTAGAATTATTGCTCTCACTCTACCGATCGTGGCGATACCTCACATGTGTGGTTTGAACACCGTTTTCATATGCGGGCGCTACTCACGTATGCGTTCGCTTCTGCGCGTGAGCTCATTTTTTTTTCTTATTTATTTTCCCTTTTATTTTTTATTTTTACACTGTTTTTTTAAAAAAAAAATGTGTCACTTTTATTCCTATTACAAGGAATGTAAACATCCCTTGTAATAGAAAAAAAAGCATGACAGGACCTCTTAAATATGATATCTGGGGTCTTAAAGACCTCAGATCTCATATTTACACTAAAATGCAATAAAATAAATAAATGAATAAATAATTAAAAAAAAAAAGTCCCTTAAGAGCTGTGGGTGGAAGTGACGTTTTGATGTCGCTTCCGCCCTGCATTGTTATGGAGACGGGTGGGTGCCATCTTCCCCTCATTAGTCTCCATGCCCAGCAAGGGTGAAGATCCGATCGCCTCCGCCACTGCCGACGGCTCCGGTAAGCCATGGAAGGGGCCCGCCGATAAAAGTGATCTTGCGGCGAATCCGCCACAGAGACCACTATTATCTGAAACCGGACCGCTCACTGAAGATGAGGATACCGGGGTTATGGCATCTAGCTGCTGCAATAACAACGATATTCCTCTTCAAAGTACCGACGTATAATGACGGTGGGCGGTCCGGAAGCGTTAAAAAAAAAATGTACTCTTTTTTCATTATTTAGAGAAGTCGTCTCCAAAATGCGGCCCATGGGTCGAGGCAATATTCCTCCCAATGACACCAATGATGTGCTATTTTTCTATCCACTGATACCAATGATGGGGCTCCATTCTTTCCACTGACAATAATAATGGGGCACTATTCCTCCCACTGACACTCACGATGGGGCACTATTCCTCCCACTGACACCTACGATGGGGCACTATTCCTCCAACTGACACCAATGATGGGACACTATTCCTCTCACTGACAACAATGATGAGACACCATTCTTTTTCACTGATAATAATTAATTGGGCACTATTGCTCCTACTGACACCTACGATGGGGCACTATTCCTCCAACTGACAACAATGGTGGGGCACTATTCCTCCCACTAACACCAGTTATGGGGCACTACTCCCCCAAGTGACACCGATGATGAGGCATTGATCCTCCTCCTACTGACCACAGGTGCTATGTCATTTTTTTATTCCCACTAACCACCAAGCCTGAGACATTTTCTACTCCCACTGGCCACAGTCCGGACACACTAAAGTCTGAGGGACAGTAAATCGGCCCTTTGTTTAGAAAATTTGGAGATCCCTGATTTAGAGGGTGTGGGTTTTTCGGCGTATTTCGGGTAGTTTCATCTATTTCATTTACTGTATGCTTTTGCATTTTTCCTTTTTGTATAAGATCATTCTTTGTGAACTTTGTGGACTGTCTTTTTAATTTTATTTTTTTATTCACTGTCTGTTTTTACCTCTCTGTGAGTAGAATGAAGTTGAAAAGAGATTCTACAACCCTCCGCAGCCATTTACAATTTAACTTAAAAACCATCAAAACCCATCTTAAAACAGAGCTCTACCCAAAAGGGGAAGCTCTGCTTAGCTGACTCTTCCCCCCCCTCCGCTGCCACATTTGGCACCTTTTGGGGGGGAGCGGGTACCTGGTTTTGAAGTTTGGTCCTCCTCCTCCTACCCACGCAGGCCAGGCCATTCACAAAGAGCAGCACGTTTCACGCATACGCAGTAGGGAACCTGCGGCTTCACTGCCGGTTTCCCTTAGCCGAGATGGTGGTGACAGCAACCGAGAGCCGATTGAAAAATTGGCTCGGGTGAGGACACCGCTGGATTCGTGGACAGGTAAGTGCCCTAATATTAAAAGTCAGCAGCTATAATATTTGTAGCTGCTGAACATTACATTTTTTTCTGAAGAAGCCTGGAGCTCCTCTTTAACCTTTTGCTGTCCACATAACCCATATGTGTGGCGGCAAAGAGGGTGAGCTTTAATGCCCACATGCTGCATATATGTGTCCATGGGCAGCTAAGGTTTCTGTGCTGAGAGCGGGCTTGCTGCATGTCCCTAGCACAGTGCCTGAACTCCCATAGAAAGATTCTAGTCCCTGGTAATAATCGGGGGCTGGTGGGACTGGCTCCCTATTATGTGACCAATGTGATAGCCAATCACATGTGATCTGGCAGTCCAGGGGTCACTGGGACTGGGTGGTAAGGGGTTAAAGTGACGGTCCAACTTCTGCAAAAAACTACTAAATACAGCAACACTAATCTCATTATTAACCTTTTGCTGACCGCTCCACGTACATTTACTGCGGGGTGGCGGCTCCTGTGCGCAGAATCACGTACGTAATCTCCTGCTGTGATTGGACAAAGCGGGACCCAATCAGCGGGTCCGGTGGACCTGATGTCCGCCAGGACCCACCCATCATTCCCGAGAGAGGCAGAACCGCGGTCTGCCTATATAAACAAGGCAGATCGTCATTCTGTTAGTAGGGAAGACAGAGATCTTGTGTTTCTGCTAAGGAGGAACAGGGATCTCTGTCTTCCCACAGTACAAGCACCACCCACACAGTAAACACTCCCTAGGAACACATTTAACCCTTTGAAATGGGGGAAGCTGCGCTAAAGAATGAAGTCCATAACGATTGACATCAGGGAAAACAAAATGTCCATTGGGAACATGCAAAGAAATAATAACACCACAGTGTGCATATACAAGCAGTGTGCCCAACCACCGTAGCTGTTGATTGAGCTTACCAAACGGCAAGCTTAAAAGGCAGATGGCTATAGCCCAGCCAAGGCCTTTGAGCTTGCTGATGATCACGGTGTTCGGATGCCAGGGGATCAATCTCTAAGGTCCACTTCCGGTATCCACATACTCAATTGAAAACCTTGTAAATAGATCAGAGATAGTAGGTCTCATACCTCCTTCCAGGATAGCAGCGCCTGCTATCCTGATCTATTTACAAGGTTTTCAATTGAGTACGTGGATACGTGGATACCGGAAGTGGACCTTAGAGATTGATCCCCTGCCATCCGAACACCATGATCATCATCAAGCTCAAAGGCCTTGGCTGGGCTATAGCCATCTGCCTTTTAAGCTTGCCGTTTGGTAAGCTCAATCAACAGCTACGGTGGTTGGGCACACTGCTTGTATATGCACACTGTGGTGTTATTATTTCTTTGCATGTTCCCAATGGAAATTTTGTTTTCCCTGATGTCAACCGTTATGGACTTCATAGCTCTATTTGTGGGCATCAATTGTATTTGGGTACAGCGTCGCAACTGTCAGTTAAAGTAACGCAGTGCCGTATCGCAAAAAAATGGCCTGGTCATGAAAAGGGGTAAATCTTCCGGAGCTGAAGTGTACATTTGCTAATAAACAATCAGTGCATCATAGGAGCGATGCACAGGCTCTTTTCAAAGTCTTTTCCTAGCCTCAGGTCGGATACTTATACTTGCTGGTGGAAGTGCTGCTTGAACTACAGTAGCAGGGGAAGAGGAGGTAGAGGGAAGAGGGATCTCCTGCGGCCTCTACTGAGGTGGGATGGGACATGTAGTAATCATTTTTTATATTCCCAGGCTGGATGACACGGCTGTGAGGGGTCCATGCCATGTAAAAAAATAACATTTCTACAGGGAGAAGTGTCCTGCAGATTAGGTTAATGATATGGTAAGTGATGTTTCAGTTTTGGGTGGACACCAGTATATTGGATCCTCCACTGGCTTCTTTAATTTCTCTGATTTTATTAGCAAGATGTCTCCAGCAGATGTGGTCCTCACCCTTCTCACTTGGCTAAATCAAAAGTGTCACCTCCTTCACAGCTGTATTCAAAAATTGCTTTTTCTATATTATGTAGGGTCTGTTTAGAAGATTGAGACACCATCATTTGGCTTTGTAGTGCAACGTTTATGGTGCAGTATTTGGAAAATGTTCTTTGAAAACGTGGCCACTGCAATCCTTAAAAGATGCTGGAAACCAGGTTGTAAGGCTGGCCAGACACGGCTATTGTTTTTTTTGCTTAGCCAGCAGGCTAAACAAAAAAAAAAAAAAACCCAGATTCCTCCATCCACACAAATGAGGTGGATGGAAGAAAAACTCCCACCATGACATTGTGTTCTGACAGTGTATTGCCAGCTTAATTCTACATGGCAGTACCATACTAATGGTTTACAATAGGGTAGTATTTTGTCATAAATTCCCAGATCTACAAAGCTGAACTGCTAAATACACAAATAAATGACGTATAAGATTTGTATTTTTTCCCATCCCTGTCCAGCAGATTAATACCACATCTAAAAATAACAGCAAGTGAATAAGTAATTGTGTAGATTACCTGTTGCTTCCACCATCCCTTCTAAAATGACCACAATCTCCAGGTCTTCTTTTGGTAACTGAGCTTTTGATACATCCCAGAATGGGCTGTGTTGGTTGATTTCATGGCTTATAATTAGTGGGGAAACCAAGAACAGGCGATCGTCCCCGGTATCGTACCCAACATTGATGTCCGTTTGGTTCAACGGTATAAACTCGCCCTCCTTCGTCTGTTTGGATTTGATCAGCTTAGCCCGTATGGACGCCTCTACGATATGTGAGTTCCTGAGATCTCCGACCCGGAACATTAGACACAGTTTTCCATCCCTCATGGAGATGACGGCATTGGTTGAAAAGACCAAGGTCTCAGCCCTCTTCTTGGGTTGGGAAATTTTAACAAACATGCAGCCCACCATAAAAGCATTCACTATGGAACCTAAAACGGATTGAACTAACAGTAGAATAATGCCTTCGGGACACTTGTCTGTGATGACCCGATACCCATAGCCAATGGTTGTCTCTGTCTCTATGGAAAATAAAAAAGCTGAAACAAACCCATTGAGATTATCCACACAGGGGTTCCAACTTTTGTCCTGTAAATGGTCCAGATCTCCTCGAATATATGCTATAAGCCACCATATCATTCCAAAGAACAACCAAGTCACTGTGTAAACCATGACAAATATCAGCAGGTTAAACCTCCATTTCAGGTCTACCAAGGTGGTGAAGATGTCAGTCAGGTACCGGTAAGTCTCTCTGACATTCCCGTGATGAACATTGCACTTGCCATCCTTTCGAACATACCTCTGGATCTTCTTTTTTGTGCATTTCTGTTTGACGATGTCCTCTCTGGCTTGTTTTGGGAGCTTTGGTTGCCGTGTGGAGATTGGGCTCTCCACGTCTTGCTCCATCAGGGCTCAGGGGAGTTGTTGAGGCTGGGGAAGCTGGCAACATTAGAGAGGAAGAGATAAAACCGTTAAAAATGTTAAAGTACATGTATATGCTAAATGAACAACATTTCGTTTGCTTAAGCATTGTGAATAATAAACTGCCACTAAAAAGATGTCCCCATTGGGAGAGTTCTCCCCACCTCCAAATCTGGTGATAAGTACCAATATTATGAATGGTAGGGAAGGATTAGAAGCTCTGTTAGTTCTGTCTTTGTCCCAGTGGCTGAAAATAAGCAGAAATCATGTCTTCAGGACAGGAAATGACTGGGAATCTCCCCAATGGGACACAGACAGCAATAAAACCTCTAGATCATCTATTCTCAACCAGGGTGTTGTGGAACCCTAGAGTTCCTCCAGATGTTGCTAGTGTTCCTTGAGCTGTGGCTGATTGAACTCTCATTTAATGGTGCCTACATACCCTGTTTCCCCTAAAATAAGACCTAGCGTGATTGTCGGTGATGGCTTCAATATAAGCCCTACCCCCCCAAATAAGCCCTAATTAAAGTCCTTGTAGGTCTTATTTTCAGGGTAGGGCTTATTTTTGGGGAAACAGGGTAGGTCTTATTTGGAGGGTAGGGCTTATATTGCAGCCATCACCGACAATCACGCTAGGTCTTATTTTAGGGGAAACAGGATAGTTACGAGCCAATGGCATGACAGCAATGATCTTTTTAGCTTTTTGTAAAGGGGTCATTCTTACCACCAGTGTAAAAAAAAGTAATTCTCCTCACTGATGTTTGAGGCATTGTTCCCACTGACCCCCAATCAGTGGTTTTAGCAGGGGTTCCCCAAGGCCTGAAAATTATTTTAAAAGGTTTCTCTGGGGCAAAAAGAAGGGTTGAAGAAGGCTGCTCTAGATTGCTACACTTCATGAATAACAACAACTACCTGGAACTCTACTTTAAGCTATAAATGTCCAAAATCTACCAGTGCCCGTGTAATCTCTTATAAAACAAATAGTTTCATATAAAATCATGACTTTCTTCTTGCCAAGCTAATTAAACAAATGATTGTGGACAGGGCCATGCATGGGGAAAGTGGTTGCCTGAGTTGGCTTTTTTTGCTGCCCCCCCCCCCCCCCCCCTCCTGTCATTGGTAGCTACTACACTGACGGACAGGCCCACAGCATTATAAGTTGATATGGTGCACCATATCAACCAATAATGCTGTGTGGCCCGAGTGCTGAACATACACAGGGCTGAACATGCCCTGAGGATGGAGTGTCCAGTATGGACACTCCTGCCTCACTGCTCCCCCCCACCAGTCCTCCATACATGATGCCTGAAGTTACTGCCTCAACAGACCTCATGGGTGGCAAGGCCCTAGTGAAATAGACAGGGTACAACAACTTCAGCAATACAAGCAGTAAGCCAGTTGCAAAACCAATGGTTCTTTTTTTTTTTTTTAATACAGCCAATTTTCTGCTTTGGTATTAGTGAATTAATCTGGAGGAGAGGGGGCCATAGCGAATGGTAATCTAACAGGGTGGTAATTAGGCGTTAGAGAGGCCCTAGAAAAGTAGTACTTGCTCCTTTAGGATGCCAAGAGGAATATGTGTAAGAATTCTTCAAAAACACTGACAGAAAATAGGAAGTGACCAATTATTATATTACATACAGTATATGATAGAATATAGAATAGGATGTGCATGTGGTTAGCCAAAGTCTTGAGAACTACTATGTTGCTATTAGCCAGGACATTACCTCTTCAAAATTGATTTCACTTTCCTACTATGGCAGTGATTCTCAAACTGTGTGCCGCGTGAGATTTAAGGTGTGCCGTGGAAGTTTTGAAAAATATTTTAAATTGCTAGCGTTTTGAAAACCTTGAACATATCGAAAATTTAAATGGTAAATTAATGTCGCAAAAGTTAAAAAAGTAACATATATAAAAACGCAATCTCTGTCAGTCTGTCGTTCATTGGTTCCTTTCGTAATGCAAGACTTGTGCGAGATCTTGGGAGAACTCGATCGCTCTAATTGTATTATAATAATAAAGGCCGTTCCATTCCAGCTTTGATGCCTATAAATAAAGTTTGTTCATTGTTTAGCGATGGAGAAATACGTAATCATGTCTGGAGCTCCGAAAGAGAAACTGTTCAATGAAAAAGAAAGCAAGCGAAAGTACAAAGAAATTTTATTAATATACAGGATTTATATAGCGCCAACAGTTTGCACGGCGCTTTACAATGTAGGGAGACACTACACCAACAGTACAATGCAAAACAAGAGGGTTAGAGGAGTCCTGCTCCTGCAAGCTTACAGTCTAATGCCCCGTACACACGGTCGGATTTTCCGATGGAAAATGTCCGATCAGAGCGTGTTGTCGGAAATTCCGACCGTGTGTGTGCTCCATCGGACATTTTCCATCGGATTTTCCGACACACAAAGTTGGAGAGCAGGAGATAAAATTTTCCGACAACAAAATCCGTTGTCGGAAATTCCGATCGTGTGTACACAAATCCGACGGACAAAGTGCCACGCATGCTCAGAATAAATAAAGAGATGAAAGCTATTGGCCACTGCCCCGTTTATAGTCCCGACGTACGTGTTTTACGTCACCGCGTTTAGAACGATCGGATTTTCCGACAACTTTGTGCGACCGTGTGTAGACAAAACAAGTTTGAGCCAACATCCGTTGGAAAAAATCCTAGGATTTTGTTGTCGGAATGTCCGAACAAAGTCCGACCGTGTGTACGCCCTATAAGAGGGAAGGGCTGGTGAAAAAAAAGGTAGGGACTGTGAGGGATGAACTGATGAGGGGAGTAGAATATTTGGTTAATAGCTGGAGGCAGGATAGACCTCCCTGAAGAGATGAGTGGACAGAGTAGGAGATAACCGGACAAATTGGGGTAGTGAGTTCAAGAGAATGGGGAGAGGCTCTGGAGAAGTCCTGGAGATGAGCATGGGAGGAGGAGACAAGGGAGCTAGAGAGCAGAAGGTCTTGGGAGGAGAAGAAGATTACAATCACTTCAATCTGATTTGCTCTCGAAAGCAGGCACGTCCTTCACATTAAATTTAAAACTAAATATATATGTAAAAATAAATAAGTTCTTCACCACAAAAATTGTTAAATCTTTTCAGGTGTGCCGTGAATATTTTCAGATCTTTTTGGTGCGCCGCAAGACAAAAAAGTTTGAGAAACACTGAACCAAGGGTTTGACTCCCCTATGCAGAAGTGTTAATCCTCTTATGCCACGTACACACGAGCGGATTTTCCGTCAGAAAAAACTTGGATGGTTTTTCTGATGGAATTCCGCTCAAGCTTGCCTTGCATATACACGGTCACACAAAAGTTCTCTGAACTTTCGACCGTCAAGAATGCGGTGACGTACAACACTACGCATTTTCGGATAGGTTCCAACCGAAGAATTGAGAACCTGCTCTCAATCTTTTGCTGGCGGGAATTCTGCCAGCAAAAGTCCAATGTCCACAGTCGCATTTTACGACCAACAGCTCTCATTGGTCTTTTGCTGGCCGAATTTCCGATTGTGTGTACGGAGTGTTAGGGTTATTATTGATGTCTGTAGCCTTGTTGCAGAAGATTTATGCTGATATCCTATAACTTGAGACAGCTGTCACTAAGACCAGTAGGGGAAGTTTTTCAAACAGGGGCACAGACAACAATAAATTCACCTTTTTAAATAAAGTTGGGGGGATTTAGCATCTTTTCAGGTTTTTCTAATTGTCCATGTCCCTACTGGGTAGATTTCTTCTCTTAGTTGGTCACTTGAAATACAGATAATCATGCCAGGGATGGCTGGAGATTAGAGCTAGAGCTCTGGTACCCCCCCACCCCCCAGCCCCCCAAATAAACATTAAACTTGTTATGGAGGAACTATTATTTGTAGACTGGTAATCCTCTGTAGGAGCTGTGGCGGAGAAAAAAGTCATCAAATTTCATCAAAAATAAAATAGAGAAAACAAGAGGAGAGACGGGAGAGCCCTTATAGTGTAGTAAATATGCAGTATTTTAAAAGTGTGATGATTTGACACAGATAAAAAGCACTTACATTTGGTAAGGTTGTGCGTAAGCAAAATTTACAGTAAAAGCAACCTTCTAGTTTAGTATGTAAAAAATATCCCTGACTCCGTGCAGGAAGTGGGCTGTTGCACTTGATGACTCTGGGGAACCTAACCCTAGGTCCTAAGGAGAGATATCAGGATGGTGAGCAGAACTTGTGATGCTGCGTACACACGACCGGTTTTGCCGTTGGAATAAACTCTGGAAGTTTCTCAGACGGAATTCCATTCAAGCGGTCTTGCCTACACACGGCCAACCCAAAGACCAAAGTCCGACCGTCCAGAACGCGGTGACGTACAGCACGTACAACAGGACTAGAAAAAGGAAGTTCAATAGCCAGTAGCCAATAGCTTCCGTCTCATACTTGCTTCAGAGCATGCGTCGTTTTTGGTCCGTCGGAACAGCATACAGACGAGCGGTTTTTGCCGATAGGAATTGGTTCCGTCGGAAATATTTAGAACATGTTCTATTTCTAGGTCCGTCAGAATTTTCCCAAAATAAAAGTCCAATGAGGTACACACACGATCGGAATAGACGATGAAAAGCTTCCGTCTGACTTTTTCTGTCGGACATTCCGCTTGTGTGTACGCGGCTTGAGTATAGAGAAAAAAACCCTTGGGGGTAATATGGCAAAGGCACCCTTGGTCGTGTGGCATGATGGAAATTGATTGGTATCAACGTACTTTTGATGACTTCGACCTTTCCACCACCATCACAGAATATGACCAAGGGCGCCTCTGCCGCATTAGCCCCGGAGGTTTTTTTGCTCTGCATCCATATAGTAGAAATACGGAGGCTATCTATGCTAGCTCTGTCTTGCTATCATGCTGGTCTTCTGGGTTCAGTACATCTTCTGACTCGCTGACCTGGAAGAAGTTTGCCAGTATTTCAGTACTGGTAATGTTTATAGCCAACCCGACAGTTGGCTAAAAGATATTTTGGCCCTACTTCTCCTATGGATTACAGGAGTGCAGTTCGTTCTACACTCCTATGACCCGTTTTCAGCAGACAGCGGGCTAAAGCCCTTTGTCAGCTGACGTCACTTAGCTGGTCCAGGCCTTGGAAAGATCTCGACTTTACAGTCAGGATCCACCCATATGCCTAGACCAGCAGCTGGCTTAACCTCTCAGCGAGTCACTAGGAGACTGAGCCAGCCACTCACAGCCCAGAGCTCTAGTGAGCATTAGAGGGGCAGAGCAGAGAGCTAGTAACTGACATTCATCAGATCTCTTCAGGCTGAAGACCAGGGGTCTTTGATCGCTCAGGTTTTTAGTCTTAGAAACGGAATTTTAGGACCAAAGCTGCATCCACCTAGGTTAGTATACTTTTTTTTCACAACCCCATACTTCACTTTTAAGCAATTTTCTTTCCTTCAACCATGAATTGAAGGAATGAAAATTGCTCTATTACCACTTCATCAACAACTCAGTGCTGATGGAGGAATCCCCCCACTGCGCTATTGTAGTCTGACTGGGAGAGGTTTCCCCACCATCAGAATACAATACAAAACCGACAGGCTGGTTGTGCTGAAGTCTATCAATAGATCAACTTCAGTACAACCAGCCTGCCCATAGATGGATCAAAATTCTACCGGTTCCTGCCGAACCAGGTAAATTTCAATCCATCTATGGCTGGCTTTTTTTACTGTTTTTCAGCAGCTCTGAAGAAAGGCTGTGTTTCAGGGACGTAAGCGACTGGCACCAATGGTAGGATCTAAGCTATCATGTTTAAAGGGGTTGTAAAGGTTAGTTTTTTTTTTAAATAACAAACATTATACTTACCTCCTCTGTGCAAGGCTTTTGCACAGAGTGGTTCCAATCCTCCTTTTCTGAGGTTCCCCAGCGGCGCTCCTGGTTCCTCCTCGCATTGAGTGCCCCCTTGGAAACCTGCATTCCAAGGGGACACCCATGCGGGCAGGCTCCCGAGTCCTGCTGCTGCATCCATTGACACAGACAGCAGGACTCGGCCCTGCCCCCCGGCTCCTGTGTCACTGGATTTGATTGACAGCAGCAGGAGCCAATGGCTGCTATAAATCTATCCAATGAGGACCCGAGACAGCGGCTGGAGCTGCTGTGCTCATCCCTGTCGATGGAACGATCGGGTTCAGGTAAGTAAAAGGGGGGCTCTGGGGGGCTGCTTCACTAGAGAAGGTTTTTCACCTTAATGCATAGAATGCATTAAGGTGAAAAACCACGAGGGTTTACAACCCCTTTAATGATAAATATAAAGAAGTACTGAAGTGATCATCTTTAGTATTTAATACAAATGATACATTTTCATAATTTTGTTTGCAGTGTCCGTTTTTAGGCACAGTGCATTGCCCCTGCATTAGCACAAATGAGCATATCAATGTTTTCCATTAGTGTATACAATAGACGTTGTCTGGAAACAGAAGCATAGGACAGGTGGTGCTACCCGTACGGAATCTAATACAGCTGTGAGATGATCGAATTAGCTGGGAAGTGAACGCAAAACCTCAATTAATTTTCATTGTAGTGCGAGCAATCAGGTTTTGCTTTGTGTGTGGCTAACAACATCTGTCAGGTGATTAACAAGTGAGTAATAATTAGATTGCGTTATTGACTTTAACCCCTGCGCGACAAGGGCGCGCAGCCTTGAGCTTCCCGGTCAATAAGAAGCCAGATAATGGAGCTAGCCAATACCACTGCTAATGTAAACCTGCTTGCTGCTCTTAGAGCTTTGAGCTTAGGTTTTCCCTAGAGAGATTGTTATACACTATCAGACCTAAAGCAGAGATTCTGGCAAAAATAACAACATAAAAGTGAATAGTTCATTTAAAGTTAGAAATAAAAAGCCGGTTTGGTGGCAGTACTTACCTTCAGTCCCGCGCAGTAATCATATTCAGCCATTAGATGTCCTCTGTCTGACAGCCAGCATTATTCAATCCGCTAACTCTGAGCCCAGGCTCCTCTCACACATTAAATTCTACTGTGTGGTGAGTGAGAAGTAACAGAATAAAGAATATGTTACCCCAACATTTCCTATTCCTGATATGTGTCTGCTGTAGCATGTACTTTTAGCACCCTCGTCCTAGAGTAGGGCTGCAGGTAAATTTAGTTATACTGGGTGGTAGGCAGCCTGGCTAATTTGTAGTATTTAACAGTCAAATGATTTCTGTTCTAATTCTATTAAGTTATGGCTTCTCCCTTTTGTCAGTAGGTGGCACTGTTGCCTTTGACATTAGTATGATGAGCTACAGTATACTCAAGTTATGGATAAACATACTTTTCTCAGCTAATCATATCTGCTGCTATGCATGCTGGGAAAAGCTAGTTAATGGAAAGAAGTCAGGTGATTGTCAGTCTTCCCACCCAGGGCTGTGGCCTGGGTGGATGTATGTCAAGTTCCTGGCTGCTAGGCCTGAAGCCTGAGGCCTATCCTGGTGGCTTCCGGCTGCTAGGTCTATCCGGGTGTTAAAGTTTATGCAGAGAAAAGCCTGCCAAAAATCCGGAATTGATTCTGAGAGGGATGGAGTTCTAAGAAAGCACCAGAGGGGACTCTTCATGAGCTGGAGGCTATGAAGTGCCTGGGAGGACTTCAAGAGAGAACTCATCCAAGGGAATCTGAGATGAAGCAGTGAGTAAAGTACAAATGTGCTGGTTCAGCTTAAAGGCTATTTTTTCCTGTACTGCTGTCTACTTAATCTCACCTATTTTTGTCTAAGGAGTCTGCCAATCTGCCTGTTGCTGATCATTACTACGGGTGTCCTGTGCCCGATCCCCTCTCTCCCATATTTTTCCTGTTTAAGAAATAAACTTCTCTCTTGTTTAAAGCATAAAAGTGACTGGCGCCCAATTTATTTTTTGTTCATCACCCACCATGCCCACAAACCTGCACCCTGAGATTTTTATGTCAGCCATCCCTACCCCCCCGTAATCACCATCAGACTCCCGGAAAATCGGAGTAGGCGCTACATACTTGTATGAAAAATACCCTGTTCTATTTGTATTGCTTCCTTTGTGTGAAATCCCTAGCCAGTTTCTTTGCTTTCCTATTTAAAACTGACCACACTAGGCATGGGAGCACAGCCTGGCCAGTTCTCTAGCTGTGCTGAGAACTCAGCCTGCTCTCTTGCAATGATCAGACTTATGCACTTGTGCAGCCCCCCCCCCCCCCCGCAAGCCATTCACTGGGAAGACCAGTGTACTACTGTTTCTCCTCCTTATGCAGCTGAGAACAGAGAGTATGGGATCACTTATAAAAAAGGGGGGAAAAGGTATTTATAATGTTTTTTATATGTATACACAAATGTTTTGTTTTTCATTCAATTTTTTTTTTTTTTACATTCAGATTGTATTTATTAGAGAAAAAAAATGTATAAATTAAAGACATATATACAAATGACAACAAAAAAAAGACACAACCTAAATGATAAATAAAAAACCTGCGCATCTCATCACAGAACAGATCCATAAAAAAAATTAAGAACTCACTACAAATAGTACATATCAATTACTGAGTTTCTAAATGAAAAAAATCTAACCAGCATTTCCATATATGGTCAATTTTTACATGGCATTGCATAGAAAATATATTTGCTTTTATATGCAATACTTTTATTCAAATCTTGGACCCAATCAGATATCGTAGGGGGAAAGACTGAAACCCATTTAGCGGTAATCACTCTTCGGGCAATAAAGAGTACTTTAGAAACCCCCCAGGTGTATCTACTCATCCAAAAAAGAAGAATCAAAATGCCCCAAAATACATGTCAGTAGATTTATAGTAAGAGAAAGACCTGCCACATTATTAATAATTTGAATAATTTCTGTCCAGTATTGTTTAAGCTTAGGAGAGGCCTACAGCAGATGAATCAGGTCTCTCTACGGTTGACCACCACACCTGTTACAGATACCTGCAAGGTATCTGTAACAGATGCCCATGCCCAATGGATAATATTACCGATGGATACTAAACAGTTGCATTAGCTGATACAAGGGAAACACAACTGTTTATTATATATCCGATGGATAATAAACAGTTGTGTTAGCTGATACGAGGAGGAAAGAGAAACAGGATGGTTCCCTTGCAGAACCTGATCCCAGATGTCATCAGGAATATGACCTCTTGTTCCCATTTCTGTTTACATGGGGCTGGATGTCTCAACACAAATTTAAGTAAAAGTTGTGCAAAACCTCTGAAACAAAGCCCTTTGAGTCAAAGATCCCAGCAATTTGATCAAATAATGGAATATTTGCAATTGAGAAGCTGATGGAGCCATTTTGGGCCTGAAAGGCATGCCTGATTTGAAGATACTGATAGAAAGACCTTTTGTCTAAAGAAAATTCCAACTGCAATTGCTGAAATGATTAGAAAAAATTATTTCCACATAAAATTGTCAGAATGCCACTTCTGGCCCAAGCCTAAAACCCCCTTGTAACGACACCCCGAGTATGAAAGTGATTAAAGCCGTTTAGGACATTCCATTTCCGAACACAAAGGCAGCTATCAAACACTCCAATCAGCCGAACAAGAAACCCATACGAATAATTCTTCCCCCCCCAAGTACGAGATGAGGCTCTGTATGGAGGGTCAAACAGGAATCAGACTCTTTATTGAAACAAATGCAGGCTCTTTTTATACACTTGAGAATACTGCAGGGGCCACATGAACAATGACCCGGATCCACCCACAACATCACACAATGGTTACATAACGAGCCCCCAATACACATTATCCTGAGTGTCAATACCTCCCCTAGCACACAACAGGTGAGTTCATTAGCACACTTAATAATAGGTGAAGGGAAAACTGCCTCAGACAAGCTTAACATGATTTACTTATCCAGACAAAAGCAACATCGTTAAGCAATAGACGGTCGATCTCTTACACTGAACTTCCTGGAATGCCCATATTAGGAGTTATACTTCCTGGCCATAGACCTCACAGTGTACAGGGGATAAAATCTTCATATTTCTTGAGAGATATTGTTAATGAATATTACTGTCCAGTTTGAAGTAATCCAATCATATTCTCAGGGCTCATTCTTTTCTTGGTCACCCTGCGCCCAAAAGTGACTCCTGTCACACCCCGCAACTTCCTAAATTCAAGAACTAAATCATTAGACCATATAGGGGTAAACCTGGTATAGCCAATATTTCCAAGTAACTCCTATACAGATGCCCAGAAACGTCCTATCAGACGAACAGTAGGGAGCTGTGATGGAGATTTGAGATACAGTGCCTTGCAAAATTATTCACCCCCTTGGCTTTTTACCTATTTTGTTACATTACAGCCTTTAGTTCAATGTTTTTTTAATCTGAATTAGAGCTGCACAATTAATCGCCAAGAATCGTTATTGCGATTTTTTTCCCCGTTGCGATCTTGACAAAAGTGTTTCACGATTCTGTCTATGCAAATAATTCTCTCTGCTCTTCTGAAGCCACAGCCCTCAAAAGAAAGAAAGAAAACAACTGGGCAGTCTGCCAAGAATCACAACATTTCTTTAGCAGTGGAACTAAATCTAAACATTGTAACAATTTGTCAATGAAATAGACTTGTGTGTAAATGAAGAACGTTTAACCACTTAAACACTAAACCTTTTTCTGACATTTGTTGGTTTCAAATGAAAATCTTTTTTTTTGCTAGAAAATTACTTAGAACCCCCAAACATTATATATATATTTTTTTAGTAGAGACCCTAGAGAATAAAATGGTGGTTGTTGCAATATTTTATGTCACACTGTATTTGCGCAGCGGTCTTTCAAATGCAATTTTTTTGGAAAACATTACTTTAATGAATTTAAAAAAAAAAAAACAGTAAAGTTAGCCCAATTTTGTTGTATAATGTGAAAGATTTTACGTTGCGACAATCGTGAGAGAATCGTGATCTTTTTATTCTAGGCAAAAAAATTGTGATTCTCATTTTGGCCAGAATTGTGCAGCTCTAATCTGAATTATATGTGATGGATCAGAACACAATAGTCTAAGTTGGTGAAGTAAAATTAGAAAAACAGATACATTAATAAACTTTAACATAAACTTTAAAATAAACATTAACATAAACTATTTTTCAGAATTAAAAAACTGATAATTGGCATGTGCGTATGTATTCACTCCCTTTATTATAAAGCCCATAAAAAGCTCTGGTGTAACCAATTACCTTCAGAAGTCACATAATTAGTGAAATGATGTCCACCTGTGTGCAATCTAAGTGTCACATGATCTGTCATTACATATACACACCTTTTTGAAAGGCCCCAGAGGCTGCAACACCTAAGCAAGAGGCACCACTAACCAAACACTGCCATGAAGACCAAGGAACTCTCCAAACAAATAAGGGACAATGTTGTTGAGAAGTACATGTCAGGGTTAGGTTATAAAAAAAATCCAAATCTTTGATGATCCCTAGGAGCACCATCAAATCTATCATAACCAAATGATTGGATGATGGAAGTCAGCAGAGCTTTTGCCCATTTACTAAGCTCTGGAGCAACTGCACAGTCTATTTGCCTTTAGTAAATCAACCCCAATGGCTCGGCAGGAGGGATTCCCCTGTCAACAATAACCCGTGGTTGCAGGAAAGAAATTTGCTCCATCTATGGCCAGCCTAAGTATAGTGATTTGGGGGAAGGGAGGCCTACACCTGCTTAGGAGTGTGGAAGTGAAAGGGTAAATACATTTTTACATGCACCATCTATAAAGTTTTTAGAGTTTTTTTTCTTTCTTTTTTTTAATAAAAGCATTGTTGCGCTATGATTGATGTTATTGCTCTTACAATGTGACCGTGGAGCTGATTCATGGCATGTTTTGTGTTCATGGGGATCTCAAATATGTCTAAACCAGAAGAAAAATTTTTTAAATCTTTTGGTAGGTCCATTGTAAACCGATGTATCTTGCATAGTTGCCCTTTGGTCCTGTTCTGGAACTCTTTACTTGAACAATAGATGACTTACAACTTTTATTTTATCTAAATTCTGCATGCATCTTTATGCAGGAGTAACGTGGCCAAACTATAGAGGGAATGTCATTTTATTAAGTTTATACTGTATGATTTTAACCACTTGACCTCTGGAAGATTTTACCCCCTTCCTGACCAGGGCATTTTTTGCTATTCGCCACTGCGCTACTTTAACTGGTAATTGCGTGGTCATGCAACACTGTCCGCAAATGAAGTTTGTCATTTTTTCACACAAATAGAGCTATCTTTTGGTGGTATTTTATCACCACTGGGTTTTTTAAAAATGTTTTATTATATAAACAAAAAAACACTATTTTGAAAAAAAACCCAATATATTTTACTTTCTGCTACAAAACATATCCAATGAAAAATATATAATTTCTTCATAAATTTAGGCCAAAATGTATTCTGCATACATGTCTTTGGTGAAAAAAATCCCAATTAGGGCCCTTTAACACTGGGGCGGTTTGCAGGCGCTATTGCGCTAATAATAGCGCCTGCAAACTGACCCGAAAGTGCCGCTGCTGTCTCTCCAGTGTGAAAGCCCTTGGGGCTTTCACACTGGAGCGGTGCGCTAGCAGAACGGGAAAAAAAGTCTTGCTAGCAGCATCTTCGGAGCGGTGAAGGAGAGGAGTATATACCGCTCCTTCACTGCTCCTGCCCATTGAAATCAATGGGACAGCGCGGCTATACCGCCGGCAAAGCGCCTCTGCATTGTCGCTTTGCGGTGGTTTTGAACCCTTTCTCGGCCGCTAGCGGGGGTAAAACCGCCCCGCTAGCGGGCGAATACCGACGGTAAAGCGCCGCTTACAATAGCGATGTTTTACCACCGACGCCGCCCCCGCCCCAGTGTGAAAGGGCCCTAATTGTATATTGATTGGTTTGCATGAAAGTTATAGCATCTACAAACTATGGTATATATACTGGAAATGTTAATTATTTATTTATTTTTCTATACTAGTAATAGCGGTGATCAGCGACTTATAGTGGGAATGATAGTGCGGCAGACAACCTGACACTAACTGACACTGACATCACCAGTGACACTAATACAGTGATCAGTGCTAATGCTATACACTGTCGCCGTACTAATGACACTGGCTGTGAAGGGGTTACCATCTATTGGCAATCAAGGGGTTAACTGTATGCCTAACAATGTGTAATGTGTGTACTATGTGCTGCTTTTTCTAATTGATGTGGCTGATTTTCCTCCCTGTTTTGCAAGGAGAAAACAGCCACATCTCTGCTCTGTGTACAGTGTCCTGTGACGTAAGTAAACACAGGGCTCTGTACTGTGATTCGCTAAGCTGATCAGCAGGTCCCGGCCATAAATCATTGGCCAGGATCTGCTGACCGACTTGTGCTCTACCAGTGGCGGCCCGTATATTAGGGGCGCCAGAGTGCTCCCCCCTCTATCCACGGCTGCCACCCCCATGCTCTATCCATGGCCGCTATTTTGACAGGACACCGCCATCCCCTATTCATGCGTCCGGCCCCTTTCAGGACACCAGGCGCATGAATTACAGCTGCGGGGGTGTTTTTTTGAAGCATCTGATTAGAGCCATAGGCTCTAATAGGCTTCAAAATAGGGTGGGCTCGTGGCACAGAGCATTGCGCCAGGAGCTATCGCTATTGAAACACTGATCCTCAATGCGGCCAATCAGAAACAGGTCTGAGACCCGTTTTCCGATTGGGCGAAAAGAGAGTCACAATTGGCCGCCGAGGAGGAGGAGGGAGGAAATGGAAACCGTTGCAATGCCGTGGAGAGCAGGAGAAGGGAAAGCCGTCGCTGCCGCTGAGCAAGGGACGCCGCCGGTGAAGCCTGAGAGAAGCGCTGCCCACCATAGATGGGGTAAATGCACCAGGCCCACCCAGGCGACCGCTGACTGACCGATCGAGGTGGGTGGTTTTACAGTTTGCCGCACCCCCCAAAAAACTACCACCGGCCGCCACTGTGCTCTACTGAAGCACATTTCGGGTGGCAGGCACGCTCACGTGCCGCCTACCAAGCAATGATGGATCACATACATGTACATGATCCCGCACAGAGTGGATCCCTGTCACCGTATTTGTGCATGGTGTGGTCTGCAAGATGTTAAACTGGCTGTTTTTTTTTTTTTAATACAAACATTTAATACAGGGTGCACCTTTGATACTTTGCCCCATGTGTTTTTTAAAGAGACAGTACAACAGAGCCTGTTTGCTTTCATATGTTCTCTTTCTCTCATTGAAGCCTCAGTGCTCTTCCACACATTTTGCAATCTGGCAAACAAATAGATTCTCCCACCCAAACTAAAGAGGGGGAGGAATCCTACTGCTGCGTTATTGTATTCTGACAGCGAGACTCCTCTGCTGTCAGAATACACCAATTGGCGCTGCAGCCTCTGATGGAATGAAAATTTTCCAACATCCTGTTCAACTTCACAACTTCTACCAGCAGTAAAATCTATATATGGATCGAAATTCAGCTGGTTCTTGCTCAACTGGCTACATTTTGATCTCTCTATGGCTAGTATAAAAGAGAAGTGTGGGATTGGAAACAAAACAAACATTTATACTCACCTAGATGGCTGCAGCATCGATCCAATGTAGCGTAGGCCCCCCCTCCCCCCAGCTCTAAGACTGAGAACCGATTGATCACATGACAGCTGATCTGTCAGTTCTCAGTCTTTACTGAGCAGAGAGTAATGACTGTCAGTCGTTGCTCTCTGTCCTGCCCCTCCAGCGCTCACTGAAGCCCTGGGCAGGAGAAGGGGCGGAGGCAGCTGGTTCAGGTTCTAAGTGTCAAGCTGAAAGGATGAGCCAGCTGTCAGTCATGCATCTGCATTAATCCCGACATTATTGTCAGTATCCCTGCAGAGCCAGAACTGGCTCTGTGACGTCAGCCAACAGCCCGCTGTTGGCTGAATCTGGGTCACAGGAGTGCAGAACTAAGTGCACTTCTGTGACCCACAGGAGAAGTATGGCCATTTGCCTTTGTAAATACATCCCCCCCCCCCATCCCAAGTCTGTTCACAAAGCTCTCTTATTGCAGTTCTGTCATAAAAATATCTTTGTAACTGTGTATATTTATCTGAGGCTAAATAACGAGCTTCCTGTATACCTCATAATGCCATGTATTAAAAGGGTTGTGTCAGCTCTGTACAATGCGGTATAACCCAGCAACCAGTAATAGCCTATTTCATGCATGGGGAGATAAGCAAAGTGCTAAAAAAAAACCACGTAAACCGAGAGTTACACACTTTGGGGACAGATGGGAGCAGCTAGCAAGGAAGCGGGACAAGAAAAAAACTTCAGGTTTAAAAAAAGGGATTTTGGTCCAGTTATCTGCAAATCAGTGTTTTTATTAGCAGGAAATAGTGTGATATAACAGTTCCTGCGAAAGAGCAAGAAACTGAGAAATTCTTACTCATGCTAATACAGTTTTTGCTACTTTTCTTGAATTGGGGAAAGATGAGTTGCACTGATTTTCACTAGGCAGGAGACACAAAGGGGTTGATTTACTAAAGGCAAATAGACTGTGTACTTTGCAAAGTGCAGTTGCTCCAGAGCTTAGTAAATGAAGTAAAGATTCCCTCTGCAAAGAGTACCCAATCACGTGCAAGGAAAATTAAAAAAAAAAAAACAGCATTTTTGTTTGCACATGATTGGATGATGGAAGTCAGCAAAAGCTTCTGCACATTTACTAAACTCTGCGCCTGCACTTTGCAAAGTGTACAGTCCATTTGCCTTTAGTAAATCAACCCCAAAAGGTCTGTCACCTGACTTCCTCCACTTTGACACTTTGCCTAATAAATGTAACCAGGGATGCATCAATGCCATTTTTTTCCCACGAGTTTACCGATGATTACCGATACTTTTTTATAGTATGCGCCGATACCAATTACGAATACCTACCGCAACTGTTTTGTTTACACTTCGGCTGTCGGCAATGGTACAAAGCATTGAAAAGTTATTTACAAATGAAATACATTTTTTTTTAATGTTCAGCTTTTTTCAATGTGAAATGTGTAAATATATGTTAAAGGTGTAAAAATATTAACAAACAGAGCAAAAAAAATAATTATTAATAGTTTAGAAAATAGAAGTGAACAAAAAAAAAAAATCAGCAGGAAAATAATAAATAAATGGAGAAGCAGAATAAGGAGTTAATTATAGTGGTAGTAAACTCTGTTATACACTTTATACCTACAGTACAGGTAAGCCTATAATAAGGCTTACTTGTAGGTACTGTGAATATCTCCTAAACTTGCACTGTTTAGAAGATATTCCGAGTGCATGCAGCCGGTGACGTCACCGGCACATGCACTCTAAAGGCCTGGCATACAGTGCCGGACCTTCAGAGCCCGTGCCATAAACAGCGGCTTGGAGTGACTCCACTCATGTAGCTGGAGGCCACGAACCTGGAAGGAGGACCGGGGAAGATGGAAGTCCTCTAAGCGGTGACAGCGCGGCGCTAGAGGGCTTAGTTTTGAGGTAAGTATCTCATGCATACCAGCACATTATGACATTACCTTGCAGGGGATTTTTTTTTTAGTCAACTGCGGTTTACTCCTACTTTAAGGCTGATTAGAGTAAATTAAGGGTTAAAAAGGGGCTAAACAGAGGAACATTTAATAAAAAACAAAACATAAACACATTTTTTTACATGACAGGCTGCTTTAAGCTGGCATCATCTGCATCTGAATAAACCTCAAGATACAAAAAGAAACAATGTTTCTTTTTATCTTTCTGTTTCAGCAGCTGATCAATGTTGTTGATAAACATTGCCCAGCTGCTTTTTTTTGACAGCTCCAATTGCCGGGACTTCATTTACACTTCAGCTGTCAACAGGTTGTTGTAAGGACACAGTGGCCCCGCTTCTTAAAGCGGAGTTCCACCCAAAAATGGAACTTCCGCTTATCCGGTTCCTCCCCCCTCCAGTGTCACGTTTGGTACCTTTCAGGGGGGAGCAGATACCTGTCTAATACAGGAATTTGCTCCCACCTCCAGCGATCTACGCCATGTCAGGCTCCTCCTCCGCCCCCCCCCCCCCGCTTCTGGGAGACACACAGGTCCCAGAAGACAGCATGGACCAGTCAGGATGCGCAACGTGACTCACACATGCGCAGTAGGGAACCAGGCTGTGAAGCAGCAAGGCTTCACTTCCTGATTCCCTTACTGAAGATGTCAGTGCCTCCACCCGGGAGCCGAGGGACGTGTCGGCTTCGGGTGAGGACATCGCAGGCGCCCTGGACAGGTAAGTGTCCATATATTAAAAGTCAGCAGCTGCAGTATTTTTTTTTTTTTTTTTGGTGAAACTCTGCTTTAACAACCGATTAATTGACTTTTTTTTTTTTACATTTCAACTGTCAAAGGGGAAATCCCGCTGACAGCTGAAAGAACTGAGCCTGAAAGTAAAGTTTCAGGTATCAGAGCATTTGCATGAGTAGCGATACTCGTGCAAATGCTAAGTATTGGCATCGATGCTGATATCGGTAACAACTCCACCCTAAATGTAAACCACAAGGGTGACATCACCTTACCCAGTAGAGGGCTGTGCTGGGGGAAATGTGCCCCTGGGCCAGTTTTAATAGGAAATGTTGGGCTGCTAGCCCTGAGTGGAGATGTTTTACCTTACAGATATCAATAAGAGCCCAACCCACAGCCAATGAAACAAGTTGGGACATTTTGTAGCCATTTGCTCCTTGTTCAGACCTGCAATCACAGCATGTGGCAAAGGAAAGTCCTTCAGCCCTGACAACCTTGATGCTCTGAAAGGTCAAGTGAAAAGTTGTGTTACCATAAACCATGTCCTTTAGGAACATCAAACTTCCAACATGCCAATCAATAAGGCACAATAACCTACTTTACACGGAATATATATTTAGCCAACAGCAATCTGTCCCTAACATTATAAGGGCTAATTGGTTGTATTTGGCACCTGGGGTCCCTTACAGTTCACCAACTCTAAGTCCATATACCTAGAATGACTAGCTGCCAGAACAAGCTGACGGATTTCCCTACTCTTGTAGACATACCGACACTAGGCAGATTGTACCAGATCACTCTCCCCTAGCCAAAGGCCGGCCATACACAGAGCAAACTTCTTTCCTGCAACCAAATTCGCTCGATTCCCCCATCAACACAAAACAGTGTTGATGCAGGAATCCCTCCTGCCAGGCCATTTTCTTCTATTGGTGGAGGAGCTATAGCAGCTGCTAGCAATAATCAAAGGTAAAACCCGGCATGCTGGTTGTACCCAAATTGATCCATTGATCAACTTGGTATATTCAGCCTGCCCCTACATGGTTCAAATCTCGTCCGGTTCCTGCTCAACTGGCCGAGATTTGAAATGTGTATGGCCTACCTTACTCAGCCTTGTGTGGCTATGATATATGAGCTTTGAAGTATGATGCTAAGGACAGACAGCTCATTTGGCTAGGAGGTACAACATCATAAGAAGACTGACCTAGGGGGCCAGGAAGTAAAAAAGACAAATGGATGGCAAAAAAATTAAAAACAGCATTGGATGTGGTTTCCCTGCAGCTGATTTTTTCCCCCTCATGACTGAATTACCATGCTTTGTTCTGTACTGTGTCTAGGGAGTAGGGGGGGAGGTGGGGGGCATTTGCCCCTGGACCAGAGTTAATAAAATACAGTATGTTGGACTGTAGCTCACAGCAGAACCCACAGTTATTGACACAAGGTGGGCATTGTGCAGCTACCTGCCCCCCACACAGACCTTAAATTCTTTGCAGCTCTGAGACATACTGTATATGATTGGATTGAATGTCAAGAGTCGCAAAGAAAGCTGGTGCTGGAATATGTGAATAGATACATGAAAGTAAACCTTGTCCTTTAGAAAACACTCACCTTTCCCCATGGCCACCAATAACTGCAGATAATGGTGCAGTTTACACAGTATACTTTCTTTAGCTCACAGAAATCCACCATAAGAGGGACCATTTGGATGTAGTTGCCGACTCCCTTCCTTTCAGGCCAAAGGTTCCCAGCTACCTCCTACCACCGAAGCAAGGAAATCCTTGCACTGCAGGTCCTCAGGTACAGATTTTCCTCCAGCAAGCAGAACAGTGAGCAGCACAATATTGCATCACCAAATCTCACTCCAAATCCAGTGCAAGTAGCAGTCAGAGGCGGCAGTGCCTTCGATTATTTCACGATACAGATACAGTGCCTTCAAAAAGTATTCATACGCCTTGAAATTTTCAACATTTTATAATGTTACAACCAAAAATGTAAATGTATTTTATTGGGATTTTATGTGATAGATAAACACAAAGTGGCAAATAATTGTGAAGTGAAAGGAAAATGAAAAATGGTTTTCAAAATGTTTTACAAAAAAATATGTGAAAAGTATGGTGTGCATTTGTATTCAGCCCCCCCTAAGTCAATACTTTATAGAACCACCATTCGCTGCACTTACAGCTGCAAGTCTTTTTGGGTAGGTCTCTACCAGCTTTGCACATCTAGAGCGTGACATTTTTGCCCATTCTTCTTTGCAAAATACCTCAAGCTCTGTCAGATTGGATGGAGAGTGTCTGTGAACAGCAATTTTTAAGTCTTGCCACAGATTCTCAATTGGATTTAGGTCTGAACTTTGTCTGGGCCATTCTAACACATGAATATGCTTTGATGTAAACCAGGAATCTCCAAACTTTCTAAACAAAGGGCCAGTTTACTGTACTTCAAACTTTAGGGGGGCCGCAATGGACAGCCAGTGGGAGTAGAAAATGACCCGGTGTCAGTGGTAGTAAACAGTTCCCCATCTTTGGCATTAGGGGGAGGAATAGAGCCCAATCCTTGGTGTCAGTGGGAGGAATAGTGCCCATTATAGGTGTCAGTGGGAGGAATAATGCCCCATCGTTGGTGTCAGTGGGAGGAATAATGCCCCATTGTTGGTGTCAGTGGGAGGAAAAGTGCCCATCATTGGTGTTTTTGGTTTGTAACATTTAGGTTTTTGGTTTGTAACAAAATACATTTAGGTTTTTGGTTTGTAAGTAATGTGTGTCTAGGCATAGGAGGTGCACTGCAATTCAATACAAAATGTAAATCTTTTGGGGTAGTGCTTAGGCACAATAAACATTTCTAGATGTTCCCTGTAAAAAATCAAATTGAGTTTAGATCAACTTTAAACAGCTTTCTCTTGCTGTCTTGCTGCCAATTACCCAGACGTCCCTTCACTTTTTGGAGAAGCATATTTACTTTTATTTACTAAGGGTCATTTCCCAAATCCTCTGTACCAGACTGGAGTTAAACTCTATGGTTTATCGATAAATCGCAGTAACACCACAAGATTTTATCTCCTTAGTGGAAAACGACTGAACATTTGTATTTATGTTCCATTCCCAATTTATCAAGAACAGACAGCAGCAAGGGTCTTGGCATCTTTCCCTAAATGAAAGAACATAAGAATTTATATAATCCAGTGCTTTGCTCCATATATTGTTATGGGATGATGGTATTTTAATCACAGCTGCTACATTTCTACAACAAGCAATCAAAAAAACGTATAGCAAGGCAAGCATTTTCTTGATCCCCGCTCCCCAAGTAATCACTCAAACTGCAACATTCTATCAAGGTGAGAGGATGCAGCAGGGGCTTATTTGTGTCAGACACCTGTGAACATAGCCAAGCACCAGGGTTTGTCAGTCCAGGAAGTGGGTGCTGACACTTAATGATGCCTGAACAAAGATGACACCATCCTTCTGGAAAGAAGAGCAGAAACATTGTAAAGAAGAGTCCTGTGTGCGCAGCTTATTGAATTAGGGTGTCCACCCCAAAGCTCAAGCACGCGTCCGTGTGTGTATGTATGTGTATATTTGTATATATATATCGATATATATCGATATATATATATATATATATATATATATATATAGATATAGATATAGTATGTTCCGCTCCGCAAAAGGCAGAAGTAGGTCATGCAATGATGTGAGATTTTTCCATTTAACTAGGGAGCAAGCTGTGTCCCATCCCATGTTATTTGCAATTTAGTAGACCAACTTTTTCAGTTTAAGGAGTCTTTCGATCATGTCGAATGTACTGGTAGTATTACTTGACGAGCGTGTGAGACAGTCATTTAAAAGAGTAAGGCCACAATGCTCCAATATCTTTACTGTTGCAATGTAATGGAAGACTTGAAGACGTTCACTATTGATCTTGCTTTATCAAAGATTCTTTTAACAGTTGCGTCCATGCACCAGACAAGACCACACACGGTGTCCAGTCCAACATCTTATGGGGATAGTTTTACACGAGATACAAATAAAGTGGAAAAATAACAAAGATACACCAGTAGAACAGCCCCAAGATGATTAATTTCATATCCATTTGATAACTAACTAGTGTCATCATGTAAAAGAATAATAAAAATGGTTCACCACAGATCATTCATTTTGGACTCAACCTCACAGTCACTTTCTGTCATGGGGGAGTCTTCCTCCCTAGAGCTGGACGATTCTTCTTCTGATGCTGTGGTTTGTTTAATTGCTGCCACCATATTACTCCTATTGTCTGTTATAACGCTTAGGATCTTCCTCTTTGGTATGTCCCACTTGTGCAAGCATTTGTCTACACAGTGATTTAATTGACTGTACAGTGTGTGGGTGCCTGGGTGGGCTTTGGGCTAGTTGTTCTCAACAACAGAAAAATAGCATGCACTTATAGCAAGGAATGAAGCCGTGTGACTCAAAAAAGCAATATTTTTGTAACGAAAATTGGGTTTACAGGGTAAAGACATTATATAACAGCTAAATCTGTGCCTGTGTAGTTTGTTCAAACCATAAATAATAACATGATATAAGGTAATTTTTTTTTACTCCAGGAATGTATAATGAGTTTTGAAATTCTAGAGAAATGCTTAAATAATGCATTATTTAACAAAACACATTAGATTTTAGTCGACTAATATGTACTGGGGATTTTAGTCTACTAAAATGTAGGATATTTTAGTGGATTAAAATGTACTGAAAATGTAATTGTCTAAATACGACTAAAACTAAAACAATAGTAGAAGACTAAAATGTGACTAAAACTAAAATGCCATTTTAGTCCTAAGACTAAAACTAAATCGAAATTTGCTGCCAAAATTAACACTGGGTAGGCGTCACAATACTTTTGGTAATGTAGTGTATAATAAATACAAAAATGTAAAAATAATTAGAAAACTATGCAAACATAGTATATTTAATTAAATATACTATGTGTCCACAGTTTTTCTAAAAAATATTAATGAACTATGGAAACTTATATACTATGTTTCCATATTTATTTTTAGAAACGATTAGAAAACTATGGAAACATACAGTATTTGCTATGTTTTTATGATATACATTTTTAGATTTTTTTTTATTACTTTGTTTTCTTTGCCCTGCTAAAGTGGATTTGTGAACCCAGAAACACTGTGGTTTTCTTTTTGTCCTCTTTCTTGTGATAAAAAAAACCTTTTACTGGACTTTCTTGAGATTGGTGCCGCGCTCATATTTTTTTATTCTCTTGAATATTCGTTTTTTTCATATTTCGCACTGTTACTAATGTGCAATTTTTGGTCTGAAAACTACTAACATAATGTAAATAAGAAAATCTAAAAAACAATTAGAAAACTATGGAAACCTAGTATATTCAATGAAATATACTAGGTTTTCATATCTTTTCTAAACATGTTTAGAAAACTACGGAAACATTTATACAACTGGGGGAATTCACCAAGAGTTGTGCAAGCATATGCTTGCACAACTCTTCTAAATTTAGAACATGGAGCAGATGCTGCTCCTAATTAATGACATTCTTTTTGTTTTGTTAGCGCTGATAAAGGGAGATTTGCAAGCTCCCTGATGCATTGGCAATCTTTTTTTTACCTCTTGCTTGTGAAAATTAAACTTTTACTGCCCTCTGTAAAGGTTTTCAACCAGGGTTCCTCCAATAGTTGCTAGGTGTTCCTTGAGCAATGACCATTTTTTCACTCTCAGATAAGTTCCCAGTGACAACAATAATCTTTTTAGCTGTCTGTAGGGGGGAAATTCTTCCCCAAGACCATAGATGTAAGGAGCACTCTTCCACTGACCATTACACCAATGTATCATGAGTTGTAGATATAGGCATTTTTAAACAGGGGTTCCCTGAGACCAATAGGTTTTTTCAAGGGTTCCTCTGTGTTGAAAAAGTTGAGAAAGTCTGATCTAGACTCTAAAAGCTGTATTTATTTATTTATTACAGGTACTTACAGAATCTCACAAAAGTGAGTACACCCCTCACATTTTTGTAAATATTTTATTATATCTTTTCATGTGACAACACTGAAGAAATGACACTTTGCTACAATGTACAGTAGTGAGTGTACAACTTGTATAACAGTAAAAATTTGCTGTCCCCTCAAAATAACTCCACACATACTCATTAATGTCTAAACCGCTGGCAACAAAAGTGAGTACACCCCTAAGTGAATCCAAATTCCTTAAAGGAGAAGTACAGCCAAAGCTCGTTTGGCTGTAGTTCTCCTGTGGATCACAGGAGTGCAGTTCATGCTGCACTCCTGTGAACCACTTTCAGCATCGCTGTCGGCTGACATCACAAAGCCGGTCCAGGCTCGGGCAAAATCGCACACATGCCTGGACTGGCACCTGCTTCAGTGAGTCTGAGCCTGCCGCTCACACCCCCTCACCAGCCCAGCGCTCCGGTGAGCAAGGGGGGGCAGAGCAGACAACAGTGACTGACAGTCACCAGCTCTCTGCTCAGGGAGCTCTCAGAACCGGGCGATCAGCAGTATATGATTGCTCAGTTCTCAGTCTTAGAGCCAGTGGGGCCAGACAGAGAATCAGACCGATGCTGCATCCACCTACTGTAGGTACATATGATTCTGAAAAAAAACAAAACAAACCATACTTTTCTTTTAACTCATATTCATACATACACATACTAGGGCCAATTTAGACAGGATCCAAATAATCTGCCAGCATGTCTTTGGAGTGTGGGAGGAAATAAGAGTACCCGGAGGAAACCCACACAGGCACAGGGAGAACATGCAAACGTCAGGCAGGTAGTGCTGTGGTTGGAATCTGAACTGACGACCCTAGTACTGCTAGGCAGAAGAGGCGGTTTATACTTACCTTTGGGTTCAGCGCCCTACCAGCACATCTTTTAGAAAAAGATATTGGGAATGGCAAATATGTAACATGGTAATAACATTACCATGGTAATTCATGCAACCTTTACAACAGCTTTTTCCAACATTTTTACCCCAAAAGAACCTTTGAAATAACTTTTAGGTCTCAGGGAACCCCTGCTAAAATTAATTTATCAGGGGTCAGTGGGAAGAAGGCTCCTTACGTTGGTGGTCAGAATGCCACCCTTACACACAGCTTAAAATATTGTTGGTGTCATGCCATTGGTTTAGCCAAGTGGTATTTCCCCCAGAACCATGCAGGCACCATCAGATAGGAAGTCAATCAGCTGCAGCTCAAGGAACCCTTCTGGAAGAACCCTCAGGGTTTCAAGGAACACTGGTTGGCAGTGCTGGAACAAGGTCCTCTAGAGCCCAGCGTGAACATGACAAATTGTGCCCCACCCCCAAGATGTATGAGCATTACGTGTCAGCAAAAATCCCCCAACCCCCCAAAAAATTAAACACTAATCTACATGCTTGCCCCTAGACATAAATCCCCCCCTCTCCCAATACAAATCCACCCCTGCTGAAATCCCCTTCCCAGCATGAATCTTTGCCCACCCCCAACCCCCCCCCCCCCAGCTCAAATCCTCTCATTCCCCAATTTTTCCTTCCTAGCACAAATACCTACAATCATCCCTGGTAGCACAAATCCCCCTCAAAATTCCCCTCCTAGAACAAACTTCCTCCCCTTTACCATATTACCTTTTCTAGCACAAGCCCACCAAAATTCCCCCTCCTAGCAACACAAATCCCCTCAAATCACTACTAGCACACCTCCCCAAATTTCCCCCCCTAGAACAATTCTTATCCCCAGCCGCCCCCCCAAATTCCTCCTCCCAACACAAATCCCCTCCCCCTAACCTCCTTGTGGGCCCCCCCCACCTCACATGATACCACAGTGCCCAGGGCAGCTGCCCCACCTGCCCACCCCTTGTCCCGGCCTTGCTGGTTGGAGAATGACTGCTTCCCAATAATAAATAAAAAGGTGTATTCAATGAAAGTACGCTACTGTCTCCTTTTAAATATAACTGGGAAAAAGCGACAACTAAGCAGCGAATATGTGACATGTATCAAACGTTTGGTGTGTTTAAAAAGAAGACAAATTTCATCATTAGCCATCTCTACTCTTTTAATCTCCCAAATCTCATTTCCTCCATGACCTCCACACACAAGCTCTTGAGATCCGTCACAGAGGGGAATCCAGCTGGTCAGAGAGTGGCGGAGCTGCCAGGAGCTTTGTGTGCTAAGCGATAACAGAAGCCGATGTGTTGGCATCCTGCTTTCTCCTTGTCACTACGCTCAGCATTCCTCACACCCTGCTTTAGCCTAAATCCTAATTGTAAATATTCGTTTGTTAGGCTCCACTGCTTTCCTTGCACTTGCTGACATATGAATTTGCCGTGAACTTATTACACGCTGACTTGTTAAATAAACTGAAATTGCAAATCACTCGAGTCACAATCAATCAGGCCGGGTTTTTGAAAGTTTTCAGAATCGTCGCATTGACGGCGTTAATCCCAGGCTTTACCGGGGACAGCGAAGCCGAAAGATTGGATGAAGATGAAAGTAGGTGAAGAGCCCATGGTAGGAGGTCAGGAATAAATGAACTGATGGGTTTACAAACTGATGAGGCTTCTGCTGTATGAAACTTGACGGAGGCAGTCATGAAATCCGGCATTATCATACACACACACACAGCTATGTAAAATGTATGGTGAATTTTTAATGAGGCTCGGCAAAAGTGCACTAAATACGGCTTAACGCGGAGTTCCACCCTTTTAAAAGTCAGAAGCTACAATATGTGTAGCTGCTGACTTTTAATAATCAGACATTCACCTGTCCCACGGCCCAGCGATGCGGGCGTACGATACCCCAATCCTCTCCCCCTCCTCTCCAAGGCGCCAGCATTCTAACTGTGGGTGCCCAGCTGTGGCTTCACAGCCAGGCAAGCCGCACTGTGCGCTGTGATTGGCCAGGCAATTTTCTGGGACCTGTGACGTGTCCCAGAAGATTGCAGGGAGGGAGGGGGGAGAGGTGATCTTCCTTCCGGCGCTGCGGCGCCAGGGGAGGAAGTGGGAGCTGGGTGCCAGTCAAAACAGGGTACCCTCCCCCCGCCCAAAAAAAAACTACATGCCAAATTAGGCATGTTAGGGGGTCACCAGCACTTAAAGCGGAACTTCCATTTTTGGGTGGAACTCCGCTTTAAGGTATTCTATAATGACAGCAATAATATTGACCCAGGGGACACTTTAGCAGTCTTTAAATGCACTTTAAGATGCCTTAAGTACAACTGCAGCTTAATGAATTATGAGATATTATTGCAATCTTTACTTTAGCTCCAGAAGGTTTACCCCCTTTCATGACCAGGCCTTTTTTGGGATACAGCTCTGCGTTATTTTAACTGGCAATTGCGCAGCCGTGCAACGCTGTACACAAATAAAATTGTGTCCTTTTTTCCCCACAAATAGAGCTTTCTTTTGGTGTAGACATGTGCAATTTCGTTCCAAATAATTTTTTTAACGAATTTCAACAAAACAAAATATCTGAATTGACAAAAACTCGTTTAACAATTTTTTCTGAATATTCGTTAAATTTGAATGAAAACTCATAAATTCAAAAATTCGTAAATTCGAAAATCCGCAAATTTGGAAATTCGAAAATCCGAAAACCCGAAAATTCACAAATCTGAAATAATAACTAACTAATAATAACTTAAAGTGGTGTTCCAGCCGAAATGATACTTTTTAAATAAAAATACCCCTATAATACACAAGCTTAATGTATTCTAGTAAAGTTAGTCTGTAAACTAAGGTCTGTTTTGTTAGTTTATAGCAGTAATTTGTTATTTTAAAAACTTGCAGCAGGCCGTGGCCATCTTAAGTGTGGGCATCTGAAGCCAGACTGTATTTCTTCCTGGATCTCATCCTTGCAGATCTCGCACATGCTCAGTGCAGCACAAGCAGTGTAATAGATTTCAGGTCAGGTTTCCATAGCAACGGCAGTGTCAGAGGAAGTTGCCGCCCCTTCCCAGAAGGCATTGCAAACAGGAAATGATGCGATGGGCCACGGCCAGGGAGGAGGAAGTGAAAAATTAATACAGCAGATATATAGTAGGTGCTGAGAAAAAAAATTAAAAAATATCCAAATTCGTTTACAGTGCACAGTTTAGTGAGGGATGCTGAAGAGTTGTAAAAGTGGGTGGAACTCCACTTTAACTATTACTAACTATTAAATGATAGGTACAGTATTGCAATTTCCTTTCAAATTTGTCTGTTAGTGAACGTAACGAATGCAAATTTATCCAAAGTTACAAATTATCCGAAATAACGAATGCCATATCTAAACGAATGGAACGTAACGAATTAATAATAATAAATAACAATAATAATAATAAAAACTTTTTATTATTATTTATTATTAATTTGTTCTGTTAAACTTAGTTTAGATGAAGCATTCGTTATTTCGGATAAATCATAACTTCAGATAAATTCGTATTCGTTACGCTCACTAACAGACAAATTTGAAAGTAAATTCCAATACCTATAATTTAATAGTTAGTTATTATTAGTTAGTTATTCTTTCCAATTTTCTGATTTTCTTTCTTATTTTCGAATTTACGAATTTTCGGATTTACGAATTTAAGAAAAACAAAACAAAAAACTAATGAAACCAAAACAAATACATTTTTTGGCAGTGCACATGTCTATTTTGGTGGTATTTGATCACCTGTGTTTTTTATTTTTGTGCGTTATAAACAGAAAAAGACAATTTTATTATGAAAAAAAAAACCAATATTTTTTACTTTCTGCTATAAAACATATCCATTAAAAAAAATGTAAAAAATATAATTTCTTCATCAATTTAGGCCAATATGTATTCTGTTAGACGTAAAAGTTATTGCGTCTACAAACTATGGGATATTTTTATGGAATTTTTATTTGTTTGTTTTTTTTTACTAGTAATGGCAGAGATGAGCGACTTATAGCAGGACTGCGACATTGCGGTGGACAAATCGGGCACTAAGTGACACTTTTGATACTTTTTTTGGGATCGGTGACACCAATACAGTAAGCCGTGCTAAAAAATATGCACTATCACTGTACTAATGACACTGGCAGGAAAGTGTTAAATGTGTTTCCTGGAGAGTGCTAGCTAACTATGTGGGGGAGCTGCTTTAACTGTGGGAAGACAGAGATCCATGTTCCTGCTTAGCAGAAATACGGCGATCTGCTTTGTTTACATAGACAGACCACCATTCTGCCTCTGTCAGGAACGATTGGCTGCTGCTGTGTCCAATCACAGCAGAAGCGGGTCGCCGTCGGAAGTGCAAAATCACGTACCTGTACATGATTTCGCGCAGAGGAGCCGGCTCCCCACAGTACATGTACGTGGGCGGTCGGCCAGAGGTTAAGGGCCATTCACACCAGGACGCGGTGTAGGAAACCGACACACTGTACATGTTTCTTGCATTGTGTTTAAAACTCACTGCACTTGTGATCTACAAACGCATGTCGCAAACATGTACCATGCGGCCTGGTTGCAGTGCATTTTTTGGTGTGGTGCAGTGTGATTTCAGCCATTCAAATGAATGATGGGCTGAAAACACACTGAACTCAAATCGCACAGGCGTGTTTCTGTGCAATTCCTGTTGTGAACCGACCCTAAAAAAGATCTATCATTATAATTTTTGTTACAGTTCTGTCCCCATGGGATACAGTACATGTTGCACTTTGTCCCATGTTGCTAAGTGTTTTCTAAACATAGTTATGAAGTCCAACCTGCTCCCATCCCCTCATGCCTCGGCCGACAACAGCTTTGAAGGAGACGGCTGATTCATAAGTGAGGCTTGTCCCGGCTGTGAGTAGTTTCCACAGATAAGCAATGCAAAGAGGAATGCAGAGGGAGAGGGGAGTTGTCATCCTCTGCATTCCTCTTGCCACTGCTTGTCTTGGGAAAGAGCTCACAGAGAAGACAACCTGCACTAATGACACTAATGAACATAACCATCCTACAACAACCAAGACTCAATTCTTAAAGAGGAGGTTCACTGGAAAAAAAACACAAATCCTGTAGCTGCTGACTTTTAATAAAATGACACTTACCTGTCCAGGGATCTAGCACCGTCCTCACCCAGGCTAGTTCTTCACTAGCATTCAGGCTCCCGGCGCTGGCATCCTAACCGCAGCTGACTATGCTGCTTTCGGTTCACAGCCGGCTGCCCCCTGCACATAGGTGAACTGCGCTGTGTATTGTGAATAGTTCGGCAGTCTTCTGGGACCTGTTACATGTCCCAGAAGACTGCAGGAAGGGAGGAGGGGTGGGGGGGAGAACTTCCGCTCGGATTGCCTAGGCGATCCAAGCGGAAGTTTGAGTGGCTTCCTGTCAAAACTAGGTACCTGCCACCCCCCCCCCTCCCAAAAAAGAAAACAAAAAAGACATTTCAAATGTGGCAGGGAAGAAGGGGAGGAGGACCTAAGGCAGAACTTCACCTTTTTCCCCTTTAACTACTGGCATTATTAAAACAAAGAGATGGTTTTAAGAGGAACACCAAGAAAAGCCACAATTGTACTTAGTCTTGGACTCAGCTGTACCACACCACCTTGAAGGCACTTTCAGGCGCTGGGGTTGAATTAGGCAAATAGAATTTGCACTTTGCAAGGGAAGTTGCTCCCTGCAAGGGAATTTTCCCCAGAGCTTAGTGCATTTGCTGAATACCCAATCACATGCAAGGAACAAAAACAGCCTTTTTACTTGCACATGATTGGATGGTGGGCATCAGCAGAGCTTCACCTCACTCATTAAGCTCTGGGAAACCTTCCCTTACAGCCTATTTGCCTTAAGTAAACCCCCATAGTATCTAAAACCACCCTTTGGGACAAAGAACCCTCCAATACAAAACACACCATGTGCTGTCCTCAGAATGCCAGATGGAATCCTTCACTTCCAAATGGAATTAATAGCTGCTTCTGTCTAAGACCCACTGTTAAGCTGCCATGACAATGCATTTCACCCCACCATAAAATATTGGGTGGTTTGGAGAACTTTTTGTCTTGGCTGCCAGCTTGTAAATTGCTGCTCTGTAAAGCCCCCCAGCAACCTCCCAATTGAACCTCGCACACCTAACCCTGTCAGCCAATAAGCCAATCTCTTTCTTTACACTTTCGCCTTTTCCACTTAGTCATATAGTAGTATTGAAAAATCTGGGTTGTACATATGCCATGAGATGATAGTTGGAGGATACAAGAAGTCAGTGATTGTTTAATGAAACAGTTGGTCAATAAACTTAGATGCTCACACAAGCCAACGTAATGTGCTAACTCTGCTGGTTCCAGCATGATTTTGGGAAAACTATAATGCCCCGTACACACGGTCGGATTTTCCGACGGAAAATGTGTGATAGGACCTTGTTGTCAGAAATTCCGACCGTGTGTGGGCTCCATCACACATTTTCCATCAGATTTTCCGACACACAAAGTTTGAGAGCAGGCTATAAAATTTTCCGACAACAAAATCCGTTGTCGGAATTTCCGATCGTGTGTACATCAATCCGACACACAAAGTGCCACGCATGCTCAGAATAAATAAAGAGATGAAAGCTATTGGCTACTGCCCCGTTTATAGTCCCGACGTACGTGTTTTACGTCACCCCGTTCAGAATGATCGGATTTTCCGATAACTTTGTGTGACCGTGTGTATGCAAGACAAGTTTGAGCCAACATCCGTCGGAAAAAATCCTAGGATTTTGTTGTCGGAATGTCCGATCAATGTCCAACCGTGTGTATGGGGCATAACAGTTAGGAAATAGTTCATGTGTTCATTGTCAGTTACTCTTACAAGTTTGGAAGGCCTGATGTCATCCGTAGAGGTCTTCAAGTTCCTTCATACAGACATGGGGGAGTAATCTGCTAGACCAGTGATGGTGAACCTTGGTACCCCAGATGTTTTGGAACTACATTTCCCATGACGCTCCACTACACTGCAGAGTGGATGAGCATCATGGGAAATGTAGTTCCAAAACATCTGGGGTGCCAAGGTTCGCCATCACTGTGCTAAACTAAGCACAAATCTCAAGGTCTTTGGACACATTTGGGGATCCAAAAATATCACCTGCACAAATAAGAGTGACTATACAGAAGATGGAATTATACCCAAGGGGCCTTCAACCTATCTGATGATGTTGTGAACAAAATACTTTGCATGTTGCTGTAACACTTGTAAATCAAACATCTGGCATCTGCAAACTGAAGAACTGCAATGAGAAGATATCTGCTAGGTTTTTTTTTCTCAGTCATCTTACGATTTCTGTTGAAAATGTACATAATCACACACTGATGCTAGTCAACAGATACCAACATTTCCCTGCCAACTCTTGTTCCTGATTCATATATTCATGAACTACAACTCACAATAACTGAAAAACAAAGGATTAATAAAAAAGTGGTGACAGTATTTTATGGAAAAAAATTTGGTCATGTTTTACTAAAGTCCCATGCACACTGGGGCTCTACTAGATGCTTTTCTTCTGGCAGGAGAAAAGCAGCTTCAAAAACGCATCTAAACTGTATTTTTGCAAACACATTTAGGTGTGTCAAGTGCTTGGGTTTTCATTCATTAAATTGGCCATAATATTAATTTATTCTGGCCACTAAAATAAATAAATGCTCAAGCGTTAAATGCGCCTATGCTTAGGAGGATTTACACACCTTTAGACATGTTTTGTTGTTTTTTCAGCAAAAACGCTCCTCTCTTGAACGCACAAGGGATGGGTTTTTTTTTCTGCCTCTAAACACACCTGCCAAAAAACTGCTGTAAATGTAATGTAATGTAATGTAAATGTGAGCATGAACACATAGGCCAACATGAAGGGGCATTTAGAGGCATTAAAAAAATGCCAAATACCTGTAAACCGTGTTTTTGAGCTCAAGTGTGCATCCTAAAATGATGGTTTAGGAAGGAAACAGTCTACTTTGGTCTTCCGTAGGAAAATTTCCAGTTTTTGTTCTGATGATCTGAGCTATAGATCAGATCATCAGAACAGCTGAGACTGTGGATGGATCTACAAATGCACAAACGTTCCCTGTACAGATGAACATTTTCTAATGTTTGCTAAATGTGGCCATACGGCAGTAGAATTTAATTAGAAATTCTTTGTTTTTGGAACATGTGTTCAATTTTCTGATGGTTATTGGGGTCAAATCAACGTTCGCTTTTGACCGCAGTAATGAGAAAATTCAAAGGAGTGGAAGGGAGAATTTTTCTCAAATTAACCAAAAAACTGTGAGTGAGGTTTGCTTTCCAGAAAATCGTACATATTGTAATAAAACCTGTTGGGATTCCATTTAAATAGCAAGTCTGCACGAAATTTTATGGGCTTTCCATTCATACTAGAATAAAGAAAGAATGAAATTACTTGACTTAAGGATGGCAAGAAAGAATGTTCTGGCAAACGATTTTTAGAATATCTGTATGGACCTTGGAACAAAAACCTAACCATGTACGGTATAGTTTTGTAAAAAAAAAAAAAAAAAAAGGCAATCGTTTATGTTGTACAGTTCTTTAGTAAACTAAAATGATGGTTTAGGGACCAGAAACTGTATGTTGGTCTTCTGTAGGATAACTTACAATTTTTTCTTCAGACTAGACAGGCCAGTCAAAGATATATGTGGATAGGATTTACACCACCATGGGATCTTCTGCTCCATGGGAAGTTTCCATCCTCCCTGAGATCACCTGAGGACACCACTTGACAGGTGTACCGTCCCAGATTATGGATGGCTCCACAAACACACAAATGTCCAAATGTCCCCTTTTTGGTTTCATCCCAAAACTTAAAGTGGATGTAAAACCAATGTCATCCTTGCTAAACTACTGCCATAGGGGTTATCTATAAGGATATACACGCCTCCTGCATGTATCCTTACCTGTCAAATGTCTCCCCTCTGTCTGTTATAAGACCCGAAAAACTGCAGATTCTGTGGGCGGGTCTGTTGTCGGTGGGTGGAGTTGTGATATCAGTAGACTCCCCGCCCACCTCTACACTCCCCTTGTCAATATGCATTTTCTACTGTGTATTTTTTACACTGAACTTCTGCTGAACTTCTGCTATGATCTCTAACATCCAGTGAAAAGACAGGAAAGTAACCACATGACTTCAGCATGCCAAATCATGGTGAGGTGTGGAACAGCCAATCCTTGCAGAGCTGCTGAAGAATGGAGTGGGGGAGAGAATTTAAAAATACTGCCTGTGTCTTAGGCTAGTGCACGAGATGTAAATCACCTGTCACTCACAGCAAGGGGGAGGATTTGACAAAGTTTTTCTCAGTTTGTCAAGAATTGTCTCACCGAACAATAAAAGAGGATTGCTCAGAGCTGGATTAACTCTGTGTGGCAACACTGGGCTCAAATGATAGCAAATCTTATACTCTACAGTATGATATATAAAAAAAATAAAAAAATAAAAAATTTCGGGTTTACATCCACTTTAATGCACTGGTAAAAAGTGAAACATTTTATTGCTTATTGCATCACAGAGACAATATTTTGTCCAGTTAAAAAAAGAAAAAAAAAAAACACACCAAAGGCCGTATTGACTAAAGAACTTCTTGCTGTCCACTAGCAAATTCCTGCTCCCATTCTGTCAGGCCAGTGTGGAAACAAATTAGGAAAAAAATGATTGCTTGCTAAGGGCAATGCAGAGTTTGCATTTCATTGTACTACTTATTTATTTATTTATTTTAATATGAGGCCAAATCTTTATTGGCAAGAGGTGTGCACGACAAGTATTTCCCAGAGAAGCATCCATCTGCTCTCCGAACTGTAAAGACAAAGACCTCATCAAGCATCCAAGCAAGGCGTTGCCGCGGTTACATGTGCATACTCATTAGCACAATCTGTCCGTGTCTTAAATAAGCTTGTTTCAGTTCCTCCTTTTGAAGGCCAGAGACTCCCTCAGAAGCTAATAAATCATCTAAAAATGCAAAGTTTATGAAATGGAAGGAATTACAGCCCACTGCTTCCTCAGCGAGTGTGAAAACACACACTATTTAAATGCAATATTAGCCAACTAGAACAAATACGGAGTACATATAGAGCATACAACATATATACTGTGCGTATATATGTACCGTATATATACTGTATATATATATATATATATATATATATACACTGTATATATATATATATATATATATATATATATATATATACTGTATATATATATATATTTATGGTCGGAGCCCTATGTCCGATATGGACATAGATAACATTTATAGTTTAAGATAAGACTTACCATCGGAAATAGACCTGGAAGTGTGGACTTACCATATGAAATGGACCTGAAAGTGTGCCTTGGTCTAATGGCCGGTATGCCAAAATAAGGGGGCATACCCTGGTTTTAAGAAATTATTATTCTGTAGAGAGAAATGAGATGAAATTAATGAAATGAAATAAATGCCTTGAAATGGGGATGGGAGGGTGGGTATCGCGCACAGGAAACCGACAAGCACCACAGGTGAGCGGGCTGCTTAAATACCCCCCGGGCTCCTCCCATAAATTCAGGCCACCATACTGGCCTTCCTACTTATGGTCGGAGCCCTATGTCCGATATGGACATGATAACATTTATAGTTTAAGATAAGACTTACCATCGGAAATAGACCTGGAAGTGTGGACTTACCATATGAAATGGACCTGAAAGTGTGCCTTGGTCTAATGGCCGGTATGCCAAAATAAGGGGGCAAAAACATTCAGGTAGGGTTATAATTTTTATTGGTTTTCAGTTATTTATTGAGCCAATTTGGAAAATGCCTGTGCCATCTCTGTTTGTGGATTGGGGATATACCGGGCGAAGCAGCCTGATTTCCACCTGCCTAGTCTTCTGATGATGTGGTCTGGAACCCCGTGGCGGGACGCTGCGGAGGCTGCTCCGATGCGAAAGGAGTGTCCGGAATACTGACTAGGGTTAAGGTGAAGATTGCGGAGAAGTATCCTTATGTGTTTCAGAAACTGAGAGGCGCTTAAGGGTTTAACTGGGAATGGTAAGAGGGGACTGCTGTCTGGTTTCTCAGGCAGGAGTGACAGGAGTCGGTTGAGTACAGCGACTGGACACCAGCTGTTGTTGGTTTTGTAGAGGTGAATGTTCACTCCTGAGCCCGTTTGCTGGGTTTTAGAGACCTCGAGGTGCAGGATGAAATGGTCTTGGTATCGAAGCAAGTGCCGTCTGCATAGCACTTGGTCTGTGGGTTTGTTAGAGGTGAATTCGCCAGGTCGCAAGAACCCATAGTAAGCTAAATATATAGCTGCTTGTAAGACTGTGCTGGGGAGCAGACCGAATGGTGAAGTAGCCAGAATAGTTGACATGTCCCTAAAAATGGGCCCCGTAATGGGTAAGCGCTTGGAGCTGATGACTGGTTGTTGTTTCTGAATGCCCCTTAGGATGGCTCGTATAGCGTGTGACGAAAACAGTGAAGATTTCGTGGGGTCTTCAAGCGTCAAGAAATGTTGAATGCCGGCTAGGTATAGCCGAATGGTATTGTAGGATAAGGCCAGCTGCGAGTGACAGTGTGCAGTGAAGGCCAGTACCTGTTTGAGATCTGTTGGTGCTTTACGGCAGGATGTGAGGAATTTATTGAACGCCTTCCAAGCTGTCTGGTAGGCTTTGAGTGTGTTGTGAGAGAGTGAATGATTGATGAGTTGCGTTGCTCTGTGTAAATGTTGAACTAGTCCAGGGTCAGTTGTGACCAGACTGGGATAGGGGCCGACATTGGTTCGGCATCGGGAACCTGTTCAAAAAGGAGGTGTAATTAAAACGTGACAGTGCGTCAGCAGCTAAGTTGTATCTGCCGGCAATAAATGCACAGTGTATATTAAACTGACGCTGTAAAGACAGTTGTACCAATCTGCGCAGGAAGGACATGACTGCTAGGGACTTGGACCTGCCTGTGTTGATAATGTCTGCTGTGGCCTGGTTATCGGTGGTGAAGACTACGGTTTGTCCTGTCCAGTGGTGGCCCCAGAGCTGTGCAGCTGCCACTATGGGATAAAGTTCAAAGAGGGCAGATGTTTGAGTAAAACCGGGTATCAACAGTATCTGTTGAGGCCAGGGTCCTGAAAACCAATGGTGGCCAAAAATTGCCGCGAAACCTGTGGAGGCTGCAGCATCTGTCACTACCTGGGGTGACAGGGGCGAAACCGTGGGTATAAATAGGGATATGCCATTCCAAGCGGACAAGAATTTCTCCCACATAGATAGGTCCGCTATAGCTGCGGAGTCTAGTTTTAAGATCTGATCGGGGTCTTGAGTTTCTGACAGGAATCTAAGCAGGCGTGATACAAAGGTGCGGCCTTGTGGAATAATTTGCATGGCAAAATTAAGCATTCCCAGGAGAGATTGCAACTGCTTTTTGGTACAGCCTTTGGTGTGTGTGACTTCGTGAAGGACCGCCCTAATGCGTGTTAGTTTGTCGAGGGGGAGACTGGCTTGCATAGCGCAGGTATCCAAGCTGACCCCGAGGAAGGTGATGATGTGTGTTGGGCCGTCGACTTTGTGCTCGGCGATGGGAACATTGAGGTTTCCAAATATCACTCTGAGTCTGTCGAGGTCTCCTGGTGGCTTGCTGGGAGGTTCTATTAGTAGGAAGTCATCCAGGTAATGGATGACTTCTTGGCATTGACCCTTGTGTAACAGTATCCAAACAAGGGACTGAGCGAACGTGTCGAAGAGCCACGGACTACTCTTCGAACCGAAGGTCAGTTTTGTGGCAAAATAATATGCCTCCTTCCACTTGATGCCATGCCAGCACCAGAGGGATGGATGGATGGGCAGGAGCTTGAAGGCATCCGAGATGTCGGCTTTGGAGAGCCAGGCACCTGTACCTGCTTTGATGATTGCTTGTATTGCCATGTCGACGGAGGAATATTTTAGGGAAAACTCTTCGGAGGGGATCAGGGAATTGAGACTGGGGATGTGGGAAGAATGAGGCGCAGACAGGTCGTACACCAAACGCAATTTATTCGTGAACTTGCCCTTGACAAGCCCAATAGGGCTGACTCTCCATGTGCTGAAAGGGGGGCAAGTGAAAGGGCCTATAACGTACTCTCGATCTACCTCTGTTTGTAAGAGCTGATCTATGGCTTGTTCGTCAATGGCTGCTGAACGAAGATTGGCACATTCGTGAGTACAGTGGGGTAGTGAAATGAGGCCGGTGTGAAAGCCTACTGTGAAGCCTTGGATAAGGTAGGTGGTCAGGGAAGGGGTGGGATGTGAGGTGAGGTACAGTCCTAACCATAAGAGGTTGATCCGGCTTAGTCATGCCCTCTTGTGTTGTTTGACTTCACACAAATTCCTTGGGTGTGCTCTTTGGCATAAGGTGCAGATGTGGAGTAGGCGGCACTGGCTGAAGTTGCAGGACCCGTAGTTGTAGTTATTACAGATGGCTGCCCCTCCCACGGTTCGGACTGGACGTCCGAATTTGTCCACCTGAGGCATTGGTTCAGGGGGCGACTGATCCTGAATTGTACCCGAGGTAGAGGGAAACTCGAAGGGCCGTCTGGTCGCCGCATTGGCGCACCAGGTGGCAGTGTGGGTGGAGGACTGACAAATCGCACACAGAGGTGAGCGTAAGCCGGCAAAGTGGCGGCAGAAGAGCTCTGTGTCCATGAGACTCCAATTTGTCGTAGTCTGGAACTGTGTGAGTCTGGCGGCGGCCTTAGCGGAAAAGGAACGGTGGTAATCATAAAATGCGAATCCTCCATACTTGTAGCCCAAGTCTACCACCGTATGGAGATACAAGTCCAGCTCTTCCCGTCTGCTGGGGGTGGCTGAGCATAGGACGTCTCTGAGCATGCCAAAGGCCAGGGTAAATTCTGGGACCGATAATTTGCGGTTCAATCTGGGGTCTTTGGCTTTAAGGACCACCGATATGTCACCCCAGGAGTAGGCCTTATTTTCTGCCAGGTCGTGTACGGAAATAAGGAGATAGGCCAGGTTGATGTCCCTGCCGTCCAAAATGTCCTTCCTGGTACTGGTTGGGACCAAATGGGAGGGGTAGACAATGGGGCTCCAGCCTGAGGTACCTGCAGGAAGGGGTGTCAAGGTTTGAGTCACGGTTGGGTCGGGGACAGCCGTGGCCGGTCGAGCCTCCAGGAGTGCCACCCTGGTTTGGACGTCTGTAACTGAGGTAGACAAGGATGACACCATCGTGTGTAATTGTGAGATAGCTGATGATATTAACTGAAGGGATGCCTGTTGGGTACTGGGTCCTGCTGCTGGTGGGGGAAAGAGGAGTTTGAAGAGCTCGCCTTTCCTCGCTGTGGCGGGGAAGGGCACACCTCTGCGTCTGAGCTCTGCCGTCAGTTTGGGGATAGTCCATCCCCTGAGGGACTGCACGCTGCCGTTCTCTGAGACCAGGGAAGGTGACAGAGGGACCGTGAAGTCTTCGCTGCCGGCCTGAGACATAGTTGATCTGGTGAGGATCTCCTGTCTTGAGCTTTTATTTTTCGGTTGACTGTAACCTATTGGGGGTGACATGAATTTCAAGTTTTTTCTTTGATCCCCTGAGTCATACTTACCCGACTTATCCTCCCATTCTTCTTTTTTTTTTTTTTTTTTTTTTTTACCTGGGGAGATATCGTCCAACCTGGTGCAAGGTGGACCTACTGAACTTTGACTGACCTAGAGAAAATGAAAGGTGATAATTCGTGAAGGGATTGCTAACTAACTTGAAGCAACGATTCGTATGGTGCTTGCAATCTTGTGACAACGAAATGACTCGAAATGTTTGCCTTGATTTATGAAATGAATGAACTGCATGACAAAGGTCCGGCCTGGTCGTGTCGTGACTGATGCGACCGTGAACCGGGCTCTGGAGCATGTACTGAAATGAGGCAACTGAAGAAACATTGGTGCACACCGGGACGAATCGGTGCTTATTTGATGCATCTGGATTCGAATCGGAGCGCAGCATGAAATGAAATGAGAGAAATGTTTACCTTGACCGAGGCTCGAATTGGTTGTGCCGTATTTGCGACTGGCAACTAACCGAGCTCTGGTATAGGTATGGATACGGCCGAATCAACTGCGGCATTCCGTGACGAATTGGTGCATGTCGGATGCGACTGTTTTCGAAACGGTGATGCGCTGTGGGAGTGAAATGGTAGCAATTCTCATGACAGAGATGCGGATCAGTCGCCCGATATCTGCGACTAGCTGTGATCCGGACTCTGGAGCATGTTTCTGAAATGAGGCCGAGCCCTGGGGCACGCCGTAACGAATCGGTGCATGGAGGATGCGACTGGATTCGAAGCGGAGCGCGGTAAGTGCAGGTGTAACATATTGTTTGCCATGACAGAGGCGCGAATCGGTCGTGCTGCTGTAGCGACTGACTACGAATCGGACTCTGGAGCATGTACTGAAATGTGGCAAATACCTGGGGCACGCCGAGACGAATCGGTGCATTTCCATGCGACTAAATTCGTATCGGAGTGTGCTACGTGGCAATGAAATGATAACCATGACAGAGGTACGAATCGGTGAGTCGATATATATATATATATATATATATATATATATATATATATATATATATATATATATATATATATATATATTTTTTTTTTTATTTTATTTTTTTTTATCGACTGCTTATGACGTGACTCTGGAGCATGTACTGAAATGAGGCCGTAACTACTGGGGCACACCGGAGCGAATCGGTGCATCTTTTAGGTGCGACTGGATTCGAATCAAAGCGCGGTATGTGACTGAAATGAGAAATGATTTTGAAATGGTTTGAAATGATAGAAATGTATCTAGAAATGTTCAGAAATGAGAAATGATTGGTATCAAACTGACGTGGTTCGATAAGATTGTGAACTGCGAATCGCTATGGCTGTCTGCTGACTCATGTTTTTTGCAGTTTAGACATGCCTGAAATGAAGCGACGCACGCGTCGCGGTGGTTTCCTTAAATAACACGAAATGGTTACATAACGATAGTGCGAGTGATATACATTGCGGTTACGTACGTAAAAGTTGCGGGTGCTTCGTAAGTTTGATATCACGGTTTAGTGACATGATATCTAACAATGCGTAAAAAACAAAAGTCCGACGGGACCCTACCTGCGACAGCCAAGCCAGACGCGTGGTACGAACGATACGAATCGGTAAACACTGACTCTCTCGAGCACGAAATAGCAATGCGGGAACTTCGCGAGACAACAACTTGCGGACGTTGGTATTCGAATAGTCGGCCTAGTGACGTAACGTATCGCGCACAGGAAACCGACAAGCACCACAGGTGAGCGGGCTGCTTAAATACCCCCCGGGCTCCTCCCATAAATTCAGGCCACCATACTGGCCTTCCTACATATACTGTATATATACACATATACATTTCAGAAAACTACCATGTCACAGTGCTTGCCTATTTGCACCCACTTCCTAGTATTTCAGGGGTTCCGCAGCTCCACTGGGAAGATGAATGTACTAGAAGCCTGGAAGTATACCACTTATGCCGCGTACACACGATCGGACTTTACGGCATACTTGGTCCAGCGTACTGGATTTCGTCGGACAATTCGATCGTGTGTGGGCTCCAGCGGACTTTGTTTTATCAAAAGTTTGACGGACTTAGATTTGAAACATGTTTCAAATCTATCCGACAGACTCGAGTCCGGTCGAAAAGTCCGCTCGTCTGTATGCTAGTCCGACGGACAAAAACCAAGGCTAGGGCAGCTATTGGCTACTGGCTATGAACTTCCTTGTTTTAGTCCGGTCGTACGTCATCACGTACGAATCCGTCGGACTTTGGTTGATCGTGTGTAGGCAAGTCTGTTCATTCGGAAAGTTCGTTGTAAAGTCAGTTGAAAAGTCCGCCGGGCAAAGTCTGCCGTAAAGTCCGGTCGTGTGTACGCGGCATTAGGGTACCTGCTTTACAGCATCAGTGTTACTCTGCTTAATATAAAGACTTTATCCGTTGCCTCTAAAGGATAGCTATAGTTATGTAAGATATTGGACCACCTGTACCCCCTTCATCCTCCCCATGCAGTGCATACTCACAACTATGGACCTCAGTCCTATTGGTATGGGAAATCCTGAATGTAAACCACCTCTGTTATCATCGTGTAGGGAAAGTGATTTATTTGGAATCTAGTTGTCCTTATATCATCATCATCTCTACCAGACTAAAGTGATCCCTCCTTATTGAAGAGGAAAAGAAAGTCCAAAGCACATCACCTGTTCATCTTTGCCATGATGAAATAAAGATGGCTGAGATATCTGGACTGCTAGCACCTTGGGCCCCTCAATAGATGATGTTGTGTTAAGTAAACACAGCATGTGCACCCAATCCATATGACAACATGAGACGGATTGGGTCAGGTGAACCATGTAATGGCTTTTCTTGCTGTCCATAGCTACATACCTCCATACATAAACAACAGCACACTCACATGCAAATAGAACATCATTATACTATAATAAGCCATTGACATTTATGCAGAATTTTTTTTCCTCCTCAAGACGAATTCCTATATTGAGCTTCATTGACACCTGTCAAGTCTCTACTGGCCTGCAGTCATCACATTGTTATCCCATGTGACAGCGGCTAATAACTTTCTGCCTTGCTGCAAACCTCACACTGCCGTTCTCATTGTTGCCCTCTAATCGTGTTCATTCTGGGAGATTCTTCTGTGAACGAGCAGTCGTGTCATTAAATACAGGATGACAAAGGAAGAGAGCACGCGACAACTGGTCCTGGCAACGGGTGGAGGTGGTGTGACAGTAATAAGCGTGACATTAAAATGCAGAGACAAGAGGGTGATAGTTGAGCTCACAGAGGGCAGCTTACAGGAAAATACAGATCATGATTATCACTGCTTATGGGTTGTCATTGTCATAGTCATTTGGATGTAACCTTTCTTCAGTATAGACTTACTAATCATGAATAAAAGAACTGTCCACTTTAAGTAAACACATTTTTTAAAGTGAAACTCTGGGCAAATGATAGAACACTTCTTTCACTGTTGCTTCTCAGCCTCTTGGCTAAGATCAAGCATAGTATCTGTTCTTATCAGTTTTCGGGAACAGAATGTTGCTGTCTTTGCAAAGTGGGATGGCACTTAGTAAATTATGATGTTTTAGTGGGTGCTGAGGAGGTATCCTTTCCTTGTGGGTCAATTGTGGCCTGGGAAACCAGGCTTGTTCCTGGTTGTAAGCAGAAGTCTCCCTTAGTTCTAATAACATCTGATGGGGATGAGTAATACTGCTGCACTAGTCTAGCCAGGGTTCAAGATGAGAAAAGACCATGGTGCTTGTGCCCTTGCAGTGGCAGTTCAGGGGTACCAGATAAAATCACTTTGGGTCTGAGGGAGCTCCACCCCAAACTCGCTTATCCATCTCTTTATGGACCTTGCTTTGTGCCCTGGTCCAAATCATTTGGTGGAGAGGGGATTATGGTGTGGGGTTGTTTTTCAGAGGTTGGGCTTGGCCCCTTAGTTCCAGTGAAGGGAACTCTAAGAGCCCATTCACACAGGGGCAACTTTGGATCCGACTTCAAGTCGCCCCTAGTCGCCTCAAGTCGCGCTACATGAATAAATCAATGTAAGTGAATGGATCCGTCTTAATGCACACTACTGCAGTCGCTCCGACTTCACAAAAGGTTCCTGTACTACTTCAATCCGACTTGAAGGCAACTTGTACCCATTGATTTCAATGGAAGTTGCCTCCAAGTCTGATCACTGTTCATACTGAGGCAACTTTACAGGAAGCAGAAAGGAAACAGAAAGTAATTTCCTCCACTGAACAGCCAGCCCCCTCCTTCTCACACACAGCTGATAAGCTCTGATTGGCCACTTGTAAAGTACCCTGTCCTGGAGGCGACATCAAGTTGTGTTGTAAGTTGCCCCAAGTCGTGCTGTGATTCATACTCAAGTCGTGTCCAAGTTGCCTCCCAAAGTCGTGCTGGAAGTCGTGTTGCCCCTGTGTGAATGGGCTCTAAAGGCGTCGGCATATCAAGACACTTTGGACATTTTCATGCTCCCAACTTTGTGGGAACAGTTTGGGGATGGGCCCTTCCTGTTCCAACATGACTGCACACCAGTGCACAAAGCACTGGTGGGCCAACTAATAATTGAACCCTACTGACTAAGACTGGGATGCCATTAAAGTTCATGTGTATGTAAAGGCAGGTGTCCCAATAATTTTGACAATATAGTGTATATGATTTGTCCTATAAAACCAACTAATACATACACTATATGGCTAAAAGTATGTGAACACTGCTACAAAATTTCTAGTTCAGGTGCATAAAACCAGCTCTATAAAAAAAATGGTTTGATGAGTCAGTTATGGTAGTACTGCTCAGAACCCTGAGCTCACCCCTATTGAATACCTTTGTGATGAATTGGAACACCATTCACAAGCCAGGTCTTTTCATCCAACATCAGTACCTGACCCCAAAAAAGCTCATTTGGCTTATTGGTGACACACTCTCACAGACACATTCCAAAACCTTGTGAAAAGCCTTCACAGTGGAGGCTGGTATTGCTTAAAAGTGAGGAGATAGAGGGCAACTTGATTATAATGTCTATGGTTTTGGAATGGGATGGCCAACAAGCTCATACATGTGTACTGGGCCATACAGTACATCTAAGGTTGCCACCTCATCCCTTTAAACTCGAACACATATTAATTACACAGGTAATGTGGCTGATTAAGGTAGTAATTAAACTCACTTGGTGCCTTATCTGCATTTTATTCGTTTCAGAACCTGTTTAATTCATATGTGATCGGGTTTAAAGGAATGAGGCGGCAACCTTAAGTGTATCATTAATTTTATTTTTTACTAAAATATTCACATGACTCAAGGGACTGGGTTTGTATAAAAGGGCAGCAGGATGTCTTAATACAACTTTGCTTGCATAGCCTGAAGTGTGATGATAAAACATGGTACACTCTGTGGGAGCACAGGGAAAGAAAAAATTTTGTATTCTAGGAGCAATATTATTTGTCGAGTGTGAAACATTAAATCTACCTGGAGAAAAAAGTTGTGGCTAGCCCTTGCTTACCAGTGGTTTCCGGACTTGAATTCCCAACAAGTTGCATTCAGCATGTTCTTTTATCTTGATATAATAGCAGACCTATGAGTAGTTACGAGCGTGCGGCCTAATACAATTGCTGCTTCACCTTCTGCACAGACAGCAAAATTTGTTCGATAGGGTTATCGCAAAAGTAGTTGGTAGGGAAGATTGACCGAAGCAAGGATTAACAGGAACAACAACTACATTTTAATACAATTTCACTGGGTGCTGCCTATTTATAAAAAGGAGGACTACAAATTCTGCCTTCACTTAGAAGGGTCAGTCAGTCTAAGAATATATGTGGCCTGGTGTGAGTTCTTGCAAGCTGCTCAAGCTACTAGATGTGTCTTAAATGACAACTATAGGGTTTTTAATATTAAACACAAAAACATGATCAGTTTAAAGTGGACCTTTTGCAAGCCTGCCAGAATGAATTCCTGACATAGGGAAACAGTATATTTTTTTTAAAGCTATACCTAATATTAAAGTGGAGTTCCACCCACTTTTACAACTCTTCAGCATCCCTCACTAAACTGTGCACTGTAAACAAATTTTATATATTTTTATTTTTTTTCTCAGCACCTACTGTATATCTGCTGTATTCATTTTTCACTTCCTCCTCCCTGGCCGCGGCCCATCGCATCATTTCCTGTTTGCAATGCCTTCTGGGAAGGGGCGGCAACTTCCTCTGACACTGCCGTTGCTTTGGAAACCTGACCTGAAACCTATTACACTGCTTGTGCTGCACTGAGCATGTGTGAGATCTGCAAGGATGAGATCCAGGAAGAAATACAGTCTGGCTTCAGATGCCCACACTTAAGATGGCCACGGCCTGCTGTAAGTTTATAAAATAACAAACTACTGCTATAAACTAACAAAACAGACCTTAGTTTACAGACTAACTTTACTAGAATACATTAAGCTTGTTTATTATAGGGGTATTTTTATTTAAAAAGTATAATTTCGGCTGGAACACCACTTTAAGGGACTATTGCAAAGAGATGAAAGATACAGGTTGAGGTAACTGCAAAAAAATATATATATATTTTATTTTAAAAATGCCAATTGTTTTAGCAAACCAAATGGCATTCAGCAAGAATGAAATGCTTGCTTCCTCTAGGGGTAAAGGAATAAGCAGCAGTACTTAACTTATTTGATTCTCCTGCAGGCTTCCTCCATGTTTTCCAACAAAGCCACTCTACTTTGCTGATCACAGCCTCTCCGACAGCATTTCATACAATGCAGGACCATTACAGGACAAGATACATTGTACATGAGGATGTACTCTGGACTGGAGGAGAGGGCCAGCAGCTGGCGAAATGAGGAATATGGATAGTATTAGTGGCGGCTGGTGCTCCTTCGGCTGGGTGGGGGCGGCAGACGGACCTGAAATTTTTTTTTTTTAATGTCCAGTTGTTTTTGGTTATTGAAGAGGGTGAAGGTCTGTTTTAAAGCTGAACTCTGGAAACATTAAAAAATTACCACTGAAAAGGGGCTCCCCCAACACTGCAAGGGTTAAATGCTAATTTTGTCTAGGGCACAATTAAAAAATTATTTTTTATTTATCTTTTCCTTCACTTCCCCAGCAGCCAGAGCTCGCCTCTTTCCTTAGCGTTGTGGCCACAGCCTTGGCATTCTCACTAAAGCCGCATACACACGAGCGGAATGTCCGACAGAAAAAGTGTGACGGAAGCTTTTCATTGTATATTCCGATCATGTGTAGGCCTCATCTGACTTTTTTTTTCGACAATTCTGACGGACCTAGAAATGGAACATGTTGTAAATATTTCCGACGGAACCAATTCCTATCGGGAAAACCGCTCGTCTGTATGCTATTCCGACGGACCAAAAACGACGCATGCTCTGAAGCAAGTACGAAACGGAAGCTATTGGCTACTGGCTATTGAACTTCCTTTTTATAGTCTAGTCTCTTTCTAGTGTTGTACGTCACCTCCTCGTTCTGGACGGCCGGACTTGTGTATGCAAGACCGCTTGAGCGGAATTCCGCCGGAGTTCCGTCGGAGAAACCTTCAGAGTTTATGCCGTTGGCAAAACCGGTCGTGTGTACGTGGCATTACAGTGCAGGACAGCTGGTCCTACATTTTACGTGATGACACCAGAGCAGGACTAATGGAGCCACAAAGAGAAGGGTTGCCAACCGTCAGTAAATTACTGAGAGTTTGTAAAAATCTGCGACTTTTTTAACTGTCCGTAAGCATCAGGGGCTGTGTCATTTGTCATGCTGTGTTGACTTTTGTACGTGTAAACTAGGCAAATTACTTGTTCTGTGTATTGTCAGTATTTCCATATTGTGTTTACACTGTCTAAATATTGTCTTAATTTTTAATAGGAGTTCTGTCAATTTTTAGGTTGCCAGTAAAAAAAGTGCTCCGTCACTAAATTGTCCATGTTTTGTCAGTAAAAAATGCAGCGGGAGGGGGGACCAGCCGCATGAAGAGTGGGTGGAAGTGAGACATTAGGTAAATAAAGGAGCTTTTTATTTCCCTATGTGAAAATGAGCATTTATACCTTGCAGTGCAGGGGAGCCCTACTGCAAGGGTGATTTTTTTAAGTTTTGCTTTATGCCTTGTAGTGCAACCTAAAGGAGAACTACTGTATACTCGTCTATCCTTTAAAGCCAAGGAAGCTAGCTATTTGTTCTGACTTTGCCATCGTGCTGTACATGTGATCATTTATGACACCAGCCATTTGATAGTAAGTAAATGGGTGCCAACCTGGAGGTGGCAAGAATTAAAAATGGGTGATTACATCACTACGAACATGGGCTATAAGGTGTATATGAGGTGGAGACGCGCAATTGGGTAAATCCTTGTCTTTAAAAACGCTCAATGTTACACTATTTTGACAACTTGTGAGCTAACACCGCAATTGATGATTGTCTGATGCATGGGGCTGGGCCTTTCACTCCTCTGGGGGTACATGAGGTTTCTCCTGCTGATAGACCACGTTCTCTCTCGATAGCATCCTTATAGGTTAACACCTCACTTCTCACAACGCGAAACGCAAAGAGTTCTGACCACGTCCATAACCAATGTATCAGTCTGTTGCTTAATAATCAACCATCAATGCTATCTGTGGTGATATATTTATATGGATGGATAACTATTGATCTTCATAGGGAGTAGGTATGGGCTGGTCATTATGCATACTAGTACATTATGGCATAAACCTCCTGGCGGAGGTTTTATTTTGCAAAGATTAATTCAAATGGTTTTAATTCTATTTTAACTACCTCCCGCCTGCCGTATAGTAAAATGACGGTGGGCAGGATCCCCTCTCGTTCAATGTGTCACCTCTCTGCCACACCCGTGGGGGCCTGCAGCGCAGTGATCACGGTTGCGCGGTATTCCTAGGACACAGCGTGACCCCCGATCTGGGTAAAGCGTCGATGACGGCTCTTTAACCATTTGATCGGCTGTGTCCATTCACAGCTGATCACATGTAAACACAGAAGTGCCATTTTTTGTCTCTTCTCGTCTCACACTCTCAGTGTGAGGTGAGGAGAGCCGATCAGCGGTATCTCCTTGCAGAACGAGTCTACAGATGATCAGGGCACTGATCATCAGTGTCCTGATTATTAATGTAGCCCCAGCAGTGCCCATCAGTGCCACCAATCAGTTCCCATCAGTGCCACAAATTAGTGCCCATCAGTGACACCAATCAATGCCCATCGGTGATGCCAGTCAGCGCTGCCTTTCAGTGCCCATCATTGCCTGCCCATCAGCGCTGCCCATCAGTGCCGCCTATCTGTGCCACCTATCAGTGCCCATCAGTGCGGCATATTAGTGCCTCCTCATCAGTGCCCTTCAGTGCCGCCTCATCAGTGCCCACAAGTGCCGCCTCATCAGTGCCCACAAGTGCTGCCTCATCATTGCCCTTCAGTGCAGCCTCATTAGCGCACATCAGTGAAGGAAATAAAAAAAAACTTATTTTCAAAATTTACTGACAAAAACTAAGAAAAAACTTTTTTTTTTTTTAAAATTTTCAGGCTTTTTTTGTTTTTTTAGCAAACAATAAAAAACCCAGGACTGATTAAATACCGGCAAAAGAAAGCTCTATTTAAATACCGCCAAAATAAAATGATAAAGATTTCATATGGGTACAGTGTTGCATGACCGCGCAATTGTCATTCAAAGTGTGACAGCGCTGAAAGTTGAAAACTGGCCTGGGCAGGAAGGTGGTGAAAGTGCCCAGTATTGAAGCAGTTAAAGTGATGATAAATGATCACCTTGTAAAACAACTCATTCAATTTAAAACAGAAATGAAAGGCAAAATTTTTTGTGTAGATATAAAAAAAAAAAAACCCATTATAAATGCCTTTTCTTTTTTATAAGTGATCACATTCCCTCTATTCTCAGCTGTATAAGAGCTGGGAGGATGAGAAGCAGCAGCACACTGAGCTTACCAGTGAATGGCTGTGCAGCGGGGGGGGGGGGGGGGGGTGAGGACATGTTTGATCATTGGAGGAGAGCAGGTTGAGTTCCCAGTATAGCTAGAGAACTGACCACGGTGTGTTCTCCTGCTTACTGTGGTCAGTTTTTAATAGCAAACAAGGGGACTAGCAGCATCACCAGGGGTTTCACATAAAGGAAGCAATACAAAGAGAACAGGATACCTTCTCATACAAGTACATGGTACATCAGCCAAATATCAGGAATATAAAGTGTTAGGGTAACAAACGCTTTAAGTTCTTGCATCCACCATTAGGTAGACTCAGGGGGCGGGGCGGAGCGGGAGGCTTCTTATACTTGCACTGCAGTTCCTTGGTTTGATCCCGTTCCTTTTCTACTGCCGCTGCCACGGTCTTCTGCTATTTGCTCAAAATATTCTCTTAAAAAATCATTAAAAAGTTTAAAAATACAATTTGTTTAAACACAGTAAAGAGTGAAAGCCTGGGAGGAAAAGAAAGAGAAATTCAAGAGATGCAAATGTCAGAAAAATCAGAGCAGCCAAGAGCCAAACGGGACCCTGAGATATTCTCATAACAAGTTTCAGCCTGTCACACTTTCTTTTCTGATATTTTTAAGTTTTGAATCCCTTTTCCCCTACCACATAAAAAAAGTGACACTTATGGCACAGTAAAAAGGAATCGCGTCTCTTGTATCTTCCATTCTGAGCTTTACCATGGCAGAGAGAGATCAGACGCCTCCGAAGTTGTATATTTTTCTCTTACAACTCTGTAAAATACCTGAAGCAAGTTACAGGCTACAATATCTCGCCTGTGCTACAGTGACACTTTATTTGAAGAGTACAATACTTTTCCTTTGTTTCTATGAAATAGCTTCTGTAGAGTTTTGGGTGATCTAAATTCATTTTGCAATGGAACTTTCCAAACTTTCAGCCTAGTGAGGGGTATGTGCAGCGGGTATGTGCTGGCTATTATTGGGTGTAAAGTGAAGCCTTATTCTGTTTAAAGCAGAACTGTGCTCAGACTATGAACATACAAATAAATATATACTTTTCAACAAGCGATAAATAAACTTTAAAATAAATACTCACTGACCTTTGTGACTACAGCCACTGTGGAGCAATTCGTCCTCAAATTTGCCAACAGAAGCAATAAAGACCTTCAGATCTTCAACATTTGCTTATCTCACTTCTTCTCCCCCCCATTCACATGTGAGCCATTCTTTGCACATCTCTTAGCCACTTGCCACCCAAGCCAATTCTGACATTTCTCTCCTACATGTAAAAAACATCATTTTTTTGCTAGAAAATTACACAGAACCCCCAAACATTATATATGTTTTTTTAGCAGAGACCCTAGAGAATAATGGTGCATTTTGGAAGATTGTTTGTTTGCTATTTTTCATGATATTCATGCTGTAACCAAGATGAATTGTATTAACCATGCATTATCTTATTGTGTATTTACATTTTATATCCTGTTTGTATTTCATGGCAATCATTAAATTCCCATCATGTTCACCAATTACGCTCTTGCAACCACATGATTCAATTAAAGTCCCACCCCCTTGCTCCCCCCTCCTTTTGACCCTAGAGAATAAGATGGTGGTCATTGCCACTTTTGGTGTTTGCGCAGCAATATTTCAAACGCGTTTAAAAAAAAAAAAAAATTTCATGCATTAAAAAAAAAGAACAGTAAAGTTAGCCCAATTTTTTTGTATAATGTGAAAGATGAAGTTACGGCAAGTAAATAGATACCTAACATGTCACACTTCAAAATTGCACACGCTCGTGGAATGGCGTCAAACTTCAGTACTTAAAAATCTCCATAGGCGACGCTTTAAATTTTTTTACAGGTTACATGTTTTGAGTTACAGAGAAGGTCTAGTGCTAGAATTAGTGCTCTTGCTCTAATGTTTGCAGCAATACCTCACATGTGTGGTTTGAATGCCGTTTACATATGTAGGTGCGACTTACGTATGCGTTCACTTCTGTGCAAGTTATTGTTAATTATTTTCCTCCTGGCCAATCAGGAAGCCGGTACCATTTCCCAACTGGCCGAAAGGAGAAGTAATCCTATTGACCTAGGAGGAGGGAAGAGATGCACGGCCGCCGTGATGCTGAGGAGGTGACACAGGGGAAGCCACCGCTCGTCGCCCGGAGGGAAGTGCTGCCCGCGCCATAGATGATTAAGTGTGGGGCTGGTAAAACTGACAGGTGGACCTGATCAGAAAGTCTGTGTGAAAGGGGCCTTAAAAGATTACAGTACTCCCATTTTCCCCAACAATAACTTCATCTGGTTTTCTTTCCAGAAGCACAGAGTCATCTTTGTTCAATCATCATGCAGGGTCAGCAGCTACTTCCATTTCTTGACTTTGTATACCTCTGTGTAGGAGCTTCCTGTAATAAAGACCGCTCACTGCTCCTCTCTCTCCTTGTGCAGGGTGACTGGTCTTGTCTCCGCCCCCTCCTCAAGTTTTCTGCATGCAGCCTGTAGTGGGTGGGACCTGCTGGGCCCCTCACACAGCTCTGCTCTCCGCAAATGTAAAGCACAGTGATGATGTTACAGCTATTTTTACAATGTAACAATGTTTACAAAGGCATATAATCCTTTGTGGCTATTAAATATAAGTAAATATAACTTTGTTTGCCCGGAGTGGAAATTCTGACTTCAGCACAGTAGCAGGGTCTGCTAAATAGTATTAGTATCAGTGGCAGCCGGTCTACAAGGGGCACAGGGGTGCCGCCAACCCAGCCCGCAGTGCTGCCCCCCAGCTCACACTACCGGACCAATAGGTTTCTACCAGGTCCATCACCCTCTCACAGGCACGTTACCACATACCGAGGCCCTAATTGTCCAGCTATACATTGTCCTCGAGGGCGCAGTGCTCTGCGCCCCGAGCCCTCCAACCTGCAATGCCAGCGAATCGGAATTGGCCATTCAGAGGGACACCACCCTCTTCATAACTGACAGGTCAGCCGAGCCAGTGAGGCGGCGGGGAGCGGTGACGGAGTGACGGGGGAAGAGGAGCGCCTCTGGCCAGACACGTGACTTAACCCCTTATGTGCCCGCCGCTGTCAACAAGAGCTACAGGCAGAGAGGGAGAGCCAGGGAGTTATGTGACCAGTGCCGGGCATGGAGAGTGGGCAACATGCGACTCAGCGCCGGGGACAGGCAGTATTGTGTACATGGAGAACGAATCAGAGATGACAGCAGCTCGGAGAGTGAGGGAGGAGAGACTGGAGGAGCAGCCTGCTTTACAGACAGTCCAGGGGAGCTCCGCCATAGGGTGAGTGCGGACCTGCGCCCCCTTAAAATCCCCCAGCACCACCTGCCACTAATTAGTATATTTGCTTTTACTGCTTGCCTGGAATCTCACTTGAAATTTTGCATCATTTTAGAACAATTTAGCACATCGTAGGCTAAAAAGAAAATTCTCTGGTTTTTGTAAGGCAGATATGGTAGGTCAGTTTAACTTTTACAACCAAATAAGCTTTTTTATTAAGGTCCAGTTTCCAGTATCCACAAAGGTCTCCTACTAAGTATCAGACAAATTGCTTTCCCTATTTATGTGGCCGTACTAAGTGCCATTCATCCCCTCTTTCATTGAGAAATGGCTTTGTGAGATACTTTACTAATCTGCTACAGAGGCAATTCTCGCAAATCAAACGTTCCTTCGCCTTTGACAAAACCTTTGATAAATCAGTTGATCTTGTTATGTAGCAGACGTTTCCACAGTAACTTATAACCCCGAGGAGGAAAAAGAGTGCACTTTCTATTTGACCAGTCTGCACTCTTCCCATTCTCATATCGCCTCCTTGTTTAGAATGGAAAACAAAAGTTACAGCTGATAAGAACAAATTCTGCTAAAATCAATGGAACAAATGAAAAAAAACCTCCTGCTCTAAAAAAGTATTGACTTATGGAATCAAAATGGTGAACATAGAGACCTATGCCCAGACTACGGACAAAATCTGGTGCAGCTGTGCACATGGTAGCCAATCAGCTTAAGGCTCCATGCAAAGAAAGTCTCACTCAAGCTCTACTTCCATGTTAGAAAAAAAAATAGCTGGCAACCCAGGAGCTTCTTCTTGCAAAATTTATTAAGCACAACAGCAATGGACAAGCCACATAGTTCTAGCGCGTTTCGGCCAAAGCCTTCCTCAAAGCTAACAGCATAAAATCAAACTTTTATAATAAAACAGCCCCCCTGGAAAAAGGAAGAGGGGCAGTACAATACTTAATTGACAATCATGAAATTGATTAGTCAAAACCTGAGAACAGACTAAATGAGATGAGGAGATCAGTAGGAAGAAAAAAGAGGAAAACATACAGGAAAAAGAAAGCACAAAACAGAGATATTAACCATATAAATCTCAAGAGGGAATGTTTTCAAAACAAAACAAATTTACATCCATCCTATTATTCATTCCTGACGTAATTCTGGTGTTAAGGGTGAAAATCCACCCTTAACAATCGCACCCTGCTCCAGAGGAAGGTTTGGTGGATTTTTACCCTTAACACCAGAATTCCAGCGGGAATGAATAATAGGATGGATGTGAATTTGTTTTTTAAATGAATACATTCCCTCTTGGGATTTATATGGTTAATATTTCTCTTTTGTGCGCTTTCTTTTTTCTCTAGGTTTTACTCTTTTTTCCTCCTACTGATATCCTCATCTCATTTGGTCTGTTTCACATGTTTTGACTAATCAATTTCATGATCGTCAATTAAAGTATTGTACTGCCCCTCTTCCCTTTTCCAGGGGGGTTGTTTTATTACAAAAGTTTGATTTTATACTGTTAACTTATGCTGCGAGGAAGTCTTTGGCCGAAACGCGTTAACTTATATGGATTGTTCATTGCTGTTGTGCTTAATAAATTTTGCAAGAAGAAGCTCCTGGGTTGCCGGCTATTTTATTCTAATAAGGCTCCATGCACACTAGGGTTTTTTTTATGCTCCTAGAAGCTGTTATTAGCATTTTTTCTGCTTCTAGAAGCTAAATAGTGTTATCCTATGTGTCCATGCACACAACTTTAGGTTATGAGCATTTTTTAAGCTTCAGCATCTAGGAGCAGAAAAAAAATAGTTTTTGTAGAGTTTCTTGGAGTGTTTTTCCAGGAGAAATGCTCCTAAACACTACTAATATCGCTTTTTTTTCGAACTTTACTTCCTTTTACTGCAAAAACACTAATAAAACGCTAATGCTCCCAAACGCTCGTAAATGCTCCTAATTGCTCTTAAAGGAGTTGAAATGGCAGAAGGTTTTTTATCTTAATGCATTCTGTGTGTAGCAGCCCCCCCCAGGACCCCCCTAGTTACCTACCTGAGCCCCTTCTCTCTCCAGCTATGTTCACGATCCCCTCAGCCATCCAGGACACTCCTCCTGATTGGCTGAGACAGAGCAGCGGCACCATTGGCTCCCACGTAGTGGCATCGGGAGGGGGGGGGGCTGGAGCCCCAAATGGGTCCCCGAAAAGCCCTGGGTTTCAGGCATGCACAATTTTATTGTTAGCCCCGAGCGCCGCCGAGAGGGGACCGATCTCATCCCGAGCACTGCCGTGTGCGGCCGAGTCACATAGCAGGTCCCGCCTTCTGGAGCCTGCAGCGCCTATGATGGACGTCTCACTGGTCTAATGGCGGGACCGCGAGACTTGTGACATTCTTCATAGACGCTGCAGGCACCAGAAAGCGGGAATTACAATGCGGCCGACGCGCCACATCAATCCCCGCTCGGCGGGCGGCTCTCCTCTCCTCTGGCTGCCTCACACACCACGGCTGAGCTGCTACTGCAGGACACATGAAGTCTGTCTCCTGGTCAGGTAGGTCAGTGTGTGTGTGTGTGTCAGGTAGGTAGGTTAGTGTATGTCAGGTAGGTAGGTCAGTGTATGTCAGGTAGGTAGGTCAGTGTATGTTAGGTAGGTCAGTGCATGTCAGATAGGTAGGGCAGGTAGGCCAGGGTATGTCAGGTAGGTCACTGTATGTATGTCAGGTAGGTAGGTCAGTGTATGTCAGGTAGGTCAGTGTGTGTATGTGTGTATGTCAGGTAGGTCAGTGTATGTCAGGTAGGTAGGTCAGTGTGTGTATGTCAGGTAGGTCAGTGTATGTCAGGTTGGTAGGTCAGTGTGTGTATGTCAGGTAGGTCAGTGTATGTCAGGTAGGTAGGTCAGTGTGTGTATGTCAGGTAGGTCAGTGTGTGTATGTCAGGTAGGTCAGTGTATGTCAGGTAGGTCAGTGTGTGTATGTCAGGTAGGTCAGTGTGTGTATGTCAGGTAGGTCAGTGTATGTATGTCAGGTAGGTCAATGTATGTCACTACCGTCAGTGTATGTATGTCACTACCGTCAGTGTATGTATGTCACTACCGTCAGTGTATGTTTGCCACCTAGCAACACCCCTGCTCCCGCGACTGTCAAAGAAAGTCAGTCAGCCAATCAGGGGAGAGAGGGGGCGGGGCCAGGTCGGGGCTCCGTGTCTGAATGGATACACGGAGCTCTGACTCGGCTTGGGTGCACCTGTAGCAAGCTGCTGGCTAAGGGGCACTCAAAAGAAGAAAACTAACAAATACTCTTGCGCACAAGTGTGTTGATCAGGTGATCTAGAGTTCAATATGGATAATGTCTCAGGCCTTGCTGCCCTCCAGGATAGGGATATCCTAACAGTCACACAAGAAAAAAGAATGAAAGAGAGGGCACACCAGCCTTGTGCATTATCTTTTGATAAGATTTAATAAAAGAATGAAATAAAAACTACTCACAAACGTGTCAAAGGGAACCGCAATATAAAGCCTTAATCAGTCTGGTATCAACAGTCTCCAGGTGACAAAGAGAGGACATGGGAACCACTGCCTCTGACGCGTTTCGAAGGTATACCGTCTTCCTCAGAGCCTACTCAAAAGAGGGGAGGGGCCAGGAGCAGCGAAGAGGGACCCAGGAAGAGGAGTATCCGGGCTGCTCTGTGCTAAACCACTTCACAGAGCAGGTAAGTATAACATGTTTGTTATTTAAAAAAGCCTTTACAATTACTTTAATGACTGGGCCAAGTTTTGGTAAATAATTGATTGTCTCCCTTTAAAGCCCAACTCGGGACAACCTGAAAATGATCCCTTTCAGTGAAGCTGCACCCACACTGCAAGGGTTAATTACTCGTTCATTATAGGGAAGAGGAGAAGGGAATTTACTTACCTGATACTCCATTCAGGGCCATCTTTAATATTGATTGGACCCTGAGCATAAAGTTACATAGTTACATAGTAGGTGAGGTTGAAAAAAGACACAAGTCCATCAAGTGCAACCTATGTGTGTGATTATATGTCAGTATTACATTGTATATCCCTGTATGTTATGGTTGCTCAGGTGCTTATCTAATAGTTTTTTGAAAATATTGATGCTCCCCGCTGAGACCACCCCCCGTAGAAGGAAATTCCACATCCTAACTGCTCTTACAGTAAAGAACCATCTACGTAGTTTAACCACATGCTGACCGGGCCATAGCTGAAAGACAGCTACTGCGCGGTCGGCTTATTCTGGGAGGGCGTCCATGGATGTCCTCACAGAATCGCGCTCCCAATGACGGAGCGATCACTTGTCAACAAACCGGAGCTTGTCCGGTGCAGCTCCTCTCCTCTCCCTACACCGATCGGTACAGTGTGCGAGAAGAGGAGGAAGCCGGGTGCAGCAGCGCTGTGGGCTGTCTCTGGAGTGCCCACAGTGCTGATCTGTGCCCATCCATGCTACATACCTGGCTCATACATGCTCCACATGTGCCCATCCATGCTCCACATGTGCTCATACATGCCTCATATGTGCCCATCTATACTCCATCCATCCCTGGCTCATCCATGCTCATCCATGCTCCATCCATCCCTGGCTCTTCCGTACTTCATCCATCCCTGGCTCATCCATGCTCCATCCATGCTCAATCAATCCCTGGCTCATCCGTGCTCCATCTATCCATGCTCATCTATACTTCATCCATCCCTGGCTCATCCTTGATCATCCATGCTCAATCCGTGCTCCATCCCTGGCTCATCCATGCTGCATCCATCCCTGGCTCATCCATGCTCCATCCATCCCTGGCTCATCCATGCTCCATTCATCCCTGGCTCATCCGTGCTCCATCCGTCCGTGCTCATCCATCCCTGGCTCATCGCAGGCCATCCATGCTCATCCGTGCTGAATTCGTGCTCATCCATGCTCCATCGGGGCTCATCCATGCTCCATCTATCCCTGGCTCATCCATGCTCATCCATGCTCCATCCATCCCTGGCTCATCCGTGCTCCATCTACCCATGCTCATCCGTTCTCCATCCATCCCTGGCTCATCCATGCTCAATCAGTGCTCACGCGTGCTCCATCCATCTGTGCTCATCCATGCTCCATTCATCCCTGGCTCATCCATGCTCCATTCATCCCTGGCTCATCCGTGCTCCATCCATCCGTGCTCATCCATGCTCCATCCATCCCTGGCTCAGCTGTGCTCCATCTATCCATGCTCATCCATGCTCCATCCATCCCCGGCTCATCCATGCTCCATTCATCCCTGGCTCATCCGTGCTCCATCCGTCCGTGCTCATCCATGCTCCATCCATCCCTGGCTCATCCATGCTCCATTCATCCCTGGCTCATCCGTGCTCCATCCGTCCGTGCTCATCCATCCCTGGCTCATCGCACGCCATCCATGCTCATCCGTGCTCATCCATGCTCCATTGGGGCTCATCCATGCTCCATCTATCCCTGGCTCATCCATGCTCATCCGTGCTCCATCCGTCCGTGCTCATCCATGCTCCATCCATCCCTGGCTCATCGCACGCCATCCATGCTCATCCATGCTGAATCCGTGCTAATCCATGCTCCATCGGGGCTCATCCATGCTCCATCTATCCCTGGCTCATCCGTGCTCCATCCATCCGTGCTCATCATGCTCCATCCATCCCTGGCTCATCGCACGCCATCCATGCTCATCCGTGCTGAATCCGTGCTCATCCATGCTATATCGGGGCTCATCCATGCTCCATCTATCCCTGGCTCATCCATGCTCCATCCATGCTCATCCATGTTTATCCATGCTCCATCCGTGCTAATCCATGCCCATCCATGGCTCATTCATGTTCATCCATGCCTTATCTGTGCTCATCCATGCCACAGCAGTGCTCATCCTTGCCACAGCCATGCCACATCAGTGCTCATCCGTGCCACATCCATGCCACATCAGTTCTCATCCATGCCGCATCCTTGCCACTACAGTGCCCATCAGTGAATCACAAAAATGTAATAGGTAGTCAAATTAGATTTGAAATGTATGTCCCTGATGGTGCTCCCTGAATGTTGGGCCTCTGTATGTGGACAGGCTGTGGAAAAGTCTCCCACATGTGGTATCGCCTTACTCAGGAGGAGTAGCAGAATATATATTGGGGTGTAATTTTTGCTATGTACATGCTATGTGTTAGAAATATCTTATAAATGGACAACTTTCTGCAAAAAAAATGTGTTTTCATTTTCTTTCCACATTTTTCAAAAACTTGTGGAAAAAAATGACATGTTAAAAAGACTCATTATGCCTTATAGAATATATGTTGAGGTGTTTACTTTCCAAAATGGGGTCATTTTGTCAACGTTTCCATTGTCCTGGTACTCCAGGGCCTTTAAAAGTGTAATGCCCATTACACACGGTCGGACATTGATCGGACATTCCGACAACAAAATCCTAGGATTTTTTCCGACGGATGTTGGCTCAAACTTGTCTTGCATACACACGGTCACACAAAGTTGTCTGAAAATCCAATCATTCTGAACGCGGTGTCGTAAAACACGTACGTCAGGACTATAAACGGGGCAGTAGCCAATAGCTTTCATCTCTTTATTTATTCTGAGCATGTGTGGCACTTTGTGCGTCGGATTTGTGTACACACGATCGGAAATTCCGACAACGGATTTTGTTGTCGGAAAATTTTATAGCCTGCTCTCAAACTTTGTGTGTCGGAAAATCCAATGGAAAATGTGTGATGGAGCCTACACACGGTCGGAATCTCCGACAACAAGGTCCTATCACACATTTTCCGTCTGAAAATCTGACCGTGTGTACGGGCATAAGAGGTAGTCAAAAAATGAAATGTGTAATTTATGCCCCTAGAATGCCTGACGTTGCTTCCTGCATGTTGGGCCTCTGTATGTGGCCACGCTGTGTAAAAGTCTTACATGTGTGGTATCGCCATACTCAGGAGGAGTAGTAGAATGTGTTTTGGGGTATAATTTGAGGTATGCATATGCTGTGTGAGAGAAATAACCTGTTAACATGACAATTCTGTGGAAAAAGAAAAGAAAATCTTCATGTTGCAAAAAATTATGGGAAAAAATGGCAACTTCAAAAAACTCACAATGCCTCTTACTAAATACATTGGATTGTCTGCTTTCCAAAAAGGGGTCATTTGGGGGGTATTTGTACTTTCCTGGCTTGTTAGTGTCTCAAGAAATGAGTACATCAGGTGAGATCAATTTTCAGTGATTGGCACCATAGCTTGTAGACTCTATAACTTTCACACAGACCAAATAATATACACTGATTTGGGTTATTTTTTACCAAAGATATGTGGCAGTATACATTTTGGCCAAAATTTATGAAGAAAAATGACTGATTTGCTAAATTTTAAAACCGAAACAAAGAAAAATGCTTTCTTTTACAATTTTTTTGGTCTTTTTTCATTTATAGCACAAAAAATAAAAAACCCATGGGTGATCAAATACCACCAAAAGAAAGCTCTATTTGTGTGAAAAAAAGCATAACAAAATTCATATGGGTAGCACGTTGCCTGACTGAGTAATTGTCATTCAAAATGTGAGAGCAATAAAAGCTGAAAATTGGTCTGATTAGGAAAGGGGTTTAGGTGCCCAGTGGTCAAGTGGTTAAAGTTAAAGTGGTTGTATACCCTTTTTGTTAACTTTTACCTACAGGTAAGCCTATAATAAGGCTTACCTGTAGGTAAAAAAAATATCTCCTAAACCTATACGGTTTAGGAGATATTCCCCTCGCAATGAGCCGCTGACTCCAGCGGCGCATGCGCACAGGGGATTCTCGGCTGACAGCCCGGCAAACTCCGGAGCTTGCCGGGCAGAAGTCTCCTGCGCGCATGCGCGGGAGTGACGACATCGCGGCTCCGGCCACTCACAGTGCCGGAGCCGCGATACCCGGAAGACACGCCGAGGGGAGATGTCAGCTCCCTCGGCGTGGACAGGATGAGATGCCGGCGCCTCGTTCTAAGGTAAGTATATCATAATGAGCTAGTATGCGGTGCATACTAGCTCATTATGCCTTTTCCCTTGCAGGTATAGGAAAAAAAAAAAAAACGCGCGTATACAACCGCTTTAAACCTCTTTTCTTCTAATTTTAATGAGTGGCCACGAGTCTTGTTAAACTCCTTTCCGTGAAAAAGTTGTATCCCTACTGTGGGGTCACCAATATGGTATTTGTAAATTGAAATCATATCCCCTCTCAAGCGTCTCTTCTCCAAAGAGAATAAGCTTAGTGCTTGCAACCTTTATTCATAACTAATATCCTCCAGGTCCTTTATTATCTTTGTTGCCCTTCTTTGTACTCGCTTCCGTACATCCCGCTTCAGTACATCTTACCTGAGGACTGGTGTCCAGAACTGGACAGCATACTCCAGGTGCAGCCGGACCAGAGTTTTGAAGAGTGGGAGAATTATTGCTTTATTAATGCATGCCAATATTCTGTTTGCTTTGTTAGCAGCAGCTTGGCATTGCATGCCATTGCTGAGCCTGTCAACTACTAGGACCCCCAGGTCCTTTTTCATCCTAGATTCCCCCAGAGGTTCTCCCCCAGTGTATAGATTGCATTCATATTTTTGCCACCCAAATGCATTATTTTACATTTTTCTACATTAACCCTCATTTGCCATGTAGTTGCCCACACCATTCATTTGTTCTGATCTTCTTGCAAAGTTTCCACATCCTGCAGAGAAGTTATTGCCTTGCTTAGCTTAGTATCGTCTGCAAATACAGAGATTGAACTGTTTATCCCATCCTCCAGGTCATTTATGAACAAACTAAATAGGATTGGTCCCAGCACAGAACCCTGTGGGACCCCACTACCCACCTCTGACCATTTCGAGTACTCCCCATTTATCACCACCCTCTGAACTCGCCCTTGTAGCCAGTTTTCAATCCATGTACTCACCCTATGGTCTATGCCACCGGACCTTATGTTGTACAGTAAACGTTTATGGGGAACTGTGTGAAATGCTTTTGCAAAATCCAGAAACACCACTTCTACGGGCCTTTCTTTATCTAGATGGCAACTCACCTCCTCATAGAAGGTTAATAGATTGGTTTGGCAAGAAAGATTCTTCATGAATCCATGCTGATTACTGCTAATGATACCGTTTTTATTAGTAAAATCTTGTATATAGTCCCTTATCATCCCCTCCAAGAGCTTGCATAGTATTGATGTTAGGCTAACTGGTCTGTAATTTCCCGCTGGTACCATTTCAGTCAGTAGACTGTTGGAAAAAATTAGGAACAATGGTCTGGCAATTACTTGACTGAGTTCCCTAAGTACCCTCGGGTGAAAGCCATCCGGTCCAGGTGATTTATTAATGTTAAGTTTCCCAAGTCTAATTCTAATTCTGTTAGCCATGAGGGTGGTTCCTGTGATGTGTCATGAGGATAAACACTGCAGTTTTGGTTACTGAAACCCCTGATTCCCTTGTAAAGACTGAGAAGAATAATAAATTCAATACCATCTCCCCATCCTTTGTAACCAGATTTCCTTCCTCATTCTTTATGAGGCCTATATGGTCTATCCTCCCTTTTTTACTGTTTACATACTTAAAGAATTTCTTGGGATTTTTTTTGCTCTTCTCCGCTATGTGTCTTTTTTGTGTTCTATCTTAGCCACCCTAATTGCACCCTTACATTTCTTGTTGCATTCTTTATAAAGTCTAAATGCTGATGATGATCCCTCAACCCTGTATTTTTTGAGGGCTTTCTCTTTTGCTTTTATATGCATTTTTACATTGGAGTTAAGCCATTCAGGACTTTTGTTCGCTATTTTAAATTTATTTCCCAATGGGATGCACTTATTTAATATGCTCTTACAGCGAACCCATCTCTCCTCCGTGTTCTTTGTTCCTAAGATTTTATCCCAATTAATGCCTTCTAGCAAGGTTCGTAGTTTAGGGAAGTTGGCTCTTTTGAAATTCAGTGTCTTTGTATTCCCCTTATGTTTCCTATTTGTGTGATTTATACTGAGGCCAATTGACCTGTGATCGCTGTTTCCTAAATTGCCCCTTATTTCCACATCCGTGATCAGGTCTGTATTGTTGGTAATCAGTAGATCTAGTAACGCTTTATTTCTAGTTGGTGCATCTACCATCTGACCCATGAAATTGTCCTGCAAGACATTTAGGAACTGGCGAGCCTTAGACGAATGCGTGGTTCCCTCTGCCCAGTGTATGTCTGGATTAGAAAAAAACCCCATTATGATAACACTTCCCATTATTGCTGCTAATCCAAATTGTGATAGGAGATCTGTCTCCCCTTCCTCCCTCAGGTTAGGGGGGCTATAGCATACTCCCAGTATTATTTTACCCTTAGCTTCATCCCTTTGGAGCTCTACCCACAAGGATTCCACCTAGCTCCCTTAGTGATGTCATCTCTTATATTTACTTGTACATTATTCTTGATATATAGACTAACCCCTCCCCTTTTTTACCCTCTCTATCCCTGCGATAAAGGGTATACCCTTGAATGGTTGCCAGCCAATCATGAGAGCTGTTGAACCAGGTCTCTGAAAATCCCACAAAATCCAAATCCTCCTCATACAACAGTATCTCTAGTTCACCCATCTTGTCCACCAGGCTCCTGGCATTGGTGAACATGCCACATAGTTTAGACTGGTTACATACTATCCTCTTATTGGGTGTTCTGAGACTGCAACTAGGACTTTTTACTATACTTACCTTGGGTTTATGTGCTTTAGTCAACCTACCACTAATGCCCCCAATACTACCCTCTGGACTATGTTCCGTGCTTACTATCTCTACCTCTGAACCCTCACCCCCCCATCGCCTAGTTTAAAAATCCCTCTTGGCCATCTTTACTTCCAGCAGATCTGCACCTTCCTCATTTAGGTGCAGTCCATCCCTTCTATAGTACTGGTGACCAACTGAGAATTAGGCCCTGTGTCCTCCAGGAACCGAAACCCTTCCTTACTACACCAGCTCCATAGCCACTTGTTTACATTTGTGCCCTCCCAAATCCACTTATCAACTATTTGTGGGCAGTGTGGGCTCAAGGGGCAGCTGCTTTGGGCCTCACAACAATGACTGGGCCCAGAGCAGCTGCCCATTTTGCCCTGTGTTAAAAACGGCCCTGCCTCCATGCCCCCTGCAGCGGTGTCATCATATCTGATATAGGACTAAGGGCCCTGCATGGGACTTGATGATGTCAGGACCTTGGACAGCTGGGGTATAGGTGAGAACACACTGTAGGGATCAGTCTAGCAGCACAGAGGACTGGAAGACTGGATAAATCTTTCTTTAATAAGACCCCTAGACACAAACAAGCATCTAAAAGAGAAGTTTTTTTTTGTTTGTTTTTTTAGGAATCATACTTACCTGAGTGGATGCAGCATTGATCTGATGCTGCACCTGTCCCCCACCGGCTCTAAGACTGAGAATCGAAGATCAAATACCGCTGATCGCTCAGTTCTCAGGGCTCCTTTTGCAGAGAGCTGTTGACTGTCAGCCACCAGCTCTCTGCTCAGCCGAACTATCACAGCACTAAAAACAAAAAAATGGCCCTGACAGGAAGGGGGTTTAAAGTAGAATTTCAGGTTTAAATAGTTTGTTTGGGCCATGCACAGTGGCAGACCATCTATTAGGGGCGCAGGGGCACCCTAATCAATGCACCCGGCCTCTAACCCACATGCAGGGCGCATGGATTTCAATGTTCTTTTTTTAAGCACATGATTAGAGTCCGAGGCTACCAGAGCACTGCGCCCTGAGCCCAGCCAGTTGTGTGACATTAGCGAATTAATATTCGCTAATGTCTTCCTGTCCTCCCAGCCAATCCTAAGACCCCATTGGCTGGGAGTCTGAAAACCCGATTGGCTGGGAGGAGAAGCAGCGTTCACCGGGACACGGAGGAGACGGGGGGCGGAAGCCGCAGCCGTGACCTGGATGGGGTAAGTGCGGATCGTTTGGCAAGCGAGCGACCTGGCGACCGGGGGGGGGGGGAGGGATGGTGTGGGGTGGTTGGCTGGTTGGCTGGAGCGAACGGGGGGTAGATGTCTCAGATTTGTTTGCTGCCCCCCCCACCGATGGAGCACCAGCCATCATTGGCCACGCCAAACCGAAAGCTGTAGCATTAGCTACTTACAGTATGCAGCACTGAGTTCCAACAGCAATACAGGCGGCTTCCTGTCTGCTGATAGAACAAAATAGAGCTGGGCTGAGTGTTTCTCCGCCATTCAGGAGAAGCTTTATATTTTTATCAATGAATATAAGGCTTTCTTTGTTTGCCGAGGTGGAGAGGTGGGCAGATGACAGTGCGTTTTCCACCTCGACCAATCAGAGGAAGCCTTGTATTCATTGATAAAAATATAAGGCTTCTCCTGAATGGCGGAGAAGCACTGAAAATACAGTATCAGCCATAACCCCGGTATTGTTATTTGCAGCTGGCGGCTGCCTTTCTCATGAAACTGGTCCGAGCGGCTCAGGGGTTTCCAAAACGGCGAGAAGGAGCACCCCCCCCTCCCGCCGCTCGCTGGTGTTTCTCGAGCTTATCATTTCCACTGGTTCGAGCGAGAAACGGTCCAACTGTGCGCCCGGCTGCTCCATAGGTGATCACAGAGGTAATACTCTAAAAATCGCTGATCGCCGCCATTAGTAGTAAAAAAAAAATTATAATAAAAATGCCATAAATCTATCCCCTATTTTGTAGACGCTATAACTTTTGCGCCAACTAATCAATGTACGCTTATTCCGATTTTTTTTACCAAAAATATGTAGAAGAATATATATTGTCCTAAACTGATAAAGAAATTAGTTTTTTTGTTTTTTTGGGATATTATAGTAAAAAGTAAAAAGTATTGTTTTTCTTTTTCAAAATTGTCACACTTTTTTTGTTTATAGTGCAAAAAATAAAAACCGTAGAGGTGATCAAATACCACCAAAAAGAAAGCTCTATTTGTGGGAAAAAAAAGGATTTTGTTTGGGTACAGCATCGCACGATTGCGCAATTGTCAGTTAAAGCGATGCAGTGCCGTATCGCAAAAAATTGCCTGGTCATCAAGGAGGCAAATCCTTCCAGGGCTAAAGTGGTTAAAGGGACAGTGTAAAAATAAGAAGTAAAGAAAAATATATTTTTTTTAAAGTGGTCCATCCCTCTGAGCTCACGCACAGAAAAATGCATATGTAAATCACGCACGCATATGTAATTGGTATTCAAACCACACATGTGTGGTATCTCCGCGGGCAATAGAGTGAGAGCAATAATTCTAGCCCTAGACCTCCTTTTCAACTCTAAACAGGTAACCTGTAAAGGCGTTTAAAGTGTTGCCTATGGAGATTTTTAGGTAGCATAGTTTGTCTCCAATATACAGATATATAGACAGAAATCTCACTGGGTGCTTTGGATTGAGGCAAATACACAATATAGAAGGGTATGCTTTGTTCATTTTTAATTTCAGATGTTTACAACCACTTTTTCAAACTAAACCAGACCAATAAATAAGGATTATGAAATAGAAGAACAAAATAGTATCATGGTTGACTAGCCATTGCTTAACTTTTTGCCCCCGCAGACAAGAATATTCTTGAGCATGAAGACTTCTCGGTATCTTTACTCTTTTTTTTCTTTAAACCCTTTACCGAAAATTTTTTTAATATCATTTAGGGGATTACTGCATATCCCCCCTATTCATTTTCACAATTTGAAAAGGTATTCAGACATGTAACTTCTTGGAGCTTTTAAGCTGAAACAATGTATTAATGGGAAGCAAGCAGATAATGGAGGCAGTGAAGTGGCTAATAAATCCAGAAGGCGGCTAATCTCTCCTTAAGACTGCTGCTGAGTTGGGCCTTTGTAGCATGATTCCTCTTTATAGCCCAGGGGAACATTTTAAACTTTACTATATACACATAGGCTGTTTTAAAGGTGAACTCCTGCCAGATAACGGTATGTCCAATCAAAATACAAAAGCTTACCAAGTAAACCTAAAGCTCTTTATCTTTATTTACAAAAGTTTTATTGGAAGATTCAGTACAAAAGAGTTACAGAGTTATGATGGTTAAGACAGTTGAGTACAAAATAATGTATATAAGAGACAATATACCGTATAATTTGTGTAGTACATAAATGTGAGGCAAGTGAAAATATTATGGCAACGGGGGGGGGGGGGGGGGGGTGTAAGCAATATATAGAATAAAGTATAGTAAAGTTTAGTCACAAGTCCATAAAGACCATTTTTCATCAAAAGTATGCATACTATCTTGTAGGGTATGATAGATTCTTTCTGAGAGATTGAGCATATCCATTCTAGACAGGACTTGAGTCCAGGGTAGGTTTTGGGATTTCCAGTTCAGAGCTATCATCCATTGGATAGAACTAATTAGGGAGTGGGTCAGTCTTACACATGAAATAGGTATGTCAGGAATTGTTGCATACAGTATACATAATTGTGGTGAGAGGTTGATTTTTTTTTTTGCTATAGATTCTATTTTGTTTGCTGCAGCATTCTATATAGGCTCTAGGTATACACAGTCCCAAAATATATGAAGGTATGTGCCAGGTACATTGCAGCCCCTAAAACAGTTAGGAGAGGCAGTAGGATAGAAGGAGTGGATTTTCGAGGGTGTCAGGTATAATCTAGAGAATAGTTTCATTGGCGACTCTCTAAATGAAGCTGCAATATTACACTTGCGGAGGTTATCTGTCATGGCATTCCATGATTTTAAGGGGATAGAAATGTCTAAATCAACTTCCCATTGCAACATTGGGCCAGACTTTTCGGGTAACATTATATCGTTAAGATGTCTATAAATTATAGAAATCAGGCCTTTGTCCCTTGGGGAATTTAGACAGATGTGCTCAAATAAGGTCGTTTGAGATTGAATGTTTAATGAGTAGTGCTCTGTGTAGAAGTTTCTAATCTGGAGATAATTTGTGAGTTCGGAAGAGGGAAAGTTGTATTTAGATTGAAGGGTGTGGAAGGAAATGAATGTTTTGAATGGGAGTAGTGATCTTAAGGTAGTCAGACCGCTGTTACGCCAATGAGGGAATGAATTATTATTGTTATGGTTTTGAATAAGTCTGGGGTCCCCTAAAAAGGATGCCAGAGGGGGAGTGTCTGATGATAGTTTAAATGTTTTATTGATTTTAAGCCAAAATTGGAGATGGTGGGCCACAATATTATTTAGTTTAAGGATTTTGTGGTGGGAGTTTAGATTGGACCATAATAGGCCCTGTATGAAGTATGGAGAGATAGAGTTTGATTCAAAGTTTAGCCATGGGATGTTTGAGTTGGGGGCAAACCATTGGGCTATTTGTGTAAGTTTGGTTGCTATAAAATATTGCCAAATATTTGGAAGGCCAAGCCCACCTTTATTTTGGGGTCTGAACATGAGAGAGTAGCTGCATCTAGGTTTCCTATTAGACCAGATACATTTATTAATTTCTCTTTGTAGAGCTTCAATTCTGGTTTTAGGGACATTGATAGGTAAAGAGCGGAAATAGTATAAAAGTTTGGGGAGAATCGTCATCTTAAAAGCGCATATTCTACCAAGAAGAGAGATGCGATAAGAGGACCAAATTTTTAAAAGAGAGCTAATGTTTAAAAAAAGAGGTGTGTAGTTGGTTTTATATAGAAGTTTGTGGTGAGATGTGATTTGGATACCAAGGTATCTAAATGATTTAGAGCACCATATGAAGTTGAAATTTTGCTGAAGGTTTGTGGTCAGATTAGGGGGCAGATTGATGGGCAGGGCTGAACATTTATTAATGTTGATACCTAGGCCTGATAGAGTATGAAAAGAATTGAGCTCGGATATAAGGTTGGGTATTGATATGAGAGGGTTAGTAAGGAATAGTAGGGCGTCATCTGCATAGAGACTTAGTTTGAATTCATTTGGGCCTTTAATATATATATTGATGTCTGGGTTATTTCTTATAGCTTGGGCTAGGGGTTCTATTGCTAATGCGAATAATAGGGGGGAAAGGGGGCAGCCCTGTCTGGTACCTCTACTTAGAGGAAAGAAGTCTGAGTTATGGCCGGGGATTTTTATTCTGGTTTTAGGAAGGTGGTAAAGAGCATTAAATCCATGGATAAATTTATCTGTGATGCCAAACTTAGGGAGTAGGTGGTTGAGGTATGACCAGCTTACGCTATCAAAAGCCTTGTGTATGTCAAGGCTAAGAAGGCAGACCGGGCGGGAAGAGAGGTTGGCATCCTGCACTATGTTAGTAACAAGTCTTATGTTATCTGTGATCTGTCTGCCGGGAATGAACCCCGTTTGGTCGATGTGTATAAGGGAAGTGATGACTTTGGCCAATCTGTCAGCCAGGAGTCTGCCGAAAATTTTTAAGTCATTGTTGAGCACTGAGATAGGGCGGAAATTTTGGGGAAGGGTGTGATCCTTAAAAGGTTTAGGAATAAGGGATAGATTTGCTAGAAGCATATCTTCTGGAAACTGGCCACCCATCAAAATGTGGTTAAATAATTTGGTTAATCTAGGGGCTAAAAGGGGAGCAAATTTTTTATAATATAGTGAGGAGAAACCATCTGGTCCTGGTGCAGTTGAAGTTTTCAGGGATTTAATTATATTGATGATCTCGGTGTCTGTGCATGGACCATTGAGGGAAGAGGCTTGTTGATCGTTGAGGGTGGGGAGATGTAATTTCTCAAGCCACTTAATTGAGGTGTGATGAGGTTGGGTTTGAGGGCCTGAGAGAAGATCCTTATAGAAGGAGGAGAATATGTCTAGAACCTCTTTGGGGTGCGTGACTAGGTTGCCTGATTGATTGCGTAGTTTGTATATATGAGGAGGTTTATGTTCTTGGTTAAGTTTTTTTGCGAACATAGTGGAGGTGGAGTTACCATGTAATAGAAATTTTGCCCTAGAAAATCTGAGGGATTTTTCAGTATCTGCTGACAGAATCATATCTAAGGCTTGACGTTTGGATTGTATTAATTTTGTGGTTTCATGGGATGGGGATTGGTTCAGTTTAATATATAGAAGGTCTAGGTCTTTTGTAAGGCTTTTAATGTCAGTGAGTTTAGCTTTATTTTTTGCTGCAGCTATACTAATTAGATGTCCCCTGATAACTGCTTTATGTGCAGACCAGAGTGTAGTGGGGGAAATATCGTTAGTTGAGTTATTCTTAAAGTACTCCTCAATGTATGTGGTTATATTTTGAATAGTGGATGGGTCAGATAAAATCGAGTCGTTCAGACGCCAATTAAATGGGGTAGGGGCAAGACCAATATGAGAGGTTTCAAATTCAACCATGTCATGGTCAGACCATGGACAAGGGTGGATTCGGGCTCTAGATGAGTTTGCCAATAGGATGGGAGTTGTGAAGATGTAATCGAGCCTAGCATAACAGTCATGTGGGTGGGAGTAGTGAGTGAAAGCTCTAACACCAATATTATGGGCTCTCCAGGAGTCTATTAGTTGGAATTTACTGAGTGAGCGATTCATTGTTTTAGAAAATGCTTTCGTCGTAGGAGCGACTTTGCTTCTATCTAAGGAAGGATGAGCGGCCAGATTAAAGTCCCCTCCTAACACTATATGGGGGGAGCTAAGGCGATCTAGGGTTTCAAAAAACTTGTTTAAAAAAATGATGTCTGGGCCTCGTTGGGGGCGTATATGGAGGCGATTGTAAGTGCGCGTTTGTTCAGTGTGCCTTTCAGAATAATGTATCTGCTGTCAATATCTTTATAAATGTGTTGTATCTCGAATACTATAGAGTTGCGGATAAAAATCGCAACCCCCTTGGATTTGTTGGAGAATGTGGTGAAATACAATTGGTTATATGTTTTGTCGAAGTAGCACGGGTGGTTATCAGTAGAAAAATGGGTTTCTTGAAGGAGGATGATGTCTGCACCTAGTCTTTTATAATGTCTAAAGGCCTTTTTACGTTTGTGTGGGGAATTGAATCCTTGAACATTGTGTGAAAATATCCTAAGACCCATTTCTAATTGAAATAAACGCGTAGATTATTTTGATTGGGCTTGGACAAAAATCATATGGGGAGTGAATTAAATCTTGATATACATTGCGAGATATCCAGTTATTACTAATTTCAAGATAACCAGCATAAACTACAAATACATCATATAATAAAAAGCTACAGTCTGGGTTGGTGAAACAACTGTATGGTAGAGGTTTGAAATTCTTCTTGTGTGTACCTGTAAAAGGGTATAGGTAGAATCTTCCAGAGATTTTTACATTAAGAAATAATGCCAACAGGGCAAAGAAAAATTGTAGGCTGTAATAAAACCTAGGGGGGCCACAGGACTGGGTGTCCTTCGACCTTGCAAATTTTAAAGGTGGACAAAGAAATGTCCTAGACTCACATGCAAAGCCTGTCGCGGCATCCAGAACAATGGAGGATCCGCACCAGGCTATGGATGGGAGCATGGGGGCAAACCAGCGGCGGCGGATGAGCCAGGTAAAAGTTATATAACAAACTTTAAGGTGCAAAATTAGTATAACCTTTTGAACAAAACCTCAAATGGAACCCAGCAGGTAAATTACATCCTGAGTTATAAACAATTGTGTATAGAGGTATAATAACAACTGCCTCAATAATAAACATTTGAGAGAGAAAAATTGGGTAGGGGGGAGGGGGAGGAGAGGGAAGAAAAAAAAAAAAAGGAAAAAAGGGTCTCTCGCAGTCCAGGTCCGTGTGGCTGTTGCAGGAGGGTTTTTGAGGAGAAAGATGTATAACGGTAGTCAGCTTAAATGAAATATTTCAAAAAAAGAACAAACAAAACCGGAGCTCTTCTTGATGTATCTTCTTGTTTTGTGTTTAGAAGATACCAGAGCATGTGGCAAAAAAAAGTGTACAAAATTTTCAGGCTTGATCTTGGAAGGATTGGCGCCATCTTCTCTGTTCTCTTTGGTTGCGGCGGGAAGAAGGAGTGGACCATATGGGGGAAGAGCGGGGTGTAGCAGGAAGGCGATTCGGAGGTTCTGGTTGTAAAAGGCCTAATTTGATAAGAAGATCCTTTCCTTCGATGATGTTGTATACTGTATGTGTGGTACCATTATGGAGCACTGACAGTTTGAATGGGAAACCCCAGCGATATTTGATCCTGTTTGTCTGAAGGACTGCGGTGACTTCCTTCATCCTGCGTCTGCGGTCAAGGGTAGCTGGGGAGATATCAGGGTAGATTTGCAATCTGACGCCATCAAGCTCAATATTTGGTGTATTTCTGGATGCCCTCATGATGTCCTCCTTAGTGAGAAAATCTTTCATGCATAATATTATATCGCGTGGGGGTTTGTCAGGGGGTGGTTTGGGGCGAAGAGCTCTATGAATCCTATCGCAGGTGAAAGCCGATATGGGCCTGTCTGGCAAAAGCATGTGGAAGACTCTAGACACCGCAGGGAATAGATCTGTGGTGGATTCAGGGATCCCACGCACTCTAATATTGCTTCTGCGATTGCGATTGTCCAAATCCTCCCCGTGTGCCTGCATAAAGGAGAAGCTGTCTGCAAGAGTCTCATAGTCTCTCCTGAGGTCGCTGTGTGCAAGGGAGAGTTCGTCATGTTTTGTTTCTAGCACATCTGTCCTGCTTCCTATGCTAGCAATCTCCTGTGTCAGGGCATTGGTTGATTTGTGCAGTTCAAGTTGTATTTTGTCAGCCAGTTTCTCATAGATGGCTGAAAGACTGTCATCAAGGTCAGCTTTAGTCAGGGGCATGTTGTACTCACATTCATTGTTAGGCCGCATATGTGACGGTGTGGGGCTGTTAGATGCAGCCTGTGAGCCAGCGCCATTCTGGGGCATCTTCCCTTGCTGTTGTTCCTTGTTAGGCCGCGTGTGTGACGGTGTGGAGCTGTTAGAAGCAGCCTGTGAGCCGGCGCCATTTTGGGACATCTTCCCCTGCTGTTGTTCCAGGCCGAGGAGGTAGTTTGTTAACGAGTGTACGGAGCTCCGTTTGCTCCTCTTTCTGCTCGATCTCATGCACCGCTATGTTCCCCAGGGGTGCTAGAGTATTTGGGTCAGTTTTTAGGCGAAATAGCCCTGGGAATCAGGCCTGGCGATCCCGGTCAGACGGAGCTCTCAGCAGACACGTCTGTCCCGCATCACGCCGCGCATGCGCCCCAGCTCTTTATCTTTAAATAGCTTAAAGCAGAACTAAAGTATTAATATGCCCATACATGGATCGAAATTCGGGGGCTTTAGCAGAGACCGGCCAAATTTCAATCCATGCGTGCAGTAGCGGCCCATCCATAATCTACATGCAAGGTGCCGGACGCATAGATTTCAATGGGGTTTTTTTTTCTGAAGCTTGTGCTCAGATCCGGAGGCTCTAATTGGCTTCAAAAAAGGGTGAGCTCGGGGCGCAGAGCACTGCACCCTGAGCCCACCCAGTTGTGTGACAATAGCGAATTAATATTCACTATTCTCTTCCTGATTCTTCTCCCGGCCAATCAGGAAGCGGGTCCTGAGACCTTATTGGCCAGGAGTCCGTCTCCTGCAGGGGGGGGGGGTGTTGGGTGTCAGCGGTGCAAGTGAGGGGGGCACATTTGCCCCCCCAAAATATTTAGCACCAGCCCCCCTCCACACAGGTACAGAGCTGAGCTTGTCAATCAGCTGGAGGTCCCTCCACTGTCACCATTTTTCTACTTTTGTCAGGAAAACTTGTCAGAAGTGACTCATCCTGAATGAAACAGCAGACAGAATTGACACATGCTCTGGATTGAGACAAGTACACACTAGAAATGGATATGCTTTGTTCATATTTTATGTCTGAGGTTTACAACCAATTTAATTTCAAAAACTGAAAGCAGGCAGGTTCTTTATTACAGAGGAAACATGCAATGTGTCTTCTGCAATCAAATAAGTTTACCTGACTGTTTGCAGTTATTTGTAGAATGTACACTGAGCTACGCATATGAGACTCAGTTTACAAGCCCACCCAGTGCCTGTGTGCTGGGATAACTGTACTCCTGTACATGCATGGAAGTGACGTCATTCGACGGCCAATCATAATAGAGAAATGTCAACGCCTTTGAAGCAAAGGTAAGTATTGGGACCTTAAAGTGGTTGTAAAAAAAAAAAAAAAAAACAATCTGCAAGACAAAGCCATAATGAGCTAGCATGCATAGCATACTAGCTCATTATGAGATACTCACCTTAGATCGAAGCCCCAGCAGCAGTCCCAGTACACAGCTCCGGCTGGCGACATCTCTCCCGGAGTTACTTCTGGGTATTGTGGGCTCCGGCGCTGTGATTGGCCGGACCCGCGATGACGTCACTCCCGAGCATGCGCCTGGGAGCCGTCAGTAACGGCACACTAGCTGAAGCAACGGCACAAACCATTGCTTTAGTGCGCATGTGCCGATGTCGTCAGCACATGCTGATACAGTGGATATCTCCTAAACCGTGCAGGTTTGGGAGCTATCCTGGGTAGCTACAGGTAAGCCTTATTATAGGCTTACCTGTAGTGAAAAGTGGATTGTAACGCCTCGTACACGCGGTCGGATTTTCCGACCGGAAATGTTGGATGTGAGCTTGTTGTCGGAAAGTCCGACCGTGTGTAGGCTTCATCGAACATTTTCTGTCGGACTTTCCGCCAACAAATGTTTGATAGCAGATTCTCAAATTTTACACCAACAAAACTTTGTTGTCGGAAATTCCGATCGTGTGTACACAAGTCCGTGCACAAAAGTTCACGCATGCTTGGAATCAAGCAGAAGGAGCCGCACTGGCTACTGAACTTCATTTTTCTCGGCTCGTCGTACGTCTTGTACGTCACCACGTTTCCACGTTCGTAATTGTTGGCCAACATTTGTGTGACCGTGTGTATGCAAGACAAGTTTGAGCCAACAACCTTCGAACAAAAATCAATGGTTTTGTTGGCGGAAAGTCAGATCGTGTCTACGGGGCATAAGGGTTTACAACCACTTTAATTCCACTTATTGACTCTCTAGGATCTCTTTCTTTGTCAGTATTCCTACCTGTTGAGTCTGCCATTAAAAGTCCTCATGGTCTATTTTCTTTCCCTGGGTGACAACTCTGTAAGGAATTACACACAGTGTTGTCAGCAGTGACATCTGGTCCATAAGCAGGGCGCCAGACGCATGGATTTCAATAGTGTTTTTTTTTTTTTTTTCTTCTTGAAGCACATGATTAGAGCCAGAGGCTCTAATTGGCTTCAAAAAAGGGTGGGCTCAGGCTCAGAGCACTGCACCCTGAGCCCACCCAGTTGTGTGACAATAGCAAATGAAAATTCGAGTGTCGGGAGGAGGAGGGGAGATCAGAATGTCATCCTGGCCAGGACTTGTCACTTGCCTCCTAAGGTAAGGAGGCCTCTGATCACTGCTGACTTTCCATCCATAAGTCTCCCGCCGGGGGGGGGGGGGGGGGGGTTGAGGTTGGTTTTGAAAAAGGGTATTAATTCCTATACCACTACTATATGGTTATTGTTTATAGCCCACCAAATTGAATATCAACATCGGGGTGTCCAAACTAATTTCTAAAACTATGGGACAACTGCCGACAGACTCTAGGCGTAACAACCATGCAAACTATTATAGAGACTTCTGTTGAGAGTTTTGGAATACTATATCCAGATCTAGATCCTTGTGCTTGAGATAACAAATCATTTAAATCATGAAACACGATAACACCTATCTGCTCGATTTCCTTAGTTACTTCATTAGGATCCTGTCAATATACTTGGGGTTTTACATACATTTGATTCAATTACGTAAATTTTCATTTAGGCAAACAAGTTTCTGCAAGGCCTAGGTAACATATTTCAGGTCACTGGTTTACAATAATCAATGTACAGTTGTGCTCAAAAGTTTGCATACCCTATCAGAAATTGTGAAACTTTGGCATTATTATTGAAAATATGACTGATCATGCCAAAAAACTGACTTTTATTTAAGGATAGCAACCACATAAAGCCATTTATTATCACATTGTTTTTTTGTATCCTTTTTAAATCATAATGATAACAGAAATCACCCAAATGGCTCTGATAAAAAGTTGACATACCCTGGAATGTTTGGCCTTGGTACAGACACAGAAGGTGGCACACACTGGTTAAAATGGCAATTAAAGGTTCATTTCTCACATCTGTGGCTTTTTAAATCATAATTAGTGTCTGTGTATAAATAGTCAATGAGTTTGTTAGCTCTCACATGGATGCACTAAGCAGGCTAGACACTGAGCCATGAGGAGGTAGAAAAGAACAGTCAAAAGACCTGCGTAACAAGGTAATGAAACTTTACAAAGACGGAAAAGGGTATAAAAAGATATCCAAAGCCTTGAATATGCCAGTCAGTACTGTTTAATCACTCATTAATAAGTGGAATGAAATGTGGGAAATTAACCTTTAATTGCCATTTTAACCTGTGTGTGACACCTTCTGTGTCTGTACCGAGGCTAAACATTCCAGGGTATGTCAACTTTTTTAGAATATATTATACCTGGCCAATCCCCATGGAAGCTGGAAATCACTGAAGGTAGACACTGCAAATCCAGTGATCTCCACTAGCTTCCGTGTCCCATGCCAAGCTGCTGCCCTACTGCATTCTGAACACAGGTGGACAGCCGCTTGGCAAGGGCACCATTTACAGAACGCTTTGCATTCTCTGAATTAATGTAAATTGTTCTTTGATTCAACATGGTGGAATGCGTACCTTCACCGACCTTCCTCTCAACCTCGTCCAATCAGAGAACACTTTGCATTCACTAAGGATATCCAAAGCATTCTCTGCATGGTGCCCATGCCGAGTGGCCAAGCTCCTCTGTTCACAATGCAGCAGGGCAGCTGCTTGGCACCGGACCCAGAAGCAACTGGAGATCACTGGGAAGCAATGCCTACTCCTTGATTTCCAGCTTCCAGGAGCATCAGCCAGGTATGGTATATGCACAGTTACATTAGTCCAAGCTGGACCAATGTAACTATGTATTAAATATCAATACTTGGAATTCTTCTTTAAAAGAGAAGCATGTTTTTTTTTTTTCCAGATTTATAGTTTCCTAGGTGGATGCAGCCTCTGTCTGATGCTGCTTCTGTCCCCCGGCACCTCTACACTGAGAACAGAGCTATCTAACACCATCGATCGTTCGGTGCTGACAACTCCCCGAGCTGTCAGTCAGAAGCTCTCCGCTCTGCCCCCTCCTCGCTCACTGGAGCGCTGAGCTGTGGAGGGGACGGGAGTGGCCGGCACAGGCTCTCTGCAGCTCGATGAGAGGCTGAATTGGGTGGCGGTCCAGGCACTTGGCGGATCCCGACTTCCATTGTCACGATGATGCGTGCCAGGACTTACTTCTGTGACATCAGCAGAGAGCGGACTTCAGACTGCTCTCTGCTAAAAACAGGTTCTCAAGATTGCCAAACGAATTATACTCCTGTGATCCAAAGGAGAAGCCCAGCCAAAAAGCTTTAGCTATACTTCTCCTTTTTAAATGCATCTTCTAAAAATACCTAAATTAGACTTGATATCCTTGTTATCCTCTGAAACGCAATGCTCAGACTGGAAGAGGGATTTACAGTAGTTGGGCCAATCAGGTATCCTGCATTCCCATTTTCTGACAACTAGCGTGTTGACATGAGGAGAGAGATTTATGTACATTTATGAGTCTGTTTTTTTTCTGGACCTGTTATTTCACACCAGGACCGCTTATATTATAGAACATTTTACATGAAGACATCAACAAATCTACAGGCATCCTTGATGCTAACGTTTTGTGACTTAAAAAAATGCTTTTTATTGCAGGTTCAACCACATTTGTCACACAGGTCTCCCTTCATAGGTCAGTAATGTACGATACATTAGTATAATTATGTGCTTTCCCAGCAGGCGGGGGATTTTGGGTAATGACATGAAATAATTGCTCATTTAATTTCTGCCCACTCTTTCATTTTTCTTCTTTTTTTTTTTTTTTTTTCTGCAATAACCTTTTTTTCCTTAGTTAAAAGACAAGCCTGACATTTTAACATGGCAACAGGGAATTATCATTTTAAGTAAATATTTTGTTACTGTCTTGAAAACTGGATATAAATGTGCTACCTTATGTATAGCAAAAAAGAACACAATTATATTTATAGCATACCTTTAGTAGGCTGACGATCATATTATATGTAATTTTTAAAGTGTATCCAAACCAAAAAACAAAAAAAATATATATATTGCAGCTTATCCAACCTTAGATGTGGTGGCTGCATTTGTTTTCTGCTTGTAGTTTAATTTCTCTTTATTTTTAAATGGCGATCCAGACAGTTCCTGTCTTAGGGTGGCTTCTCTATTATGGAGAAGCAACAGAGTGAATGGACAGCAGCATTGTCTGGAAAAGCTAGTGTTAGCAGATTTAGATGGACTTTACATAAGTTAAAACTCCAGCTAACAACTTTTAAGCAGGTACAGTAATGCCCCGTACACACGGTCGGACTTTGTTCGGACATTCCGACAACAAAATCCTAGGATTTTTTCCGACGGATGTTGGCTCAAACTTGTCTTGCATACACACGGTCACACAAAGTTGGTGGAAAATCCGATCATTCTGAACGCAGTGACGTAAAACACGTACGTCGGGACTATAAACGGGGCAGTGGCCAATAGCTTTCATCTCTTTATTTATTCTGAGCATGCGTGGCACTTTGTGCGTCGGATTTGTGTACACACGATCGGAAAATTTCCGACAACGGATTTTGTTGTCGGAAAATTTTATATCCTGCTCTCAAACTTTGTGTGTCGGAAAATCCGATGGAAAATGTGTGATGGAGCCTACACATGGTCGGAATTTCCGACAACAAGGTCCTATCACACATTTTCTGTCGGAAAATCCGACCGTGTGTACGGGGCATAACAGTTTTTTCTCCTGTTGGGATAAAGGCTTTGCATAAATGATTAAAAGCTGATCATACTAAGCCTCCTGTCAGTGGTAAGTGGTTTGTATCCACCCTCTCACTGCCATTTTTGCTGGACAGCTTGGTCTGTTAAAGGAAGTTGGGAAACAACAGACATTCTGGCAGGACAAATATAAAATATAACTATGCTACCGAAGGTATAAATGTGGGAGGGTGCAGCTTGGAGCGGCAGCAGTAAGCACTCAAGAGTTCAGTTGCAGAGAACAGAACTTGTATTAATGTTAAAGTTCAGCAATACACAACAAGCCTGGTGGGAAGGCACCCATCCGGGAACACTCACAGAATTTAACAGTGATGTGTAGCAAAGCAGGTCTTGGATATGTCAGGGTGGAATGCTGCCTGGCCAGTCTGTGCCGATATGGGGAGGTGTCGAGGAAGGATTATGTGTCAGTATCCTTTCTCTACTTATATGTAACCTCTCCCTGCAGCTAATCACTGTCCCTGTCAGACGGGGATGACGTGTTCCAAAACTACCCATATACGAAATGCGCCTCAAGCCTGAAAGCCATGACCTTAAATAGGCTCTTCCTGAGCCAAAATGGCAGCCAGAGTCACATGGGGCATCAACATCCAATTGGATAGCTTCCCCAGGGACCCAGGAAACCATAGAGGAACCATGTTCCCTTTGAATTCCCCTCCAAATGCAATGCCACTGCGGTCAAGTGCCACTTACAGTGGAACAAATAGACTGCACCTTCCTACACAAAGACTGCTTTGATAATGCTAGCGACAAACTGCATCATATATGCCATTTTGTCTTTAGTACCACTTTAAGGCTGAACTCCACGCAAACAGATAAATATGCAGTTAAAATACATCTATGGGAGTCGTTTCACCCCAATAAAGGACCATCTTCCTGAGTAAGTCCCTATTGGGGTGAAACATGTTGGATGAACAGGAGAGGATCAAGTAGGAAGCTATGTGCTAGAGCAGTGGTTGTCAACTTATGAGCTATAGCAGGGCCTCAACTATGGCCCCTGACATCACCAAAGGGGTGCACATAATGCTCAGTATATGAACTGCTTGAGAGGGGTGCCAAACTGCAGACCTAATGGAGGAAATGAGGGTCAGAGAGTGTGGACATTTATGGCCTGGAGACATGCTGCAGAAGACAATATGAAACTGGGAACATGCTACACAAGGCTAGTAAAGATCAATGCTATTACCCCAACCAATGTTCCCACTACAGACTGCTGAGGTCTGAGGGCTGCACATCCTATACTAAAGGATCACATGTGGTCCTCAGACCACAAGTTGGACAGCAGGGTGCTAGAGTCTAGCTTTGTCATTTTTTACTACTAGCAATAAAGTATGTTAGATTCAAAGCCAAAATTGAGCAACAATGTCCCCACTGGGGAGTCTTTTGCTTCTTTAACTGTACTTCTGACCAGTGTTACCATGAAGGAAATTTTGCAGTTGCAATTTAATCATTCCCCACTCTATCCAATACCTAAAAAATATTGGCTTTATACTGTATATCCTTAAACGTTAGTGTATTTATATGCAGTATACCATGTGAGCAGCGGACAGGGTTTATTTTTTATTTTTCACAGCCATTGCACAAAACCACCTACCATTTAATGAACTAAACTGCATTTTTAGAGCCCAAATTGTAAGTCTGGCCTAAGGGACAGCAGTGGCAATTTATACTTCTGGTTGAAAAATATGTGGCTTTATATTACAGCAATGGGCTATTTCAGTTGCCTTACAGACCTGAATATACGCAGCTCCATTTCGTGTTCTCAAGCTCCACCGAAGGCTACAGTGACCGCAACTAAATGAAGAAATGCGGCGTTCTATTTTCCAGCTATATGTTACACAGCTGTACAACGTTGCCAGGATGTAATCATTAAATATGACATCTCGTTCCCAGATGTTAATGATTGATGTATTCGGAGAGATCTCATTTATCTACCTCTCATACATTTACAGACTAATGAGAATATGACTGCTCAATTAATTACAGCATTGCAGCTATCACATTTTGCCAGCAATTATGAAATTATGGTGGGTGTACGGGATCTTAAAATGTTAAAATGTATACATCGGGATGGGAAGCTTACAGTTTTCTTGGGTTCCGGGACCAGTCCAGGCTTGGATTGGTTTTATATCTTACCTTAATTGATACCTGACTTTCATTTTTTTCCTTCCATCCACTCTGTCCTCCCTCCACCTGTACCCCTTCTGGCATCTATTTTTTAAAACCATTTAAACATACATATCTTAAAGTATATCTAATTAAACATTGTAATATATTATAGCTTACTTGTCCTTAGATGTGGTGGCTCCATTGGTTTTCTTAGTTAAAAAAAAATAAAACTAGTAAGCTGCAATATATTACATTTGTGCTCTAGGGTTTAGTTATTATTTAATTCCAGGTGTCTTCTGGCTGGTCATGTGACAAGCAGGGTCTTTGTTCTTCCTCCCCAACATCCTCGGTGCGCTGCTTTGTGCACTGGTACACTGTGAGCCAAGGCTTCAACGTGATACTGAGTCCAAGGGGGCTGAGTCACTAACAGTCTATGCACATAGGACGTGGTTGAATGTCGCTAGATGTCATTTAATCTGGATGTGGATCGTAGCTAGTGGCGGAGGAAGATGCAGAAGGCAATTCTGCGGATTAGTGGGTTAGTAGTGGGTAAATCAAATTCCATACATTTTATTTACGTTATATGGGCTCCAGGTAGTAAAATAAACAAAAATGCAGCTCAGGCTCCAATACTCATATTCAATTTTGGCTAATGCAGGGGTCCCCAACCCCTGGGCCGCGGAAGGGTACCGGTCTGTGGCCTGTTGATGACCGGGCCTGCAGTGGGAGGTAAGCGGCGACCACGGTCTGGATGGGGCTAATGCAGGCCGTGGTCGCCGCTCACCTCCCGTTATGCACCCATGCCTGTGTCTTCTCTCCCGGTTTTCCCATACTGCTAACGATGTCATCCTATCAGCAGAGCAGGGGGCAGGAGGAGCTGGAGATCTGCACAGAGAATGGTAATAACCCGCTTGTTAATATGATCCAGATCTGCAGCTCCTCCTGTCCTGCTGACAATGTCATTCTATCAGCAAAAAAGGGGTCCACTACCCATTCTATCAGTAGTGCAGGGGGCAGGAGGAGCTGCAGATCTGGATCATATGAACAAGCTTGTGATTACCGTTCTCTGTGCAGATTTCCAGCTCCTCCTGCACCCCTGCTCTGCTGATAGGATGACATCGATGGCAGGGCAGGAGAGTTGGGAGAGGAGACACAGGCTGAATCCTACAATTAAACAAATTTCTATCAGCGCAAATATTAATAACCTTAAAGTGGAGTTCCACCCAAAAGTGGAACTTCCACTCATCGGATTCCTACCCCCTCCGGTGTCACAGTTGGCACCTTTTAGGGGGGTGCAGATACCTGTATATTTTATTGCATAGATAGCCGCAGAATCTGCGGTTATTTACGCCACTTCCTGTTCCCCCCCCCGCTGTCTGCTGGGAAACACACGGGTCCCAGAGACAGCAGGGACCATGCGTATTGCGCTGCGCGACTCGCTCATGCGCAGTAGGGAACCGGGAAGTGAAGCCGCAAGCCTTCACTTCCTGATTCCCTTACCGAAGATGGAGGCGGCAGCACCCGAGGACTGAGAGACGGTTTGGCCTCGGGTGCCGACATCGCGGGCGCCCTGGACAGGTAAGTGTCCATGTTTTAAAAGTCAGCAGCTGCAGTATTTGTAGCTGCTGACTTTTAAAAAAAAAAAATTAGGCGGAGCTCCACTTTAATCACTATGGTGATATGGGTAGTAGGTGATATAGAACAAAATCCCACAAAAAAACAAAACAAAAAAGAAAGAAAAAAATCCCCCCCACGTGGCTGCTGCACACACAGAAAATGCGCAAAGGATAATAACCTTAATCACTATGTAGCTATATAGTGCTATGGAGACTGTCAGTGGCCCTCTGGGGTACCCCCTAGTCTGGGGTGCGGGGGGGGGGTGAACTTGGGCTGGGGCTTGGGTGCTGGTCTCCTGCAGAGTCAGCCGGGTGGGCTGGTGAGAGAGGCAGTCTGGAGGACTGTGGATGAAAGTTAGCCTGGAGGGCCAGTGAAAGAGGTAGCTGCAGCCAGGTGGGTTGGCAGTGCCAGAAGAGGTGGTGCTGGGACCAGCAGCCACAGAAAGAGTACAAGCTGATGACTGAGTACTGCTACACAACAAGAGGCTTCAAGTTCCTGCCTACAAAAGGCCATTGCTATATCTGACTGTGTCTGTCCGACGCATTTGCAGTGATCTAGCTGGAATTCTGCAAGCAAATAAAGTGCAGGAGGAGTGTCAGGAGGCTGTATATAGAATGTGCATAGGAAAATGTCCCTGAAGATGTTGTTAAAGTGTTGTTGCTGAAGTCAAGTGGGCATCCCATAATTTTCCCATCCCCATCCAAGTTTTTAACTCTCTATAAACCACAAAAACAAAGTTACGGACTGTTCTCTGTCTCTGAAGTGCCTGTGAAAATTTGATGTGCCTGGCTCTGCAGGAGTGGGAGATCCAGTTAGTCTGTGACCCTTAAGGGGCTGCCCTACACTTGCTTTATTTATTTGATGATTCATGGGGACATTTCCTGGGAGGTGATCCTCCTCCAATAGAGTACAAATACCTACCTTACCGCACGCCAGGAAGGATGACGATTTAAAAATTTGCAAGTAGCCCCAAAGGCAGGCAGACAAAGGGGACGACATCCCAAAAAATGTGTTCCTGGATTGGCTGGGTGGTTGTTCATCTCGTAGAGAGGGTCCTTCCTTTCCCCCAATTCTGGAATGACCAGCTTACCCTGCTGACAGCAGCGGCCAGAATCAGAAGGCTGACAGATGAGACCGGCTGCTTGTATTTACCTTATCCTCGTTCTGCATGTTTTGTGAGTGCAATTTTATAAAATGTAATATATTTGTACACAGTTTTTAACCTACTACATTATTGGTTCTGTTTGCACTGTTTTTCTTTGTTTTTATCCATTGTAAAAAAAAAATATGGTGTTGTCTGAAGGGCGGCAACTCTGAGTAAGTGGCCCCCTGTGTTCTGTTTGCAGAGGGCAAGCTGCTGGAGAGCAAGGCTACTGCTGTATGTAGCACAAACTACTACAGCAGGGGTCTCAAACTGGTGGCCCTCCAGCTGTTGCAAAACTTCAAGTCCCATCATGCCTCTGTGTCAGAAACTATGAAATCAGGCCGAGACACAAGTACAGGTAAATCACACTTGTTTAATAATAAAAGTAAAAAGAACAAAAACATAGCCAAAGTTCTGTAACCGGAACGGATAGTCAGCCAAGCCAGAAGTCAGGGATCAATGTAGTGGAACAGCAAGCAGGATCTGGAGCAAGAAGGGATGTCAGCAAGGCAAGTTTTAAACAGGATCGCAGGAGTTTCTGTGATGTTGACCAAAGGCAAAGGCAGAGAACCTCTGGACTTGACAGCCTAAGTAGGCAGGACTGACGAACAGGACATCATAGACAGCTGAGTAACTGTGGAGAGATAGGAGCTAGTAATTAGCCGACAGCTGAGCAGCCAGCTCAGAGAAGGAAGGGCTGAACCCAGCCCTGACACTGCATGTGAGAGTCATGCTTGTAACTCTCATCCTTGCAATGCCTCATGGGACTTGTAGTTACGCAACAGCTGGAGGACCGCCAGATTGAGACCTCTGTACTACAATCATTGACAGCATCCCAGCAGCCAAGCTGGGCAAATGTAAGTTGTGGAAATGTTGAAATAAAACATGCAAGGTTCTAATTTGCTATGATGGCAATTCCAAGATGTAGTGTTCAAATGAGATCAAACTGAAGGGTCATTATCTAAAGCCATACCATTCCTTATATATCATCTGCACTAAATGGAACAAAAAAGACTTAGGCATAGAAACCCCCCCGCTTTGTTAAATGGATGTCAGACCGGAAAGCTTGTGAAATGGCAAAGCTTTAAATTACTGAGTCTGAAGAACAGGATGTTTCTTGGGCCGCCTTCTCTGGAAACATCAAAATGCCTTTTCATAAACGACAAAACGGCTCTTCTGTACCTGCCGGCGGATCTGGCCTGGCGCGGTGAGGCCGGGAGACGGCTAATCCGCAGGATGAAGAGAGCTTTTCTCACCGCTCAGGTCTCTTCATGCCGTGTCACACCTCTTTAGACAGGCGAAAATGATTATTATTCCCACTGTAAGACCGGGCAGTTTACAGTTACTGTACGGAAGCGGCAATTACTGTATCTGAGAGTATTAGGAAGCTCTCAATGAGTCACACTCTGCATGATTCACTGTGATGTTACAGTACAATGTTGTACATGAAGTGAGGATAGTCCCCGGAAAAGCCCTTGTTAGCAAACAGATCTGAGTGACCCTTTAAAACGCCATGTGCTGGTTGCTTGATTAAAGGCCAGCTACCCTCTGGAATTTCAGTTTTGGGTGGGAACCAGTAAGCTGAAATAACCCACAGGCATCTTATATCTCTATGGGGGCACTTGGGTTCCCCCTTGTGTTTTGGTTAAATGAGGCTGTAAGGGAGGATCTTCTATGATTCCTGTGCCAAATAGGTGGTTGGTGGCATTTAAATTAGACCTGTCAACAACTTTGCCTAAATATATTCCTGATAGGTCACAACATATGACAACGGGATCTTTTTTTTAACTGTTATGCCCCGTACACACGGTCCGACATTGATCGGACATTCCAACAACATAATCCATGGGTTTTTTCCGACGGATGTTGGCTCAAACTTGTCTTGCATACACACGGTCACAAAAGTTGTCGGAAAATCCGATCATTCTGAGCGCGGTGACGTAAAACACGAACGTCGGGACTATAAACGGGGCAGTAGAAAATAGCTTTCATCTCTTTATTTATTCTGAGCATGTGTGGCACTTTGTGCTTCGGATTTGTGTACACACGATCGGAAATTTTATATCCTGCTCTCAAACTTTGTGTGTCGGAAAATCCGATGGAAAATGTGTGATGGAGCCCACACACGGTCGGAATTTCCGACAACAAGGTCCTATCACACATTTTCCGTCGGAAAATCCGACCGTGTGTACGGGGCATAACTCTTATCTTTAAAAGCATTCCTTAAAGCAGAACTCTGTCTGAGCACCACGAGCTGGAAACACTATTCATCCATGTCTCCATGCTTTATTTGTGTTCGAAAAACACCCTCCTAGCATTCCTAGTCACAACTATCTTGAGTAAGGGCAGGTGATTCATGTAGCATTTATTTCCTGGAATCCATCTGCCAGAGACGTAACTACAGTGCCTTGAGAAAGTATTCATACCCCTTGAAATTTTCCACATTTTGACCAGGGATAGATTGGTTCGATCATCCTCCCACAAGAACATGCCAAGCCACATAGCCGGAACTTGGCCTTCAGGAAAGTTTAAACACTCTCTCCTAACTATCCCTCACCAGGCACCTATACAGCCATATGAACGTCTTCATTACTATTCCACTGTTGTTTTAGAAGTGAAAAATGTGGTTTATACTATTTACAGTTAATAGGTTAAGATCTCCTCTTTCAGATATGACTTTTTGATATATATGTTATTTAACCAGTTTCATAGGTAATTTTTGTTTTTTTTTACAACTGTCATTGTTCTGTAATGATCTTTTTATTTTTTAGAAATTTTCCACATTTTGTCATGTTACAACCAAAAACATAAATGTATTTTATTGGCCATCCATAACTCTGCCCCCACCTACATCACTAACCTAGTCCCAAATTACCAACCAAGCCTCTCTATTCGGTCATTCCAAGATCTCCTGCTCTCTAGCTCCCTTGTCACCTCCTCCCATGCTCGCCTCCAGGATTTCTCCAGAGCTTCTTGCATCCTTTGGAACTCCCTACCCCAATCTGTCCGACTGTCCCCTAATCTATCCATTTTTAGGCGATCCCTGAAAACCCTTCTCTTCAAAGAAGCTTATCCTGCTTCTAACTAACACTGTGCCATACCTCCCAACTTGTTGAGATGGGAATGAGGGACACCTATCAGCAAAAGTATGCGGGCATAGGACACACCCCTTGCCACGCCCCCTTAAAGGAGAATTGTACAAAAAACAAGATTGATTAAACCCACAAGTGCTTTTTTTGCCACTACTATTCCTTTATATAGAAGGAAAATATAGCAATTTAGAAATTCAGATGAAAGATTTAGCACTGGGAAACACCTTTTGATAGATAAAAAAGTGCATTTTATATACATCTATATAGATCAGACCAAAATGAGGGACAAATGAGGAGGAATGAGGGACAGAGGGACATTGCTCCAAATCAGGGACAGTCCCTCCAAATCAGGGACAGTTGGGAGCTATGCTGTGCTACTTCCTCTTACTTCAGCTCATCCCCCCACAGCTATTATCTTTTGTATCAATTCCTTCCTTTTTAGATTGTAAGCTCTAACGAGCAGAGCCCTCTGATTCCTCTTGTACCAAATTGTAATGTAACTGTAATGTCTGCCCTCATGTTGTAAAGCGCTGCGTAAACTGTTGGCGCTATATAATAATAATAATAATAATTTATTGGGATTTTATGTGATAGACCAACATAAAGTGGCCAATAATTGTGAAGTAGAAGGCAAATGATATATGGTTTTCAAATATTTTTACCGATAAACATCTGAAAAGTGTGGAGTGCATTTGTATTCAGCCCCCTTTACTCTGATACCCCTAACTAAAATCTAGTGGAACCAATTGCCTTCAGAAGTCACCTAATTAGTAAATAGAGTCCACCTGTGTGTAATTTAATCTCAGTATAAATACAGCTGTTCTGTGAAGCTCCCAGAGGTTTGTTAGAGAACCTTAGTCAACAAACAGCGTCATGAAGGCCAAGGAATACACCAGACAGGTCACGGATGAAGTTGTGGAAACGATTAAAGCAGGGTTAGGTTATAAGAAAATATCCCAAGCTTTGAACATCTCATAGAGCACTGTTCAATCCATCATCCGAAAATGGAAAGAGTATGGATCAACTGCAAACCTACCAAGATATGGCCGTCCACCTAAACTGACAGGCCGGGCAAGGAGAGCATTAATCAGAGAGGCAGCCAAGAGGCCCATGGTAACTCTGGAGGAGCTGCAGAGATCCACAGCTCAAGTGGGAGAATCTGTCCACAGGACAACTATTAGTCGTGCGCTTCACAAATCTGGCCTTTATGGAAGAGTGGCAAGAAGAAAGCTATTGTTGAAAGAAAGCCATAAGAAGTTTGTGAGAAGCCATGTGGGGGACACAGCAAACATGATAAAGAAGGTGCTCTGATCAGATAAGACCAAAATTGAACTTTTTGGCCTAAAAGAAAAATGCTTTTTTTTTACAGCTGTAATTGCAGTGAAAGGAGGTTCTACAAAGTATTGACTCAGGGGGGCTGAATACAAATGCACGCCACACTTTTCTAAGTTTTATATGTAAAAAAAAAATGAAAACCATTTATCATTTTCCTTCCACTTCACAATTATGTGCCACTTTGTGTTGGTCTATCACATAAAATCCCAATAAATACATTTACTTTTTTGGTTGTAACATGACAAAATATGGAAAATTTCAAGGGGTGTGAATACTTTTTCAAGGCAGTGTAGAACCTTCCGGGCCCCGGTGCAAGAAACCATAAAGGGCCCCCCTGACCCCTAGCTAGGGCCATTCCCTTCAGACCCAGGAGGCCCTTCCCACTGATCCTGGGGCCCTTTATTCCCATCGCGGAACTTTTTCACATGTTCTGCAGAGGGCTCCCTTCCTGTCGTATTGGGGTCCCCCTATGGTGGCAAAACACCAGGGCCCAGTCACAAGTGCAGCCTTTGCTACCCTGGAAGTTCTGTTACTGGTGTCAGTATTTTTTTTATTTTTGTTATTTTATTTTTTATTATTTTTTACCATTATTACTTTTGCCTGCAAGGTGGAAGGGAGGAGAAGAGGCTGCAGGAGGAGAATGGAGGGCATTGCCCCCCTATCTAGGTGTACAGAGCAGCCGCACAGGTCCTCTGGGAAATGGGGCTGGGTCACAATTGCAACCACTGCAACCCCTGTAGGTATGCCCCTGCCATCTGCCCGTAGTTCAGTAATGTAGGCAGGAGGGTGTGCTTAGCTGAGAAAACCCCTTCTTCAGTTGGAAGAAACAAAAAACAATGCCCATGAACACCCCTGGAATGTATGACTGGCCTAGGTCAGGACCCAGGCTGTTACATCAGCCTCTATGTGATAGATAGCAGGGAGCCTGCGGGTTATGTGTTTGGGAACAATTCATCTGCATCACAAATAGGGGTTCCCATAATTACCAACAGTAGGGCGGAGGGGTGCCAGCAATTTCAGGAGAAAGGGTACAGCTGGAATTAGAAGTTATGGCCTATTTATACCAAAACACAAGGTGTGTTGCATTCAAAATGAATGGGCTGTGATGCACCCCAGTACATAGAAAAGCAGGTCCTGCTGCACCATATGTGCTGTGGTGTGCCATATGACAGCTGTATTCCACAGGTGTGTTGGGTTGACAATCAAAATAATTGGCATCATAACGACTAACTAACCAGTGCATGGTGAACTGCAGTGCATTGTGGTAAAATGCATTTTACCTCCTGTTACCACAATGTGGTACTGTGAACAGGCACCTAAGGCTAGCTTTAGGTTCAGGGCAGATGGTAATGCATTTTCTGTTAGAACAACAAATGATGTGAAATCCCCAATGGGGTCAAAGAAGGAAATAAAAACCTGACAGAAACTTTAGCTCATTCCCACTCCATCCAAAACCAATAATAAAAAAATAAAAAATAAATAAAAACTCAATAGTATTGGGATTTTTGGATTATTTTTTTTTTGCAAAAGCCTGAAATAAGCTTGCAGAATGTGCTCCAGCATCACAAACAGGCTCAATCCAGATTGCTAACATAACGGAAAGGGGTGTACTGGTGCACTGCAGCAATCCTGGAGAAAAACTGAAGTTCTGAGCAGGTAGGCTACACACCTCGAGGTTTAATTTCAATTATGACAATGGTATAACTTTAAAGAAAGGAAATTGATATTTGTTTTTCTGTATGTAAGAAGAAGCTTGTAGCATGTACTCCCGCATCACAAACTGGTACATTCCAGGATCATCAGTTTGCCAACAAAAGGGAATGTGGTGGACTGGTGCACTATAGCAATCCTAGATAAAAATTGAAGTTCTATGCGGGTAGTCTGTACTCTTTAAGGTTTAATTTTTAATAATGACTACAGTGTCATTTTAAGTACAAGAAACTCTGTAGTAATTGGATTTTTTTACTTTCTTGTTGTGAGCAACAGAAGAAAGCTTGCAGTGTACGCTCCAGCATCACAAACAGGCAGGTTCCAGGATCCCCAGATTGCAGACAAAAGGTAGAGGGATGTACCGGTGCACTTTGTCAATCCTGGATAAAACTAAAGTTCTAAGCAGGTAGGCTATACGCCTCAAAGTTTCATTTGAAATATGACAACAGTGTGATTTTAAATACTGGAAACTTTAAAGTAATGGTATTTTTTGGGTGTTCTGTTTGTAAGGTACAGAAGGAAGCTTGTAGCATGTACTCCAGCATCACAAATAGGCACTTCCAAGATCACCCACCAGATTGCTAAAAAGGAAGTGGCGTGTACTACTGCACTACAGCAAGCTTGAATAAAAACGTAAGTTCTGAGCAGGTAGGCTATATTCCTCAAGGTTTCATTTCATTTCATCATTATGACTATAGTATAACTTCAAATGCAGGCTCTATATATGTTAGAGATGGAAGGAAGCTTGCAGCGTGTGCTCCAGCATCACAGACAGGCACATTTCAGGATCACCAGATTGCAGACAAAAAAGAAGAGGAGTATACTGGTGTACTGCAGCAATCCTGGATGGAAACTGAAGTTCTGATCAGGTAGGTTGTACTGCTTAATGTTTCATTTAAAGTGTGACTACAGTGTTATGCCCTGTACACACGGTCGGACATTGATCGGACATTCCGGCAACAAAATCCATGGATTTTTTCCGACTGATGTTGGCTCAAACTTGTCTTGCATACACACGGTCACACAAAGTTGTCAGAAAAACCGATCGCTCTGAACGCGGTGACGTAAAACACGTACGTTGGGACTATAAACGGGGCAGTAGCCAGTAGCTTTTGTCTCTTAATTTATTCTGAGCATGCGTGGCACTTTGTGCGTCGGATTTGTGTACACACGATCGGAATTTCCGACAACGGATTTTGTTGTCGGAAAATTTTATAGCAAGCTCTCAAAATTTGTGTGTTGGAAATTCCGATGGAAAATGTGTGATGGAGCCCACACACGGTTGGAATTTCCGACAACAAGGTCCTATCACACATTTTCCCTCGGAAAATACGACCGTGTGTACAGGGCATAACTTTAAATACTGGAAACTCTAAAGTAATGGTGTTTTTTGGGTGTTCTGTGTGTAAGGGACAGAAGGAAACTTGTAGCATGTACTCCAGTATCACAAATAGGGTGTACTGTTGCGCTACAGCAAACCTGGATAAAAAATGAAGTTCTGATCAGGTAGGCTGTACTCCTCAAGGTTTCATTTCAATAATGACTACAGTATAACGTTAAATACAGACTCTCTATATGTTAGAGACAGAAGAAAGCTTGCAGCGTGTGCTCCAGCATCACAAATAGGCACCTTCCAGAATCACCAAATTGTCGACAACAGTAGAGTGTAATGGTGCACTGCAGCAATTCTGGATGGAAACTGAAGTTCTGATCAGGAAGGTTTTACTGCTTAATGTTTTATTTAAATTGTGAATAGAGTGAAACTCTCTAGTTCCGTATTTTCTGGCGTATAAGACAACTTTTTATACTTAAAAATATCCCCCAAAAATCAAGGGTGGACTTATATGCGGGGTACCTTTAGTGCACCTTTAGTTTGTTTGGGCCAAGCTAACCCAAAACGAACGTCCCTAATCTGTCAGCCCGCTGGATGTGTGGTAATGCTGTATGTAGCTTTGGCTACATACAGTATACCGCGCTGAGCCAATCATGGCGAGCGATGTATTCTATTAATGAATACAAAGCCTGCTCGGATTGGCTTTAAGAGTCAGAGAGGCCCGGGCTGATGATGTTACAACCTCTGCCAATCCAAGCAGGCTTTGTATTCATTAATAGAATACATTGCTTGCTGTGATTGGCTCAGCGCGGTATACTGTATACTGTATGTAGGCGAAGCTACTGTACATGCGGTATTACCACACATCCAGTGGTAATACCTGACAGATTACAGATTAGTACGATTAGTGGATGTAAAAATGGTTCGTAGACAAGACCCCATCATGGCTCCAGCAAGTAGAAGGAAATATGAAGTCAGTTTCAAGCTGAAAGTTGTAAACTTTGCCAAGGAACATAATAACTGTGCTGCTGCCAGACAATATGGAGTAACAGAAAATATGGTCCGAGACTGGAAAGCAAAGGAAGATGCATTAAAGAGTATTCCAAGGAATAAGTGTGCATTAAGAAGAGGCACCCCACATTGGCCAGAACTGGAAATTCATGTAGCAAGCCAAAGCTGAAGCCACACCATCTGATTCGGAATTAGATCCATATGATGACTGTCTTACAAATGTATCACAAAATGTCACTGATGAACTTCTGATGTCAGAGGATGAACATGATGAAGATTTTGAAGGATTTTAAGTACCGGTAAGTCATAACCATTTTAATTAACATTATTTAAATCAAATCTGATGTTTGTGTGTTGCCTCGGAAGGGGTAGTCTTATAAGGCGAGTATAGCCCAAAACCTATGTTTTAACTGGAAAATGGGGGGGTCATCTTATACGCCCAGTTGCCTTATACGCCGGCAAATACAGTAATTGGATTTTTTTACCTTTCTGTATGTGAGAGACAGAAGGACGCTTGCAGCATGTGCTCCAGAAAATGGCATATTCCTGGATCAACATATTAATGACAAAAAGGATTGGAGTATACTGGTACACTACAGCAAAGTAAAGTTCTGAAAAGGTAGTCTATACTCCTCAGGGTTTCATTTCAATTATGACTACATTGTAACTTTAAATACAGGAAACTTTAATAATGTTTTTTTGGGCTTCTAGGATTGCCAGATTGCCACAGAAAGCCCTGGTTCACATTGACGCGATTTGACTTGTCAAATTGCATGCCAAATAGGTGGCCATTGCAGGCAATAGCAGCATTTGTGGCGCCGCACCAATTCCCAAAAGTAGTTCCTGTACTACTTTTGGCGATTTTGGGGTGCAATTTCCATTGACATCTGTACAGAAACCCACACAGATGTCTCTGAAATCACCCCCAAAGTCAGGACTGACATGCGGGAATGAAATTGTGCAAGTTTTGCTGAACTCGCACAATTTCATTCCTGCATTCAGTGTGAACCTGAGCAAATGCATACCTCTCAACTTTCTGAGATGGGAAAATGGGACACCTATTAGCAAAAGTATGTAGGCATAGGACACCCAGTCTGCCACGCCCCCTTAACGGAGAATTACAAAAAAAAGATTGGTTAAACCCACAAGTGCTTTTTTTTTACCACTACTATTCATTTATATTTGCTTTTGACATTTACAAATGCAGTAATTTAGAAATTGGATTAAAGGTTTAGCACTGGAAAAAACTTTTTGAAAGATAAAAAGTGCATTTTATATACAACTATATAGATCAGACCAAAATGAGGGACAAATGAGAAGGAAAGAGGGACATTGTTTCAAATCATGGATAGTCTCTTGAAATCAGGGACAGTTGGGAGCTAAAAGGGAAAGAAGAAAAAGAAGGCTAGGCTCTGAGGAAGAAGGTATCCCTTCGAAACGCGTCTGTTTGTCAGTCAACCAACTGCTGTCATCTGGAGATCATTTGTACTGCGAACTTTATCCCATATGTTTGTCAGTTATTTTTTTATTTTATTTTTAATAAAAAGACGTTTAAGGATAATGCACAGGGCTGTTACGCCCTCTTTTTCTTCTTTCCCTTTTGACTATTAGGATACCCCTATCCTTGAGGGCAATCAGGCCTGAGGCACCTTCCACCGCAAACTTTAGTCCACCTTGGTACCTCACTTGTGCGTAGGAGTAGTTGTCTTTCTGCTATCAAACAGTTGGGAGCTGCAGCAATCCTGGATAGTTCTGAGCAGGTAGGCTATACTTCTCAAGGTTTCATTTCAATTATAACTACAGTGTAACGTTAAATGCAGGTCAATTTGTTATCATGGAAAGTGTATTTCCAAACATTTTCCATCCACATTGTATGTACCTGGGGAGTGGGGACAGATAAATACCAGATTTTGCATTGCTTTTGTGGAATGAACTGCCAATGTATAATAGCTTTATTTTCCTCCTTTTATTTTTTTTTAAATAACTATGCCTGAGAGTGATAACCTTGTTGCCTCTTATTTCAGCCTTGCAAACAGTGTCTTATTTCTGCTTGCATTTGCGATAGGTTTTATTTTAATATGTTCCCTGTCATTACCACCTAGCTTATTTGTGTTACAATGCCGCAGCCATAAGATAAGTGTAAATGGCCTCTTGTGACTGCTAAGTAATATACTGCAAAGACGCGCCGTTCGAGACTCCAAGACATAAATTCCATTAACTAATGTAGCGCCATCATCTCTTTGCAGCGCTGGGGCACAGAGCTCCTCTCCAGTGGGGATAGACATACACTTAACTGAGTTTTTTCGGATGACACTAGAAATGGCCCCCCTCCCTCTAAGCCTGTTGTCAGTTTTATTTTGGTCACTTCTTCTCTGTAGTGAAACTGGAAGTGATTGCAATCAAGTGTGTTTAAATTGGCTTTGCAGAGAGCCAGCCTTGTGTGTGTTCAGGGTTCACAAATATCCCGGAACTGCGTCCTTATTTATCTTCTATCTATCTATCTATCTATCTATCTATCTATCTATCTATCTATCTATCTATCTATCTTTTTTTTTTACCCAATATTCACACAACTTTCACCCAAGGGTTCATGCATTTTTCTAATTTAATCATAAAGTGGTTGTAAACATTATTTTTTTTAAAATAACAAACATGCCTATACTTACTTGCTCTTGCCATGATTTTGCACAGCGCAGCCCTGATTCTTTTCTTCTGGGGTCCCAACACCAATGCTCCAGGCCCCTCCTCTTCACTGGGTGCCCCCACAAAAAGCCGCTTTCCCTGGGGGGCACCCATGGGTGCTTGCTCCTGAGTCCCCCTGCTACGTCCATTGACAAAGACAGCCCCTGGCTACCATGTCACAGCTTTTGATTGACAGCAGCGGGAGCCAATGGCTCCTATCAGTGGCGGCCCATTCATAGAGGGCGCACGGGCGCCGCCTTTCCCTATCCATGTGCCCGGCCCCCTGATCTACATACAAGGTGCCGGACCATGGATTCCAATGCAGGATGGGTGTTTTTTTGAAGCAGCTGATTAGAGCCAGAGGCTCTAATATGCTTCAAAAAAGGGTGGGCTCGGAGCGCAGAGCAGTTGTGTGACCATAGCGAATGAATTTTTGCTATTTTCACACTAAAGTTCCTCCCCGTCAATCAGGAGGTAGGTCTGGGAGACCCTGTTTCCCAATTGGCCAAAGCGTCAGTTGATTCTATTGGATGCCTAGCGCTTTGGTGGAAGAGGAGACATGGTGGAGGAAGCTGGAAGCTGGAGGAGCAGACACCGGAGCTGCAGCGGCCCGCACTCCAGGAGAGCAGTAGAGGACACCACAGCCCCGCCACACGAGCGGGTAAGTGACGGACCACCCATGGGTAGGGTGCTGTTTCAGGGCCATGTCATGCTGCCGGAGGGGGGGGTTTTGTTTGTTTGCCACCCCCCCCAAAAAGAAGAACCCACCAGCCGCTACTGGCTCTTATTGCTATCCGTCTGTCTAATGAGGACAGATTGTCCTTCTGTCCCTCTTTCCACCTCATTTGCACATTGCTGGATCGGATCGGGCTCATGTAGGAAAAAAAAAAGGGGGGGGGGGGAGCTGCAGCACAGAAGGTTTTTCACCTTAATGCATAGAATGCTCCAATGGCCTCCACAGTCACCAGATCTCAATCCAATAGAGCACCTTAGGGGTGTGGTGGAACATATGGTGGATCATCATGGATGTGCAGCCCACAAGGAATGTTTCCAACACCTTCTTGAAACTGTGCCACAAAGAATTAAGGCCGTTCTGAAGGCAAAAGGGGGTGCAATCCGTTACTAGTGAGCTGTACCTAATAAAGGGCGGTGAGTGTATATATATATATTAGATATACTGTATATACACATTTTTTAATAAATAAAGATTCACACAACTTTCACCCTAGATTCACTAATTTTTCTCATACAATTTCAGTAATAACTGGATGACTCTTGGGCAGTGGCGGCCCGTCCACAAGGGGCCGCCCCCCCCCCCCCCCCCCCCAATCCATGCGCCCAGCCCCTAATCTACTAGCATGGATTCCAATGTTTTTTTTGAAGCACATGATTAGAGCCTCTGGTTCTAAATGGCTTCAAAAAGGGTGAGCTCGGGGCGCAGAGCACTGCACCCAGAGCCCACTAAGTTGTGTGACATTAGCAAATTAATATTCGCTATTGTCTTCCTGACTCTCCTCCCAGCCAATCAGGAAGGGGGCCCTGAGACCCGACTGGCCGAGAGGAGAAGCGACCGCATTGGCCGACGAGGAGGAGGAGATGCCGGAAGGATCTGAAGTTGCTGCAATCTAGATGGGGTCAGTGGCCAGGCTGGTGGGTGGACAAGCAAGTGATGGGGGGGTGGGGTGGGGGTCGACCGACTGACCGACTGGGGTGGCGGGTAGTTTCTTTGCCCCCTCCAAAAGCACCAGCTGACACTGCTCTTGGGTGAATGTCATGTGAATCTTGGATGAAAGCATTGAGATATTGGGAAAAAAAATAAACCAAATGAAAATAAATCAGGACATATATTTCAGAATATTTTGAACCCTAAACACACACAAGGCTGGTTCTCTGCACAGACAATTTAAACACATTTGATTGAAAAAAATAGACCTTCAGTGTGCCGGGCAATACGCATAGGATTACAAAAATATTCTAACTATGTCTCCTTCAAAAATCATTCTCAAGAATATTTTCTCCTGCAAATCACATGTCAGCATCTAATGAAAACGGTGCTGTCCAAGTTCCATGGTATTTGTACGCGCCGCACATACCAGTATGAGCTTAAACCAGGATCATAAGGTTGTATATTGATCCTCTTACTGTGCCGTCTGTGGCAAGCAGTATCTTATATGCTGACAGATTGACATTCAAAAGAACAAGCCAGCAAATGCAGCTCCGACGGTTTTCTGCTTACAGGTTGTCTCTAGAGCTGATCTCCAAACAAACAACTAAATACATGGATAAAATATAAATATGCAATCTGTTTTACCTGTCAAAGGAATTGTATATCTGTCCATCCAGTATTGACATTTATACAGCTCTGCTACACTGGCATAGTCCTGTCTGGCAGGTGAGAGGGGAGGAGACCTGGTCTTTCTCTGTTGCAGCTTCACTTTCTCTTACAGATTCCCTTCCCACCCCCTGCCTTGTAAGTGGACAGCACAAGGGGAAACAGCAGACCGGAAGCTCATCTCATTGTCACTCTGCTCTTGGAGTGTGGGCAGACATGGGGGGTTGGAGTGGGACGAAGAGGTGCAGATCGAGCTCTCTCTCCTCTCCCGCCTGTGTGTGTGTTGGGAGGGGATTGTTAGTGCTGGCTTTGGGCAGCATGAAAAACAGTCTAACAGTTGCAGCCAGCAACCCTGCTGGGAAGCCATAGTCCAGTCTGAATCATATGTCCGGATTTCAGGCAGTCTGAAACCCGGATATATGATTCCAAACCCGAACTGTCTGGGTGAATCCTGGACAGGTGGCAACCCTACCCCTCTCACCACAAATCTTTGGCTCCCATCCCTTAAATCCCCCAGTTCAAATCCCTCCCCCTAAAAAAAAAATTATCCCTCTCAGCACAAATCATCTACCCCTAAAATTCCCCCTCCTGGTACACATCTTCTCCTCCTCCCAGCACAAATTCCCCCCCAAATTCTCCCTCCTAGGAATAATTATTTCCCCCCCCCCCTCCCAACATAAATCCGCCTAAATCACCACTCTTAGCACTTCACCCCCCAAATTTCCCCCCCCCCTAGAACAGTTCTTGTCCAACTGTCTCCTACTTTGTCTACTTTCAGACGATCCCTGAAAACTCATCTCTTCAAAGAAGCCTACTTGACCCCCCACCTAACAACTCTACATTTATTTTCGCCATCAGCACACCCCCCCACAGTTATTACCTGTTGTATCTCCTGACCTTCCCTCTTAGACTGTAAGACTCTAAGGAGCGGGGCCCTCTGATTCCTACTGTATTAAAATTTATTATATTTGTACTACCCTCAGGTTGTAAAGTGCTGCATAAACTGTCGGCACTATATAAATTCTGTATAATAATATTAATACTTACCCCCAATCTCCTTGTGGTGCCCCCCCCCCCCAACTCACATGATACCACAGTGCCCAGGGCAGCCACCCCTCCTGCCCACCCCTTGTCCCAGCCCTGCTCTCCTCCTATTGGCATGTTCATTGGCAGCAAACCTGCTTGGCTCCTTGGGCTGCTTCTCCCTCCCCGGCCCTGATCTCTACTGTACTGAGGCTACAAGGTGTTGATACCAGGTAAAATTCAGGGAGCTCTTATGCAGCTTAGAACAGAGGGAATGAGATCACTTAAAAAAAAGGAAAAAAGGTGAATATACAGTTGTGCTCATAAGTTTACATACCCTGGCAGAATTTATGATTTCTTGGCCATTTTTCAGAGAATACGAATGATAACAAAAACATTTGTTTCACTTTGGCTGAAGCTAAACTGTGTTTACTCTTTTTAACCACTTCAGCCCCGGAAGATTTGGCTGCTCAATGACCGGGCCATTTTTTGCGATGCTGCACTGTGTCGATTTAACTGATAATTGCGCGGTCGTGCGACGCTGTACCCAAACAAAATTGACATCCTTTTTTTCCCACAAATAGAGCTTTGTTTTGGTGGTATTTGATCATCTCTGCGGTTTTTATTTTTTGCGCTATGAACAAAAGAAGAGCGACAATTTTGAAAAAAAAAACACAGTGGGAGTTATTTAAGAAAGGCAAATCCGCTTTGCACTACAAGTGCACTTGGAAGTGCAGTCGCTGTAGATCTAAGGGGTAGATCTGAAATGAGGGGAAGCTCTGCTGATTTCATCATCCAATCATGTGCAAGCTAAAATGCTGTTTTTTATTTTCCTTGCATATTCCCCTCAGATCTACAGCAACTGCACTTGAAAGTGCACTTTCAAGTGCATTTGCAGAGCACTTGCAGTGCAAAGTGGATTTGCCTTTCGTAAATAACCCCCAATATCTTTTACTTTTTGCTATAATAAATATCCCCAATTTTTAAAAAAAAAAGCAAATCAGGGCACTGCTTATCAGTGTTGACCCATCAATGCCCATCAGTGCAGTTTATCAGTGCCCATCAGTGCCGCCTATCAGTGTTGCCTATTAGTGCCCATCAGTCAGTGCTGCCTCATCAGTGCAGCTCATTAGTACCCATCAGTGCCGCCTCATCAGTGCTCATCAGTACAGTCTCAGTGCCCATCGGTGATCAAAAAAATTACTTATTTGCAAAATTTTATAATAGAAACTAAGAAAAAATTATGTTTATTTAGTAAACAATAAAAACCCCAGTGGTGATAAAATACCGCCAAAAGAAAGCTCTGCCTGTCTCAAAAAAATGATAAAAATGTAATTTGTATAGTCAAAAGGGAAAGCGATACTAGTAGTGACATAAGAGTTGCTGCATGTGGCACGCCCCAATAGAGTATAAATTGGAAAAAAATTGTCCCCGTGGGGTTTTGTGTTGCAGACAAAAATTCTAAATTGAAATAGAAAAATATAAATAGATTTTATTGAAAAAGTATTAACATACAACTGCATGAAAAAATGTTAAAACATGAGCTCTGTGAGTGAGGCCATTACACATACATTATAACGATACAGCCGTAAGTATATATGAACAACATTGCGTGATATAGGTATATATAATCATACTGAAAAACTCCGACGTGTTTCAACCATTAGCAGTAGAGCTCTTCTTCTGGGGGAAAGGAGTACAAGAACTCTACAAGAGAATATATTGTAAAAATACATGCATTTAAACAACAATATAAGTTGATATTGACACATAAATTGCAATTCTGTGATCATATTTACCACTAACGGCTGTAAAGGTAGCCTCCAAAGTACTGTGCCTAGAGACTGCTCAAAGATCCAGGTGATGTGGCAAGGACTCCCGAACCACCGCACAGAAGCAGGGGCAAGCTATCCGGAAAGCCAATGAAAGAGCCTACGAGAGTCTGCGCTCAGACCCCCATCCGGAGAAGACAAGGAGGGGCCAGGAACCAAGAACAGAGCCCAAAACTACTCCCCGAGGCCACTGTTGGATTATATAATGGTAATCACATATTAAAAGGGGTATCACTTAATCCCAAGCTAGGGAGAAAAAATAAATAAATAAATAAAGGGTCCAAAAGTGTATGAGTGAACATGAAAGTGAATGACTGTGAAAAAGGATGAATAGAAAAACAAATGTGTAAAGAAAAAAAGAGAGGGGAAGTGAAGTGTAACAGAGTGAGAAAGAAGAAAGAAAGTGTGAGTGTAAAACAAGGAACAAAGTAAGACAGAAATGGAACCTGCCAGTTCTGAAGGTGATAAGAGAAAATGTAATAAGAGAAAAAAGAAAACACTCTACACTATCTTCACTCTCACTACGTTTTCTCCTATCACCTTCAGAACTGCAACACAAAATCCCACGGGGACAATTTTTTCCAATTCGTAATTTGTATAGTGTTGCATGACCACACAACTGTCATTCAAAATGTGACAACGCTGAAAGCTGAAAATTAGCCTGGGCAGGAGGGGGGTAAAAGTGCCCATTATTGAAGTAGTTAAGAATAAATAGCACCGCAGCACACCAGTGAATAGTCCCATTAGGAATGAATGGCAATGCAGTACAACAATGAATGGTGCCATTAAGAATGAATGGTGCCACAGCACACCATTGAACAGCCCCATTAAGAATGAATGGTGCCACAGCACACCATTGAACAGCCCCTTTAAGAATGAATGGTGCCACAGCAACCATTGAACAGCCCCTTTAAGAATGAATGGTGCCACAGCACACCATTGAACAGCCCCATTAAGAATGAATGGTGCCACAGCACACCATTGAACAGCCCCATTAAGAATGAATGGTGCCACAGCACACCATTGAACAGCCCCATTAAGAATGAATGGTGCCACAGCACACCATTAAACAGCCCCTTTAAGAATGAATGGTGCCACAGCACACCATTGAACAGCCCCATTAAGAATGAATGGTGCCACAGCACCAGGGCCGGTGCTACCACTAGGCAAACTAGGCAGCCGCCTAGGGCGCCCTGCTGGCTAGGGCGCCCGGCCACTGGTGTTATTACTCTCTTCTCTCTGCAGCAAGCAACTAAGTCTCAGCATCAGCAGGCAACCGCCGCTCTGTTCACACATAGTGTCAGAGGCGCAGCAGCGGCGGAGGACTGTGTCTGTGTCCCGACTCCTGAATGAATGGAAGCAAGCAAACATTCATTGATGAGCACTGGTAGGCTGCTTTGATGGGCGCTGGTAGGCTGCATTTGATGGGTGCTGGTAGGCTGCATTTGATGGGCGCTGGTGGGGCTGCATTTGATGGGCGCTGGTGAGGCTGCATTGATGGGTGCTGGTGAGGCTGCATTTGATGGGTGCTGGTGAGGCTGCATTGATGGGCGCTGGTGAGGCTGCATTGATGGGCGCTGGTAGGCTGCATTTCATGGGCGCTGGTGAGGCTGCATTTGATGGGCGCTGGTGAGGCTGCATTGATCGGCGCTGGTGAGGCTGCATTTGATGGGCGCTGGTGAGGCTGCATTTGATGGGCGCTGGTGAGGCTGCATTTGATGGGTGCCGGTGAGGCTGCATTTGATGGGCGCCGGTGGGGCTGCATTTGATGGGCGCTGGTGGGCTGGCTGCATTTGATGGGTACTTCATTAAAAAGGCAGAGTATACATGGGCAGGGCAAGGGGTGGAGACAGGAGTGGAGCCAAGGGGGCAGAAAAATTAGGTTTCGCCTAGGGTGTCAAAAATCCTTGCACCAGCCCTGCACAGCACACCAATAAATAGTTCCATTAAGAATGAATGCCAATGCAGCATGTCAATGAATAGTCCCATTAAGAATGAATGGCTCCACAGCACACCATTGAACAATTCCATTAAGACCCTCTGCCTTCCCAGCCAATGGCCAGACCAGGTAGCACCAATCAAATCAGGAGGCACTGGGCCCTCAGAACCCTCCAAGGGAGTACTACCTACCCACACCTTACATGGTGCATGCTCATTCGTTTTCTCACTTATCGGGAAGGCTCCTCAGGACCCCCATCATACCAGCAGAGGTACTATACAGCCAGCCATTTCTACCAAAAGGCCAAAGTGACCTCAGAACAACCCTTAATGGATACTGATAAGAACAAATACTACACTTGATCTTAGCCAAATGGCGTTAGGTGGTCATATTACATTGTTTTAATAAATCTAAAATTGATTGTATGAAGTTCCTACGGTTGGATTGTAAGGTGCATGGTGACACTTATGCCGCGTACACACGAGCGGACTTTACGGCAGACTTGGTCCGGCGGACCGGACTCCGTTGGTTAATTTGATTGTGTGTGGGCTCCAGCGGACTTTTTTTCCCCAAAAGTTTGACGGCCCTAGAAATGAAACATGTTTCAAATCTTTCCGATGGACTTGAGTCCGGTCGAAAAGTCCGCTCGTCTGTATGCTAGTCCGACGGACAAAAAACGACGCTAGGGCAGCTATTGGCTACTGGCTGTGAACGTCCTTATTTTAGTCCGGTCGTACGTCATCACGTACGAATCCGTCGGACTTTGGTTGATCGTGTGTAGGCAAGTCCGTTCGTTACAAAAGTCCGTTGGAAAATCCGTGGAAAAGTCCACCGGACCTAGTCCATTGAAAAGTCCACCCGTGTGTACGCGGCATAAGAGACCTGAATAGGCACGGTGACAGGTTCTCTTTAACCACTTCCGGACCGCCACACGCCGATATATGTCCTTACTTTGAAGGGGGATATCATTGTTATGGCAGCAGCTAGCTGCCATAACCCCGGTATCCTCTTGTTTGGCCGACGGTTCGCTTCAAGATAAAAGTGGCCTCTGTAGCGGATTAGCCGCAAGAGCACTTTTATCGGCGGTGGGAGAGGGGCACCCCCCTCCTGCCGTGCTCCGGAGGCCTCCGCCTCTTACCTGGTCCGTCGGCAGAGGCGGAGGCGATCGGATGCTGTCACTAGCTGGGTATGGAGACAAGTGAGGGGAAGATGGCCTCCACCCGTCTGCATGACATTGCAGGGCAAAAGCGACGTCAAAACGTCACTTTCGCCCATAGCTCTTAACCCCTTGCCGACAGGCTCACGCCGATATACGTCGGCAGAAGGGCACATACAGGCATATTAACTTACCTGTACGTTTCCCTTTAGGACGCAGCGAGTGTGATCGCAGGTCCCGTGGACTCGATGTCCGCGGAAATACCCGCAATCGTCTCACAGAGAGGAAGAACTGGGAAATGCTGATGTAAACAAGCATTTCCCTATTCTTCCTAGTGACAGGACACTGATCACAGCTCCCTGTGATCAGAAGCGGTGATCAGTGTCGTGACACACGTAGCCCATCCCCCCTACAGTTAGAACACATCCCTAGGACACGCTTAACCCCTGCAGCGCCCCCTACTGGTTAACCCCTTCACTGCCAGTCACATTTACACAGTAATCAGTGCATTTTAATTGCACTGATCACTGTATAAATGTGAATGGTCCCAAAATAGCGGCAAAAGTGTCCGATCTGTCCGCCATAATGTCGCAGTCACGATAAAAATCGCAGATCGCATACATGAGTAGCGCCCGCATATGAAAACAGTGTTCAAACCAAACATGTGAGGTATCGCCACGATCGGTAGAGCGAGAGCAATAATTCTAGCCCTAGACTTCCTCTGTAACTCAAAACATGCAACCTGTAGAATTTTTTAAACGTCGCCTATGGAGATTTTTAAGGGTAAAAGTTTGTCGCCATTCCACGAGCGGGCGCAATTTTGAAGAGTAACATGTTGGGTATCAATTTACTCGGCGTAACATTATCTTTCACAATATAAAACAAATTGGGCTAACTTTACTGTTGTCTTATTTTTTAATTCAAAAAAGTGTATTTTTTTCAAAAAAAGTGCGCTTGTAAGACCGCTGTGCAAATACTGTGTGACAGAAAGTATTGCAACAACAGTCATTTTATTTTCTAGGGTGTTAGGGAAAAAAATGTATAATGTTTGGGGGTTTCAAGTAATTTTGAAGCAAAAAAAAACAGTTTTAACTTGTAAACAACACAGCTAAAAAAGAGGCTCGGTCCTTAAGTGGTTAACAGTTTGTATAGAAAATTGGAAAGCCTATCCCAAAATTGACTTTCAGGCAAATGTCAGAACAATAACTGGATAAGTGTACTCGCTGAAATAAGCCGCAGTATAATAATCATCTTTAGACGTATTTTCCACATCTTGGCACGTTGTGGGAGAAGTTTGCTGAAATCCTGTTTTTCAGACTCATTAATCTGCTTCTTTAAACACCCACCATATCTTGTTGAGTCGTATCATAGTTATTAGGTTTGAACTTTTCGAGGCTTGCGTAGTTATATACATCTAAAAAAAATATATATATAAGTGCCGAGCTTAAATCAATAATAGACCGTTACATAACGACTTCTGAGCTATGGAAAAAAATGGCTGTTCAACGAGGAAATCGTCTTCTCTGTCCATATAGAAGCCAGGCGACATTTACAAGCGGAAAACATTTATTTGATAATTTATCAGCAATTGATCCTATTGCAATTAAGCCCCCGTTCACACCAATGTGACTTGTCATGCAATTTGACAGTTCCAAATCGCACAAGAAATCGCCCCCCATTGCTGGCAATGGAACCGTTAATATCGCTGTGACTCTTGTTGCAGAGATTATGAAAAAGGTTCCCTCACTACTTTTTACTGATTTTATTGCGACATGCATAGGCTACTATTGAATAAAGTTGAAAGCCTCAATGAAATCGGCAGTGCAAATCGCACTGATGTGCGGCTTTGAAATCGCGCTTTGGTGCAACTTTAAAGCCGCACCGCTGTGATTCAGGGCTAAAGGAGAAGTTTGACCTTAATAGAAAAACAAACACACATACACCCTGCTATGCTGCAGCATTGTTAGGGTGCTGCAGCTGTCCCATATCAGCATTTAGGCTCGATTCACACCTATGCATGTTGCTTTTGAGCATTTCTGCAGTGTTTTTTGTGATGCTTGCCACGTTTTTGAGCAGCATTTTTACAGAGTTTTTACAGCGTTTTTGCGGCGTTTTGCGTTTTTTTTTTACAGTTTTTTTAGACTGTATACAGTCTAAAAAAAACCAAAAAACGCCAAGAACGCGCCAAAAACGCAGCAAAAACGCTTTAAAAACGCTGCAAAAACGCTGTACTTGCGTTTTTGATGCTGGTCCATTGAATTCTATTACATGCAATACGCTGCATTTTGCATGAAAAAAGGTCCCTGACCCTTTCCAAAAATGCAGAGGTACAAAAATGCATTGATGTGAACATGTTCCACAGGAACCCATGTTAAAAAATTCCCATGCATTTCTGCAAAATGCATCAAAAAACGCCTTAGTGTGAATGGAGCCTAAGACCGAGAACTGAGCAATCAAATGAGCGCTCAGTTCTTAGTCAGCTCAGAGTGGAGAGCGGTGACTGTCAGTCACCGCTCTCCACTATGCCCCTCCAGCGCTCACTGGAGTTCCAGGCTGGGGAGGGGGTGGGCAAAGCAGGCTCAGTGCCAAGTGCTGAGAAGTGGAGCCAATTGTCATTCAAACAGGTGGGTGGAGATCCCAACCAGGGCCGTCTTTTATATTGATTGGACCCTGGGCAAACATTTTCTTTGACCCCCATCCGCCAAGGCACGGCAGAGCCCCGCCCTCTGCTCTGCTAACACTGGCTGTGGCCACCCTATTATCTGAGCCAGGCCACCACTCGCATTGGCTCTTTGCACTGTCCATCTACCATCGGGCTGCTGCTGAGACTCCCAGGTCGGAGGCTGCATGTGTTGTGTGTCCACACATGGCGGATTGTGCGTGTTGGAAAGAAAAAGCCTGGAAAACTATTTGTGGGCAGCGCGGGATCAAGGGACAGCTGCTTTGGGACCCACAACAATGACTGGGCCCGGGGCAGCTGCCCCTTTTGCCCCGCGTTAAAGACAGCCCTGATCCCAACAATATTGTTGTGACTCTTCAAGAGCCTGGAGCAGCTTCAGCTATGTCAGCTATTAGCGGGCAATAGCCCGCTATCAGCTGATTATCCATCAAAGGAGAGCAAAAGAAAATGCATTCCTGTGTCCCACAAGAGATGTATGGCCAAAAAGGATATGGCTACATTTCTCCTCTTCTTCATTACCCACCAGCTTCCTATAAGCCAGGTGGCTCATTCGCACAGGCGCTTAGATGTGCACAGCGTATAGTTTACGAAAATGTGCACCCCATTTATTGGCATTCAAAAAAGTAGGACACAGATGGGGCAAAACATATCTGCAGATTTAATGGACACACACATAAAGTCATTAGAAAAATGTTACATCTAAACGCTCTATGCAAATACCACAATGGGATTTTCTGCATGGTATGCAGGACCTTTCATGTCCAGCCACAGCTCCGTCCCACGCCACCATGGTCTCAATGATTGAGAGGCCCACCGGCTCTTCCTGTTTTAGCAGGCGGGCCTCCCCGGTGATGTGCCGATAGGCCGTCCCCTCCTTGTTTTCTGGGTGGAAGGCTATGCCTCCTGGGATATGTGACGTGAATATCCCGAGAGGTACAGCGGGCAGTGTGCGCGTCATTCGCCTGGTGAGGCGGGCCAGACTATTTTACCTAAAATAAGGTAACAAAAAACAATGCAATACCGAAGGAGGATGGAAGGAATGGTGGAGTGGAGGGAAGTAGCGGAAGAGGGGGAAGGTCCGCTTTAAATCGGTTTTAAACCCAAAAGCTTACTAATTCATAGACGTGATGGCTGCATTCGTTTTCTTTTTTAGGCTTTCTTCTCTTATTTTCACCATGTTATCCTGCCAGTAAGTCTGTTTTTTTTCAACAGAACAAGCTCTCCTGCAGTATGTAACAATTAGAGGGTTTCATAGTAGGCGAGTTTGAATAAAGACAATAGTCCATCCAGTTCAACCTGTGCAGGTGTACGTGTGTCAATGTCGATAATCATTTCCTTTATCCCTGTATATTGTGTTCACTAAGATGCACATCCAAGAGTCTTTTAAAAATATCTATATTCCCCGCTGACACCACCAATTGTGGAAGGGGGTTCCACATCCTTATTGTTATATAGTGAAAAAAAACCCCTACGCAGCTTAAGGTTAAACCGCTTCTCCTCCAATCTCATTTTGTGACCCCGTGTCCTCTTACACTCACTTTGGACATGCCCCTGTGTTGAGACAAATCATTTACCACTGGCAGGGGTACTTACAATGATCACCTTTTATTTATTTATTTGTTTATTCGAAACCTTTATCCCAAAAGGGGAAAACATTGTTGCTGTAACCACTTGTATAACTGCACTGAGAGCTGGAGCTTGGCTTCAATTTGTTAGTGTAGTTAAATCTGGTAAAACATCTGATGCCGCGTACACACGATCGGAAATTCGGCCAGCAAAAGACCGATGAGAGGTTTTGGTCAGAAAATGCGACCGTGTGAATGCTCCATCGGACTTTTGCTGTCCGAATTCCAGCCAGCAAAAGATTGACAGCATGTTCTCAATTTTTCGATCGGAAAAAGTTCCTATCCGAAAAAGCGATCGCCTGTAGCAATTCTGACGCGCTAAATTCCTACGCATGCTCGGAAACAATTCGACGCATGCTCGGAAGCATTGAACCTCATTTTCTTGGCTCGTCGTAGTGTTGTACGTCACCACGTTCTTGATCGTCAAAGTTCAGCGAACTTTTGTGTGACCGTGTGTATGCAAGGCAAGCTTGAGCGGAATTCCGTCGGAAAAGCCGTCATATCTTTTTCCGACCAAAATCTCAGTGAAATATCAAGTGCACTTTGCACTTGTAGTTTGCACTTGTAGTACAAAGTAGATTTGCCTTTTGTAAATAACCCCCATTGTCTTTTATTCAAAATTGTCGCTCTTTTTTTGTTTATAGCGCAAAAAATAAAAACCGCAGAGGTGATCAAATACCACCAAAAGAAAGCTCTATTTGTGGGGAAAAAAAGGACATCAATTTTATTTGGGTACAACATCGCACGACCGCGCAATTGGCAGTTAAATTTGCAAAAAATGGCCTGGTCAGGAAGGGGGTAAAACCTTCTGGGGCTGAAGTGGTTAAAAAATATATAATGTTTAGGGGTTCTAATTAATTTTCAGAATACAGATTGTTACATGTGAACAAAAAGTGCCAGAAAAGGCCAGGACTGGAAGTAAAGACACGGACTACGGTTGCAAGCACGCGTGTGAATGAAGCCTTATGCACGGATTAAACAAACACAAAGAACATGCTGATGGGAGGAGAGAGCAGAGTGACAGAGAGACAAGCTCATCAGGGTGCTGCTTCTCCTTTCACTGTCCAGTCACAGGCTGTGCAAGAGACAAGACCTGTGCCTGTTACTCAACTGCAGCTTAAAATAATCAGATCTTGTGCCCTGGCGGACAGAGCTGTGTAAATCTCAGGGCTGGTTTGACGGAAACGCAAATCCTTTGGCAGGTAAATAAGCTCCCTTCTATGCATTTCTATGTGTTTTTAGCTCTTTTCCTGGAGTTCGGCTTTACTCAGAAGCCAGAAAAACTGCAGGTTTTCCACTGTGGATTACTTAGCATCAGTTGCACGAACATAAAAAAAAAAAAAAAAACGAAAACCTATTTCCATTTATCTGCTTTACGACGCTCTAATCGCGTTTCACGTGTGTCAGATTACCTTTAAGGTCGGCCCCCCAAAGGCGGAAATCCACTTAAACAACACCAGGCCCAGCGCCAAACCTTATCCCTCTAATAATTTCACGCTGCACCTGCTCCCCCCCCTGAAGTTCAGTCAATATTTGCATTGAAAAATGGGAATTCCAGCGATGACAGACCTCTACCATCCATCCTGTGTCCATCCGACTGCATCATAACATGAGCAATTCCCAGGGAGCCCCCCCCCCCCCCCCCCATCACCACCACCGCTCCCAATTCCTTCACATGCAATTTCCCCAAATGCTTATCCTGCTTACAGGGTTCACTGCATACGTTAACCAGCTGCGATTGCGCATAATTCAGCATCATTTTTTTTTTAGCCGCTGTTTTTTATTTCATTTATTTTTTTAAGCCGCTGTTTTTGATTTTATTTATTTTTTTAAGCCGTAATTTTTTTTAATTTTTCTTTTTTTTTCTTTTTTTTTTAAGCTGCTGTTTTTTTCTTTCTTTTTTTTTTTTTTAAGCCGCTGTTTTTTTCTTTCTTTCTTTTTTTTTTTTAAGCTGCTGTTTTTTTCTTTTTCTTTTTTTTTTTTTAAGCCGCTGTTTTTTTCTTTCTTTTTTTTTTTTTTTTTTTTTTTTAAGCTGCTGTGTTTTTTTTTCCCCCCTCTCCACTTGAAGAGCGATTTGAAATTGCAAGGCTTCACTGAGCGAGCTGCCAGAAAACCCCTTTTGCGTTCGCTCTACCTCCAATGTCCCCACAGGCTTTTTTCTGTTATATTCTCCTAACATGTTATGCTATGTATAGCACGGGAGCTTGAACGCTGAAGGTGGTGGAGGGAGGGGGGGGATTGGCTTGATGGGGGGGATTCCTACACTTTCTGAAGGGAATACCAGGAAAGAACACATCGCCATGGCAACGGGCCTCGTAACGCATTCTCCCGGAGTAGAAAACACATATAATCTGCCAGGCGGGGACTTTTACTGCTGAAAAGTATCCTGACAAACGTCTCCTTAACATCCAAAAAGATCTGAAATGAGTTGGCTTTTTAATTTTTTATATTTAGGTATTTTAATAGCGGAGGCCATTCAGCGGCCTAACGACAAGGCAGATCCCTGACGTCCCCCCCCCCCCCTGATTACAGTGGTATTGCGACAACGCTATACAGCCATGTTACACGTTTCCATCTGGGTGATATCGCGCCATGTCGTGTTTCTATGGAAACAGATTTAATTAAAAAAAAATAAAATGTAATGTTACTCAAACAGTGAAAGAAATCTGAAGTCGGGCTGAGACTTGATTGTGCGATTTCTCATAGTTTTGGGAACAGATAAATGGATTTGAAGGGAACCTGTGGCGACTTTAAAGGGTTAGTTCACCTTTACCAAAAAAATACCTCTGCAGGCAAAGGGGGCCTGTACATAAAAACAAACTAGCCTTCTAGGTTCCAGTCTTCCCCTAATCTACTAAATTTCATACCTCTTGAAATTTTCCACATTTTGTCATGTTACAACCAAAAATGTAAATGTATTTTGTTGGGATTTTATGTGATAGACCAACACAAAGTGGCACATAATTGTGAAGTGGAAGGAAAATGATAAATGGTTTTCAAAACTTTTTACAAATAAATATGTGAAAAGTGTGGCGTGCATTTGTATTCAGCCCTCCCTTTACTCTGATACCCCTAACTAAAATCTAGTGGAACCAATTGCCTTTAGACGTCACCTAATTAATAAATAGAGTCCACCTGTGTGTAATTGAATCCCAGTATAAATACAGCTGTTCTGTGAAGCCCTCAGAGGTTTGTTAGAGAACCTTAGTGAACCTAGAGCATCATGAAGGCCAAGGAACACACCAGACAGGTCAGAGATAAAGTTGTGGAGAAGTTTAAATCAGGGTTAGGTTATAAAAAATATATCCTAAGCTTTGAACATCTCACAAAGCACTGTTCAATCCATCATCCGAAGATGGAAAGAGTATGGCACAACTGCAAACCTACCAAGACATGGCCGTCCACCTAAACTGACAGGCCGGGCAAGGAGAGCATTCATCAGAGAAGCAGCCAAGAGGCCCATGGTAACTCTGGAGGAACTTCGAGATCCACAGCTCAGGTGGGAGAATCTGTCCACAGGACAACTATTAGTTGTGCACTCCACAAATCTGGGCTTTATGGAAGAGTGGCAAGAAGAAAGCCATTGTTGAAAGAAAGCCATAAGAATTCCTGTTTGCAGTTTGTGAGAAGCCATGTGGGGGACACAGCAAACATGTGGAAGAAGGTGCTCTGGTCAGATGGGACCAAAATTGAACTTTTAGGCCTAAAAGCAAAGTGCTATGTGTGGCGGAAAACTAACACTGCACATCACCCTGAACACATCCCCACCGTGAAACATGGTGGTGACAGCAGGGACAGGGAAGCTGATCAGAGTTAATGGGAAGATGGATGGAGCCAAATACAGAGCAATCTTAGAAGAAAACCTGTCAGCGTCTTCAAAAGACTTGAGACTGGGGCGGAGGTTCACCTTCCAGCGGGACACCTAAACATACAGCCAGAGCTACAATGAAATGATTTAGATCAAAGCATATTATTGTGTTAGAATAGCCAAGTCAAAGTCCAGACCGAAATCCAATTGAGACTCTGTGGCAAGACTTGAAAATCGCTCTTAACAGACGCTCTCCATCCAATTTGACAGAGCTTGAGCTATTTTGCAAAGAAGAATGGACAAAAATGTCACTCCCTAGATGTGCAAATCTGGTAGAGACATCTCCAAAAAGAATACGAATGCACGCCACATCTGTCAGATATTTATTCGTAAAAAATGTTGCAAACCATTTATCATTTTCCTTCCACTTCACAATTATGTGCCACTTTGTGTTGATATATCACATAAAATCCCAAATAAAATATTTACTTTTTTGGTTGTAACATGACGAAATGTGGAAAATTGCAATGGGTATGAATAATTTTTTAAGGCACTTGACCTACCTCTCACCAATTTTTCAAAGTGAACCACGCATGCTCAGCTCAGTGTACAGTCTCTGAATGTTTCTGTGCTGGGATAAAGTCAACCCTGTTCTGTCAGTCTGGCCCAGGCAATAGAGATGGCCAAAGACTCCTAACCTGGAGGAAGACCTGGAGAGGATGGAAGTACAGAACAGGAAATGGAGGTGAGTGCTGACACTGGAGGGGGGTCACTTTGCTTGGTAAGTCTGTCGTAATGTGTGAATATGCTCTGAATACTTCCATATTATGGCAAAAGCTCCTGAGGATCCAAAATTGTTCATTTATTCTGGCAGTTTAGGGCGGAACTTTACTCATAACAATTTATAAAAAATAATGTTCTTTAGCAAGGAACATACATTCCACATTAATAATTATGCTACCAAAATTAGAGTGTATTGTAAATTGCCTCCAGCAATGTTCCTTTTGTCTTCTTGCTAGAGGCTCACATTTTGTTGAAACCCAGAGCCCCTGAGCAACATTTAACCACTTGCCGACTGTATAGCTTACATACAGTCAGGTCCATAAATATTGGGACATCAACACAATTCTAATCTTTTTTGGTTCTATACACCACCACAATGGATTTGAAATGAAATGAACAAGATGTGCTTTAACTGCAAACTTTCAGCTTTAATTTGAGGGTATTTACATCCAAATCAGGTGAATGATGTAGGAATTACAACAGTTTGTATATGTGCCTCCCACTTTTTAAGGGACCAAAAGTAATGGGACAGATTAACAATCATCCATCAAACTTTCACTTTTTAATACTTGGTTGCAAATCCTTTGCAGTCAACTACAGCCTGAAGTCTGGAAGGCATAGACATCACCAGACGCTGGGTTTCATCCCTGGTGATGCAACTGTCTTCAGTTCCTGCTTGTTCTTGGGGTATTTTCCCTTTAGTTTTGTTTTCAGCAAGTGAAATGCATGCTCAATCGGATTCAGGTCAGGTGATTGATTTGGCCATTGCATAACATTCCACTTCTTTCCCTTAAAAAACTCTTTGGTTGCTTTCGCAGTATGCTTCGGGTCATTGTCCATCTGCACTGTGAAGCGCCGTCCAATGAGTTCTGAAGCATTTTGCTGAATATGAGAAGATAATATTGCCCGAAACACTTCAGAATTCATCCTGCTGCTTTTGTCAGCAGTCACATCATCAATAAATACAAGAGAACCAGTTCCATTGGCAGCCATACATGCCCACGCCAGCTTTTTTAGATGTTGTTTGGCAAACTCTAATCTGGCCTTCCTGTTTTTGAGGCTTACCAATGGTTTACATTTTGTGGTGAACCCTCTGTCTTCACTCTAGTGAATTCTTCTCTTGATTGTTGACTTTGACACACATACACCTACCTCATGGAGAGTGTTCTTGATCTGGCCAACTGTTGTGAAAGGTGTTTTCTTCACCAGGGAAATAATTCTTCGGTCATCCACCACACTTGTTTTCCATGGTCTTCCGGGTCTTTTGGTGTTGCTGAGCTCACCAGTGCGTTCTTTCTTTTTAAGTATGTTCCAAACAGTTGATTTGGCCACACCTAATGTTTTTGCTATCTCTCTGATGGGTTTGTTTTGTTTTTTCAGCCTAATGATGGCTTGCTTCACTGATAGTGACAGCTCTTTGGATCTCATATTGAGAGTTGACAGCAACAGATTCCAAATACAAATAGCACACTTGAAATGAACTCTGGACCTTTTATCTGCTCCTTGTAAATGAGATAATGAGGGAATAACACACACACACACACCTGGCCATGGAGCAGCCAATTGTCCCAGTACTTTTGGTCCCTTAAAAAGTGGGAGGCACATATACAAACTGTTGTAATTCCTACACCGTTCACCTGATTTGGATGTAAATACCCTCAAATTAAAGCTGAAAGTCTGCAGTTAAAGCACATCTTGTTCGTTTAATTTCAAATCCATTGTGGTGGTGTATAGAGCCAAAAAGATTAGAATTGTGTCGATGTCCCAAAATTTATGGACCTGACTGTAAATGACGGTAAGGTGGAACTGCTGCACCAGATCATGTACCTAGTATGTGATCCAAAACTTCCAGGTAGGGTGCATGCATGTGCGCCGCCGGTGGCCTGCTCCTGCTGTGATTATACACAACAGGAGCTGATCTGCGATAACCGCAGATTCGATGTCCGCCGGCACCTGCTGATCATTTGGTACAGAGGTAGAATGGTAGTCTGCCTATGTAAACAAGGTCCATATTTTTAGCACTGATTACTGTATTAGTGTCACTGGCTCCCAAAAAAGTGTCACTTAGTGTCCGATTTGTCTGCAGTTATATCGCAGTCGCGGATCGCGGCCATTACTAGTGTAAATAAAATAAAAAAATCCATAAATATATCACATACAGTAGTTTGTAGACGCTATTGGGATTTTTTTCTTTTACCAATGACATGTAGCAGAATACATATTGGCCTAAATTTATGAAGAAATTTGATTTTTTTTTTTATATATGTTTTTTAGCAGAAAGTGAAAAATATTGTTCCTTTTCAAAATTGACGTTTTTTTTTTTGTTTATAGCGAAAAAATTAAAAAGCCGCAGAGGTGATCAAATACCACAAGAAGAAAGCTCTATTTATGGGAAAAAAGGACAAACATTTTATTTGGGTACAGTGTCGCATGTGCAATTGTCAGTTAAAGTAAATCAACTAGGTAGTCAACTCAGTTCGATTTGTATAGGCGCACATTTGGTTTCTCCCTAAACTCAGAAAGTTTGCGGTTCCTCACTGTCACCAGTAGGGGGTCATCACTTCACTGGACATAGTATGAGGATCCCTGCTTAGCTGAGTTAAGAATATTCATTTCCCCCTGGTCATCCCTTTGGGAGGGTCAAGCTGGGCATGATGGGGGAGAGTATACATATTTGGGAAAAATCATGCATTTGCTGTCTTTTGTCTCAGGCTGAAGCCCCGAGGAGGTGGACTCTTCATGCTGCTAGGTCCAAAAGCCTCACTGGGGCCTAAATTAACCTTTGGAGCATAATCCTACACATCTGGCCCAGAGATTCACCAGCTGGGAAAGCTGCATCTCTGAAAGTCGTGCCACTGGTTCATTTGCTGTTCTCTGGCTGTGACAAAGCCTAGGAGCCCTACCTGCAACTACGGAAACACCACTGGGACTTCACCATTGAGGATCCAGTCTGCCACAGATCAGTGCTGCCTATCAGTGTCACCTACCAGTGCCCATCAGTGCCACCCATCAGTGATCATCAGTGCCCTTCAATGCCACCCATCAGTGCCACCTATCAGTCCTGCCTCATCAGTGCTTATCAGTGTTGCCTATCAGTGCCCATCAGTGCCGCCTATCAGTGCCCATCAGCGCAGCCTATCAGTACCCATCAGCGCAGCCTATCAGTACCCATCAGTGCAGCCTCATCAGCGCACATTAGTGAAGGAGAAAAATTTTATAACAAACTCAGAAACAGTTTTGTCTTTTGTTTTTCAAAATTTTCGGTCCTTTTTTGTTTTATTTAGCAAAAAATAAAAAACCCAGCAGCAATTAAATACCACCAAAAAAAAGTGATAACATTTTAATTTGGGTACAGTGTAGCATGACCGCGCAATTGTCATTAAAAGAGTGACAGTGCTGAAAGCTGAAAATTGGTCTGGGCAGGAGGGGGGTTTAGGTGCCCAGTAAGCAAGTGGTTAAGTCATTTTGTAATATTAATACACTTAAATGAGTTGTAAAGGCAGAAGGTTTTTTTTATCTTAATGCATTTTTTGCAATAAGATAAAAAACCTTTTGTGTGTTGCAGCCTTACCAGCACCTCCCTAATTACTTACCTGAGCCCCATCTCTCTCCAGCGATGTCCACGAATGTCTAAGCCATGCAGGACACTCCTCCTGATTGGCTGAGACACAGCAGGGGTGCCATTGGCTCCTGCGGCTGTCAATCAAAGTCAGTCAGCCAATCAGGGAAGAGAGGGGGCGGGGCTGGGTCAGGGCTCCGTGTCTGAATGGATACATGGAGCTCTGACTCGGCTCTGGTGCCCCCATAGAAAGCTGTTGACTATGGGGGCACTCGATAGGAGGGAGGGGCTTATAATGCCACTTAGCTCTTCATATTGCATTTGCTCTTGTAGGATTTGTAAGAACAATCTTTTTAGCATAAAGAGGAGAGAAAGGCACAGTGCTGGATATCTTTCATGTTTCCATAGTTCATGTTTTTATGGGTCATCGTGTTCCATGGTCACCTAACCCATTACAAACAGATTATCATTGTTTAAAAGACTACCATACCACTTTCTGATTGATCACACCAGAAATGCAGGTGTTAATATGAGTCGCATTGCCATTGGCATGTGTTGATTTGTCTTGCAATATGTTTAGGATTTAAGGTAGGTTTATTTTAATAAAAAGTCTGCCTGCTCGTAGGTTTTGCACAGTATTTTAGGCTTTAGTTCTGCTTGGGGGGGGGGGGGGGGTTAAATTGTTCCTGAGGGTTACAAACATATCTCATTAGCTTTATCAGTTTAGGACAGTGGTGAAAATAAAAAGTAGTATAAAGATAAAAACAATATTAATATATTAATAAGCCCCCACCTCGAGATATGAACAGCAGGGCCGGTGCTACCACTAGGCAAACTAGGCAGCCGCCTAGGGCGCATTGCTGCCTAGGACGCCCGGCCACTGGTGTTCCTACTCTCTTCTCTCTGCAGCAAGAAACTGAGTCTCAGCATCAGCAAGCAGCCGCCGCTCCATTCACACATAGTGTCAGAGGCGCAGCAGCGGCGGAGGACTGTGTCTGTGTCCTGACTCCTGAATGAATGGAAGCAAGCAAACATTCCTTGATGTGCACTGGTGAGGCTGCATTTGATGGGCGCTGGTAGGCTGCATTTGATGGGTGCTTCATTAAAAAGGTGGGGTATACATGGGTAGGGAAAAGGGGGTGCAGTCAGGGGCGGAGCCAAGGGGGAGCGGCAAAATGAGGTTTCGCCTAGGGTGTCAAAAATGCTTGCATCAGCCCTGATGAACAGTGCTTATGAGATCTTGATATTACAAAACTTTGGGGTTGATTCACTGAGGACAACTTTGCAAGTGCAGTTGCACTCATTTTTCATAATTGAAAGTGTGGTGAAGCTACATTTTGTAAAAAAATACCCAATCAGATACAAGGAAAAAAGAAGAAAAAAAAAAAGCATTTTTGCTTGCACATGATTGGATGATGGAAATCAGTAGAGCATCACCACATTTGCTTAGTTCTGAGGAAAATGCTGCACTGCACTTGCAAAGTGCACAGTCTATTTGCCTTTAGTAAAACAACTACAATATCTTATTTTATTTCATTGTATCCATTTCAATAAGACATATGTATCCAAATACAAAGAACAGTAGAAATAGGAAACAAACCTATCCAAATACAGTATCTCACAAAAGTGAGTACACCCCTCACATTTTTGTAAATATTTTATTCTATCTTTTCAGGTGACAACACTGAAGAAATGACACTTTGTTACAATGTAAAGTAGTGAGTGTACAGCTTGTATAACAGTGTAAATTTGCTGTCCCCTCAAAATAACTCAACACACAGCCATTAATGTCTAAACCGCTGGAAACAAAAGTGAGTACACCCCTAAGTGAAAATGTCCAAATTGGGCCCAATTTTTGCTGCCCGGTGTCATGTGACTTATTAGTGTTACAAGGTCTCAGGTGTGAATGGGGAGCAGGTGTGTTAAATTTGGTGTTATCGCTCTCATACTGGTCACTGGAAGTTCAACATGGCACCTCATGGCAAAGAACTCTCTGAGGATCTGAAAGATCTGAAAAAAAGAATTGTTGCTGTACATAAAGATGACCTAGGCTATAAGAAGATTGCCAAGACCCTGAAACTGAGCTGCAGCACAGTGGCCAAGACCATACAGCGGTTTAACAGGACAGGTTCCACTCAGAACAGGCCTCGCCATGGTCGACCAAAGAAGTTGAGTGCACGTGCTCAGCGTCATATCCAGAGGTTGTCTTTGGGAAATAGACGTATGAGAAGGATAAGCCTATCAGTGTTCAGACCATAGCACTGAGGGAACCATGAATGCCAACATGTACTATGACATACTGAAGCAGAGCATGATCCCCTTTCTTCCGAGACTGGGCTGCAGGGCAGTATTTCAACATGATAACGACCCCAAACACACCTCTAAGACGACCACTGTCTTGCTAAAGAAGCTGAGGGTAAAGGTGATGGACTGGCCAAGCATGTCTCCAGACCTAAACCCTATTGAGCATCTGTGGGGCATCCTCAAATGGAAGGCGGAGGAGCGCAAGGTCTCTAACATCCACCAGCTCTGTGATGTTGTCATGGTGGAGGGGAAGAGGACTCCAGTGGCAACCTGTGAAGCTCTGGTGAACTCCATGCCCAAGAGGGTTAAGGAGAGAGTGCTGGAAAATAATGGTGGCCACACAAAATATTGACACATTTGTGCCCAATTTGGACATTTTCACTTAGGGGTGTACTCACTTTTGTTGCCAGCGGTTTAGACATTAACCACTAAGCTACCGCCCACCATCATATGACAGCGGGACGAGGCAGCTCTTGTTCTGGGCGGACGTCATATGACGTGATCGCCCTCCCGAGCCACTAGGGGGCGTGCGCGTGCCCACTGCGTCGCTCGGGACCCGGTGTGCGTGTCCGGCGGCCGCGATGTCCGCCGGGCACCCGCGATTGCCGGGTAACAGAGCAGGACCGTGGATCTGTGTATGTAAACACAGATCCACGTCCTGTCAGAGAGGAGAGGAGACCGATGTGTGTCCCTTGTACACCTCCCCCAGTCAGTCCCCTCCCCCCACAGTTAGAATCACCTCCCTAGGACAGACATTAACCCCTCGATCGCCCCCTAGTGTTAACCCCTTCCCTGCCAGTCACATTTACACAGTAATCAATGCATTTTTATAGCACGGATCGCTGTATAAATGTGAATGGTCCCAAAAATGTGTCAAAAGTGTCCGATATGTCCGCTGCAATATCGCAGTCACAATAAAAATCGCAGATCGCCGCCATTACTAGTAAAAAATAAATAAATAAATAAAAATGCTATAAATCTATCCCCTATTTTGTAGACACTATAACTTTTGCGCAAACCAATCAATATACGCTTATCTCGATTTTTTTTACCAAAAATATGTAGAAGAATACATAACGTCCTAAACTGAGGAAAAAATTTGTTTAACAAAAAACTGGATATTTATTATAGCAAAAAGTAAAAAATATTGTGTTTTTTCAAAACTGTCCCTCTTCTTTTGTTTATAGCGCAATAAATAAAAACCACAGAGGTGATCAAATACCACCAAAAGAAAGCTCTATTTGTGGGGAAAAAATGATAAAAATTTCATTAGGGTGCAGTGTAGCATGACCACGCAATTGTCATTCAAAGTGCGACAGCGCTGAAAGCTGAAAAATGGCCTGGGCAGGAAGGGGGTGAAAGTGCCCAGTATTGAAGTGGTTAATGGCTGTGTGTTGAGTTATTTTGAGGGGACAGCAAATTGACACCGTTATACAAACTGTACACTCACTACTTTACATTGTAGCAAAGTGTCATTTCTTCAGTGTCGTCACATGAAAAGATAGAATAAAATATTTACAAAAATGTGAGGGGTGTACTCACTTTTGTAAGATACTGTATGTGCCCCCCTCCAAAAGACCCATTCAAAAATATCTCTTCTTTAAAAAAAAAAAAAAATCTAATTTCACCTAAACAGCTCATTGAGTGAAATTGAGATTTTCTACTTCTGAGTAAATTGGCCTTTGGCAAAATCTGTATTTTCGCTAAAAAATAAACTTTGCCAAAATGATTCTGCGGATCCCTAATAAGGCATCTGTGTGGGGGAGGGGGTGCATGTTACAGTACAGTCACACAAATCCTGGTGGCTTGTAAGCTATGTACTCCAATGGCGAGTTATATTGTTAAGGCACTGTGGGGTGCACAATGGGGGACAGGTTGGGACTTTATATGAGGGCATATGGTAATATGCATCCATCCCCAGAACAATGCAAAGAAAGGGGGGGGGGGGGGATTGGGACTCTATATGAGGCGTGGTGTATCCACTGGTAAATAAAGTACATAATAACAAAATAACCATAATAAAAAAAATAATAAATGCATAAGAACAGAATGTTTTATTATAATGTACATTCCAGCCAGAGATGGTACGAATTAAAAACACCGTCAGATACTTGCACACAACAGTGATACATTAAAACCACTTCAGCCCCGGAAGAATTTATCCCCTTCCTGACCAGAACACTTTTTGCGATTCGGCACTGCATCGCTTTAACTGACAATTGCGCGGTCGTGCGACGTTGCACCTAAGCAAAGTTGACGTCCTTTTTTTCCCACAAATAGAGTTTTCTTTGGTAATATTTGATCACCTCTGCGGTTTTTATGTATTGCGCTATAAACAAAAAAAAGAGTGCCAATTTTTTTAAAAAAAGGCAATATTTTTTAGTTTTTGCTTAAATAAATATCCCCCAAAAAATATATAAAAAAACAAAATGTTTCCTCAGTTTAGGCCGATATGTATTCTTCTACATCGCAATAAGCGTATATTGATTGGTTTGCGCAAAAGTTATAGCGTCTACAAAATAGGGGATAGATTTATGGCATTCTTATTATTATTTTCTTTTTTACTAGTAATGGTGGTGATCTGCGATTTTTATTGCGACTGCGACATTATGGCGGACACATCGGACACTTTTTTTGGGACCATTGACATTTATACAGCGACCAGTGCTATAAATAGCCACTGATTACTGTATAAGTGACACTGGCAGGGAAGGGGTTAACCACTAGGGGGCAATCAAGGGGTTAAGTGTGTCCTAGGGAATGATTCTAACTGGTGGGGGGGTGGGCTACCACTGACATGACAGCGATCACTGCTCCCGATGACAGGGAGCAGTAGATCTCTGTCAGGTCACTAGACAGAACAGGGAAATGCCTTGTTTACGATCGCGGGCCGCTGGTGAACATCGAGTTCTCGGGACCCACAGGCACGCTCCCGCGGCGCACGCGCCCACAAGGCGGCAAATTCAAAGGGACATACAGGCACGCCCATTTGCTTGTATGAGCTATTCTGGCGATGTGTATGCATGTGCGGCAGTCGGCAACTTGTTATACCATAACATTCATAAGGTTGTATACTGATAGAAACTGTTGAGCGATAAAAAAACACAAAAATAGGGGGTAACCGATAACCATGTTTAGATTGATGACCAATAGTAGATGGTAGTTGAATGAATTCATAATAAAAACAATCAAGATTGCATCTTAAGCTCTACGCGTTTCGTGAAAAACAATTCACTTCCTCAGGAGCGCGTGCAATCAATCCGTGTGTCTATAAAAGATGTATATATATATATATATATATATATATATATATATATATATATATATATATATATATGTATAAGCAGCAATAAACTGAATAGTCACCAATTTACATTAAAAACAGACATAAAAGAGGTATATTACTTGATAAAAGGAGCAAACAGAAAACCCACGTTTAAAACGTCCGTTTTGCCGCGTTTACATGCCGCGATTGCGTTTAGAAGCATTTCTAAAAAGAAAAAAAAAATTATCTATTTTTTTTTTAATAATGGACAATAACAAAAAACACCTATAAACGAAGGTTACCACGTTTAGCCGTGCTTAGACGCGTTTGGCTTCTGAAAGGTCGGAAACTTTGGCGTCTGAACTCATTTTTTTGCCTTCAAAAAAAGGCCTATAAACGCAACTGCCTAAAAACGACAGTAAACAAACCGGTGTACATGTACAACACATAAGATAACATTGGATGAGTTCAGGGGCAGTTGAAAAAAGTGTCCAACCGCCTCTGAACGTCATTTAACAGCAGCAGTGTACATGGGGCCTTACTGCTGCACTATGGTCCCTTCTTTAATGTCTTGCATGAGAGAGTAGAAATATTGGAGGATGGGGGATCAGGAGGATTATTGATAACATTGATTATTGTATTGCCTTCCGGTAAGGTACATGGTGGGACCATAGGTGTATCAGGTGGTTGGAGACACAGTTTCACATTCTAAGCTTATTTTTAGGTTTGCTGATAGTGAAAGCTGATTCTATACATATATTTAATTTTCTATGTAAAACCTTTATCCCCAAAGAAAACAAACTGCCTGCTGTAACTGCAGTGTGAGCTGGAGTTTGGCTTCAATTTGTTAGTGTTTCTAAATCTGCTAGCACATCTAACACTCCCCTCCCCTCAGACTGACAATTCCACTATCCAAAGGTGCTCCTGTGCTCCTTCATCCAGAATGGGGATGCTCTAATCCAGGAGGTGTGTTACTGGCCAGATCACCAGGTGAAAGCAGAGGGAAAAAAAGCCTAACAAAAGAAAACAAATGCAGCCACCACATTTAAAGATTAGTAAGCTGCAATATATTACATCTTTGGTTTGGGGTTTAATACCACTTTAAAGCGGAGTTCCACACAAAAATGGAACTTCCGCTTTTCGGAATTCTCCCCCCCTCTGGTGTCACATTTGGCACCTTTCAGGGGGGAGGAGGAAGCAGATACCTGTCTAATACAGGTATCTTGCTCCCACTTCCTGGCATAGATACCCGCGCCACCCGCGGGTATCTATGCCACTCCCCCCCCCCCCCCCCCCCGCTGTCTTCTGAGAGACACACGGGTCCCAGGAGACAGCAGGGACCAGTGGGAACGCGCAGCGTGAGTCGCGCATGCGCAGTAGGGAAACAGGAAGTGAAGCCTCAAGGCTTCACTTCCTAATTCCCTTACCGAAGATTGCTGGGGGCAGCACCCGAGAGCCGAGGGACAGATCGGCTTCGGGTGCCGACATCGCGGGCGCCCTGAACAGGTAAGTGTCCATATTTTAAAAGTCATCAGCTGCAGTATTTGTAGCTGTTGACTTAAATTTTAAAAAAAAATGGCGGAACTCCGCTTTAACTCTACTCACCAAAGTTTTAGTATTAAAGTATTCAAATGTCTGAATAAATCCTTTTGTACCAAACATCAGTTCTGAGGATCAAAAGCTGAACATAGACAAAAAATTTAATTGAAGAAGGTTCAGAGGTTAACATGAATGTACCAAGGAGTTGGTACACGTGTCAAGTTTTGGAGAGGAATCAGCCAAAAAGCCGTTTCATCTGTAAAAACGTCTAACTCAACCACAAGTAGGATCAGAGGTGGTCAGCTGTGAATGGGAAAATCTCCAAAAGTTTAAAATGAGGATAAGATGGAACAATTTTGAAAGAAACAGATTTAAAAGTGCAAAAGTTTAAAGTCCTAAAAGTGTTCCCTGAGGAGTAAGAGTAACGATGAAAGCTGTGGAGTCTACCAAGGTCCCTTGATGGAGGTCAACATTCCCACATGAAGAAAGAGCCGCCAAGAAACAGCTTGGGGAGGCAGAAACTTTTGAAAGAAGTTGAATCAGTCATGCTTTTTCTAAGGTTATAGGTGTCCAAGAAAGAGGAATTTAGCAATTAATCAGACCTGGAGGCATTAAAACCACAACAGGGGAACATGACTTTCTCAATGAGTAATTTTGGAGTAGATACGTAGCCTTTGCTAGAGCAGAGTTAAAATACAAAATACATAAAGAAAACGTAAAGTAAGCTTAGGATCAACTTAGCAGTATGATGTATCTCATGCAAGAAAGCTTAATCATAGCCTTGAGAATCTATTCATCCTACCTCTTTTTTACAGCACCGAATCAATGGGCATAATTGTCAGGTGTGTAAGCCAGCCCCGGATGTCAAAGAGGGTGGGAATGAAAGTACAAAAAAGCACAGCTCCATTAAAAAAAATAATCTATGCACACTGTCAGATTTTCTGCTGATTTTTGTCTTCAGATTTACCAAAATCATGTAGTGCAAGGGCCGGCCTGATTGCATACAAATTGAAACTCCAAAGGTTTGACCTCATATTATAAGGTTTTGGTAAATCTGAAGACAAAAATCAGCAGAAAATCTGATAGTGTGTCTGGGGCTTAACAATGTTTGTAATCTCTGTGTGCCCTTTACTAAAGCTTTCCTTTATGAGAAATGATCTGGTGATCCTGACAATTACTAGTACCTGCTCCTTGGTGGCAACAAGCTGTGGGCTCATAGAGCCTCTGAAGCGTTGCCACCATGGTGTGCATGCTAGACATGTGCACTGCCGATAAATTTGTTCGTTTTCCTTTTCCTTTTTTTTATTCATTTTTCAGGTTATTCGTTATGATCATAATTCTTAAATTCGTAAATTCGAAAATTCGTAAATTCGAAAATTCTAAAGAACAAAAATCTGAAAATTCTAAATAATAACTAACTAATAATAACTAACTATTAAATTATAGGTATTGGAATTTCCCTTCAAATTTGGCTTAGTGAATATAACGAATACGAATTCCGAAATAACAAATTCCGCATCTAAACAAATGGAACGGATTGATTTAATAATAAATAATAAAACATTTATATTATTATTATTATTGTTATTTATCATTATTAATTTGTTATGTTCCATGCGTAATACGGCATTCGTTATTTCGGATAATTCGTAACTTCGGATAAATTCGTATTCGTTACATTCACTAACAGCCAAATTTGAAAGGAAAGTCCAATACCTTTAATTGAATAGTTAGTTATTCTTTCAGATTTTCGAATTTTGAACTTCGAATTTCCGAATTTCGAATTTCCGAATTTACAAATTTTTGAATTTATGAATTTTCTTATTTACAAATTTACGAATTCTCTTATATACGAATTTCGAATATACAAATTTTCGAATTTACAAATTTTCAAATTTTTGAATATTCGAATATTCGGAAAAATTTGTTAAACAGGTTTTCGTTAATTCGGATATTTCAGAATTAATCAAAATTTGTTAAAAAACAAATTCTGAACTAAATGAAATACACATGTCTAGTGCATGCTCCACATGGATTAAGTTGTCTATACACTACTAGATTTTCGAACGCATGTTTGTAAAAACATTCATGCAAAAATTTGCTGTACATTCAATGACTAAGACCCCTTTCACACTGGGGCGCTTTGCAGGCGCTACATCGCTAAAAATAGCGCCTGCAAAGCGCCCTGAAAGAGCCGCTGCTGTGTCTCCAATGTGAAAGCCCAGAGGGCTTTCACACTGCAGCGGTGCGCTGGCAGGACGCTAAAAAATTCCTGCTAGCAGCATCTTTGGAGCAGTGAAGGAGCGGTGTGTATACCGCTCTTCCACTGCTCCTGCCCAGTGAAATCAAAGGGGCAGCGCGGCTATACCGCTGGCATAGCGCTGCTGCAGTAGCGCTTTGTGGTGGTTTTAACCCTTTCTCGGCCGGTAGCCGGGGGGTTAAACCACCCCTGCTAGCGGCCGAATACCGCCGCTAAAACGACGGTAAAGCGCCGCCAAAAATAGCGCAGTTTTACCGCCGACGCCACCCCCGCCCCAATGTGAAAGGGGCCTTAAAGATAGTTGTTCAAAAGTACCTAAAAATATAGTTGGCTTTTAACATTCCATTTTGGAATGAATAGACTTTCCGAAACGAAAACCACATCCACCATTATAAATAATCTAGTTCAAGAAAAATGTTCTATCCCGCTCCTTCAAATGTACTCAATGGTACGGTCAAAAATGAACATCGATTTGACGCCACTAACAATTACTTTTTCAAATGAATGTTCTTAAAATGTTCTTAAAATGAAAAAAAAAATCATACTAAATGCTACTAATGTATGGTCAGCTTTACTTTGGGGGGGAGGGGGAGTGTCAGCACGACCCAAGACAGGACTAAGTAGAGCCATCAGGAAAAGCTAAAGACTGACAGCTCCACTCTGCTCTGCATGGGCCGGAGGGGGGGGAACTGGAAAAGATGAAGCATTTAATGGGCATTTAGCCCTGACACCCTGCTCCCCCCCGGTCTTTCCTATACCTACCTGTCCCCGCAACTGGTCCAGCAGTCAAATCCCTGCCCTTCTCCCTTTTTTTCTTTATTTTTTCTGTAGAGGTGAAGTGCCACGCACCACCAATGATTGTAGGATTGTTTTGGGAAATGGTTTAAAGTGCCACGGACCACCAATCATTGTGAGATTGTTTTTCCTAAAGGTGGGGGGTTAAAGTGCAACTGCCCATCTTTTCTAAAAAATTGGGGGGGGGGGGGGGGGGGTTAAATTATAACTGACCAGCAATGAATGTGGGATCATTTTTTTAAAGGTGGAAGGGGAGGCATTAAAGTACCACTGACCACCAATGATTTGGGGATTTTTAAAAAAAGGCAAATGTAAGTAGCCACAAATGTTTAGCCTTTTTTCATTTAACCACTTGACCTCCGGAAGATTTACCCTCTTTCATGACCAGGCCATTTTTTGCGTTAATTTTAACTGACAATTGCACGGTCGTGCAACGCTGTACCCAAATAAAATAAAATAAAATTTATGTCATTTTTTCCAACAAATAGAGCTTTCTTTTGGTGGTATTTGATCACCTCTGCATTTTTATTTTTTGCGCCATAAACAAAAAACGACCAATTTTGAAAAAGTTTTACTTTCTTCTATAAAAGATATCAAATAAAAAATTTTAAAAAATCTATTTTCTTCATCAACTTATGCCAATATGTATTCTGCTACATGTTGGTAAAAAAAAAAATCCCAATAAGCATATATACTGATTGGTTTGTGCAAAAGTTATAGCATCTACAAACTATGGGATAGATTTTTGAAATTTGTATTTATTTATTTTTACTAGTAATGGTGGCGATCAGCGACTTATAGCTAGACAGCGATATCGCAGCAGACAAATTGGACACTAACTGACACTTTTGACACTTTTTGGGGACCAGTGACACCAATACAGTGATCAGTGCTAAATAATATGCACTTTCACTGTACTTATGACACTGACGGGAAGGAGTTAGCATCAGGGGCGATCAAAGGGTTAACTGTGTGCCTAGCCAGTACTTGTGTACTGTGTGTGAGGTGCCTGTGTACTATGTGTGAGGTGCCTGTGTACTGTGTGGGAGGGGCCTGTGTACTGTGTGGGAGGTGTTTTTACTAGGGAAACGCATTGATCCATGTCCCTGCTTTTCAATGCCTCCAATGCAATACTCCCAACGCACACGTTCCTGCAAAAACGGCTATATCTTAGATTGGGTGCTGAAATGACCAACGGCTGGAACCGACTGCAATCATGAGAAGGAAGTGTCACCAGCACACCAGGATCTCCAAAATTGGGTCCAAAATTTGAATAACATAGTATCAAAAAAATAAATAGAAGCAACGATTCGGAGCCACGCAGGACCCCTTCATCAGGCATGTGACAGCAGGGTCCTGCGTGGCGCCGAAACACCGCTTCTATTTATTTTTTTGATACTATGTGATTAAAATTTTGGACCCAATTTTGGAGATCCTGGTGTGCTGGTGACACTTCCTTCTCATGCGTTTCAGTGCCTTCCCTCCTGAAAGAACGGCGATCTGCCTTGTTTACATTATCGCCATTCTGGCTCTCTGCCTAATGATCGGCGGGTGCTGGCGGACATCGAGTTCATGATACCCGCCGATCAGCTTCCGCTGTGTGTAACTGCAGCAGAAACGGACCGGCAGCGGGGAGCATGCACGCCACGGACCCGGAGGTAGAGGATCACATACTAGGTACACAATCCTGCGAAGCAGAGCTGCCTTGCCGCCGTATGTGCAAGTTAGTCTAGTATAGTCAGCAAGCGGTTAAATAGTAAAAAAATAAAAATAAAAAAATACAAACCCATCAAGTTAAAAACAGCCAAAAGAAAAAAAAAGAATGAAATTAATTTGGGTATAGTGTTGCATGACTGAGTAGTTGTCTGTCAAAGCTGTACCTAATGAATACAGTATACATTCCCTTTAATGTAAGGTTAAAGTGAGGAAAAAAAAACTTGTGCCCATCCAGCACTTCCTCAGACCTTCAGAAAATGTTAAGGAGAATATATTAACACCCGCTTTATTTTATTCCATGTTACTCATTAGAGCTTTTATCTGTTTGGAGACCTTTCATTTCATTACCGGAGATGAAATTATGCTTACATCGTGTTAGGACTCATCCCACGATCATAATTCACACGTATTAGGCGCGGTGTGAAATGTATTGTGTTAGAAGGCATGGAATATATTATTTGGGCTCCGGGCTTATCCTGACTTCTTGACATAAAATTCATGACGATATATTGTATTCTCTTTGTACCTCTGACTTAGTTCTGTCTGTTCCTTGTGCTGGATATGGATGACATTCTAAAAAGGTACAGAAACATCCCGAACGCTTCATTTCCTTGACTGACTCACATCTGATTAGCAGAAATGAAGTTATTGAATTTTAATCAACGGTAAACTTGTCTGAACTCTACCCAACGTAAATACATCTATGTATGTCTTATGCTTTTAAACAATCTGTTATTCTGCTTAGCTAGACCTGTGATCAGTGCTGTATTTAGGCCTAGACCGACAAGGCTCAGGCCTAGGGCGGCACTTTGCTGGGGCCAGCAAAAAAGCCGCCCCCCCCCACCCGCCTTCCTGAGTCCCGGATCCCGCGGCCTTCTCCTGCACAAATGCAGGCTCCGGCGGCCAGCTTGCTTGGACCCCTTTCACACAGGGGCGTCGGCGCAGTCGGCGGTAAAGCACCGATTTACCATCGTTTTTGAAGGGGTTTTCAGCCGCTAGCAGGGCGCTTTTAACCCCTGGCTAGCGGCCGAAAAAGGGTTAAAATGACCCGCAAATCGCCGCTGCAGCAGCGCTTTGGCAGCGGCGCTGCCGATTCACTTCAATGGGCAGGAGCGGTGCTCCTTCACCGCTCCAAAGATGCTGCTTACAGGAGTTTTTTTAACATCCTGCTAGCGCATCGCCTCAGTGTGAAAGCACTCTGGCTTTCACACTGAGACTGCAGGGGAGCCGTTTTTCATGCGCTTTACAGGCACTATTTTTAGCCCAAAAGCGCCTGAAAAATGCCTCAGTGTGAAAGGGGTGTAAAGGTGGACTGTTTAATGAGTTTGTAGCATGCATCACTTTATTGCAATATCATGATCTGTATATTATTGACTTTCACTGAATGTGGACTGTTTAATACGTTTGTATTGATTTCAGCATGTGCAAAACGCTCCACGCATGCTGAAATCAATGCAAACTCATTAACACTCCTTTCACACTGGAGGCGTTTTTCAGGTGCTACAGTGCTAAAAATAGCACCTGCATGGCGCCTGAAAAAAGCCTCAGCTGCAAACTCAGTGTGAAAGCCCGAGTGCATTCACACTGCGGCGCTGTGCTGGCAGGGCATCACAAAAAGACCTGCCAGCTGCTTCTTTGCAGCGGTGTAGGAGCGGTGAATACACTGCTCCTCCACCGCTCCTGCCCATTTAAATCAATGGGGCAGCGCTGCCATAGAGCCGGCAAAGCGCCGCTGCAGCAGCATTTTGCGGGTGAATTTAACCATTTTTTGGCCGCTAGCGGGGGTTAAAACTTCCCTCCCCGCTAGCGGCCGAATAGCGCCACTAAAACTACGGTAAAACGGCGCTAAAAATAGCGCCACACTACCGCCGATGCCCATGCGCTTTCAGTGTGAAAGGGCTCTAAAAAGTTAAGGCTGCACTGATATGTTACAGTGATGGGCACTGATGAGGCCGAACTGATGGCAACTGATAACCTGCACTGATGAGGCTGCATTAATGGGCATTGATGAGGCTGCATTGATGGGCATTGATGAGGCTGCATTGATGGGGACTGATGAGGAGGCATTGATGGGCACTGATGAGGCTGCATTGACGGGCACTGATGAGGCTGCATTGACGGGCACTGGTGAAACTGTGCTGATGGGCACTGGTGAGGCTGTGCTGATGGGTACTGGCGAGACTGGCCTAATGGGCACTGGTGAGGCTGCGCTGATGGGCACCGGTGAGGCTGCGCTGATGGGCACCGGTGAGGCTACGCTGATGGGCACCGGTGAGGCTGCATTGATGGGTACTGGTGAGGCTGCATTGATGGGTACTGATGAGGCTGCATTGAAGGGCAGTGATGAGGCTACACTTGGTACCCGCTTTTAATGTAGAGAGAGGAAGAGGTGGAGCTCTAAGATGAAAAGGTGGAGCCTAAAAGGGAAGGGGTGTGGTTTACATATGACAGGGCGGGACTTAAACTGAAAGGGGTGTGACCTTGACAAGAAGGGGTGTGTCATATTTAAATTAGGGGTGCATGGGTTTAGTCAGGCTTAGGGCAGCACAAAACCTAAATACACCACTGCCTGTGATTTACATGCTTATGCTACACTGCTCAGCCAGGATAATCTAAAACAGTGGTCTCCAAACTAGCGCCCGGGGGCCGGGTGCGGTCCTTTGCTTGCTTTTATTCAGCCCTTGGGGCAGTATTTCATTTACCGACACAAACGAAGGGGCGTAGCTTCTCCCAATGACACCAACAATGGGGCCCAATAACGCCCAATGACACCATCGATGGGGCACAATTCCTACCAATGACACCAGTGGCAGCCCGTCCATAAGGGGCACATTATAAAAAGCTCTCAAAATTCAACCCTTCAAGTCCTTGAATGTTGGATACCCCAGTATCTATTGAGCCAAGGAGGAGGTGATCATTCCGTGAACTGCATAGACCATGGTTTCTCAACCAGGGTTCCATGGAACCCTTGGGTTCCTCCAGAGGTTGCTAGGGGTTCCTCGAGCAATGAGCAATTTCTGCCTCTCAGATGAGTTCCCACTGACACATTGATCTTTTTAGCTATCTGTAAGGGGGGTAGTTCTTTCCAATGACCACAAGTATAAGGAGCATTCTCCCCACTGACCATCACACTAAAGCAGTGGTTCTCAACCTGGGGGTCGCAACCCCCTGAGGGGTCGACACCCAATTCGCCAGGGGGTCGCGAAAGCTGGCCGAGACGGACCCGAAGTTACTGCCGGAGTCTGTCCGTCTCGGCCAGCGAGATGTCACTTCCTGGAGAGGAGAGGCCGCACGGAAGTGATGTTCTGACTCCGCTAACTTGGTACTCTCGTCCGAGGTAAGGCTACACTTAGAAGTCGGCAAGCGGACATCTTTTTACACCCACCGAAGTCCGCTTGCTGCGGACGAGTGTACCAAGAGGGCGGCGACGAAATGTCACTTGCAGAAGCTGAAGAACACCTGTGACTTTTGGTAAGTCAGACACAGTAATTATAAAAGCATTTTGCACTGTGTGTCACCAGGGCAATCAAAACATTTTTAAAAGTAAATGCTGACATGACAATTTTTTTTTTTATTATGGAACAATACATATCATTACTATATAAACGTCCCAGTTGGTTCCTCAAAAGTGGGTATTCAGTGCCAGTGCTAGATACATATTTGGGTGCTATACACTTTGTATCTAGCACTGGCACGGAATAACCACTTTTGAGGAACCAACCGGGACGTTTATATATAAATCAGTGGTGGGGGCGCAAACAAACTGAAAAAAATCTGAAAAAACAAACAAACATTAAAACGACGCCACTGTGCCATCAAACGCAGCCACTGTGCCCATCAATTGTCGCTACTGTGCCAGCAACGCCGCCACTGTGCCATCAAATGCAGCCACTGTGCCCATCAATTGTTGCCACTGTGCCCATCAATTGTCACAACTGTGCCCATCAATTGTCGCCACTGTGCCCATCAATTGACGCCACTGTGCCAGCAAACGCCGCCACTGTGCCCTTTAATTGTTGCCACTGTGCCAAACGCAGCCACTGTGCCATCAAACGCGACCAATGAAGATAATTTTACTGTTAGGGGTCCCCACAACTTGGGAAATTTTATCAAGGGGTCACGGCACTAGAGAGGTTGAAAACCACTGCACTAAAGTATCATGAGTTATAGATATAGTCGTTTTTAGCAGGGGTTCCCTGAAACCAGAAAGTTATTTCAAGGGTTCCTCTTTGTTAAAAAGGTTGAAAAACCCTAGCCCTAGACACTCACTTCCCGCTTTCTACCCCTGCAGGGGAAGTCACTTTTCTCTATGGTACACTCGTGGCCAAGTTTAGGCACAAATTACTCTGGTTAAAGCACAAAAGTCACTGGAAATGTTGACACTACATGCAATATTTTTGATTGGACTTCAAAATAGAAACATCATTTTTAAATGTACCAGATTCGGCTTTTTAAGGAATCTCTCACTGGACTTTCATTATTATTTCCATTTCATTTCTTATTTTTAATTTTTATTGAATTTTTTTAAGTTTATTCTTCATCACCTTCAAGATTGCGTTTTTATCTTTCACAAGCAATTATTAGACACGCATGTTCAGGGTCTTCATGTGGGAGGTTTCCGATTTAACCGGAAAGCACATGCAGACCAGATAAGAAAACATCACAATCTTGTATTTGTACTTGCACATCTATTTTCAAAACGCAAAGTAATCACAGGGAATAAAATATCACTAAATAAAGGCTCACAAACCAATACATAAAAATTCTTTGGTAAAGAGAACACGGAAAACACTCCTAACCCCCACTTTTCACGTGGGATAAGCGACCCAAATAGTGGTTCACTTTTCAGGTGACGGAAGTGAAAAACACCCTCCCTGCTTGCACACTCACCTGGAAAGAGTGATTCACTGTGGAGGATTGCTCTTTGGGTGACGGGCAGCGCCACCAACCCTATATCTGTAAAAAATCTTGAATGTCGCACTGTGGTCGCATATAACTACTTCCTTACTACAGGACACCGCTGAGCTCAGTTAAGGACAGAGAATGTTGACACTTGGAAGTGCAGTCGCTGTAGATCTGTTATTGTACGTCCCCCCTCAGATCTACAGCGACTGCATTCCACGTGCACTTGAATTGCATTTGTAGTGCACAATGGATTTGCCTTTAGTAAATAACCCCCAATGCACGTTCAATAGAGTGGCTTTCAGCAGTAAAGCCCCGTACACACGATCGGACTTTCCGACGGGAAATGTTTGATGACAAGCTGTTGGCGGTAAATCCAACCGTGTGTATGCTCCATCGGACAATTGTTGTTGGACAGTCTGCGGACAAATGTTGGCTAACAGGTTTTCAAATTTTCCGCGGACAAATGTGTGTTGTCGGATTTTCCGAGCGTGTGTACACAAGTCCGTCGGACAAATGTCCAAAGTACAAACACGCATGCTCGGAAGCAAGGACGAGCCGGAAGCGGTCGGTCTTGTAAACTAGCGTTCATAATGGAGAATTAACATTCATGACGTGGCAAATTATGGAATCTCGAAATGCAGCGCACAATTCTCTTCTTCTTTAATGGGATAATAATGAAGCTGCTTTGCTGGTGATACTGATGCAGTTATTGCAAACGAATTTGCAAAGGCTTTTTTTTTCTAGTGATATCAAGAATAATTTTATTATACTTTTTTTTTTTTTTACTTGGGCAAGTTACCACAACACCATTATCCCGTAGTTTTTAAAAATCAAAGATACAACTATGTTGGTGTCCCTTGACAATTTCACATTGTATTTTTTAAAATGTAACTGCCTACTCCCAAACTGTCATTTGAAGTAAAACACATAACCAAGTATTATTCTCCACAATTTTTTTTATTGTGCATTAAAAAAACAAAACAAATAAAATTAGACATGCTATCTGCCAATAGAACTTAACCAAAAAGTGCATTCTATGCATCCAAAAATATAGAAAATATACCAAATCAAATCATTATTATTCAACAAAAAAAATTATGTCAAAGCAATAACTCCAAGGCCAATAATAAATAACACGTTATCTCCTCCGATTCCGCAACATGGCTGGTTGACGAACGCCCGTTCAGCAACGAACCTGAAAAGCACGAACTGAAAAGCGCGAACTGAAAAGCGCAAAATGAAAAACGCAAATCAACACTCACCAAACTTCTACTAACACGAAATTAAAAGAAGGAGCCCAAAGGATGGCGGTAAAGAGCTGAAAAACAACGTAGTACGTCACTACGTTCCTAATTGTTGGCCAACAATTGTGTGGCCATGTGTATGCATGACAAGTTTGGGCCAACGCCCTTCGGACAAGATTCCACAGTTTTGTTGACAATCCGATCGTGTGTACGAGGCTTAAGGGCAGCAGAAGAATATTTACTCTCTTCTATTGCAGATTAAAGCTTTCCCAACAAAGTTGCTTTAAGCAAGTTACATCTCTACTTCTGTACTTTGTCCAGTAACAGTTTTTACTGCTGTCCACATCAATAAGCTACTTTTCCATTCCTTTATATACACATAACCCCGCCATGACGCAAATACTTCTGCTCCCGTTAAAACCTCAAAGATTTCTCACTGCTTCTCTCTGAATCCTAATGCTTGATACAAAAGTATTGGATGTGCATAGCTCCAATCCAGAGGGACTTGGCTCTTTGTTCTGCCAAATCAATCTATATTTTACCAGAAAATTCAGCGCGCTGCCTCCATGTACGCAAGCCGGGTAGACTTTTATTTATTTATTTGCCCCAGCTCTCTAAAGCGGGGATTATTGTCTTGCAAGAGACGCTGGTGAGATGAGAGAGCGGAGAATTCTAATACCACTTGACAAGACTGACAAGCCGGTTTTCCCGGGACTTCAGATCATTCCGTAAATGTCGCCATAGCCACTCGCGCACTGGGATTTTCATGCTGACACTGGTTTGCGTGCAGTAAATACCTAGAAAAGGGCATGATCGCTTCCTGGCCAATGCAGTCTATAAAACTCACCGGCTGGAAGGAAGAATACTACAGCCACAGTTGTCGGCAGCTGTGTTAAGTTTGCCTTGTTCTGCTTTGTATGAAATCTAATAGGGTAAAATCCATTTAAAAAGGCCATCAGCATTGTAATGCAGCCTAATGTTTCCTGCTGGAGATGTTTGGCTCATAAAAACATAATAGATTGGGATTTAATATGTTGACGGGTAAAGAAAAGATAAACATTTGACAAGGAATTTAAAGTGCATATATAACTATAGATAAAGAGATTAATACATACTTTAGACTAAAAACATAGATAAAGAAAGGAAGCTGGATACATATAAATACATTGCTGTTATGGAACCTTTTTTTTAAATTATTGTAGGATACATATCCTAGGCTAGCCATTCACAGTTAGAATTTTGTTTGCCCATGCAAATACCCTGCACAATAATGCCCCGTACACACGGTCGGACTTTGTTCGGACATTCCGACAACAAAATCCTAGGATTTTTTCCGACGGATGTTGGCTCAAATTTGTCTTGCATACACACGGTCACAAAAAATTGTCGGAAAATCCGACCGTTCTGAACGCGGTGACGTAAAACACGTACGTCGGGACTATAAACGGGGCAGTGGCCGATAGCTTTCATCTCTTTATTTATTCTGAGCATGCGTGGCACTTTGTCCGTCGGATTTGTGTACACACGATCGGAATTTCCGACAACGGATTTTGTTGTCGGAAAATTTTATATCCTGCTCTCAAACTTTGTGTGTCGGAAAATGATGGAAAATGTGTGATGGAGCCCACACACGGTCGGAATTTCCGACAACAAGGTCCTATTACACATTTTCCGTCGGAAAATCCGACCGTGTGTATGGGGCATAAGACTATAAATACCTACTTTTACTACTGCCTGTGCCACTGAACACCACTCAATTCAGGAATGGTCCCCTGAAGTCCACATTGACATTTACAGGAGTTTTAAAATATATAGAAGTCATTGATTTATGTCTCTCTCTGCGGGTTATCCGGCTAAATTGGGAGGTTCTGGTCGGCGGGACTTTTTGTGTCCTGAAATTTGCTCCGACTTTGTTCCACTTTGCTGTGACCTGTATTTTGGATGACACTTTATTGAATAAAGGCAAATATTTTTGGAGTGCAGCTGTCCAGGATTTCTTTGATGTCTAACTGCATTTCCTGAGGAAGCCGCAAGGCGAAACATGTAGAACGATTGCATGGAAAATTGTATGAAGGACGTGACTTTTTAAATGTTATTCTCTTTTTGAAATAAAATATATATTTTTAATAAATGTATTGTGGTATATCCATTTTTAGTAACAAGCACCCATAAAGTTTCATACTTCCCAATATGGTTTTTTTTCTCTGTCTACTACAAGGGATCATAGTGCTCATTTTTTGAATCTGTGTTTTGATCACTCTAATCCAGCCATTCTCAACCCTGGGGTTCCTCCAGAGGTTGCTAGGGGTTCCTTGAGCTGTGGCTTATGAACCACCTTTTTGATGGTGCCTACAGAGTTCAAGGTTCAGCATCACTTAGCAAAGCCAGCAGCATGACACCAAATATCTTTTTAGCTGTCTTTAAGGGTGGCATTCTGAGCACCACTTTAAGTTCTACATTATTCCTATTGGCCACCAGTATAAGGGGCATTGTTCCTATTGACCCCTGATAAATTGGTTTTAGTAAGGGTTCCTCGAGACCTGAAAATTATTTTTGGGGATCCTCTAGGGTTAAAAGGCTGAGAAAGGTTGCTCTAATCCTTTACCTTTTGGCATTTCCAGGAATGTCGATCTCTGTTGACTCAAATATCTCTCACCAGTTCCTTCTGCTGACCTCCATGTCACTATTAGAGATGGGCAGGGGGAACCAGCAAGACCAAGGAGAACGACACCTTTATTAGCTTACTCAAAAACTTATAGATGCAAACTTTCTAAACATTAGGTTTCTTTGACAGGAATTACACATTACTGGGTCTAAAGCCGAAACTTTTATACCCAGGAAAAAAGATACAATAAAATACAACAGCTTTCTTCCTAACGTAGGCATGATATTATCTGTTACAACCATTTCGAATTTTGAGATAATGATCAGGGCTCAAGAGTGCAACTGGAGAACTGACATGGTTTGTAGAACTGACAGATGTCACACCTTAGTAAGAATTGCCAATCTTGAATGCACCTCTGGAATGTCTATATATTTTGATTATAGCCCTGAGAAGTGACAGGCTACCTTGTCAGAAGTAATAGAGGCACATCAGTCTTTCTGACCTTAGTTAGACCACAGTTCAGAGTTTGGAATTTTTGTGTGACTTTCCATTGTCATCATAACCTCTCTAGAGTTTCCATTGTCATCTCTGTAATGTCCATATATTTTGATCATAGCCCTGAGAAGAGACAGGCTACCTTGTCAGAAGTAATAGAGGCACATAAGACATTCTAATTCTAGTTAGGCCACAGTCCAAAGTTTTGGAATTTTTGTGTGACTTTCCATTGCCATCGTAACCTCTCTAAAGTTCTGTATACTCTTTAAATTACTGATGTTGTGGCTTCTGCAGAATGGGTGGTTGCCCGAAGCCCCAAACTTCACAGGAGGGTGGCATGGGGATACTAAAAAATATCTGCACTTTAGTGCTGTTTATAGTAAGTGAATTCCACTTTTGCAAGTTTACAGACTTTTTTAGAAGTGCAACAATGGCAACCTTCTTATTCCTTTCAGTTTCTTTATAGAGACCCTGTGAATAAAGCGTTCAACAAAATACCCTGCAAAATAAGTAAAAAAAAAAATTACTTTTACCGATGCATGTGCTGCTGAACACATTCAAGAGGAATGGTACCCAGAAGTCCACTGGGAAATTGTCATTTCCAGGAGTGTCAATCTCTGTTGGCCCCAACAGCTCTCACCAGTTTCTTCTGCTAAACTCCATGTCCTTGTGGGAGATGGGCAGGAGGAACCTGTTCGACCAAGGAGATCATAACTCCTAGAAGTGTTTGTTTCCAGATGACTTGGGTGACCAGTCCATTAGAAATGCTTTGTAAATTAATTTTAGATGCAAACCCTAAACGATTATACACACTTAACCTTATATCCCTTTAAATTAGCGGGGGGCCTATGTATTTAACACAACTCTGAGCCAATGGTAAAACTAAACCACCACTGGTCAAGGGTATTTGTGCTGCAAAGTCTCAGATATGGTATGTTTAGTAATGCGTATAAAATGCCCAACAGAAAGTAGGCCGAAACACTATTCAAACGATCATACGATTAAAAATAAAAAAAAATAAAGTTTCTGTAGCGGCCCATTTCTGCAGCAGAAAATCTCATATCCTAATATTTTTCTATCTGATGATTGACAAGTTGCGAAACAAAGTGACAAAACAAGGAGTCGTTTCTCATCCCTTAAAATCTTGCTATCCTAGGATTTACAAACCCGAACCGATTCGAGCCTTGTTAGGAAGTACATGATATATCTAATCTCTAATGTACAGAAGGGTCTATGTGACAAGGCTGTTCTTCCCTCTCAGGTTTCTGGTCAGTTGGCCATTTAATTAAATAAACTGGGCAACCATCAGGGGTAGTTAACAGATATTTATTGTATGCTGCAGGACCACCTATCTGATAAGGGAGAAAGTCTGGAAAAGAAAAGGTGCAGCTCAGAGTTCCTTCTACATATGTTGCACAGGGTCACTGGCACTCTAAGTTTATGTGGTGTGGGTGCACTTAACTCTCATGACATATGCTATATCACAAGAAAAGGTGTAGAGGTCCTGGAGGCTGCTCTCTATCATCTGGGGTATCTTACAGGGCCCCTTGGAGCGTTATACAAATAAGAACACCACACCAGTTTGTACAGTAATGCCGTGTACACACGAGCGGAATGTCAGACAGAAAAAGTCTGACGGGAGCTTTTCATCGTATATTCCGATCATGTGTATGCCCCATCGGACTTTTTACGTCAGAAATTCTGACGGACCTAGAAAGACAACATGTTCTAAATTTTTCCGACGGAACCAATTCCTATCGGGAAACGCTCGTCTGTATGTTGTTCCGATGTACCAAAAACGACGCATGCTCTGAAGCAAGTACGAGACGGAAGCTATTGGCTACTGGCTATTGAACTTCCGTTTTTTTAGTCCTGTCCTATGTGTTGTACGTCACTGCATTCTGGACGGTCGGAATTTGGTGTGACCATGTGTATGCAAGACAGCTTGAGCGGAATTCTGTCGGAAAAACCTTCAGAGTTTATTCCGACGGGAAAACCAGTCGTGGGTACAGGGCATAAAGGTTATTAACAATAAAAGGTATATTCTGCATAAGCATCCAATGCGTTTCGTGTGCCTCCCCCTTTATCAGGGCCTGTCAAATAATCATAGTTGGAATACAGAGATCTTGGGAAAAAAAAACATACATTCTCAGGTTTAAATATATATACGCTGCGCTAAAAGGTATGTATAAGAAGTGCACAGTAAATAATTGATCTCAAATTAAATAATTAATGAACCAGTGAATTATAAATGTTAATACACATATCTCATACTAAGGATATAGATAAAGTGCCTAGTGCATAGCAGTGTTTTACAAGCCAAAAAATAAATGAATAAATATATATAGATATATATATCTATAAATCTATATATATATCTATATATATATATATATTAAAAAAACAGCAATATATCAAAGTGCTTCTGTGCTTTCATACAGTGTCCAAACATGCCAATGACCGTGCTGAAAACCAATGCTGTAAGTGATTTAAATCATAAAACAAAGTGCTCATGTGCATGTAAGTAGCGACCAATTGTGTCACTAATCCAGTATTGATAAAGGTCCGTGTAATCCAAAAGCTGTGATCCAAGCCGTACTAAGGTGTCATCACTCAGGTGCCCCCCTTAGGTAATAAATGCTCACCTTGGAGCGTGCGACTTTGCGATTAAGCTAAGTCAAAACACGCATGTGAACCGCCTCTGGGCTCTATAATGGTATTGGGCTCCTGGATTCCTCAGCATACACCAACTGGGATATGAAGTACAGTTTGAACCGTTTATTAAATAAAGCAAAAAAGATCCCCTTCAGAGGTACTCACACAGATTAGGTGCCTCAGTGCACCGTTCTATAATAAGCTTATACTGGTGTATACCAATGGTGGTATCGGGATGATGCGGGCGTCCTCCTCAGTGCACAAGATGCCTGCCGTGCCGTCCTGACCCCTCCCCAATGCATATCGATGCAGGGATTACGCATCTACTTCAGGGAGAAATATTTGTATATAATGTCTATTTCCCCCTGAAGTAGATGCGTAATCCCTGCATCGATATGCATTGGGGGGGGGGGGGGGGGTCAGGACGGCACGGCAGGCATCTTGTGCACTGAGGAGGACACCCAAATCATCCCGATACCACCATTGGTATACACCAGTATAAGCTTATTATAGAACGGTGCACTGATGCACCTAATCTGTGTGAGTACCTCTGAACGGGATCCTTTTTGCTTTATTTAATAAGCGGTTCAAACTGTACTTGCACCATGGAGTTTTTCCTGTTTCATATCCCGGTTGGTGTATGCTGAGGAATCCAGGAGCCCAATACTATTATAGAGCCCAGAGGCGGTTTACATGCGTGTTTTGACTTAATTGCAAAGTCGCACGCTCCAAGGTGAGCATTTATTACCTAAGGGGGGCACCTGAGTGATGACACCTTAGCACGGCTTGGATCACAGCTTTTGGATTACACGGACCTTTATCAATACTGGTTTAGTGACGCAATTGGTCGCTACTTACATGCACATGAGCACTTTGTTTTATGATTTAAATCACTTACAGCATTGGTTTTCAGCACGGTCATTATTGACATATTTGGACACTGTATGAAAGCACAGAAGCACTTTGATATATTGCTGCTTTTTTAATATATACAGTATATATTTTTATTTTTTGGCTTGTAATACACTGTTATGCACTAGGCACTTTAACTATATCCATAGTATGATATATGTGTATTGACATAATTCACTGCTTCATTAATTATTTAATTTAAGATCAATTATTTACTGTGCACTTCTTATACATACCTTTTAGCGCAGCGTAAATATATATATATATATATATATATATATATATATATATATATATATATATATATATATATATATATATATATATATATATATATTTATAATTGTTTTTGTACGATATTTGTGACGTATGTAACGCTAGCAGCTTTAGGTATTTTATTTACGTTTTAGCATCTAGGAATTGATGGCTCACAGGATTGTCTTTTTATTTTTATTTTTTGTCTATACATTCTCAGCTATATGGCTGCAGCATTGGTCTGACAGAAGACAATAACTAAGCGATCACATGATCGCTGATCATTCAGTTCTCAGTCTTCACTGAGCAGGTGATCAGGGCCGGGACACGGGATTGGCAGAAGGGGGAGCTGTCCTGGGCGCAGCATGTATTGTAGGGATGGGGGTGCCGCAAGTTCCTTCTTCCATAAGGCTTACTGCAGTAGTGACAGCAGCATCAATCCCTCTGTCACCCCAGTGCTGGAAGGGGCAAGGAGAAGAGGGAAGAGCCGGGAGGAGGTGTGGGCTGTGCTTTCTCTCCCCCTCCTCCTCATAAGCTCGCACATAATGATGGGAGATGTGCAATTTGGCATCTTTGTCCTGGGCACTAGATGATCTTGTCCTGAAACTGGAGGTGACTGTCGATCACTGGTTCGCTGCTCTTCCCCTCCAGTGCTCACCGGAGCGATGGGCTGTGGAGAGGGCAGGAGCGGCTGGCTCAGACTCTCAGTGGTGTGCTGAGAGCCCTGAACCAGCTGTCAACCAGGCATGTGGGTGGACACTGACAATAAAGTTGGGATCCTTCCAGGAGCCTGCATTGGCTCTGTGCTGAAATAAGTGCACTACTATGGCCCAGAAGAGAAGTATGCCCAAAAAAGTTTCGGCCATACTTCTCTTTTAAGTTTTTATTAAAGGCTTCAATAAAGTTGCTCAAAGGTTGCCGGAAGCTTGCTGTATTTACTGCACTTATACAAGCTGAAGCCCGCTTGCCATTAAGCCACAATATTCTGACCTGATCTGAAACTGTGGAACTGATTGGACGCTTTAGTTAAATACCGACAGTGTCTGGCTGTAAACCTGTGTATTTGGCTGGCAAGGTAAAACTGATAATCATTTCCCAGGGTCACTGCCTTGAGATCAGAGGAGTGTTTACAGCTTTTAAGCCATCCTGTGTCTATGTTTGTACTGCATGGAGCGGCAGCAAATTTGCACGTGCTTCCTCATTGCATCCTCTAATTCTCATTAGATTCTCTCAATAGGATTTTTCTGCTTCGCACCGGAGACAAATGCAGAGTTTGGCCAAAAACCTGACAGCTGGTAACCTTGGATTTGGTTCGACGTTTGTTGATTTGCAGACAGAAGTGACTCAGAAATTTGCAGACACCAACAAAACCTGCTAGAGCTTCACACAGGCAACAAGACGAACCCGTGTGCGTATTTCTGGAAGAACAAATGAATATTTACAATAATAGATGAGAGTCTCTCCAAATCCCGTACAAGCGTCTCTTATGTCAGAACACTGCATCAATGTAAATCTTCGGAGTCGTCTTTAAAAAATCACCAACGGTGTTACTCATGTATACAGAAAGCGCTTAGTCATTTAAAGTGCAACTCTAAGCGCTTCGTAATCTTCTGAGGCTATCTAGACAATGCAGCGATTGTCAGAGAGGAGACCGAATTTACCTTTGTGTGAAGTCTAAGTAGACAATATCTTGCCTCTTGTAAGCTGTAACTTCATCTTCTGGATGATACTGCCTGCTGGGGAGTATGGGGCTCGATGAATTTCGATCCATGTATGGCTGTCCCTGTTCAACAGAAGTTGATCGTTAGATTGACTTCTGTCGAAAGAGAATGTTGGAAAACTTGTCTTGCTCAGCAGCTGCTGTCAATCGTCTGAAGCCGCTGATCGGTGTATTCTGACAGGAGGAGTCCCGATGTCAGATTGGAGATGGAGGAATCCGATGGCTGATTGACAGAAAATGAATCACCTATAGCCACCTTTACCTGTCCCCTATTCAGTGAGATAAAGCCCCCAAAGTCACAGAGCTACTTGGTAAAAACCTCCTGAGTTGGGCCCACACCTGATTTTGCTCTTTCCATTCAATCCTGGGGGGAGTTTGGTTTCCAGTATGAAGTCTCCATATGCCTTAATCAGGGGTGTCAAACTCAATTTCATTGCGGACCGCATCGGCATTATAGTTGTCCTCAAAGGGCCGGTTGTATCTATAAGATAAATAATTATAGATACAAGGCTTTTTTTCCTCAGAGAATAGGTGCAGTAACTCAACTACGCTCCCTGCAGGAACTGCATCAATCGGTGGGTGTGGCCAAGTTTCATTAACATTGGGAGATTGTAAAAGGGGCAATAAATACCAGGAGTACGTTATGTGCAGAGTTAAGGGGTGCGCTGCATGTTGAGGGTGCCCTATATACAGAGTGCAGAGTTCAGAGGTGCGGTACATACCGAGTGCCGGGTTCAGGGGTGCACTATGTACAGAGTGCAGAGTTCAGGGGTGCACTACATACCGAGTGCAGGGTTTGGGGATGCACTATGTACAGAGCAAAGTTTCAGGGGTGCCCTATATACAGAGTGCAGAGTTCAGGGGTGCGCTACATACCAAGTGCAGGATTCAGGGGTGCGCTGTGTACAGAGTGCAGAGTTTAGGGGTGCACTACTTACCGAGTGCAGGGTTCAGGGATGCGCTATGTACAGAGTGCAGAGTTCATGGGTATGCTATGCATAGAGTTCAGTGTTGAGGAGTGCACTACATACAGAGTGTAGGGTTTACAGGTGTGCTCTGCACAGTATGCAGGGTTCAGTGGTGCACTATGTACAGAATGCAGAGTTCAGGGGTGTGCTAGGTACAGAATGCAGAGTTCAGGGGTGCGCAACGTACAGAGTTCAGGGGTGCGCTGTGTACAGAGTGCAGTGTTGAGGAGTGCACTAAATACAAAGTGTAGGGTATAGGGGTGTGCTATGCACAGTATGCAGGGTTCAGGGGTGTACAGAGTAAAGTATCAGGGGTGCCCCATGTAAAGAGTGCAGAGTTCAGGAGTGCACTATATACACAATGCAGAGTTCAGGGGTGCACTATGCACAGAGTGCAGTGTTGAGGAGTGCACTACATACAGAGTGTAGGGTTTAGGGGCGTGCTTTGCACAGTGTACAGGGCTCAGCTATCTTTCACAGGCTGTCCATATCGCAGGGCCACATGAAATGGTCTGGCGGGCCGGATCCGGCCCACGGGCCTTGTGTTTGACACATGTGGCTTATATGGAAAAAGCACTGCGAATGCATAAACAATTGCAAGGAGGGCGAGAGGCAGAGCAACCTACAGCTACAACTGTAACTGCGCTCATAGTATATTAACTTACCAGGCAATGCTTTTCTTATAATCTTCTATGTGTTATTTCTAGCCCTGATGAAGGGGGACTTATTGAACCCCCAAAATGTGTTTGGCTTTTTATGACATAAGAGTCTAAATAAAATTTAATCTGGATTTTATATGGTCTGGCTTTGGCACTTTTCTTGTTGCACACCCAGTACTCGATTAATAAAACCTGGCAGAGGTTCTATTTCTCCTCACTAAAAACTAAAAAATGCTTTGCTGGAGATTTTTTGTTTATCATATTTCAAAAGTCTAACAGAAGATGCTTTTTGCTATGCACTATGGAGAATATCTGAAGCTGGAATGAAAATGGCCAGCATGAACATATCAGAAGCTAGCATGTCATACAAGGGAACAACAGCTCAGAAAGTCTGCCTGTGTTTCAGCATACAATCAACAGCCAATGACATTAAAGCAGTATTAAACCCAAAAACAAAATGTTCATTTATTGCAGCTTACCAATCATTAGATGTGGTAGCTGCATTAGTTTCCTTTTTTTCGTTTTATTTCTTTCTTTTCACCTGGTGGTCTGGCCAATAACACACTTTCTGTCTTAAACCCCTTTCACACTGGGGCGCTTTGCAGGCACTAGAGCGCTAAAAATAGCGCCTGCAAAGCACCCTGAAAGAGCCGCTGCTATGTCTCCAATGTGAAAGCCCCGAGGGCTTTCACACTGGATCGGTGCGCTGGCAGAAGGGTAAAAAAAGTCTTGCTAGTAGCATCTTTGGAGCGGTGAAGGAGCGGGGTAAGGAGCAAGGTCCATAAAGGAGCAAGGTCCATAAAGACATGGACGAGCGAGTTTGGGGTGGAGGAACTTTACTGGCCTTCACAGAGTCCTGACCTCAATCCGATAGAACACCTTTGGAATAAATTAGAGCGGAGACTGTGAGCCAGGCCTTCTCGTCCAACATCAGTGCCTGACCTCACAAATGCGCTTCTGGAAGAATGGTCAAACATTCCCATAGACACAATCCTAAACCTTGTGGCCTTCCCAGAAGAGTTGAAGCTGTTATAGCTGCAAGGGGTGGGCCAACTCAATATTGAACCCTACGGACTAAGATTGGGATGCCATTAAAGGTGATGTGCGTGTAAAGGCAGGCGTCCCAATACTTTTGGCAATATAGTGTAGCTTCCTGAAATTATCACAGCACCCTGCCTCAGTAGGTTGGCTCTTGGGAGGAGTTATGCAAATATTACAAAGTTTTGATTGGTGGATGTCAGTCTGGAGAAGTGGGACAGGCTACATTTGCATGCAGACCACGTTAGATAACTCCTACATGTGATGCTGAGCCTTCTCGGCTGAAAGGACTAAAGTGATAAATGCCAAGCCTTACCAAAAGTTAAAGATACAAAAAAAGTGTTAAAAAAGAAAACATTTGGCAAGTTCTGAAAACTCGTTGAAATCATTGTAATGCTAATTGTGTCAAATTCCTGCTAATGACACTCGAGCGTCACTCAATATATACGACTTGGACATCTTCAAGTGCTTTTCCATTTAAAAGGTCAGATATGATTCCCGAGTCCTTGAGTTCCCCATCTACCTAATTTCCTCCAGCAATAATATCAAGCAATGCTTTACATAGCCATCATTAGAAGGAAATGATTTCACATTCAGTGGCCCTGTGGCTGTTACTCTGTAGTGGCAATCAGGCTAAATACCCTTCTGAGAAGGTTCTAACCGAAGCTGTCACTCCCTGACCCCGAGGCTGCATGCTAATTCTGCGCTGGTCACTTCATACACAGTGACCATATATTTCCTAAGGACTTTTTTCACTTGGGCAGTGGTAAAAAAAAATAGGTTGAGCCATAGGTGTGTGCACAGGGCGTACCAGGTGTGCCTGGGCACACCCTAATTACCTTCTGTGCATTAGAACTAGTAACCCCCACCCCCGCAGCGCAGCCGGCTTCCCTCCTCTCCTGCCGTCTGCTGCAGACACACAGGGGGATCTTTAGATTGGAGAGCAGGGAATGGGCCAGTAAAAATCATCCCTTCCTTTTATGAATGAACACAGTGAGTGATTGGTACCGATCACTCACTGTGTTCATTCATAACTATGTTTACTATGCTTCAGTTTATGAATGAACAGGAAGGCTGTACAGAGCTCTACCTGTTCACTCTGTGCAGCTGAGGCTGCCGAAAGGAACTAGGGAGTGTTTCCTTAGTCCCTTTCTCTGTTTTAAAAGTCAGATTTCAGGGGTCTATTTAGACCCCTGATATTTCACTAAGGCCCCCAAAAATCATTATAAAAAAATGTAAAAAATAAAAAAATTGCAACAAATAACTAAAAAAATACGAATAATTAAAAATATAAAACAATTATTAAAGAATAAATAAGGGCTTGTTCACACTGGTTCTCTGTCTGTGGTCTTGGCAATCTTCTTATAGCCTAGGGCCTAGGCCATCTTTATGTAGAGCAAAAAATTTTTTTTTCAGATCCTCAGAGAGTTCTTTGCCATGAGGGTGAACTTCCAGTGACCAGTATGAGAGAGTGAGAGCGATAACACCAAATTTAACACACCTGCTCCCCATTCACACCTGAGACCTCGTAACACTAACGAGTCAAATGACACCGGGGAGAGAAAATGGCTAATTGGGCGCAATTTGGACATTTTCATTTGGGGGTGTACTCACTTTTGTTGCCAGCGGTTTAGACATTAATGGCTGTGTTTTGAGCAAATGTACACTGTTATACAAGCTGTACACTCACTACTTTACATTGTAGCAAAGTGTCATTTCTTCAGTGTTGTCACATGAAAAGATATAATAAAATATTTACAGAAATGTGAAGGGTGTACTCACTTTTGTGAGATACTGTGCATATATATATATTAGGGCTGGGTAAAAAATCGATTTAAATCTTGAATCGAGTTGAGAGGTCAAATCGATTCAAAATTTAAGCAAATCAATTTTTTTAGATTTTTTTTTTTTCCTTCAGGACCGGCGCTGACACCGTGCCGGTCCTGAGGAGTTGCGGGCAGGAGTATTTAGGTGAGGACGCCGCAGCCTCTGCCCGAAGCTCCTCAGGACCGGCGCGGTGTCAAAAAAAAACCAAACTTGATTTGAATCGTGAATCGAGATTTTTTTTTTAAAAATGGCCGATTTTTTTTTTTTTAAATCGCCCAGCTCTAATATATATATATATATATATATATATATATATATATATATATATATATATATATATATATATATACAGTGGGGATGGAAAGTATTCAGACCCCCTTAAATTTTTCTCTCTTTGTTGAATTGCAGACATTTGCTAAAATCATTTAAGTTCATTTTTTTTCCTCATTAATGTACACACAGCACCCCATATTGACAGAAAAACACAGAATTGATGACATTTTTGCAGATTTATTAAAAAAGAAAAACTGAAATATCACATGGTCCTAAGTATTCAGACCCTTTGCTCAGTATTTAGTAGAAGCACCCTTTTGATCTAATACAGCCATGAGTCTTTTTGGGAAAGGTGCAACAAGTTTTTCACACCTGGATTTGGGGATCCTCTGCCATTCCTCCTTGCAGATCCTCTCCAGTTCTGTCAGGTTGGATGGTAAACGTTGGTGGACAGACATTTTTAGGTCTCTCCAGAGATGCTCAATTGGGTTTAAGTCAGGGCTCTGGCTGGGCCATTCAAGAATAGTCACGGAGTTGTTGTGAAGCCACTCCTTCTTTATTTTAGCTGTGTGCTTAGGGTCATTGTCTTGTTGGAAGGTAAACCTTCGGCCCAGTCTGAGGTCCTGAGCACTCTGGAGAAAGTTTTTATCCAGGATATCCCTGTACTTGGCCGCATTCATCTTTCCCTCGATTACAACCAGTCGTCCTGTCCCTGCAGCTGAAATACACCCCCACAGCATGATGCTGCCACCACCATGCTTCACTGTTGGGACTGTATTAGACAGGTGATGAGAAGTGCCTAGTTTTCTCCACACATACCGCTTAGAATTAAGGCCAAAAAGTTCTATCTCGGTCTCATCAGACCAAAGACTCTTATTTCTCACCATCTTGGAGTCCTTCAGGTGTTTTTGAGCAAACTCCATGCGGCTTTCATGTGTCTTGCACTGAGGAGAGGCTTCCGTCGGGCCACTCTGCCATAAAGCCCTGACTGGTGGAGGGCTGCAGTGATGGTTGACTTTCTACAACTTTCTCCCATCTCCCGACTGCATCTGTGGAGCTCAGCCACAGTGATCTTTGGGTTCTTCTTTACCTCTCTCACCAAGGCTCTTCTCCCCCGATAGCTCAGTTTGGCCGGGCAGCCAGCTCTAGGAAGGGTTCTGGTCGTCCAAAAAGTCTTCCATTTAAGGATTATGGAGGCCACTGTGCTCTTAGGAACCTTAAGTGCAGCAGAAATTTTTTTGTAACCTTGGCCAGATCTGTGCCTTGCCACAATTCTGTCTCTGAGCTCTTCAGGCAGTTCCTTTGACCTCATGATTCTCATTTGCTCTGACATGCACTGTGAGCTGTAAAGTCTTATATAGACAGGTGTATGGCTTTCCTAATCAAGTCCAATCAGTATAATCAAACACAGCTGGACTCAAATGAAGGTGTAGAACCATCTCAAGGATGATCAGAAGAAATGGACAGCACCTGAGTTAAATATATGAGTGTTACAGCAAAGGGTCTGAATACTTAGGACCATGTGATATTTCAGTTTTTCTTTCTTAATAAATCTGCAAAAATGTCAACAATTCTGTGTTTTTCTGTCAATATGGGGTGCTGTGTGTACATTAATGAGGAAAAAAAAGAACTTAAATGATTTTAGCAAATGGCTGCAATATAACAAAGAGTGAAAAATTTAAGGGGGTCTAAATACTTTCCGTTCCCACTGTATATATATATATATATATATATATATATATATATATATATATATATATATATATATATATATACATATACATATACACACACGTATGTATGAGCTTTGAGGTGCACACCCTATTGCAACAGGCTGTGCACACTTATGGGCTGAGCCATGGTTTTACAGCCCCCCAACTGCCCATCTAAAGTCTACTATTCAGCTAGGGGAGACTGTTTACATGCCGCAGCTGCCACACTTTTCAGCCACTGGCTTGGTATTCTGACAGCTGCAGTTTCTGTCTTTTTTAGAATACCATAGCTTGCAGCAGGAAAATTGTCTGTCCGTGCCGTTTAGCATGGATGGGAAAATCTAAGGATCATCTAATTCAGCCTGCTGGACCGAACAAAAAACATCTTTCAGTGTATGGCATTGCCTCCTTACATGTATGGCCATGCTTTCCAAAAGAAAACAGGAAGAGTACTCACCAGCTCCTATTGCATCACTTCCTGAATGGCCAGCTGTAGGTCATCTATGTGCCTCCCAAAGCCTGGCTGGAAAACTGCCTTGTTGCTAGATTTTTGCTAAGACATGCCCAGTTGTTACGGCAAACCCTCACCATCACAGGAGGGAACTCTCAAACCCCCACACATGCGCAATTCTATATTTCCTCCTTTGCAGTATTCACCATCACAGGAGAAAGCTCTTAATCGCTGAGTTCAAAGCTCCTGCATCAGAGGAGAGAAAGCACATGTGAGGGGGTTTGAATCAGAGAAAAAGTAACAGGCATCTCTAAGCAATGTCCTTAGCAACGTCCCAGGAGTTTTCAGGTCAGGCTATATGAGGTACAAAAATGGCCTACACCTATAGCAAGGGCTTGGGTCAGAGCTGTACAGCTTGTTTTTATCTACAGATGTCCCTTATCTACACAGGCAGTTTTTCGGTAAAGGTAAACTATGCCTTTAAGTGTACACCCGTGTGGGGGCTGTATTTTGCCTGCATGGAAGGCACAGGTGTTCCCAGCAGCCGACAGAAATTGAGAGCTTTCTCATGTGAAGGTGAACAGTGACAGCTAGGCATTTCTTGGCAACGTCCCTAGCAACATCAGGCTTTATGAGATACTGTATGTAATTGACCTATTTTTATAGCAAAGGCAATATTCAACTGTAGGTTAAAGCTGCACAGTTTGTTTTCATGCACAGATATCCTTTATCTGCATAGGCAGTTTTCTAGTAAAGGTGAACTAACCCTTTAAGTACACCCATTTGAATGAGGCCTTAGGCCGGCCATACACCCAGCCGCCGGACCATTGTCTTCTCCCGGGGGGGGGGGGGGGGGGGGGTAGCCGTCCCTGCCGGGAGAAGACTGATTATCGCTAGCGGCTATAGCAGCCATTATCAATAATCACGCGGGAATCCGGCAGGCTGGTTGTACCCAAGTTGATCGATCAATAAACTTGTTACATTCAGCCTGCCCATTAACGGTTCGATTAGGCTTTATGGCACAAAATCTGCGTGATAACCTTTGAAAAAAAACATCAATCAAACACAGCAAGCAACAAAGCACTAGTAAAAAGTATTCCCTAGCAGCCAATCATGATGAATTAACTGAAACCCGACCAGAGCAAGATGGATTCTGACTGGTTGCTATGACTACAGCCTATTGGCAGGCTGCTCTTTGCGCTGTTTTCCCGGAGAGGCCTGCGAACATTTATCATTTCTCATTTTCCATAGCTGTTGGTTTTACTAGGTTTAGGAATTATGAGCCTTTCTCAGAAATGGATGCGGATGGCATTAAAAGTACAAAAAAGAAACCGCCAATACCTGTTTGCGCACGGCGAGGCGGTGGGAAATGTATTGTACCAGCGAAGGATTGTATTTCATTCTCCATTGTGCTTCACAAATCATGAGAATAACGTGTACAGCAGCTGTATAATCATGTCTTATTTATGGGTGTTTAGGATGGGGGGAGGTTTTCTGTTATTTTGCTGTAAAACACCTGAGGAGCTGACTGTACCCAAACCGACAGGCCCAGGATTTATAAAGCACTCATTCTTCTCCTGACACAAAACATAAAAACCATTGTTCTGGCAATTTCACAATCAAACTTTGCCGCAAAGTGCTGAAGTAAATAAACTCCCTGAGAGGGATTTACTGAGTAAATTTCTGTCCGTCTGTCCCTGACCAGAACCTGGGAACAATCCTGAAATTTGTTGAGGCCTAGCTCCAGCCTAAGGCCTGTTTACTTCTTTGTGGTGTGGTAACGTGCATTGCAGTGAGGCAGTTCATTGAAATGAATGGATTGCCAATGCATCCTAAGGCTGGGCCGCTGTGATTTGTGTTCTGCCCTCCTGCTAGAACACACTGATCAGCGCTGGCAGCCATTGGCTGCCAGTGCTGATCGGATGCGGGTCGAATGCTGGTTTTCCAGCATGCCCGTTTGGACAGAAGACCGGCTTCTGTAGAACAGACAGCCATTCACACAGATCGAAATTCGTCTGCTTCCTGTTGAACCAACCAGTTTTGTCAGATTTTTAGCCTGTATGTACCCAGCCTAAATTTTCAAAAATTGGATGTGACCCTTTTTTTGTAACGTTGCTCTGCTGCATGCTGTTGTGTGTTGCAGAACACTGCAGGGCAAGTGCTTTGCCATAGTGAGTTGGGGTGCCATTCAAATTTAAAGGGTACACTAAGTTTACCAAAAAAACTGCAAATAACAGACATGCCAAGCTGCAAAAACTAATTTCAGGGAGGTGGCGCTTCGTGCCCGCAAACGCCACCCCATACCCCCTGCCCCTGGGGGCAAAATATTATTTAAATCACTTTCTCAATATTTTTTCGCAGTGCTTCTGGGGAAGTGGGTGGGGGGTGGGTGTCAGTGGACGGTGTCAGTAGTTTTTTTTTTACTTTTAATAATTGATTTTTTTACATTTTAATTTGTTTTTAGTTTCTTTTCACAATGCTTTTTTTTTATTTTTTTACACTTTTTCATTTTTTAGAATTTTTTTACAATATTTTATTTTTTATTTTTGAGGGGGCTTTGGTGAGATATCAGGAGTCTAAACAGACCCCTGGACCCCTGACATCTCCCCTTTGAGACAGACAAAGGGACTGAGGACACAGGTTCCCCAGTCCCTTTCTCAGCACTAAAGGTGAATGAACAGGAGACAGAGGCTCCTGTCCATTTATAAACTGAGCAGCGTAAACACAGTTTACGCTACTCAGTAATCACAGGACACAGGAGTGATCCCGCCAATTACTAGTTCCCCCCACAGCCAGCGGGTGAGGAGAGGAGGGGAGCTGGTTGCGGGGGATGAGGGGGGGCAGAGAAGGACACGGAGGGGGACAGGGGAGGAGTACACAGAGAAGCTGGGGATGATCGGTGCACAGCAGGTGGGACAGCGGCTGCACCGATATTTCCCAGGAGATCGGGAGGCACTTGCGGGGGTGCGGGAGCCACCGCAGACATGCGGGAGTCTCCCGCACCTTCTGGGAGACTTGAGATGTCTGAAATAAGAGGCCTCTGTAGATAAAAACACACTGTGCAGCTCTGACTTTAGTTGAATAATGACCTTTCTATAGGTGTAGGCCATTTACATACCTCATGAAGCCTGACTGGAATACTCATAGGATGTTGCTAAGCGAGGACTAGTCATTACTGCTCACCTCCACCATCACAGGAGTAAGCTCTCAATTGCTGAGCTCAGAACTACTGCATCAGGGAAGAGAAATAGCCTGCAAGGGGGTTTAAATCAGAGAAAGAGCTCACTCCTGTGATGGTGGAGGTGAGCAGTAACAAGTAGGCCTCACTTAGCAACGTCCTAGCAATGTCTTGGGAGTCTTTCAGTCAGGCTTCATGAGGTGTGTAAATGGCCTACACCTGTAGCAAGAACATTATTCATCTTTAGTGCGAACTGCATGGTTTGTTTTTATCTACAAACAAGCCTTACCTGCATAGGCATTTTGTTTGTAAAGGTGAACTAACCCTTTAGGGACACTGCAACACAGTAACACATCACAGTAATCCGGAGGTGGACCCAATGGGTAAGTTCACCTTTACCAGAAAACTGCCTAGGCAGGTAAGGTGTGCCTGTAGATTAAAAAAAAAACCTGTGCAGCATTGACTAAAGTTGGATAATGCCCTTGTTTCAGGTGTAGGCAGTTGTTGCTGTCTCATCATGCCTTGTTGCTAGGGCATTGCTAAGACACTCCCAGCTGTTACTGCTTACTCGCACCATCACAGATACAAGCTCTCTATCCCCCCCGCACATGTGCGGTCCACCATCTCCTCTGTTGCATCTACACTGAGTTCAGAGCCACTGCAACAAGGGTGAGAGAGAGTATGTGAGGGGTTTTGAATCAGCTGGGAGTGTCCTAGCAACATCCTAGCAATAAGAAAGGACAGGGGGGTGCCATCTCCGGGAATTTTTTGGCCAAACTTTCGGAGGCATGTAAATGTCCTACACCTATAGCAAGGATTATTTAACAGCACATTTTTTTTTTGTTATCTACAGGTGTCCCTTACCTGCATAGGCAGTTTTTTCAAGTGAACTAACCCTTTTTTTGTGTCAAGTTTTTATCAGCTGCTGCTGGAACTAAAGTCTGCAATACTTACTTTTGCTTCAACCTTTCGATGCCCACAAGGATCCCTCGCCGGTGCTGGCATCTTCTCCCTGGCTTTTTCCATGTGCTGGTCTTCAGTCATCTTGATTGGCTGGTGCGGGAGGACGTCACTCCAGCGCATGCATAAGAGTTCATTCTCGCTATAGACAAAACTTTTGTTTTTCATTTTGGAAAGAGTAAGGGAGGGAGAGCGCAAACCCTGAACCGCACTTCCGGTGATGCACTGCACCCATGTAATCAACAAAGATCACAAGCTGCTAGAGAAAGGTACCACTGAATGACTTTTGCTGCAGTGCAACGAACACATATCTTCACACTAGTAATCAGAAGAATAAAGCCATCAGGAATCCCAGTAGACTCTGTTTTCCTCCACTGGCTGTCTGGAATCACAGATGGGGAGGATGGGAAAAGATACTTGGCATCCCTGGATATATTAAAAGCGCTGATGTTTTTCAAAAGTACGATTATCCTTTTACAATGTACCAGCCAAAAAAGTACATTGCCTGAAAGCAGAAAGATATTAACTAAAAAGAAATCTTGCAAGTGGTGACATACACAAGAAATGAGTAATCTATCATCATCACTGTGTTCCTTAGCATTCATCTACAAGTAATGCCGACCGCCACATGATGAATGAGAAGATAAAGTCAGCTTGATGCTGGTGATGCTGGTGACACAAATAAATTATTTTATTACATCATAATATGTGTTCATCAAGGGCTGTCAGCTAAAAGGCACCGCAGTCATCTACAAGCACACTGCAAGCAAAGTAAAAAGCAACATTCTAGGCTGTGCAATTATGTTTTACATGACTACTGCAAGGGAGGGCTTGTAGCCAACAGGACATTGCTGTATGGAAGTGGCTGGGAATAGAGGACTGGGGGAGGGGCAGCGGGCTATTCCAGTTTCTAGAATAAGTTATTCATATACCCACATTTCTATATCTACATCTTTCCATCTCTTCTATCTATCTATCTATCTATCTATCTATCTATCTATCTATCTATCTATCTATCTATCTATCTATCTATCTATCTATCTATCTATCTATCTATCTATCTATCAATCTATCTAGAGAAAGCAGGCTATTCTAGTTTTCTTGCTCACATTTTTCATACACCCAGCATATCTTTCTTTCTTTTTTTCTTTCTTTCTTTCTTTCTTTCTGTGGCTGGGGATAGATAACTGGAGGAAGAGCAGCAGGCTATTCCAATTCTCTAGTTCATGTTATTCATATACCCGCATATCTATCTATCTATCTATCTATCTATCTATCTATCTATCTATCTATCTATCTATCTATCTATCTATCTATCTATCTACTCATCATCATCATCATATATCTTCCTTCTTCCTTTCTTAACAATTATTTCTTCCTTCCTTCTTTCTTTCTTTCTTTCTTTCTTTCTTTCTTTCTTTCTTTCGGGATAGATAACTGGAGGAAGAGTAGCAGGCTATTCCAATTTTCTAGTTCAAGTTATTCATATATCTGCATATCTATCTATCTATCTATCTATCTATCTATCTATCTATCTATCTATCTATCTATCTATCTATCTATCTATCTATCTATCTATCTATCTATCTATCATCATATATCTTTCTTTTTTTCTCTCTGTGGCTGGGGATAGATAACTGGAGGAAGAGTAGCAGGCTATTTCAATTCTCTAGTTCAAGTTATTCATATACCCGCATATCTTTCTATCTATCTATCTGAAGGGCACCGGGCTATTCTAGTTTTCTTGCTCACATTATTCATATACCCAGCATATCTTTATTTTTCTTTCTTTCTCTCAATCTGTTTCTTTCTTTCTCATCTATTTGTACATTGCTGCATGTACGTGGCTGGGGATAGATAACTGTCTGTCTATCTATCTATCTATCTATCTATCTATCTATCTATCTATCTATCTATCTATCTATCTATCTATCTATCTATCTATCTATCTATCTATCTATCTATCTATCTATCGATCTATCTATCGATCTATCTATCGATCTATCTATCGATCTATCTATCTCTATCGCTTCTGTTTATGTATCTATCTGTAACCACAGGCTGTAACCATTGTACCCTATATTAGACAATTATCTCCTCTCCATGTACTAATTACGATCATTATGCCAATATGATGATGGTGGTGTTTCAGTGTTTTATTAATACAGTTGATAGTGAGGGCTGGTTCTTCAGCTTAGACTGGCAAGGACTCCAATTAAACCTGATTTATTGCACCAGGAGACTGAAATGCAGATCAGGACCCCGGACAAGATCAGGACCCTGGACAGCACTCCATTGCTGAGAACTTCCATTACTGAGTCCTGACAACTCCGCAGAATCACAAAGATTAACCCCTTTGACTTTTTGTTTTTGCATTATGGGTCTGAAATATTCAGCATTTAAAGGAGCGCTATCAACTAAAAGAGTAAAGAAACATACACATGCTTTATTTGTTCCTGTATTATACTTATATTGCATGTGATAGCCATCTATAGCTTCCTAAAGCTACCAGTCCTTAGATGTGGTGGCTGCGATTTCTTTTTAGGCCAAGTACATTCTATACAAGTTCACAAATATCCTGGATCCTGCCAGAATGCCTTTGGCCTCGTTACTAACTGGCGGCCCTCCAGCTGTTGTGGAACTACAAGTCCCATGAGGCATTGCAAGGCTCTATATCACCCCAAAGGTGTTCTATCAGGTTAAGGTCAGGACTCTGTGCAGGCCAGTCAAGTTCCTCCACCCAAAACTCGCTCATCCATGTCTTTATGGACTTTGTCTTGTGCACTGGTGAGCAGTCATGTTGGAACAGGAAGGGGCCACCCCCAAAATGTTCCCTCAAAGTTGGGAACATGAAATTGTCCAAATTGTCTTGGAATGCTGACGTCTTAGGAGTTTCCTTCACTGGAACTAAGGGGCCAAGCCCAACCCCTGAAAAACAACCCAACACCATAACCCCCCCCCCCCTCCACCAAATGATTTGGACCAGTGCACAAAGCAAGGTCCATAAAGACATGGATGAGCGAGTTTGTGGTGGAGGAACTTGACTGGCCTGTACAGAGTTCTGACCTCAACTCAATAGAACACCTTTGGGATGAATTAGAGCTGAGATTGCGAACCAGGCCTTCTCGTCCACATCAGTGCCTGACCTCACAAATGCACTTCTGGAAGAATAGTCAAACATTCCCATAGACACACTCCTAAACCTTGTGGACAGCCTTCCCAGAAGAGTTGAAGCTGTTATAGTTACAAAGGGTGGGCCAACTCAATATTGAACCCTACGGACTAAGACTGGGATGTCATTAAAGTTCATGTGCGCGTAAAGGCAATCAATGGTGGATCACTTTTCAGAGTGCAGCTAAACATAGCCACTGCCAGGAGTTCACAAAGTTATCCTGCCACCTCCTGAACACCTGTTTCTTTGGGTTTGGTACATGGTTGTGGAATGGCCCCATTGACCTGAATGGTCACATTTGATAACCAGTGCCACCTGTTAACTCGACATGCCACGTTGCATTTGCTGCAGCCACAACACAAAGCACCATGGCCATAGCATGTGAACAGCTCCATCCAGCTGCATTTCAGACTTGGTGGGTGGCCTGGGAGTGATAAAATCATGGCTTGGAACGCGTTTTTACCACCCCACAGCCGCCTGTGTGAAAGAGACCTAAGGGTCTGGGTTGATGAGCTTTTGTTCAGGTCAGGATTAGTTCTCTCCCCATACAAGTCAATGGGAATGCAAAAGCAGCGCAAATGCAAGTCAGAAGGAGGTCAACTGCAGGTTAAATGCATCTCTCAATTAATTCTGAATGACCTCAGAAGCGTCCCAAATGAAGATTAAATGCACCTAAAAAGCTGCAATTGCCTATCAACACAAGCCCAAAACCCATTAATACAGACACTTATATAAGAAAGAACAAACAATAATAGTCTTATCCCAGCTCTACTATCTTCAAGTATTGCAGATCATCCTTCCTACTGCTGTCTAAGAATTTCCCACCTCATTGGAATCAATATATGTTAATCATGGGGATGCACATACATTACAGACACATCAACTCGGACTTATAGTCTATGAGTGCTATTGATCTATAGCTACCTACTCTGGTTTCAGTAACTATTATCACACCAAAGTAGACCAATGTAGCTCATCGAGTTGGGTCACCGTATGTAATGATAACACACAAAGGCAACTTAAAATCCAAGAAAGAAGCAAAATTGAGCCACCTTTTCTAAACGTTCATTTATATTGCAAATATTTCCCAGTCTGATCCATCCTCTTGTATTACCATACTGTATGCAAGCAGTTTTTTTTAACCTTTTTATTAAAGTTAAAGCGTAATTAAAAACAAAACCAAAAATGTATAATATTGCAGCTTACCAATCATTCGATGTGGAGGCTGCATTTGTTTTCTTTTCTTTGTTTTGTTTCTCTCTGGTTTTACCTGGTGATCTGGTGAGCAATACAGCTCGTGTATTCGTTGGACACAACTCTGGAGGAATAAGAACAGGAGGCACAGCAGACAGAAGCATTGTCAGTCTGGCGGGGGGCACCTTGGTCAGTGGCATCTCAGTCAGCACCCCCCCAACCCCCCCTGCACTTACCCAAGCAGGCCCCAGTGGGCGGGATGCGGGCTTCCGGCAGGCAGCGGGCTCCAGCGACATCGGCGGGCTTCGGCGGGTTGCAGGCTCCGGCGGCAGTGGGCTTCTATGGACGGCGGGCAGGCTCCTCCCTTCTTCTCCTAGGCGCCCAAAAGGGTCGCCTGTCCCGATTGGCCAGGAGGTGGATCAGTGTTGCAACAGCGAATATTCATTCATTGTTGCAACACACCTGGTGGGCTCCGGACGCAATGCTCTGCGCCCCGAGCCAACCCTATTTTGAAGCCTATTAGAGCCTTTGGCAATTTAATGCATTTTTGGATGGGATTGGGTGCAGCTGCAATTTCTGCGAGGTGAGAAATATGTAAAAATCTACACAGAATAAGGAGTATTCACACATATCTGAACCAGTGGCGGAATTACCAGGGTCGCAACAGTCGCAGTTGCGACTGGGCCCGGCATTCAGCCACTGTGGGGGGGCCCAGCGGGGTTGATCTTCACACACACGGCTCTGAGCGGAGATCGTGTGTCATAGATTAATAGCACAGAGAGACTCCGGCGGCATTAATGTTCTATTTGTCGGTCCTCTCTGGCACAGATGAGAGAGGACACACAGCTGATCTCACGGCTCTCCCTTCTCCCCCTCCCCTCTCCTGTGTGCTCCACGGGAAATGTGAACTCCTTAGCTTCACACTTGAGTGCCCGCGGAGCACACAGGAGAGGAGGGGGGAGAAGGGGGAGCAGTGAGATCAGCTGTGTGTCCTCTCTCATCTCTGCCAGAGAGGACCGACAAATAGAATATTAATGCCGCCGGAGTCTCTCTGTGCTATTAATCTATGACACACGATGTCCGCTCAGAGCTGTGCTGTCCTGAGAAGGCAGACAGCACTGATAGAAATTAATAGCAGGGACTAATGAGCACTAATAGAAGACACTGATGGGCACTAATAGAAGGCACTGATGAGCACTGATAGAAGGCACTGATGAGCACTAATAGAAGGCACTGATGAGCACTAATAGAAGGCACTGATGAGCACTAATAGAAGGCACTGATGAGCACTAATAGAAGGCACTGATGAGCACTGATAGAAGGCACTGATGAGCACTGATAGAAGGCACTGATGAGCACTAATAGAAGGCACTGATGGGCACTGATAGAAGGCACTGATGAGCACTGATAGAAGGCACTGATGAGCACTAATAGAAGGCACTGATGGGCACTGATGAGCACTGATAGAAGGCACTGATGGGCACTGATGAGCACTGATAGAAGGCACTGATGAGCACTGATAGAAGGCACCGATGAGCACTGATGGGCACTGATGAGCACTGATGGGCACTGATGAGCACTGATAGAAGGCACTGATGGGCACTAATGAGCACTAATAGAAGGCACTGATGAGCACTGATAGACGGCACTGATGAGCACTGATAGACGGCACTGATGAGCACTGATAGAAGGCACTGATGAGCACTGATGAGCACTAATAGAAGGCACTGATAGGCACTGATGAGCACTGATGAGCACTGATAGAAATTAATAGCAGGGACTGATGAGCACTAATAGAAGGCACTGATGAGCACTGATAGAAGGCACTGATGAGCACTGATATAAGGCACTGATGAGCACTAATAGAAGGCACTGATGGGCACTGATAGACGGCACTGATGAGCACTGATAGACGGCACTGATGAGCACTGATAGACGGCACTGATGAGCACTGATAGAAGGCACTGATGAGCACTGATAGATGGCACTGATGAGCACTGATAGACGGCACTGATGATCACTGATGAGCACTGATAGAAGGCACTGATGGGCACTGATAGAAGGCACTGATGGGCACTGATAGAAGGCACCGATGAGCACTGATAGAAGGCACCGATGAGCACTGATAGAAGGCACTGATGAGCACTGATAGAAGGCACTGATAGAAGGCACTGATGAGCACTGATAGAAGGCACTGATGGGCACTGATGAGCACTGATAGAAGGCACTGATGGGCACTGATAGAAAGCACTGATGGGCACTGATAGAAGGCACTGATGGACACTGATAAAAGGCACTGATGGGCACTGATAGGAGGCATTTATGGGCACTGATAGGAGGCACTGATGGGCACTGATAGGAGGCACTGATGAGCACTGATAGGAGGCACTGATGAGCACTGATAGGAGGCACTGATGGGCACTGATAGGAGGCACTGATGAGCACTTATAGGAGGCACTGATGAGCACTGATAGGCCACATTGATGAGCACTGATAGGCAGCACTGATAGGAGGCACCAATGTGGACTGAAAGGCTGCACTGATAGGTGGCATTGATGGGCACTGATAGGTGGTACTGATGGGCACTGAGGAACACTGATAGGCAGAACTCAGGCAGTATTGATGGGCTTTGATGGACAGAATTGAAGAGTACTGATAGGTTGCACTGATGGATGCAGTTAGGTGGCATTAATGAGCACTGATAGGTGGTGCTGATAGGCAGAATTGATGGGCACTAATAGGCAGCATTAATGAGCACTGATAGGTAACACTTGCAGGTGGAAGTGATGGGCACTGATAGGCGGCACTGATGGGCACTGATGATTGGGGCACTGATTATCAGTGTAAACAATTTACTGACATTCTTGACAGTTAATGGCAGTCCTTTCCTAACACAAACACAGCGTGTGAGGAAAGGGCTGTGGATAACCAGTCTGTTTACATCAGCTGATCACATAGTAAAGGGCCGATGTGATTGCGCTGGATGCATGTCCAAGGGGTCATGTGGGAAGCACGGTTTTGGGAGGATGTCCGTGGACACCCTCCCAAAATTGGAAGCCGGGGCTCGGGTGGAAGGGGGGCCCATCATGGTTTCTTGCACCGGGGCCCTGAAGGTTCTAGTTACGCCTCTGATCTGAACACAAGATGCGATTTCATGTTGGTTTCCATTGATGTCTAATGCCGCGTACACATGGTCGGACTTTACGGCAGACTTTGCCCGGCGGACTTTTCGACATACTTTACGACGGACTTTCTGAATGAACGGACTTGCCTACACACAATTCACCAAAGTCTGTCGAATTCGTACGTGATGACGTACGGCCGGACTAAAACAAGGAAGTTCAAAGCCAGTAGCCAATAGCTGCCCTAGCGTGGCTTTTTGTCCGTCGAACTAGCATACAGACGAGCTGACTTTTCGACCGGACTCGATTTCGACGGATTAATTTAAAACATGTTTCAAATCTAAGTCCGTCCAACTTTTGAGAAAACAAAGTCCGCTGGAGCCCACACACGATCGAATTGTCTGACGAAATCCAATCCGCCGGGCAAAGTCTGCCGTAAAGTTCGTTCGTGTGTACGCGGCATAAGAAGAGGAAAATCGCCTTGCAATGCAGTAAACTCACACAGGGCCTTTTTTCTTGACGCATTGCATTTGCATAGCAATCACAACGCATAGATGTGAACGACCATCATTGTACACAATGTGTTTTTGGATAACATGCGAATCTAGGCTTTTTGTAACACATCAAATTCGCAACAAATTTGCATCAGTATGAACTGGCACTAAGCGCTATGGGAGAATACATTTAAAGTAAAAGTCTTGGGTTTTTTACCTGCTCTATGCTGTGGAGCAGCCCCCATCCTCCTCATCTCGGGTCCCTTGTCTGCGCTCCTGACTCCTCCAGTCCTGCTGAGTGCCCTCACAGCTATGGGGTCACTCGAGCCAAGCTGCTGCTCTGTGGGTCCATTCAGACATGGAGCCGTGGTGTCCGACCCGCCCCCTCTCTCTCCTCATTGGCTCACCGACTTTGATTGGCAGCAGCCAGTGGTGTTGCGCTGCTTTCCCAGCCAATGAGGAGGGAGAGGCCCAGGCAGCCGATTCTCACGTGCAATATCGCTGGATCAAGATTGGGCTCAGGTAAGTATTAGGGGGGCTGAGGGGGGCTGCTACACACAGAAGGCTTTGTATCTTAATGCATAGAATGCATTACGATAAAAAAACCTTCTGCCTTTACAACCACTTTAATAATTCTAATTGCTCCTCATCTGGCTGAACCAAAATTTTGTACAGTGGTAGAATTTTACCCCCTTCCTGACCAGGCCATTTTTTGCGGTATGGCACTGCGTTATTTTAACTGACAACTGTGCGGTCGTGCGACGCTGTGCCCAAATAAAATTTTTGTCTATTTTTTCCCACATATAGAGCTTTCTTTTGGTGGTATTTGATCACCTTTGCGGTTTTTATTTTTTGCGATATAAACAAAAAAAGAGCGACACTTTTGAAAAAAAAAAAGCAATATTTTTTACTTTTTGCTATAATAAATATCTCCCAAAAATATATATCATTTTTTTTTCCCTCAGTTTAGGCCGATATGTATTCTTCTACAAATTTTATTTATAAAATAAATATATGTATTCTTCTACGATATGTATTCTTCTACAAAGTTTTTTATTTTTTGCACTAGTTTTGAAAAAAAACAATATTTTTTACTTTCTGCTATAAAACATACCCAATAAAATAAGTTAAAAAATCGAATTTCTTCATTAATTTAGACCAATATGTATTTTGCTACATATTTTTGGTAAAAAAAACTTCCCAATAAACTATGGGATATTTTTATTTATTTATTTTACTAGTAATGGCGGTGATCAGTGACTTATAGCGGGACTGCGATATTGCAGTGGACAAATCGAACACCTAACTGACACTTTTGGCACTTTTTGGAGACCAGTGAAACTAATACAGTGATCAGTGCTAAAAAATATGCACTGTCACTGTACTAATGACACTGGCTGGGAAGGGGTTAACATCAGGGGCGATCAAAGGATTAAATGTGTGCCTAGGTTGTGCTTACTCACTGTGGGGGGAGGTTCTTGGACTAGGGGAATGCAAAGTTCCACGTTCCTGCTTAGCAGAAACACAGAATCAATGCCTTCCCCTCTGACAGAACGACAGATTGTCATTCTGCCTGCGCCCTGTGTAATCAGCGGGTGCCGGTGGACATAGAGTTTGCAGTACCTGCCGCTGGGTTCCCGCTGTGTGTGATCACAGCAAGAGTGGGTCGCTAGTAGCGGTGTGCGCGTGCCCCAGACTCTGAAGTGTCAGATCACGTGCTCGGCAGGTAGCTGACGGACATTAAATCCTTGGTATCCGCCACTGGGCTTCCACTGTGTATGATCACAGCGGGAGCAGGTCACTGCCGGCGTGCGCCCCCAACCCAGAAGTATCAGATCACATACTCGGTGGGTGACAGCAGACATTGAGTCCCTGGTACACGCCACTGGGCTCCCGCTGTATGTGATCACAGTGGGAGCGGGTCGCTGGCGGCGTGCGCCCCCAACCCAGAAGTATCAGATCACATACTCGGCGGGTGCCAGCGGACATTGAGTCCTTGGTACACGCCACTGGGCTCCCGCTGTATGTGATCACAGTGGGAGCGGGTCGCTGGCGGCGTGCGCCCCCAACCCAGAAGTATTAGATCACGTACTCGGCGGGTGCCAGCGTACATTATGTCCTTGGTACACGCCACTGGGCTCCCGCTGTATGTGATCACAGTGGGAGCGGGTCGCTGGTGGCATGCGCCCCCAACCCAGAAGTATCAGATCACGTAGTCGGCGGGTGCCATCGGATATTGAGTCCTCGGTACACGCCACTGGGCTCCCGCTGTATGCGATCACAGCGGGAGCAGGTCACTGCCGGCGTGCGCCCCCAACCCAGAAGTATCAGATCACGTACTCGGCAGGTGCCAGCGGACATTGAGTCCTCAGTACACGCCACTGGGCTCCCACTGTATGCGATCACAGTGGGAGGGGGCTGCTGGCGGCATGCGCCCTCAACCCAGAAGTATCAGATCACGTACTCGGCGGGTGCCAGCAGACATTGAGTCCTGGGTACACGCCACTGGGCTCCCGCTGTGTGTGATCACAGTGGGAGAGGGTCGCTGGCGGCGTGCGTGCGTGCCCCAACCCGGAAGTGTCAGATCGGCCACCCTGCCGCAGTAAATGTACGGTGGGCGGTCCGCAACTGGTTAATGCATGCTAATAGTCTGCTAACCTTACTTGCTGCAGCTACTACTACTACCACTACTACTACTACTACAATTCTACTTCTACTGGCACCTAATGAAGAGGTTATTTGGCTCTGAGAAAGAGGGGCAACCCTTGAAACGCATTAGCCCTTGTAGACCTGCGTGTTTTTTTCCCGTGTTAAGAAGTTGGAGCAGCGGTTCTGGTGTACCTGTTTCTGGACTATATTGATAAGCTTGTACACATTTTGGTTTGTGAGGTTATTTGTTTTTATTTGAACAATAAATGGTGTATGAAGGTAATGCGGCTAGGGTGGTGCACCGTTTTTCTTTCTACAGTGATCTGTGCTTAGGACTTATTGTTCCAGGTCATAGCCTCAGAAAGTGAATAATGGCGGCCTCCATAGGTTCACTTTAACCCACAAACTCCTCCACTGTAATTTGACTTACAGCTTTTTAAAATTCCATCTTGAGCTGCAAACATAAAGCCGTTTTATAATACACAGAGAAAAAAAAATAGAGAATTCCCCTTCACTTTCCAATATCAAATCTGAATTATTTATAGAAGTTTTGGACACATTCGTCAAGACACAGGTACAGCCTAGTGAATAATTCATTTGATATTTGCACCGTAGAGCAAGAAATGTTAATTGACTTCAAAAGAATATACATTTGTGTTACTGATTACAAAAACAAATTGCTTTAACAAATGCCTTAAATGATGAGCGTTTTCACTGCTCATCATAGCATTAACTGCTCGCAAAAAAATCATCAATATCATACGCGATAATGTGATAAGTTTAACATCTATTTTTTATTTTACAGGTTGCTATAGCTGTGAAAAATGGAATTTATTAATATTTTAAGAGGCAACTTCGGGCGCGACAAAAAAAAAAAAATCAGGAAACTTATATTGGGGTTGATTTACTAAAACCGGAGAGTGTAAAATCTGGCACAGTTCTGCATAGAAACCAATCAGATTCCAGTTTTCTTTTTTTGCTAAAGCTTAATTGAACAAGCTGAAGTTGGAAGCTGATTGGCTACCATGTACAGCTGCACCAGATTTTGCACTCTCCAGTTTTAGTAAATCAACCCCATTGTTTAACATTTCGTCATCTTTTTTTTTATTTGTGTTGAAGTCCAATTTCAGTATATATAGCACCCTTGTCTTAAACAGGGGCTACCAGTAAATTTAACTTTGCTGAGTTGTAGTTAACCTGTCTATTTTATAGTCTTTATGATCATTTGGGTTTTGCTTTAGCTGTGGTTCCTCCCTTCTGTCAATAAGTGGCACTGTTACCTTTGGCACTGGTGTAATGAGCTACAGTGAAGCTAGGTTATGAATATGCATACTTTTCTCAACCAATCAGTAGGAGTTTCTCTGGCTGCTGAGCATCCTGGGAAATAGTATAAATATTTGGGGAAGTCAAGTGATCACGGTCCTCCCATCCAGACCACGGCCTGGAGTGGATGTGTGAGGAACAGCTGCTGTACTGGGAAGGCCTGAAGCCTAAAGCCTCGTACACACGATCGGATTTTCCGCAGACAAAACCTCTGACTTGTGTCCAAAGACGTGTGCCTGGATTTTGTTTTGCATACAAACGGCAAGCAATTGTAGGCCAACAAACACGTACGTGGTTTTTCAGGTCTTTAGTGCCACCCTTTGGGCTCCTTCTGCTAATTTTGTGTTAGTAGAAGTTTGGTGAGTGTTGATTCGCACTTTTCATTTTGCGCTTTTCATTTTGTGCTTTTCATTTAGCGTTTTTCAGTTCGCGCTTTTCAGTTCATGCTTTTCAGTTTGTTTCTAAACGTAAACGTAAGACATGTTGCAGAATCGGAGGAGATAACGTGTTATTTATTATTGGCCTTGGAGTTATTGCTTTGACCCAAGTCCAGTTCAGGAACAGGAGGAGGATTTCTTGGATCAAAAATTGGTTGCTTTTTTAATCGTGACCAATTATGTCATATGCCTTTGCTACGGGAGCTCCAGGAGAATAATCCAAATGATTTTCGGAATTATCTCCAGATGACGGACCCCTGCTTTCAACTCTTGGCATTGTTGATCTCCTATATTAAGAAGCAGGACACATGCATGAGGCTTTTATTTTATGTTTTGGTTGAATAATAATGATTTGATTTGGTATATTTTCTATATTTTTGGATGCATAGAATGCACTTTTTGGTTAAGATTTTTTGGCAGATAGCATGTCTAATTGTATTTGTTTTCTTTTTTAAATGCACATTAAAAAAATTGTGGAGAATAATACTTGGCTATGTGTTTTACTTCCAATGACAGTTTGGGAGTAGGCAGTTCCATTTAAAAAAAATACAATGTAAAATTGACAAGGGACACCAACATAGTTGTATCTTTGATCTTAAAAACTACGGGATAATGGTGTTGTGGTAACTTGCCCAAATAAAAATTAAAAAAAGCATAATAATATTATTCTTGATATCACTAGAAAAAAAAAAGCCTTTGAAAATTAGTTTGCAATAACTCCATCAGTATCACCAGCAAAGCAGCTTCATTATTATCCCATTAAAGAAGAAGAGAATTGTGCGCTGCATTTCGAGATTTCATAATTTGCCACGTCACGAATGTTAATTCTCAATTACGAACGCTAGTTTACAAGACCGACCGCTTCCGGCTCGTCCTTGCTTCCGAGCATGCGTGTTTGCACTTTGGACTTTAGACCGACGGACTTGTGTACACACGCTCGGAAAATCAGACAACACACATTTGTCAGTGGAAAATTTTAAAGCCTGCCATTCAACATTTGTCCGCGGAAAATCCAACAATTGTCCGATGGAGCACACAAACGGTCGGATTTTCCACCAACAGCCTGTTATCACACAATTCCCGTCGGAAAATCCGACCGTGTGTACGAGGCTTTAGGCCTAGACATGTGCTCAAGGCCCTGCAAGTTTACTTCTGTGATAAGCTGGCTGACAGCTGATCACGTGGTAAAGGGCCTGCTGTGATTGGCCCTTTACCCCGATCTGTGATCAGCCGAGTCCCAAGGACTTGGCGATCACAGAGCGCGCCGGGTGCGCGGCCTAGGGGGGCACGCGGGCAGTGCGAAAATGGGAGGACGTCCATGTACACCCTCCCAGCATTTTAAGCCCACACTGTAGTCGTCTTTCGGCTATGGCGCAGGCACCAAGTTGTTATTGATGTATTAATGATTACAGAGCTGTATTAATGTGCGCATTTTGGATCTGCCTGGAGTCAGCTTTAGCTCTAAAGTTTGAAACTTCAGCACCTCAAGTCCCCAGCGACTATGCGACTACCAAGGCTGATTTTTGTTTTATGTACTTTTTGCCTCAGATCACATAGTCTGCAATGGCTAGTGTGGTCTTACTCCTTTTAGATCAAAATTGCAGCCGTGCCAAAGCTTCAACTGCTGTCTAATGACTGTAGGGGGTTTTAGTATATCACTGCTAATAAAATAAAAAAAAAAACAGATAAAAAAAAATGACTTGGAAGATAGCCAGCGTAAAAAACTAACTAATCAACACAGCTGACCTTGAGTACTTGAATAATTCAAATAACACATAATCACACGCTATTCTTCACTGTAGAGACACACAATGATTGCTTACACTGAGACGATGACAACAGGCATAAATATTTAAAATTCTTTTAAAACACTATAGATTCCCTTTAAGTGAATAAAACTCTGTTGTTGCGTCACCACGTTCTAAGCCCAGGACTTCATTTTTTCTTAATAGAAATGGCAGTTGACGTCGATGCGCATTTTCATTTCTCTGTGATCAATATTTTAAGCCGGGGATGAAGTATGAATTTGAAAACATTTGGAAAATGACTGCGCTTAACCATTCATATGTGAAGCTGCTAACACTAAAACAAACAAAGTCAAAGAGATATGTGAAAACACAGTGTAGCGCTGAAAAACCATCAAAGAAACAGCATAATACAGAGTAGTAAAAACGTATAAACATAAAATAATAATATATACAGAAAAAATGGTGAAGTATGCAAAAACATTTATAATAATAAAGTCCAGTGACTGTAAACCAGGGAAAAACCTAAAATCACCACTATAGTGAGCTTGTTAGAGCAAATGTCCACAAATGTGAAGGACTTAGGATCCACTCTTGAGATGACACTTATGCCCGTACACACGATCGGACATTCCGACAACAAAATCCATGGATTTTTTCTGACGGATGTTGGCTCAAACAAAAAGGAAAAAAAGGAACGTGCAGCTGCTGCTAGCTGGAGAAATCCAAACGTATCTATTCCTGTCTGGGTGAGAGCATCTTATTACCCACTATCCACTTCTAGATCGATCCCCAACTGGGTTCCAGTTCCATCAAGTCCCGTGCAACATTGGACTCCAAGGCTTTGGCCGATACAAGCTCGATTGACCCACTGCCGCTGGCATGTGAGTCCACTCCGTCTGGTAAGAGTATACATGATCATCTCATTTTCTTGGTGGAAGAAACTCTATCTTTCGCGTCCTAATGGCCAGTCACATTTTATTCCACTATCTAAGTATCATCTCAAGAGTGGATCCTTCACAAGTCCTTCACATTTGTGGACATTTGCTCTAACGAGCTCACTATAGTGGTGATTTTACGTTTTCACTGGTTTTCAGTCACTGGACTTTATTATTATGAAGTATGAATTAGTGAGGAGTTGAAATACAGGTCAGAGAACGGGGCAGAATTCCTGTCTTCACAGCTGGGAAGATGTTTCATGAATAAATGTAGCAGCCGCTACGATCCTTACACATGGGAGAGTATTATAGCGGTAAATGTCTCTCATTTGTCACAGGTGCTTTGCTTCCCGCTACAGAAACAGAGTTCAAACGGAAAGCCTAGGCTGTAATAATCATCATAATAATAATGAGCCTGACCTAAAATCCAAGCAAAATGCGTCGCTTTGGGGATATTGTAACCGTTTTGTGACCAGAGGGCAGGCTAAATTTAGCGTCGACGGCATCTGTCAGTTAACAAAACATAACAATAGCATATGATTCATATACTTACCTAAATAATTTTTGGATGTGTTTTTAAAGACACGTAAGGATTTTATTTAGTACACTGTTTAAGGTCCCATGCACACCTCAGCGTTTAGTAGCTCGAAGCTCCAAAACGTTGGAGGAGAAAAATGTAATTATTCTCTATAGAGTTTGTTTACATCTCCACTCCAAGTTGCCTGAAGCCAAACTCCTGAAGCTTCTGGTGCTATTTTTGCAGCTCGAATCAGGCAGATTGGTGCGTTTTTTATGTGTTTTTCGTTCCACAGAAATGCATGGAAATGCTTAATTCAAGCGTTTTAGTGCGTTTTGCTGCTCAAATGCAACAATTGAATGAAAATAAATAAAACATGAATAAATAATAAAAAAAACAAAAAAAAACCCTAACTCCGACACTTAACCACTTAAAGGGGTTGTAAAGGTAAAAGTTTTTTCACCTTTTTCGCCATTAGCTCGCGCTGCTGTCAATCACATCCAATGACGTGGTGTGCCGGGGGGCGGGACGGAGTGATACAGTGAGTGGCTTTGGCCGCCGGCTGTATCACGGGAGCGCACCCGCAACCACTCAACACCATGTGAGGGAGCTCGCATGAAGGTGTTGAGTCCTCGCGGGGGGGGGGGGGGGGGGAGCCGAGACAGCCGCCGAGGGACCCCATAAGACCAGGTTTGGGGCCACTCTGTGCAAAACGAGCTGCACAGTGGAGGTAAGTATAACATGTTTGTTATTTAAAAAAAAAAAAATTATCTTTAGTGATCCTTTAAGGACCAGCCTCGTTTTGAGATTTTGGTGTTTACAAGTTTAAAACAGGTTTTTTTTTGCTAGAAAATTACTTAGAACGCCCAAACATTATATATTGTTTTTTTTTCTAACACCCTAGAGAATAAAATGGCGGTCATTGCAAAACTTTTTTTCACACTGTAATTGCAGAGCGGTCTTTCAAGCGCACTTTTTTTGGAAAAGGTTCACTTTTTTGAATAAAAAAATAAGACAACAGTAAAGTTAGCCCAATTTTTTTAAAATTGTGAAAGAAAATGTTACGCTGAGTAAATTGATACCCAACATGTCACGCTTCAAAATTGCGCCCGCTCGTGGAATGGCGTCAAACTTTTACCCTTAAAAATCTCCATAGGCGACGTTTAAAAAATTCTACAGGTTGCATATTTTGCGGTACAGAGGAGGTCTAGGGCTAGAATTATTGCTCTCACTCTAATGATCGCGGCGATACCTCACATGTGTGGTTTGACCACCGTTTTCATATCCGGGCGCTACTCACATATGCGTTCGCTTCTGCGCGTGAGCTCGTCGGGACGGGGCACTTTGAAAAACATTTTTTTTTCTTATTTATTTTACTTGATTTTATTTATTTTTTAACTGTTTTTAAAAAATGGATCACTTTTATTTCCATTACAAGGAATGTAAACATCCCTTGTAATAGAAAAAAAGCATGACAGGTCCTCTTAAATATGAGATCTGGGGTCAAAAAGACCTCAGATCTCATATTTGGACTTAAATGCAATAAAAGTGGAGTGGCACCTCTTCCACCGCCGATAACGGTGATCTTGCGGTGAATCTGCCGCAGAGACCACCATTATCGTAAATAGAACCGCCAGCTCTAAAGATGGATAGCTCGGTTGTGGCAGCAGCTGCTGCCGTTACCGAGATATCCATCTTCAAACTGCCGACGTATATGTACAGGAGCCGGTTGGTAAGTGGGTTAAAGTGGTTGTAAACTCTACAAAAAAAAAATGAAAAAAAAAACCAACCTGCAAGACAAAGGCATAATGAGCTAGTATGCATCACATACTAGCTCATTATGAAATACTTACCTTAGAATGATACTGTTGCAGTGGTCCCCGTACACCGCTATGACGGGTGACATGTCTCCGGAATGTTGCTTCTGGGTTCGCGGGCTCCGGAGCTGTGATTGGCCAGAGCCCCAATGACGTCATGCATGCGCGCGGGGGCCACCGGTCACGGCACAGCAGCTGAAGAAACAGCACGTACGAGCCGTTTTATCAGTGCGCATGTGCTGATGACTTCGGCACATGCGTATACAGTGAATATCTCCTAATCTCTTCAAGTTTAGAAGAAATTCATGGTACCTACAGTTAAGCCTTGTTATAGGCTTACCTGTAGGCAAAAGAGGTTGTAAAGGGTTTACAACCACTTTAACCCTGATATTAACCCCAACCCTAATCCTAAATCCTAATCCTGACCCAAAACCAAAATATTAAACCCTAATCCTTAGTACTAATATTAACGCCTAACCCTAATCCTAACCTGAAACACTAATATTAATATTATTAAATTAAATAATATTAAACCCTAACCTTAATACTAATATTAACCCCTAACCCTAAAACTAATCCTAATCGGAAACCCTAATATTAAACCCTAAACCTAATACTAATATTAACCCCTAACCCTAATCCTAACCCGAAACCTAACCCGTGCTACCACCATGTTTCACAGTGGGGATGGTGTGTTCAGGGTGATGTGCAGTGATAGTTTTCTGCCACACATAGCGTTTTGCTATGTTGGTCTCATTTGACCAGAGCATCTTCTTCCACATGTCCTGTGTCCCCCCACATGGCCTCTCCCAAACTGCAAACGGGACTTCTCATGGCTTTCTTTCAACAATGGCTTTCTTCTTACCACTCTTCCATAAAGACCAGATTTGTGGAGGGCACGACTAATAGTTGCCCTGTGGACAGATTCTTTTACTTGAGCTGTGGATCTCTGCAGCTCCTCCAGAGTTACCATGGACCTCTTGGCTGCTTCTCTGATGAATGTTCTCCTTACCCGGCCTGTCAGTTTAGGTGGACGGCCATGTCTTGGTAGGTTTGCAGTTTCACCATACTCTTTTAATTTTCAGATGATAGATTGAACAGAGCTCCGTGAGAACAGCTGTATTTACACTGAGATTAAATTACACACAGATGAACTCTATTTACTAATTAGGTGACTTCTGAAGGCAATTGGTTCCACTAGATTTTAGTTAGGGGGTATCAGAGTAAAGGGGGCTGAATACAAATGCACACCACACTTTTCAAATATTTATTTGTAAAAAATCTTGAAAACCATTTATAATTTTCCTTCCACATCACAATTATGTGCCACTTTGTGTTGGTCTATCACATAAAATCCAAATAAAATACATTTAAGTTTTTGGTTGTAACATGACAAGATGTGTCAAATTTCCAGGGGTATGAATACTTTTTCAAGGCACTATATAATAAAATATATGAATATATAATAATGGTAATAATGAAAGACAGTAAAATAGATCCCCTGCAGTGAGCAATGATAGACCCCACCTCAGCAATAATATAACCCCCACACAACAATATAGACTCCCCCCCCTAGCAACAATGGACCCCCCCCCAACAAAATACCACCCCAGCAACAATAGACCTCCAGCAGTGACACCAAATCTCCCAGCAGTAAGTATCAATAGACGCCCCAGGAGCCAGCAACAACAGACCTCTCCCTCAACAGTAGATCCCTCCCAGCAACATAAGACCCCCCAGCAACAAAAGACCCCCCCCCACCTGCAACAATAGACCTATCCAGCAACCATAGACCTTCACACAAAAATAGACCCCCACCAGCGACAATAGATCTCCCAGCAGCCAGCATCAATAGACCCTCCAGCACTCCATGCCACTATATACATTCATTGCTGGAGGTGCAGGAACTGCATTCCCCCACATTCCCGCTGAAAAAAAGCCCTGGACATAAGTATCATTTTTTTGCCCTGATGACTATGTATGCAGGTATCCTTTAAAGCTGACACCTGATTGGCTATGCTTTCTTCCAGCCAATCCCAGCTCTTTGCACCTTTCTAATGCAATAAGCCCCATATGCTGTAAATGCCGCCCTGTGCAGCAAAATGCATTCAATATCCTTGTCATTACCTAGGAGCAGAAGTCTGTTTTATGTAGCGCGGCTGCTATATATATATTTTTTCTTTCACATAAAGCACACTGCATTATTTATGAAACCATTAAATGGATTTTTGTGCTTTTCGTTTTTTATTATTTATTACATGAAGGCTGGAAATGCGTGCTAGAACTCACATGGCTGTAATGGTAAATGGAAGGCTTTTTTTGCGGCATTAGAGGCCGCCAATTGTATATTTTCACACTCTTCCAGCTAAAAAGGAAAAAAAAATCTCTTTTGACTGTCACTGAATACCTGTAAAACCTTGTCATCTTCTGTGCCACCGCTCCCAGGGGCTTTCAGTAAATCCTGAAAAGTGCCATTTCCAGAGCCTGCGGTCACTTCTGTATTCTATCCCTGCCTCCTGACACATGCCTGGACTCTGTGTCTGCTGTAAGCTGGTGGCATAGATTAGACTTTTCTTTTTTTTTATGTCAGTGTCCCATCAGAGGGATTTCCCTTCGCTTCCTGTCCCAGAGACACAACAGGAATGAAAGGGAAAACTCTCCAGGGCTTTTTCCAGCAGGAACTCGGGGGGGAATGCGGTTTGAGGTCAGGACTCTGTGCAGGCCAGTCAAGTTCCTGCACCCCAAACTCGCTCATCCATGTCTTTATGGATCTTGCTTTGTGCACCAGTGCACCGTCATGTTGGAACAAGAAGGGGCCATCCCCAAACTGTTCCCACAAAGTTGGGAGCATGAAATTGTCCAAGATGTCTTTGTATGCTGACGCCTTAAAGTGATTATAAGGTATCTTTTTTTTGTTAAAAAAAAACCATGTTATACTCCCCTCCTCTGTTGCAGTGGATTTGAACAGAGCAGCCCCGGATCCTCCTCTTCTCAGGTCCCTCTTTGGCTCTCCTGGCCCCTCCCTCTTGTTGAGTTCCCCCACAACATGCAGCTTGCTATGGAGGCACCCGAGCCACAGCTCCCTGTGTCCATTCAGACACGGAGCTGCAGTCTGGCCCCGCCCCCTTTCTCTCCTCATTGGCTGACTGACTTTGATTGACAGCAGCAGGAGAAAATGGAGGAGAAAATGCTGTCTCGGCCAATCAGGAGGGGAGTCCCGGGCAGCCGAGACAATCCTACAACATTGCTGGATCTGGATGGGGCTCAGGTAAGTATTAGGAGGGCTGAGGGGGGCTGCTGCACACAGAAGTCTTTTTATCTTAAAGTGGATGTAAACCCAATGTCATCCTTTCTAAACTACTGCCATAGGGGTTATCTATAAGGATATACACGCCTCCTGCATGTATCTTTACCTGTCAAATGTCTCCCCTCTGTCTGTTATGAGACCCGAAAAACTGCAGATTCTGTGGGCGGGTCTGTTGTCTGGAGCTCGGTGGGTGGAGTCGTGATGTCAGTAGACTCCCCGCCCACCTCTACACTCCCCTTGTCAATATGCATTTTCTCCTGTGTATTTCTTACACTGAACTTCTGCTATGATCTCTAACATCCAGTGAAAAGACAGGAAAGTAACCACATGACCTCAGCATGCCAAATCATGGTGAGGTGTGGAACAGCCAATCCTGGCAGAGCTGCTGAAGAAAGGAGTGGGGGAGGGAATTAAAAAATAATGCCTGTGTCTTAGGCTGGTGCACGAGATGTAAATCACCTGTCACTCACAGCAAGGGGGAGGATTTGACAAAGTTTTTCTCTGTTTGTCAAGTTTTATCTCACTGAACAATAAAAGAGGATTGCTCAGAGCTGGATTAACTCTGTGTGGCAAGACTGGGCTCAAATGATAGGAAATCTTATACTGTATATTATGACATCAAATAAAAATTTGGGTTTACATCCACTTTAATGTTTTTAAGATGAAAAAAACATTCTGCCCTTACAACCCCTTTAAGGCCTCATATACACGTTCTTCTGAATGCTGGAGCCTGACAGATAGTAACCAACGTTTAAAAACGTTCGTTTTGCCGCGCTTGCATGCAGCGTTTAGGCACGTTTTTGAAGGATAACAGTTTTTACAGATCAGTAGACCCTCCCAAATGCCTAAAATTCGGGGGGAAAAAAACGGTCTCTCTCTTTCTCTCTCCTTGCAGCCCACAATATACAAAGGTTCTGGAAAGTCTGTTTTTTTAACAATGCTAATGGTCAGAACTGATTCCCCATTGAAAACGCCTATAAACGAAAACGCTTATAAACACGCTATTACAAGGATTTGGCGTTTTTAAATGCCCCTGAACTACCGCCCTGAACGCAAATTTTTGCTTTAAAAAAAATGCTTCTAACCTCAACTGCCTTTAAACTACTATAAACGCCTAAGTGTACCCATAGGATAACATAGAGGAGAGTTCAGGGGCTGCTAAAAAAAAATGCCCAACTGCTCCTAAGGGGTTGATTTACTAAAGGCAAATAGACTGTGCATCTTGCAAAGTGCACTTTGCAACGAATACCCAATCACGTGCAAGGAAGATTTAAAAAACAGCCTTTTTGCTTGCACATGATTGGATGATGAAAGTCAGCAGAGCTTCTGCTCATTTACTAAGCTCTGGAGCAACTGCTCTTGCAGAGTGCAACTTCACTTTGCAATGTGCACAGTCTATTTGCCTTTAGTAAATCAACCCCTAAATGTCCGTTTACCAGCTGCAGTGTACATGAGGCCTAAGGAGAGAGAGAGAGATTGTTTTTTTTCCCTGCATTTTAGGCATTTGGGAGGGTCTACTTATCTGTAAAAACTGTTAAATGTCAAAAACGCTTGTAAACATAAACGCACATAAACACGATATGTAAATGCATCAAAACAGATGTTTTTAAATGTCAGTCACTATCTGTCAAGTTCCAGCATTCAGAAGAGGTTTTCAAACGTCCTGTGTACATGAGGCCTAAGAGTTCCCTTCACTGGAACTAAGAAGACAAGCCCAACCCCTGAAAAACAACCCCACACCATAATCCCCCCTCCACCGAATGATTTGGACCAGTGCACAAAGCAAGGTCCATAAAGACATGGATGAGTGAGTTTGGGGTGGAGGAACTTGACTGACCTGTACAGAGTCCTGACACCAACCCGATAGAACACCTTTGGGATAGATTAGAGCGGAGACTGCAAGCCAGGCCTTCTCGTCCAACATCAGTGCCTGACCTCACAAATGTGCTTCTGGAAGAATGGTCAAACACTCCCATAGACACACTCCTAAACCTTGTGGACAGCCTTCCCAGAAGAGTTGAAGCTGGTATAGCTGCAAAGGGTGGGCCAACTCAATATTGAACCCTACAGACTAAGACTGGGATGTTAATAAAAGTCATGTGCGTGTAAAGGCAGGTGTCCCAATACTTTTGACAATATAGTGTATGTAATGGCAAAGGGTGCTGGGGTGTGCTGGAAGGTCTGTTGATGCAGGCTACTGGGGGATATATTGTTGCTGGGGGGATCTAGAGTTGCTGGTGGTGGATCCATTGTTGCTGGGGGGTCAATTGTTGCTGGGAGAGATTTAAAGTGGTTGTAAAGGCACAAGTTTTTTTACCAAAACCTTCTGTGTGCAGCAGCCCCCCTCAGCCCACCCCTAATACTTACCTGAGTCCCCTCTCGATTCAATGATATGCACAGTAACCTTGGCTCTCTGGGGACTTGCACACCTGATTGGCTTTTGGCAGCAGCGCAAACCATTGCCAACCCCCCCCCTCCATTTCAGCCTGTATCCTGAGGCTGCCCCTGCTTTCTGGTTCAGCTTCCTGGCTGTTGGCTACCTTCGGCTTGCGTCCTGGCTTTGTTCCTGTCTACTGATTGGGTGCTGCCATTATGAGCGCTGTTAGAAATCATGGGGCCCCATACAGCCTACCTGATGGGGGAAGGGGAGGGGCATTTACTGGAACTGATCCCCCTATGGCTTCCCCTGCAGCAGATGAAAGGTGCAGGGAGGGAGAGGAGGAGAAGCCGACTTTCAGCTGCTGCAGGGGAGAGCCACAGGGGATAATTTCCTTTACTACTCTCCCTCCCCCTCCTCCCATCTTAACCTGTATCCTGAGGCTGTCCCTGCTTTCTGGTTCAGCTGCCTGGCTGTTGGGTACCTTTGGCATGCATCCTGGCTTTGATCCTGTCTACTGATTTAGTGCTGACATTATGAGCGCTGTTAGAAATCGTGGGGTCCCATACAGCCTATCTGATGGGGGGGGCAGTTACTGGAACTGATCCGCCTATGGCTTCCCCTGCAGCAGATGAAAGCTGCAGGGAGGGGGAGGGGGAGAAGCCGACTTTCAGCTGCTGCAGGGGGAGCCACAGGATAATTTTCTTTACTATTTCCCCCCTCCTCCCATCTTTACCTGTATCCTGAGGCTGTCCCTGCTTTCTGGTTCAGCTACCTGGCTTTTGGCTACCTTTGGCATGCATCCTGGCCTTGATCCTGTCTATTGATGGAGTGGTGGCATCGGAGCTGCTGTTAGAAAATCATGAGGCCCCATGTTCCAGTAATTGGGGCAATTACTGGAACTGATCCCCTGTGGCTTCCCCTGCAGCAGATGAAAGCTGGCGGGAAGGAGAGGAGGAGAAGCCAACCTCCGCTGCTGCAGGGGGAGCCTTTGTTTACCCCCCCCGCTGCACCAATCACGCTCTTCATTCACGATCCCTTTCCCCTGCTTGTCAGAAATAACTTTTGTCATAACTTACATTAACACAACACAGAAACATAAATGAGCCATGAAAGTCTCTTCTACCAAAAACTGTGCATGAGATCAGATTCGTTTTTTTCAGACTACAGTTCTGCTTAAATGTTTTTCCTTCTTTCTGCTACCCTTACATAAGACTCTGGTTGGCGGTGGGTTTGCTGCGTTACTGCACTGCTTATGCTCTATTTATTGGTGCAGCGTTTTATTGCAGGGCGAGCCGGTGCTACAAGTTCGGCACATTATCAAGCAGAGAACAAACAGTTGTGGATCACAAAGACACATAGAATTAGGCTTGTTTATCATTTCCGAGGGAGAGGTCTGCATTTGTGCGCTCTTTTCTTTCCAGCTGGAATATAAACCTGAATACAAACAGCGGCCCGGCTGAACCGATGCCAGAGCTTTGTACCCACATGTCTGCAATTTCAGATGATGAAATGGTGCCGCTATGAGAACATTCACTATTAGTATTCTAAAGGAATAACTCCGCTCTCTTTGATCTATCAGAAAAAAAGTGTTATTATTGCAGCCGTTATACCGCCGAATAAAAAGCCGCAATTCCAAATTTGTCCAAAAAAATGTAAAGGGGTTATCATAGAGCGAACCGGGAGTTGTGGATGAGGACGAGGGGTCTATAACTACCCAATGGGATCAGGTGATACAGTCCATGTTCTATGATTGGGTGATGACCAAAAATTCCATGAAAAGCTTCCGTGTTACTGAATTCTGCAGAGATACCATGTAATCTCTGATGAGGATTATTACATTCTGTGAGTTCATGATTTGCTTGTTTGCACCTGATTGATATGCCACCATACACTCTTACTTTAATTCTTTCTTTCTTTCTTTCTTTCTTTCTTTCTTTCTTTCTTTCTTTCTTTCTTTCTTTCTTTCTTTCTTTCCTATTCATCTACTTATCTGTTTATCAATCAATCAATAAGTCATATATTATTAATCTATCTATCTATCTATCTATCTATCTATCTATCTATCTATCTATCTATCTATCTATCTACGTATCCATCTACCTATTAATCTATCATCCATGTATTATTCTATCTATTTATCTATCTACTTATCCATCTACCTGTCAATATAATCTAACATCCATGTATCTATCTATCTTATCCATCTATTTATTCATCTATCAATCACCTACTATCTATCTATCTATCTATCTATCTATCTATCTATCTATCTATCTATCTATCTATCTATCTATCTATCTATCTATTAATTATCTATTAATTATCTATCTTATCCATCTATCAATCATCTGTTATCTATCTATCTACTTATCCATCTACCTATTAATCATCTATTATTAATCTATCATCCATGTATTATTCTATCTATCTATCTATCTATACATCTATTATCTATCTCTCTATCTATCCATCTATTTATCTTTCTTGCACATATTTAGTATTACTGACCCCACATTGGTGAGGGAAGACTATTGATCGGCCTCTTGATTTCTTGCTCGGAATCTTCTTTGAGATGATGACAGCATCCTAGAGGAACCCAGATCACTGTCGATAATTCCCTGTGGATTAATGTCAATATGATTCTCTTCCTTCCATCCCTTCCCTCATTATATCTCTATTCCTATCTTCCCACATTTCTCCAACCCCGGCTCAGCTGATGAGAAATCTTCCATGTCTGCCATAGGAATCATTTCTATATGTTATTTATCCGGGGGTTCTATTTTCCTTAAATAGTGTGCAGTCTCAATCCATTCTCACGCAGCCACTCATCCAGAGATTCAGTGCGAGAGACAGAAAGCTCCGCGAGGTCTAAGGCATGCAAATCTGCCCGCCTAATGATCTGGATCCAATGCAGAGCTCTTGCTTAATGAGCTTTTTACATTCAATGCAGAGGCACAAACACAAATATACGGGATAATGAAAAAGAATCAGCACCCACATTCATTTGCCTTTTTGTGTAGGAGTTTATTCTTCCATTTCTCCCCAGAACAAATAAATTGCAGATCTGCAAATGAAGCCACTTTTCCCTAGAGATAACCAACCATCATTTTTTCTTTTTTATTGATTTGTTACATAATTAGGAGATTTGTAATTACAGACATGGCCAAGGCTGTAAAATATGTTACAATGTTATTGCTGTAATTAAATTGATGGATAGTTATTAATTGGACAGTGCCACTGGCCCGTAATGTACTGTAATGTCGGAGGGCTCTATGTGAATGGTATGAATTATGCCTTCATCTCATTATAGAAGAAGGCTGTTAACTGCCTTTAGTAGCTGAACCAACAACAAAACGTGACCCCGTTGCAGTTATAGAGAAACAGCAAACCCGATCACTTCCCTAAGAAGAAATCACAGCCTCTACATGACCCCCAATCACCCATTGGGACCCATTTTTTAACATTTGGGGGGGGGGGGGGGGGTTGAGTGAAGTGATTTGGTAGAAATTGATTTTGTTGCACAATTTCCAACAGTTTTGCCAAAACTGAAACTTTCAATTACGAAGTTTCATAATTAGCTTACAGTGGTTGTAAACTTCTGAAATGAAACAAAGCATATCCTTCATTGGGTGTACTTGCCCTGATCCTCACTCCCGCACACAGCAGGTGATTGACAGTTTTAGCTGTGCACGTTCACTATGAGACTTTGTAAATTGTGGGGGGGGGGTTTGTCCATTCCCTCCACTCAGGTCTCAGATTACACTCAGCTTCCTGCTCTATGATGTGTAGTGTGTGATGTCAGATCATCATCCCTTGCCTGCTAGAACTAAGGAATGCTGTGTAAAATATTTGCAGATAAACAGGTACAACTTGAACATGAGAATATGTTTACAACCACTTTAAAGCCCAACTTAAGTAACGTTAAAAAATTCTCTCTTGCACCCGCAATGCAAGAGTTAACTGCTTGTTTAGTCTAGGGCCCTGGTGCCTAACCTGCGGCCCTTTGGCACTTTTTGTGTGGCCTTGGGGGCCCCTGCAGACACTAATCTGTGTTTTGCTATTTCCCGATCATAGCCATGATTTTACCAGTCTCATGTAATATGTCTCCAGTCACTGTCTCCAGAAGTTTTTCCCCAGTTTGAAAGTCTTCTGCGCAGTCTCTGACCATCTCTTGTATTATGACCACAGTCTCTGACCATTTCTTGTATTATGACCACAGTCTCTGACCATCTCTTGTATTATGACCACAGTCTCTGACCATCTCTTGTATCATGCTCATATTTTTTGAGTACATCCTGTTGTGTGCCTGCTCTCTCTGGCACTGAATATTCACTGAATTTTATGCACGGTCCTTTGGTGATTGTCGGGGGCCACACTACACCCCTCCATATCAAGAACATTGACCACCACCAGTCTAGGGGCTGCGAAAAGCACTTTTACTTCCCTGATCCTCCACTTCCCTGGCATATGGCTCCCCCCCGTTTCTCTTTCATATATCTATATATACTGTACTATTTATATATACATTATATTACCAAAAGTATTGGGACATTTGACTTTACGCACACGTGAACTTTAATGGCATCCCAGTCTTCTTCCGTAGGGTTCAATATTGCATTGGCCCACCCTTTGGAGCTATAACAGCTTCAACCCTGGAGAGAGTATCGGTCATAATGCTTGCAATGGCAATGTGATTATACTAACCACTAAGAAGCACATCAGTGGCTTCTATAAGGTGTCCCAGAAGGAAGAATCCCTTCCCAGTGGTTAACATGGTCATGCGGACCAATGAGCACTTGCCATTGAGAGCCTTATGATGGATACTCACTCCAGGGCTGCATATTGCAGTGTATAACGTATGGACTTCTAAGTCGGTAAGGTGCCCCAGAAGAAAGAATCCCTTCTCATTGGTCATCGCGATCACACAGACCAATAAATGCTTGCCATTGAGAGCCTTATAATGAATACTCACTCCAGGGCTGTGTATTGTAGTGTATGCTGTACAGACTGCTACACAGGTATGGTGTCCGAGAAGAAAGAATTGCTTCTCATTGGTCATCACAGTCACACAGACCAATGAGCGCTTGCCATTGTGAGCCTTATGATGAATGTATACTCCAGGCCTGCTTATTGCAATGTATGGCGTATGGACCGCTACATCGATAAGGTGTCCCAGAACAAAGAATCGCTTCCCATTGGCCAAGGTGGTCAAGTGAACCAATGTGTGCTTGCCATTGAGAGCCTAATGATGGATACTCACTCCGGGGCTGTGTATTGTAGTATTTGGTGTACGGTGAACTTACCCTTTAAATGCTCCTCCAAGTGGTTGGCTGCATTGCAGCAAAAATTCCCAAAAATAACAAGCCTGCAAGAAAAAAGTAAATATTCCGTGTTCACTGAGGGTAATTGGACAGGCTTATGCCCTCTTCTTAAAGTGTTACTAAACCCACAACAGTAAAACCAGCCTGTACTGCATATGCAGTAAAACAGTGGTTCTCAACCCTGTCCTCAAGTGCCCCTAACAGGCAATGTTTTGGGAATTTCTCTTAGACTCCTTTCAAACTGGGCCAGTTTGCAGGCGCTATTGGGCTTAAAATAGCGCCTACAAACCGACCTGAAACAGCTGCTGCTGTGTCTCCAGTGTGAAAGCCCGGGGGCTTTCACACTGGAGCGGTGCGCTAGCAGGACGGGAAAAAAAAGTCCTGCTAGCAGCATCTTCGGAGCAGTGAAGGAGTGGTGTATACACCGCTCCTTCACCGCTCCTGCCCATTGAAATCAATGGGACAACGCGGCTATACCGCCGGCAAAGCGCCTCTGCAGAGGCGCTATGCGGTGGTTTTTAACCCTTTCTCGGCCGCTTACGGGGGTAAAACAGCCCCGCTAGCGGCCGAATACCGCCACTAAAACGACGGTAAAGCGCCGCTAATAATAGCGTCGCTTTACCGCCGACGCACCTCCCGCCCCAGTGTGAAAGGGGCCTTAGATAAAATAGCTGTCCAAAATACCAAACCATTGACTCTGATTTAAAGCACCTGTGCAAGATAAAGGGAAACCTGCAAACATGGCATGTTGGGGGTATTTGAGGACAGGGTTGAGAACCACTGAAGTAAAGCATGCTTGTTAGATTCACTGAGGAACCTAAGGGGTTATTCCTTTGCATTGTGTTTAAGGGCTGTTTGATCCTGTCTATCTGATCCTCCTCTTCTTCCACTGTCTCCAAAAAATAACCTGATATTTACAGAGCTAGGGGACAGGCTGCACATGCTCAGTTTGGTGTGTATTGCTAGAGAGTTTTTTTTTCTTGGGAGGGTGCATGTGATCAGCACAGGGCCAATCAGCACTGTCCAGACATGTCCAGACAGAGGAACTAAAAAACAAACAAAGTCTTGGGAGCTACCATGTGAAAATCCAAATGATAATTAGAGATGATTAAAGGACTTCTGCTAGCATTGATCACGTCCCATATGCCAAATAAAAGTTTTATAACAATATAATGCTGCGCTATCCAAATAGAATCATATGGTAATCATAGCAAACCCTAATATTACTGACTACAGTAAATAGTGGTGGTGAGATATTGCATTCCTATGTGGAAAAATCTAGTGAACATAATAATGCAATCTCATGTGATTAAAAGTTGCGATCATAAACAAAAAAAAAAAATTGTAATCCTATGCGATCCTTCCAATAACAACCTGTGTATCATACACACCTCTGTATGCACATGTAACATTCATATGCAATAGAGAAATTTGCAACCCTGTGCGATAATTGCGATAAATGCGATAATTACAGTGACAATCTGCAATTTACATCAATCTATATAAAAGTGCATCAATATACAATAATCAATATAGACATAAAGTAACCCGTGTTTAAAGTGCTCTAGTGCCAAACTAATTCATGCATTAATCTGTGTCCACAGAATCACAACATAAAGTCCATTGATAACTATTTCATTCTTCTGATACTCAGAGGATCAGGGGAGAATGAAAACTCCTCCTACAAGCTTTACTAGGAACTGAAAATAGTCACAAGATTGCTATATACTGCTGATGAGAAAAGGTATTTAGCAGTTTATATTTACTAAAATAATTGCATTTCCATGTTCTGTGTACTGTGGGAGACCAGATATAGTGAATGCAGGTTCTGGGTTTAATTAAACTTTACCACTTTACGGGCTTCTTCTGAGTCTGACTCTTCATCTTCAGAATCATTTTTTCGTGAAAAGATGAACTGACCCTTTAAAACCCGTCTATGACATTCTGTATGGCAAATATGGAACAGCAAGAAAATAAAAATGTACACGTCTCATCCAGAGCATCTTTCAGCCTAATGGTACAATAATAACTCAAAATCTGCATCTCTATTATTATAACTTGTATCCCTTTCAGACCAGGTAAACTACAGCCAAATATCATTAGATTTGTCTGTTATCTAACATCTACGGGTACCTTAATACAGGCAGAGTCGAAGACGGCACCGCTTAGTCACATTCCCTTCATTAGTATTCCGCTAGCGCCGCAGTAATGTGATAATGTTTTCGGAAACAAGCTGTAAAGATTATGTGTGGCATGGAGGTAAACACTGGACTTAAAGCCGCGGCGCAAGGGTGGAACAAATTAGTTATATATATTATCCCGTGGCTGCAGTTGACACATGTAATACAAAGCTAACATCCCCCAGGGTAAATTGGCAACCCCGTAATTGGGAATTTATTGACACTGTATGACGGCCTATGCAAATTTCCGTCCCCTATCTCACAGCAGACCTTTTCTTTTCCCCCTGTGCTGTTTTGTTAGTGGTACATGTATGAAAACACTTCAGGCTATCGGGCCAGAGCTAGAATTTCTCACATCATTTCACTATGTGCTTCCCCAATGTTCAAAGATCTCCCAATGGTGCCTCTGCCTTTCTGCAAGCACTTACAGGCTTTTCTGACTGTAAATTGATTTTTGCCTCCTGAACAATGCATTTTGTCTAACTAGGCTTCCAGTGCTTGTCCTGGCTGGTTAAAGCGCACCTGGAATTAAGGGGTGAATATAATACCGTGAAGGAGCAAGCAAGGAGAGCTAGATTTTGAACATGTTCCTGCTGATTAAATGTTAGATATTATTATTATAAAATATAGGATTTATATAGCGCTAGCAGTTCCCTCAGTGGTTTGCAAAATAAAGGCAACCACTACACTTACAATACAATTCAAGACTAGAGAGTTAGGGGGCAGAAGGAAGGGCATTTGATACAAAATGTAGTAACTGTGTGGGGATGAGATTTTTGAGAATGTAAAATTCAGTTGTTAGCTAAAGGAGGGATAGGCCTTATTGAAGAGATGAGTTTTCAGGGGTGGCCTAAAGGTAGACAGAGCAGGAGATAGATTAGCCATACAGGTTGGGGAGTAGGGAGTTCCAGAGAATGGGAGAGGTTCTGGATAAGTCCTAGAGATGAGCATTGGAGGAGGTGACAAAGGAACAAGAGAGCAGGAGGTTACGAGAAGAATGAAGAGGACAATTTGGTTTATATTTTGAGAATATATTGGTGATGAAGCTGGGGCAAAATTGTCAGTGCACAGATTGGATTGGAGAATTAGAGTACTATACTAAAGGGAAGGGCAAGTGAAACAAAAGGTAGTAACTGTGTGGGGATGAGTTGTTCAAGAAAGTAAAATTCAGTTGTTAGGTAGAGGAGGGATAGATAGGCTTGCCTGAAGAGATGAGTTTTCAGGGATGGCCCAAAGGTAGACAGAGCAGGAAAAAAACTTATAGATTCGAATTGGGAGTTTCAGAGAATGGGAAAGGCCCTGGAGAAGTTCTTTGGGGGTGAGCATGGGAGGAGGTCTTGGGAAGAGTGAAGAGGACAATTTGGTTGATATTTTGAGAAAAGGTTGGTTATGAAGCTGGGGATGTAGATGGCTTTGTAAGTTGATAATATTTTAAATTGTATTCCTTGGGCAATCAGAAACCACTAGAGATATTGGCGGAGAGGGATGGTGGACACTGAGTGGATGTAAAGTGAATTAGTCTGGTAGTAGCATTTAGGATATACTGAAGCAGGATAGCCTGTTTAGAGTTAGGCCAATGAGGAGGGAGTTGCAGTCGAGGCGAGTGAGTGCATTAGTAGCTATAGTTGGTTAAGAAGAGGCTTATTCTCAAAATGTTACAGAGGTCAAGGTGCCAAGATTTGGACAGTGATTAGATGTGACGCTGAATGGAATCCAGGATTAAATGTAGCACCTAATATGAGGGGAAGAAAGGATAGTTGTACTATTAATCTGGATGGGAAAGTCTGTAGGGGGCATGAGGGGAGAAAATATTAGTTTACCTTTGAAAAGAATGTTTTTTGGGAAGAGGTGAGCTGAAGAGTAGAGTGATAGATTTGGGTTTTATCAGCATAGCAATGGTACAGAAAGTCATGCAAGGTTATCAACTGACCAAGTGAAGAAGTGTAGACAGAGAATAGAAGGGGCCTGAGGACAGAGCCTTGGGGGACCCCTACAGAAAAATAAAAAGGACAAGAGGCGGGAGGGATGTAGGTGATACTGAAGGAGCATTTAGAAGGTAGGAGGAAAGCCAGGAAATAGAACAGTCTTTGAGGCCAATGGAGTGGAGTTTTTTTGAGTAGTCAGTTTTGTCAAAGGCAGCAGAAAGGTCTAATTGTAAGAGTAGTAGTGACCATTGATTTTAGCAGGTAGTAAGGCACTAGTGAGTTTTTAAAAGGCAGTTTCTGTGGAGTGTTGTGGGTGAAAGGCAGAAAATTGATGTTGAGAATGTTGAGGTGGTAGCTCAAACAGTTGTAGACTAGGCGTTCTAGGAATTAGGCGATAAATGGGAATGCGGAGATTGGTCTTAAGTTGTTCAGGCTGATCGGGTCCAGTGAGGCTTTTTGAGTATTCGTGTGACCAGTGCATGTTTTAGAGGGGTGGGAAGATGCCAGAGAGAGAGAGAGAGAGAGAGAGAGAGAGAGAGAGAGAGTGAATGAATGAAGACTGAATGAATATGTAAGTAAGAAAGTGTAGAATAAAACAAGAGGGTGACCAGAGTATTTGTGAGGGAATGGAGTCCAAGAGATAGGATGGCCATCAGAGAAATGTTTAGCAACCTCCTCTGGGGTGACATGGTTAAAAGAGGCGAGTATTAAAGGTGGTGGTAGGCAGGAGAGAAAACTCTGAGCGTATCTTGCGCATTCAATCTCCTGGCTCCTTTATGCACCTCTTTTGGCAGGGAGTGCTGGATTTGCTAAACTTTGTATATGATACCACTGCCTCCAGACTCTGTTTTATGTCTTTTGGGTTATGCAAATTCTAATTGCATGGATTGTGATCAGACAGTGGCTATCATGGGATCTCTTTTTATAGCACCCGACCCTCCTACCCTGGGGTACTGGGTTTGGGAAATCGATAAATATGTAGTGTTTAAAAAACACACTTGTGTTCAATGTAACCTTTTGGAAGTTTGAAAGGACCTGGAGAAAATGGATTGACGCATCACCTTCTAATTTTAATTTAAATCCTCAATAAATATTCAATATGTTTTTAGTGGGGGGAAGGACATGTCAAAGATTTATATACTAACTGCTCCAGAGTATTTCTCAAAATTTCTGAATATTTCTGAATATCCATGAATATTTTTGAATATCTTTTCAAATATCTGTGAATATCTTGATGACGTAGCAAATGTACCGATGCTAATACTGTTTGTAATGGCGATTTGACCTTGGTTTAAACGTTTGTTTGGGTTTTGTTTTTTGCTTGTTTTGTTCTTGTTTATTTGTTATAAAAATGTAAAAAATGAAATCTGAATTAAAAAAAAAAAAGTGGTAGAAATGGTATGTTATTTGGGGGAGGTAACTGGAAAGTGGCGATCTAATCATGAATTGCATCTATTTTGTTTTTGAAACAACTGGCAATGTCCTATGCAGTAAATGAGTTACTGGGAGGCGGCAATAGGGGACAAAGTAGAGTGTTTAAGGTAGAAAAGAGTTGACGGGGCCTGGATGAGAGGGTGTTAATGAGAGTGATGAATCAGATTTCGCAGTACAGAAGGAGGAATTATATTTTGGGAGGGCAGCTTTGCACAGCGCAAAGTCTTGCAGAGACTAATGCTCCATACACACGGTTGGAATTTTCGTCAAAAATAGAGTGATGGGAGCTTTTGGTCGGATATTCCGACCATGTGTATGCTCCATCCAACTTTTTCTGTCTGAATTTCCGCCAGCAAAAGATTGAGAGCTGGTTCTCTATTTTTCCGACGGAAAAAGTTCTTGACGGAAATTCCATTCGTCTGTGTGCAATTCCGATGCGCAAAAAACCACACATGCTCGGAAACAATTCAACACATGCTCGGAAGCATTGATCTTCATTTTCTCGGCTCGTAGTAATGTTGTACGTCATTGCGTTCTTAATGGTCGAAAGTTCAGAGAACTTTTGTGTGACCGTGTGTATGCAAGGCAAGCTTGAGCAGAATTCCGTCAGAAAAACCATCCAAGCTTTTTCAGACGGAAATTCTGCTCGTATGTACGGGGCAGTAGTTTTACCCCACACTTGCTCAAGAGCATGACTATAAAGTTTGAACCTTCTTATGTCGTCTGTTTGCCAATGTTGTATTGGTTGGGATCTAATTCTGTGTGTAGTGAAGGGAGTGAGTGTTTTTAGGGAGGATGAGAGTGAGCTGTTGTAGACAGAAGCGACCAGACCATGGCAGGACAGGGGTGAGATTCTGTTGAAGAGATCATCAGTAGCAGAACAGAGAAGAGATGTTACATGATCAGATCTCTGGAGGTACATTTTAAATAAAATATACAGTATATGCGAATAAATACAGCACACTCATGCAAATGCATATTGCACATGTGACTAAATCCAGAGTTCTTCTTTAAACAGAAGGCATTTTGCCTTGGCCATTTCCTGTGAAGGATGAAAGTCTAACTGGAGGCTCAGGTTTGCAGATGGTTCTCCTTTTTGTTGAATATTTCTAGTAATGAACAGTACTATAGGTCAAGGAATCTGTACATTAGCAGGAAGCCATCTGCCAACTGGGATCTCAGGTTGACCACCAGAGAATTTAAATCAGCTTTGTGTTCCCAAATGAGACGTGAAGGAAGCAGAAATCGTTACTGTAATCCAGAAAAGAACTGTCAACCTGTAGTGAAGGTGTGGGCATTGATTACTGGTGATCCCAGGTGGCAGAGGGAAGAACAAGATAGACGTATGTAAGATAAAACCTAAATACTGAAAAGCAGAGTGACAGAAAGATTAAATTTATAAGGACACGTTCATAAATATTAATACATTTTCCCCTACACTATAGACCAATGTCTGCAGCCCAGATGGTAAAAATCTCTTCACATTCTAAAATCATATAAACTTGAATGGGAAGTTGCTCCTGCAGTGCGGGTATGTCCCATTGAAGTCTATGAGATTTCTACCAGCATGGAGGACGCAACCGTTGGGAGGCTAGAAACTCGTGTTTGGATTGAAGGGGGGAGGGGCATAGTCTGTTGGGGGGCTAGGGAGAGGGACTGGGCATGTTTTTTTAATATCTCATGAACTTATAAGTAGAGTTGGGTTTATACTGAAACTGATTTTCCCAGAAGTCTGCACTAGGATACACGTCCCTGTGACACCAGCACAAGAAATACAGACCAGAACAGGAAAAGGCACAGACCAAAAAGTTCTACTCCTTCCTCACTACAGGCCTTTATATTTTTGTGTGTGTGTGTCTCCATCTGAGAGATTTTCCACCACTTCCGGTCCTGACTAGCAGTGCAGGAAAATCTACCCAACAAGGACAATGACAGCTTCAAAAACCTAAATCAGTCCAATCCAACCAGTGCCATACCCTTCTTGTCCCTTAGGGTTGCTCGGCCAACAGTGATACCGTATTATAGCCCATTCACGTGGAAAGTCAGCACACTGCACTGATAAACCTCAAAAAAAGAAATTTAGTGAGTTCCCCTTTTAAAGTGTATAATTTTAAAGTACAAACAAAAAGTACACAAACATTCCAGAAAGAGATACTTCCACTACTAAGGTTACATTTTAAATGGCAATAACGCACTTTAAAATGGAACCACCAAGCATTTTTGAGGTTCATCCGTGTGGTGTGCTGGCTTTCCATCTAAATGACTATGAGAAACCTGGCAGAATTGTGGGTGTCCATTTAACTGAGGGGGGGCTATTTTGCAATGGGGGCAGGAAGATCTGCCCGATCCAGTGACCATTGTAATTGGCTGTCACTGTGATCACAGGATCAGGAGACGGTCTAGTTAGCTCCCAATCATTATTAGAGACTGGGAGCTTTCTTTGCTCTCAGCATGAAAAGCTCGGCCACCCACTAATGGATATGTGCGGCATGTGGACATTGAAGCCCATCCACTTTGCTGCCACACATATGCATTACCTGGGCTGCAAGAGGTTTAAAAGAATGTGCTTGTAGGCAGGTACAGTCTACTTTTCCTGTATGGTTTTCTGGGTCACTGGTGAAGCAATCTGGTTGGATGCTGCCGCCTGTCAGGGCTCTTAGCAGCTCCCTTCTCTGTGCCCAGGCTGCTCAGCTGTTTGATAATTGTCAGCACTTATGCTTTCTACAGTGGCTTACCTGGTGATCATTTCCTGCTCGTCAGTCCCACCTACAGCCAGCCCCTTCTGGCTATTTAAACTGCCTTGTTCATTCCTTTCGTGCCTTTGCCTTGGTCAACATATCTGGAGATTCTCTGCTGTGTTCCTGTGAAGGACGTTGCCCGGCTTACGTCTCTTCAGGTTCCTGATCCTGTTCATCTGCCACCAACTCTGCTGATCTCCCATTTTCTGATTACTGGCTTGTCTAACTACCCGCATTGGCTTCCGATCCTGGCTTATGTTTTGACTACGTTTACTAATCTGTACCATTTTTACCATTACATTAAAAGTTGTGATTTTTACAGCATTTCTGTCTCTGCATAGGATTGCAACTCGTTGGGGTGCGAGACGGCCAGGTCGCATTCCGCTTAGACATGTGCAATTTGTTTCGTCCTGAATTCGTTTTTTAACGAATTTCAACAAATTCGTTAATTCGGAAATATCCAAATTAACGAAAACCCATTTAACTAATTTTTCCGAATTTTCTTAAATTTGAATACTCGTAAATTCGTAAATTTGAAAATTCATAAATTTGAAATTTGAAAATCCGAAAGCCCATAGGTATTGGAGTTTCCTTTCAAATTTGGCTATTAGTGAATGGAACGAATACGAATTTATCCAAAGTTATGAATTAACCGAAATAATGAATGCCGTATCCAAACAAATGGAAAGTAACAAATTAATAATAATAAAAAAATAACAATAATAATAATAAAAACATTTTATTATTATTTATTATTATTTCATTCCTTTCCATTTGTTTAGATGCGGCATTCGTTATTTCGGAAAATTCGTAACTTCGGATAAATTTGTTTTCGTTCCGTTCACTAACAGACAAATTTGAAAGGAAATTACAATACCTATAAATTTAACAGTTAGTTATTATTAGTTAGTTAGTTTTTCTTTCAGATTTTCTTTCTTATTTTCGGATTTTCGAATTTTTGAATTTACAAATTTATGAATTTTCGAATTTACGAATTGCGATCATAACGAATAGCCCGAAAAACAAAAAAAACCCCGAAAACGAACACATTTTTCGTCAGTACACATGTCTAATTCTGCTCTCTTAACAGACGCTGTCAGTCTGCCTAAGATCTGCTCTCTTTACATGACTGGAAACTGAGTGTACCAGGCTGGGCAGCCTCCCCACTGGGTTTTTTATGAACTGTTGTTACGGTTTTAATACAAGTTTTCCATTATACCTGACTGTGTGAATTTTCTGCCACCACACCACCCTGCATCCCACCTACCTGCTTTTACTATTAATAACACTCATTCATTGAATACGAGGTAGCCTCCTAGGCTACTACTTAGCTATCACTTACTTCACTGTTGCACCATTCACCCACTGCAACCCCTGCTGTACAACCTGGTGTTTCTGGGTATGGGGGAGCACGTAACTCCCTCTAATTCCTGCATCTGGAAACCCACATACATCAATGTTTTCAGGTAGATGGGCTCCAGCGACAGAATGGGGTAGTGGATTAGTGTGTGGATGGTAAGTACAAGCAAGAAAAGGTGCCTGATACCTAGTGAGCTAGTGGCTTTGCCTAAAAAACAAAATAACTCTGGGGTCCAATTTAACCACTTCAGCCCCGGAAGGATTTGCCCCTTTCCTGACCAGAGCACTTTTTGCGATTCAGCACTGCGTCGTTTTAACTGACAATTTCGCGGTCGTGCGACGTTGTACCCAAACAAAATTGATGTCCTTTTTTTCCCACAAATAGAGCTTTCTTTTGGTGGTATCTGATCGCCTCTGCGGTTTTTATTTTTTTGCGTTATAAACAAAAAAAGAGCGACAATTTTGAAAAAAAGCAATATTTTTTACTTTTTGCTATAATAAATATCCCCCAAAAATATATATAAATTTTTTTTCCTCAGTTTAGGCCGATATGTATTCTTCTACAAATTTTTGGTAAAAAAAAATCACAATAAGCGTATATTGGTTGGTTTACACAAAATTTTTAGCGTCTACAAAAATAGGGGATAGATTTATGGCTTTTTTATTATAATTTTTTTTTATTAGTAATGACAGCGATGTGCGATTTTTATCGTGACTGCGACATTATGGCGGACACATTGGACACTTTTGACACTATTTTGGGCCCATTGTCATTTATACAGCGATCGGTGCTATAAAAATGCACTGATTACTGTGTAAATGACACTCGCAGTGAAGGGGTTAACCACTAGGAGGCGATGAAGGGGTTAAGTGTGTCCTAGGGAGTGATTCTAACTGTGTGTGTGGGGGGGGGGGGTGGCCTTCAACACACATGACAGCGATCACTTCTCCTGAATTTTAACATTTACTTAAAAGTAAAAGAAAAAGCAAAATTCTCACTCTCCCTACACCTTTATTTCCTCTCTACTTTTTTTTTTCCTTCTATAAACTCATTTTATTAACCCCTTCCCCCACGTTTTTTTTTTTTCATTCAATCATTTATTTTATTTTTACTTTTAATTGTTTGCAGATAAACTTATGTCTCATCATAATATAAACTTTAACTTAATATATAGGCTATATTATAACGAGAACGTTTTTGTTACATCATTACTGATTGACCGCCATATAACATCTATCTATCTAAACCAGAGATTTTTATTTTTTTATTTATTTGTTCTTAAATTATATGTGTAATTACATCATATACACACATAATAATCTAAAAATATGTATGTACATTCCGTACAATTTATTTCTCTGTGTTTAATTTTTTTTCTGATATTAGATTTTACATTTGTTATGTATTTTACCTGTTATAGATCCAATAAAACTCTTGTACTATGAAAAAAAGCAAAATATATGAATCCATAAAATGAAGGTTTTCTTTGTGCGTTCTGCATCATGTAGATTCCAAAGATCAGCACGAAGCTACAGTAAATGCCAAAAACCACCAAACCTCCTATGGTGGATGTTCTCTGACCCGACCAAGCCTGACGCTGTGGAGGTCAAACACAGCCATTATGTGTTGTTGCGATAAAGTTACATTTTTTGTGCGTCTGATTACTTTTACATTCCTGTGATGCATCATCTCTAAACGGGAAGACTCAAGGGAATTACAGTCAGCCTCTCTGGAGAATTCTGTCTTTTTGTGGCTGGGAATAATGAATGTTCAGCCTCGAGGAAACACTTTTCAGTCCCTCTATGGAGGTGGCACAGGAGGAAAAACACCAGAGCGAGACAGGCATAAAATAAGATGCTTGCTGCTAGGTACTTTTAGAATTAGGAAAGAGTTGTAAAACTTGGAAGAAGAAAAGCAAGTCTATTTAAAGTGAACCTGTCAATAAAATATGCACATAGGGATAAGCAGTTTCAACAAAATTATCGTCGAAAGTAGAAACTCTTCATTTTGCTAATTTAGCTGCTTAGGTGAAATTTGGTTAAAAAATATAAATATAAAAATATTTTTTTCGTATTTAGAATGTATATTGGGGTGTATTTAGGGTTATTTTAGTTTATTTTGCAGTTTATTTTCTATTTTTTATTTATTTTTTTGTATGTATTTGATAGCGCTTTACATTTTTTAATTTCACTATTGTTGCTGTCTGTTTTTATCTTTTCGTAAAAAATACATAAGTTAATTAAAATAGGGGCCATTTTTGTTGGCAGAAGAAAGTGTCTAGGATAGTTGGAATGAGCTTTTGTAACCCTCAGAAGCCAGGTTCTAGCCCTTTGCATCCTTTAAAAAAAAAAAAATTACAAAATCTCACCTCCCAACTTTTTGAGATGGGAAAAAGGAACACCTATTTGCAAAATAGGTAAAAGACATACCCCTGCCACACCCTGTTATATGGAGAATTAAAACACAAAATATAATTGCTTAAACACAAAAATATTTTTTTGTTTACCACTACTCATCCTGTATATTGCCTTTTGAAAGTAAATACAATTTACACGTTGGATACAAAATTTAGTGCAATATAACATGCTTGAAAGTTAAATAGTACATTTTTTTCTATAGAGGTCTATACATCAAACAACAAAGAGGGACAATTAAGGAGGAAAGAGGGTCTTAGTGGCTTTGTACCAAAAGAGGACATTCCCTCCACATCAGGGGACAGTTGGCAGCTATGAAAAATAACTTAAACCCAAAAGAAAATATAATATATTGCAGTTTAGCAGTCCTAGTCTGCAGTACCATGTGGTGGCTGCATTCGTTTTATTTTTTAAGTTTTTTTTTACCTGGTAATCCTCCGAATAAAACTCTTCCTGTCTATGGGTGGCTATACTCATTTCACCATTGTATCAATGGAGGGAGCCGTGGTTGGCACCCAGGCTGGCTTCAAATGGTGGGTAGAGAAGTTTTTGTACCAGATAGGTTCTAAAAATTGTGGACTTTATATATGTCTGTCTTCATCTTCATTACACTGGAGGTAGAGAAATGAGTAGTTTACAAAAGAAAGATAACCTTGTTTTATGTTGAAGTTGATGCATTCTTTTCGAGATCTACAAGTGTTTTCTGTATTTTGCGAATATGTTCTTATCATGAATAACTAATACTAATGCATCCACCACAGCCTCAATATTTTGTCCTTTTGTTTTGTTATCATTTGGTTTCGCCTCCCCTACCGACTTCAGTGCATCAACTCCAGAGATAAAACAATAATTCTCCCGCTCTACAAGACTCTGGTCCGGCTGCACCTAGAGTATGCTGTCCAGTTCTGGGCACCAGTCCTCAGGAAGGATGTACTGGAAATGGAGCGAGTACAAAGAAGGGCAACAAAGCTAATAAAGGGTCTGGAGGATATTAGTTATGAGGAAAGGTTGCGAGCACTGAACTTATTCTCTCTGGAGAAGAGACGCTTGAGAGGGGATATGATTTCAATATACAAATACAATACTGGTGACCCCACAATAGGGATAAAACTTTTTTTCCGAAAGGGAGTTTAACAAGACACGTGGCCACTCATTAAAATTAGAAGAAAAGAGGTTTAACCTTAAACTACGTAGAGGGTTCTTTACTGTAAGAGCGGCAAGGATGTGGAATTGACTTCCACAGGCGGTGGTTTCAGCAGAGGGCATTGATAGTTTCAAGAAACTATTAGATAAGCACCTGAATGACCACAACATACAGGTATATACAATGTAATACCGATTTATAATCACACACATGGGTTGGACTTGATGTCTTTTTTCAACCTCGCCTACTATATAACTTGGTAAAATATAGACAAAATCTGCTGGCCATACACAGCTCAAATTTTGGCAGATTCCTGCTGAATTGGATGGAATTTGAGCCATGGGTGGCCATGTAGACATAACCCATCTCAATAAAAACTGATTTCAAAATTGAAGGAGCCAGAAGGAAAACTGTTGACCGAACAGTGACTGTATCCAATCAGATGCAGTCACTGCTTGCGTATTCAGACATTCTCTGGTGCTGCAGATGTCTGAATACAACAGCTGGCAGTAAAGATTCCTCCATTTACGCTGTTTAGCATGGATGGGGAAATCAATTTATTTCAGCCCATAGGGAAAGAAATCTAAGGGCGGTCATACATGGTTCGAATCTGCTGAACCGGCCCAGATTCGAACTGTTGGTGGGCAGGCTAAATGTACCAAGTTGATCGATAGATCAACTTGGGTACAACCAGCCTGACAGGTTCTGCTACTCTGCTATAGCCGCCAGCGATAATTACTGTCTCCCCTGTCAGCACTGTCTTTGTTGATGGGGAAATTGTGCAAATTTCAACGTGTATGGCCAGCCTAATTTTTAACCTAAGCTTTGCAATTTTTTTGTGTAAGTACTTGGAAAAGAATTATTATAGGTTGAAGGCAAACTGTAATGGCTTTGGGTACATTTTATTAAAAATTTTAAGTTTACAAGCTTACAAACCGATATTTTATATTATTTTTAATTACTTGTATAAAATGTTTTTTTTAAACAAAATTAATACAGGCTGCATTCATAACAGTTAGCTTGAAAAGTATGCTGGACTTTCTAATTAGAAATTTGTGAATGTTGGAATTAAGGGTCCCATATATTCTGGCACATTTAGCTTGGACATTCATTCATCACCCAAAAGAAGCAAGATTTAACCGCTTCCCGACCACCCCATGGCAGTATCACTGCTGCAGGGCGGCTGCACTGTGCAGAATCATGTATATATACGTGATTCTGCACTTCTGGGTTTTGGGCGCAAGTGCTTTTACACAACGGGAACTGATCAGCGGGTTACCCGCTGCCACCCGTGGATCATTCGTTACACTGACCGAATGCCAGTCTGCCTAATTAAATAAGGTAGACTGTCATTCTGTCAGTACAGAAGACAGGGATCTGTGTTTCTGTAAAGCAGAAACACAGATCCATGTCTTCCAGTAGTAAAAGCACCCCCCCCCCACAACAATGAAACATTAGCTAGGCACACAGTTAACCCTTTGATCGCCCCCTATGTTAACCCCTTCCCATTTAATGTCATTACTACAGTGACAGTGCATATTTTTAGAACTGATCACTGTAATAATGTCACTGGTCCCCAAAAAAGTGTCAAAAGTGTCACTTAGTGTCCGATTTGTCTGCCGCAATGTCGCAGTCCTGCTAAAAGTCGCTGATCGACACCATTACTAGTAAAAAAATAAAAAGGTAAATATATCACATAGTTTGAAGATGCATTAACTTTTGCTCAAACCAATCAATATACGCTTATTGGGATTTTTTTTTACCAAAAACATGTAGCAGAATACATATTGGCCTAAATTGATGAAGAAATTGGATTTTTTTACATTTTTTTATTGGATGTGTTTTAGAGCAGAAAGTAAAAAGTATTGTTTTTTTTCAAAATTGTCAGTCGTTCTTTGTTTTTTATCACAAAAAATAAAAAACACAGAGGTAATCCAATACCACCAAAAGTAAGCTCTATTTGTAGGAAAAAAGGACATCAATTTATTTAGTGTTAGAAAGTTTTCTTTTAATTAATATTTATTATTCATCAATTAACAAATATTAACAAATGAATGAATGGATTAGATCTTACAGAATCATTTAGTTAAATATATATATATATATATATAATATATATTATATCCTTTAGTTATGGAAAAAGTGAAATTATATAAGATTTTTATACTTGTGAAAGTATATACTGTTATAAGCTCATAAGCATTTCTTGGGGTAGCTCACATATGGCAATAATTAGTTGGGTCTTCACCTTCCCCCATCTGTAAGAAGGAAGGATTCATATACTTTAAGATGTAAAGGTTCATGTTTTAGTTAAGATCATAATTTCTTTATACTACAATATTTCTTGATTAGGATTTTTGTATTAACATTGGGTTTTAAATGAATATAATATACATACTTATTTATGTAGTATTAGATTTAGAGAGTTAGGAAACTTATGTTGTATATGTTAAAATAGGTTTACACGCTGTTTTTGGCCACTCTTCAGGAATGTCAACCCCCACCCTTGTGTGGGGAGAGAGGGTAGCTATGTCTCATTGAAAGCCCACGATTTTCTGTGGAACTCTAAGACAAACCAAGCCTTTTTAGGAAGGAGGGGTCAGATTTTAGAAGAAGGTGAGGGCTGAATTTAGGAGTAAAAGGAGTTAAACAGAGAGATTTGCTGGCAGACAGGACACATCATGAGACATTGAAAGAAGCTGGTACAGCTTTACAGACACACAGACACATATCTGATTCAATCTTCATTGTAAGAATATAATTCATTATTGATAATTTTACATTCTACATTTTGATAATGTTCTTGTAATATTTTGCTATTTTTATTATTATATATCAATTTTTGAGTTTTTACACAAGAACTGAACGGACTTTCTTGGAACTTTTCTCATCAATACGAATTATCGAATATTGATATTAATACCATAAAAACTGTAATTTAACATTTAGGTAGTGTCGCATGAGAGACCTCCATCCATAGAGAGAGGCCGGGTCCCCCCTCCGAGGTTTGGAGAGTTGGTTCGTCCCGGCCACACGGAAGTCGGCGTTACATGCTGCCAGGACCAGGAGATCAACAACTTATCCCTGCAGAGGGTGAAATCTGCAAGTTCGTATGACCTTGCCACAGGGGAGGTCCAACACTGGGGGTAAGCGCACATCTATTACTTCTCTCATCGTTGTCACTGTATACCTGAACAGAAGTATTTTGGCCTACCATATCCCTGGCGTGTTGGTGATGAAACATATGGAGCGGACTTTTCTTTAATTTGCCTTAATGAGATTCATATTATTATGGACTGATCACGGATGTTTTTTTGTTGCTTATAATTATGGACTTTTAATTCGTTCATATTTTGAGATAAGATGTTTACACACTCACTGTCATCACATGTATGGTGTTGTCTTAGCACTTTTTGGTTTTCATGTTATTGCTAGCGCAATTAAGTTTATTTTTACGTTTGTCACTCTATAGATATTTGGAGTTTTATTTGCAGCTGCACCTGTTCGTTTAGATGCTCACTAGCGCAGGTTGATTCTACAATTTTTATAGGTAGTGTCTCAAGACCATGCAATTGTGAGTTAAAGTAACGCAGTGCAGTATTGCAAAAAATGGCCTGGTCATGAAGGGGGGTTAAATCTTCCAGAGGTCAAGTGCTTACAGGCCACTGAGGGCATCTCCAACCTGAGGAAGAGGTCATCAATGGCCTCGAAACGTAGCTACTTTTTAGAAGACCTGTCTTCATACTTTATGTGTGTTGTAAAAGTTACTTAGAGAACTTTGGAGTTCAAAAGTCCTGTATAAATCGGCACATTTACCTTGAGTTTAAATGACGGCATTCACAGAGGAGTTTGTGATGGGGAGGTTCACCTAACAGATTTGGCAGCTGATGAATAAATGTCCTATCTTTATATATGACCATGGTGTACTGCCGATATTATACTATTTGGACTCTTGCTATGATGGCTCCAACCATTATTTCCCCCTATTACCTGAAAGATACATTCTACAGCTGTATGGAGTGCACTGGATCCTTTTGCCTTTTGTATAGACTGTAATAAAATGGCTTTTTCAGTAAAATGGAGATGGTTTATGGTTGGATGGTTTATGGTTGGATGATTCACTGCATAATAGGGACCCATTACAACATATCAATTTTGACATATATGGGGACTCATTATAACATACCATCTGGACATTTACAAGTACCTATAAAAACTGTAGACACTGGAAGGTAAGAGGGAAGGAAAGAATGTTACCTAAAATAAATGAAGTTTGGTTTGACATTTAAACATGTATAACTTCTTATTTACTATTTTAGTATTTTTTCGTGTTTATAAGCTATCTAAAGCACATCTCCAGCTTATTTGGCCCTTCTCCCCCTGATTATTCATATATGTTAAAATCATCATGGATCCTTTTCTTCTTTCTCTGAGACTGCATTCACACCTCTGCGTTTTGAACTGCGGGCAGATTTGCGATTCTGCCTGCGATTTCAAAGCGCCTAGGCGTGAATGACAAATCGCAGAACACACATTTGAAATGCTATTCATTGAAATGGCACCTGAAATAATAAATTGCGCTGCAATCCCAGCAAGCTTATCACCTTAAAAAGTTCAGGAGCTACTTTTGGGCGACATGCTTCACACGACGCGGGTTGCCGCAACTGCAGCACAATTTATTGCGTGACAATCATGGCAGAAGCGCTCCGCAATTTTAGGTGCCTTTCAAATGAATGGCATCTCAAATGTGTGTTCTGCGATTTGTCATTCACAGCTTGGCGCTTTAAAATCTTGGGCAGAATCGAGGCAAATCTGCCCGCGATTCAAAATGCCAAGGTGTGAATGCAGCCTGATGGTTGGAGGGTCCTGAAGGCTGTAAAAGTGGCTGTAAACCCTTACATATACCCACTGAAGTGACTAGCCTCTGGTAATACATGGAAAGGAAACAAATCTTCCTACATAGGTTGTACCTGTTTATCTTCTCTACAGCCGTTCAAACTACAGAAGTTAGACAGCATTTTTCAGCTCCAGGAGGCAGAGGGTGGGGATCTGATGTCACACACTGCACAGCATAGAGCAGGGAGCTGAGCGTAATCTGAGATTCGAGTGGAAGGAATGGACACCCCCCCTACACTGTCTAATAGGGAAACGTGTACAGCTGGGGCTGTCAATCACCTGCTTTGTGCTGGAGGAATGGGGGGCAATCTCACAGGATTGTCTGGTGTTAGCATAGACTTTTAGAAGTGACTCATGCAGAGAGCAAAGGAATGACAGAAGAAACAGAAATCACACTAGGTGCTTTGGACTGAGACTAGTACACACTATAGGGGGATATGCTTTAATCATTTCACTTTAATCCCTTGCCCCCCAGGGGGTCTGTCCTTGACACCTTGGGCTTACGTGAAGGGGAGCGTCATTTGAACCAGAAGAGGAACAGCACTGGATTTCAAAGCGGGACAGGGTCAGTATCCCAGATGGAGCTGCTTTTCTACTCCTTGACTGCTGCATGACACTGTGTTTTTAAATGTTTTTCTGAAGCTGCAGTTGGACAGAAATACAGACTATTGGGTATATCATCCCAAAGTACACTTAAATCTTTCATTTTACTGGGTAGAACATGATAAGAAGAGACCACTGTCTTCCTTACAGCCCACAAGTACTTCTGACATATTTCTGAACTCCTAGGTGGCCAGTCTATATCTGATGATTCCTCAGACCCTGCTCTCCTTCATGGTTCCTGATATCAGAGTACACCAATGCTTTGTCTTCCACACACGGAGTGCTCTTATACCACACCAGCAAATAATCTCATTGTACAAAACAACAGTGCGTTGTTTTTAATTAGCTAATTTTATTATGTCGCAGCGCGGACGCCTGGGCTCCCCGTTCCCAGCTCCGCTTCGGCTGAGCGGTTTTAACATCTCCTGTGTTACAGCAAATAACGCACACAATGCAGATCCCTTCCTTACCGCCAATATTGTCCTGTAATGGCTTCAATGTATTTCCTGGAGAGAATAAATTAGGGCTACCATGTGTAACCGGAAAAACATTCATCATGCAAGATGTGAAGTGGCGCAGTATCCTATAAAAATAAATAAAATGCCCGACTTCAGCCTCTCAACCTATTCCTAACACGTACCTTGCGGGTATGGGATTCAATGAAATACTAATTTCACCCCACCTACCTCTATTAAATATTTTTGACTGCCCATAATTCCCTCCAGGTATGACTGATAAATCTGTGTTTAGGTGGTGAATTTCCCATAGTTATACAACGTTATCATGTTTATTCCATGTTGTCTAATCACCACCCATTTGCCCGCATGAGAGAATTGCACCAAGCAAAGTTCCTCCTCCCCAAACTCGCTCATCCATGTCTTTATGGACCTTGTTTTGTGCACTGGTCCAAACCATTTGGTGGAGGGGGGATTATGGTGTGGGGTTGTTATTCAGGGGTTGGGTTCTTAAGGCGTCAGCATACCAAGATATTTTGGACAATTTAATACTCCCAACATTGTGGGAACAGTTTGGGGATGGCCTCTTCCTGTTCCAACATGACTGCGCACCAGTGCACAAAGCAAGGTCCATAAATACATGGATGAGCGAGTTTGGGCTGGAGGAACTTGATTGGCCTGCACAGAATCCTGACCTCAGCCCGATAGAACACCTTTGGGATGAATTAGTGCAGAAACCGCGAGCCAGGCCTTCTCGTCCACATCAGTGCCTGACCTTACAAATGCGTTTCTGGAAGAATGGTCAAACATTCCCATAGACACACTCCTAAATCTTGTGGACAGCCTTCCCAGAAGAGTTGAATCTGTTATAGCTGCAAAGGGTGGGCCAACTCAATATTGAACCCTATGGACTAAGACTGGGATGCTATTAAAGTTCATGTGGGTGTTAAGGCAGGCTTCCCAATACTTTTGGTAATATAGTATATGTATGAAACACACAATAGAACCAATGCACAAACAGAGAAGAGTGGGAAGAAGGGGACAGTGGCTGATGTTGGCCCGGTAATATTCCCACCCTGGAAAAGACTGGACTATATCGGTACAGATAGACAACAATAATAGATAATAAATAAAAAGTTTATTACAAAGAAAATTATTACAGAAAGGATATTACATGTTGTACTTATTAAAATTGCAAAAACAGAGGCTCGGGAATACCCAAGGAACATCTGTAGTTACAGAGTATAGAATGGTCTGGTTCTCGACTAGTTTCGCGGTGTAACCGCTTCCTCAGGAGGACCAATCTATGGGACAGATAATAAAAATAATACAACCATAATACATACAAACATTGTAATGCAGCGTGTAAAAACCAACATAACCTAAGAGGTAAATACAGGAATGGCTTACCCTATATTTGGGTGAATATGTGCGGCACCCAGCTACCATTCATGTGTATCTATTATCAATTACGTTGGTAGTTGCCCCTCCTACACGGTTCAGACACCTGGACACTCCCACTACGGATTAGGTAGATTTACCGTTTCAACACCGCCACTCTTCTAGCCATCTTATTATATCAAGTTCAGATTCTAGATGCAACTTACTATGCTTCATTTGTTGGGTTATTCAGCCTCACTCACTGCCTTTACCTAAGAGCATGTGTTTTATGGACCGGAAACTTCCCGGCCTAACTGTGATTATTTTGTTATCCACATTTATAATCCCCAGCTGATTTTTACCCATGATAAACCTTATAATCAACCTGATTACACTGTTATATTATCGCATCAATTGTAACTATCCTTGTATAATATTTGAGTACAACATTGTATGGTGATATCTGCCTCCCTGCCATTAGATCCCCAATTGCTTCACCTCTGGGATACCCCTCACCTCTAACCGAATGTATTTGACTTCCCTCCTCTGGGTCATCACCACATTATATCACCTTCTTTACCCCCCACATTCAATACACCATCTCACTCCCAGTGCCCTTGTTCCTAGCTCACTGTCCCACATTATTCATTACCCCTATCACTTCATCAATTCTTCATTTTTTCCGCTTACCCACCTCCTATTATCCAGTATGTACCCGTAATCCAGTGATCATCCCTGGCCACGGTTCCCTACCCTTTACCACCTACTCACTACCTGTCCTTGTGCATTACCCCTTTCACTTTACTTAATGGCCTCCGTTAATGGGTTCCCCGTGTAACTTTAGCCGTCTATGGAGTGTTAATTCCCTCTGTGTTTACCAAACACCGTAATTGTTATTGTGGCATTTACATTGCCACTTATACCCTTATTATCTCTATCTGTTTACATATTATTATTTTCTTGTTTTGATTACTGTTCAATGTCAATTTATTGTTATGGCGATCCCTGGGTGCCTGGTGCGGTTCGTGGCTGCCTTTGCCTCCCTTAGCGGCGGACTTGTGTTTCCCCTGGCAGGGAAGACGTGTTCTGTTTGTCCCCTGCTTGCTCTCGTCGAGCCCAGGGCTCACCGCCCACGGGCTCGCCTTGAACGCGCTTGCGCAGTAGCGCTGGTCGCGCACCTGCGCAGTGCGGGGAAACTGACCCGGCGACGTCGGGTGCCGCCGGATGGCGACGTCAGACGCCGCCGGACGGCGGCGTCGTGGGCGTCTCCGGGTTGGGGAGCTCACTTAATGGGCCCTCGGGTCCTTTGACGTGAGCAGTGCGGCTCCCTCCACCATAGAATTGTACACGTGGGGCTTTGATGTAAGGGACGCCTCCGTTGTTCCACCGGGGATATCTCTGGGTATGTTTATCCTCAATCTTTACCCTGGATACTATCCTTTACCTTACGTTATCTATTACTGATACCGCCTTATGGATACTATCCTGTATCTCATGTTATATGTGATACACCTTTATTTACAGATTCTAGGTTACCCTGTGGGCATCCCCTCACACCGCTGGGCTCCCACAGCCATGTACCCCCTTTGAACCCCTTCTCGGTGGACACAGTAGGTGCTCTTGCTTCCTATGAGTCATCTGACTTCGGCGCTTTCAACAAGCCCTTATATTACTTGGTTTTATACCATCCCTTGGACTAACAACCATGGTAAGTCACACCATTTGCCCCAATATCACTAGTGAGGGTGTGGGCACTGTATTCCCCCCTTCTTTTCTCTGGTTCTGTGCCTTGCTTGCCCCATCTTGTTTTTCCCCCCTCCCCTGCTCTCCCCTCCCCCCCATTCCCTCGGTCCTTCCTCCCACCCCCAGTCCCCCCTTCCCTCCTTCCCCCCTTTAGCCCCTATCCTCCCTCCCCACCACTTGCCTTGCCCTCCTCCTCCTTCCCTGCCCCTCCCCCCCCCCCCTTCTCTCCTTTTCCCCTCCCCCCCTCCCTTCTCCTTCCCCTCCCCACCCCCCTTCCCCATCTTCCCTCCCTCATTCCTTTTCCTTTCCTTTCTCCTTTCTTACTCCCTTCTTTTCTTTCTTTTCTTTCCTTTTCTCTCCTTTCCGCCCTTATTTACCTCCCTCCCCTATACGAATGGCTAATCTTGTCTACTCCCAACCGGTTGTTATACCAGACCCTTCAATTGCTATTTTGTTATCCATTCAGGGAATTCCGTACAATCCCCCTTGTCCGCCGCGGGGGAGTTATGTTTGGGCAGCTGGGTGCCGCACATATTCACCCAAATATAGGGTAAGCCATTCCTGTATTTACCTCTTAGGTTATGTTGGTTTTTACACGCTGCATTACAATGTTTGTATGTATTATGGTTGTATTATTTTTATTATCTGTCCCATAGATTGGTCCTCCTGAGGAAGCGGTTACACCGCGAAACTAGTCGAGAACCAGACCATTCTATACTCTGTAACTACAGATGTTCCTTGGGTATTCCCGAGCCTCTGTTTTTGCAATTTTAATAAGTACAACATGTAATATCCTTTCTGTAATAATTTTCTTTGTAATAAACTTTTTATTTATTATCTATTATTGTTGTCTATCTGTACCGATATAGTCCAGTCTTTTCCAGGGTGGGAATATTACCGGGCCAACATCAGCCACTGTCCCCTTCTTCCCACTCTTCTCTGTTTGTGCATATTAATTTGGATGATGGTACGTTTTTATAAATAAATTGCTATTTTCGATTATATGAGGCTATACTCAATATCTGTACAATAGAACCAATAATGGTCTCTATGATAAAGTCTTTTTTTTTTTGTCCCGTGGTGTCATGAAACACACTCGAAAACACCCAGTGCAAAAAAAAAAAATATGTGTGCACACAAAAAGTGAGAACACGAAAAAGTGCACAGGGTGTACACATGGTCCTCCTCTGAAGAGAAATAAACCCTGCCCTGATCCCCTGGGGCGCAAGGCTCCTGACAGGCACTGGGGTACTCACTGGTCCACCTGGCCAAAACCAGGCAGACCCCTTTCTTTGGGAGGCTAGTATAGACAGACCAACCCCAAGTACTAGATGAGGCTCCGAGTACCGATGACCAATGAGAGAGTGAAAGTCAGACCAGAAGGTCATGTACCCCCCCCCCCCCCAAGACTTTCGGGGCAGGCCCAAGGACCTACACCCTACTAATCAGAATGTTACAGTGCACAGTGAAAAATAACAAAAACACACATAAAAAAGGGGGAAAGGGAAGTGGACAAGTGCATAGTGCCATAGTGCAATACCATGGAAGACCCTTCGGAAAGGAATAAAAAATTCCTCTGGTCCTAGCCAAAAGGCCCGGCCCTAGACACAGGTGCAAAAAAAGTGTGACATGATTCAGTGGCCTTGGTGCCAGAAACTTCAAAGTAAGTATCCCTACCGTGAGAATTACAGCACCCCTGGACTGCCACCCTACGGGCTTCTTTCACAGCCCGGCCCGGAGAAGACAAATTCAGCCCCATCCCTACCAGGAAGGCATCAGAACTTAGACAGCTTAGGGAGAGCCTTGCCTACAACTGGGGACAAGCCTGGTACACCAGGCCGGATTCAACCCTAGAGGAAAAAGGCCCTCTCACTGCCATCACTATTCCTTACCTAATTATATCAGAAGGGATACTTGCCAGCACCCCCATTCTACAAGAGGCACTGACATTCTCCCTTCCGAAAACTGATAAGAACCGATACTACACTTGATCTTAGCCAAAAGGCCGAGAAGCGATAATGTTCCAAAAAATATCTTCTGGTGCCCAAGACCCAACACTTCCACAACATACCACCACTCGTGCTCAGTGATATTACCGCACTCACCAGATCCTATGCTCCCAGAAATAAGCAGCAAACAGTGCATCAATAACACAAGGCTTCCCACCTCCTTACACATGAATGATCATCCAGCTTCTCCAATATTCCACAGGTGCCTGATATTGATGTCTACCAATGGAGTGCGTTTCGTTATGCACGCAAGGGCTGTATGGAAGGTAAGTGGTCACTTTGTTGAGCCATATAGTGTAGTAATTTATTGAGATGTTAAAATCCACATATAAAATGTACATCCAAGTGTCCAACAAGACATAAATTAAAAGCAGTGTTACAATCCATTTTCTACGATGGCCACCAGTTCCGGGCCCAGAAATGACAGCATGATGTTAGCGCATAGCCCCGCCATAATGCATTTTGTGCAATGACACGTCTTCAGAGGGGATTGGTTCTATAGTGTGTTTCATACACACTGTATTGTACTTGATTTTACTATTTAGCCACTGCATGTTTATGTTTGTATTTTCATGGGGTTTCTGTATGTAGACCTACTGCTAGCTGCCTTCGTACACTTCTAGCTCAGACATCTTTACTATTTGAATTATTTGCACTCATTGGGAATGTGACCTCACCAACCTCCCCTTTCCCGGAAGACTAGACGACTATCTGGTAAGTGACATCCAAGTGTTCTCGGAATATCCAGACCTTGGAGAATTCCACAAGGTATTATCTCGTTGGTACCTTACCCCAGGGCGATTATGGATTAGAGTACAGTATATAATTTGATCAATGCAGTGCTGCAAATTAATGTCCATAGAGATCCATGGGAAGCTCTTCTCCACAGACCAATAAAGGACATCCTGCGGCAGAGCCGTACCATTATCACACACATTTTTACAGCCGCAAAACAGACCATTGCACATGCATAGAAGTCTCCTTCCCTCTGCTTTGAGGAAGTAAAGCCTAGAGTTTAAGGAACATTTGTGAATGAAAAGTTGACTACACCGCGGTCCTGGAAGACAAGCATGACCAGTTGGCTGGACTATTTCCCCCCTTCGTCCAACACACTTCACTCTTGGTCCAACTTTAAACACCAGGGGGTGTGTTTGCCCCTTCCTCTCACCTCCAACTTTAGGTGCTTCTCATGAGCGGCCTCCATGGTTTCTTTCTTTATTCTTCTCCCCCCCCCTTTTTTATTTCTTTCTTCTTCTCTCTCTCTTTCTCACGGTCTGTAACTCTTTCTATTGCCTTCTTTCCTTTTCTTCCTCCCTAGGTTTGTCCTGTCTAAGCATTGCTAATCTTTCAAATCAAGCACACCCTATTCACCAATTCATTACATTTGGCAACCCCACACGACTCATCCGGCTATATACCGATTAGTGAAACTTTGTACAACACTTTATTATGTTGATTACTGAACACCTTGCACCCTTGCCCTAGTGGGCCTGCTATTTTTTATACTCTCAAAAATCTGTTCTCTTCAAATGCATATTGAATTTATTAAGGGCAAAAAATAAAATGGCAACAAAGCTTTAACAGCTTGCCGACTGTATAACTTACATATACGGCGACAAGGCAGCTGTCCTTCGCCAGATCACGTCCTAGGTATGTGATCTAGCACTTCTGGGTAGGGGGCGCACACGCCGCCGGCGACCCGGCTGTCCTTTGATTATACACAGCAGAGGTCGATCGGCAGGTTCCGTCCAATGGATGACCGCCAGCACCCACCGATCGTCGGGAAGACACACAGGACAGAGCTCTGCCTATGTAAACAAGGTAGAGCTCTGTCCTGTCAGTTGAGAAGTAATGGATTTTCTTTCCCCGCAAAGCAGGGAATAAAATCCCGTACTTCCCTTAGTAAAAGCACCTAACACAGTACACCAAAACACTGGCTAGGCACACATATAACCCTTTGATCACCCTTGATATTTGACCCCTTCCAAGACTGTCCTATTTCAAGCTACACCCCCACCCACTGCAACTCGCCTTCTACCTGTAGGCTCCATCTCAATATTACAGAAATAATACTCACCCGCCCCATCATGTGATCGTTTTAGATTGATCAAGCCCAAGAAATGCCTTCTAGGAAGAAGGGAAGAAAGATACATGATCCCCTATACCTGGGAATACTGAGTATTTCCAAGGGCTCCAACAGACAAATGGAGTGGTTTGTTCGCAAAATTGTATATATGTGGGGGTGTGGGGGGCGGGTGGTTTGACAAGGATACCTGCCACGTAAATTTCTTTGAGGCCATGCAATCTGGTGCAGGCAAACGCACAGCATTTGCTATCTGTGTTTGGGGCAGGGTGGATTTGATTTTAATCAATTCGATTGAAGTCACGATTTAAATCACTTGTAAAATAGCTTGATTTAAATCATAATTTTTAAAAAAGGAACTGTCATCTCTGTTCCGCAGCGGCTCCTCCTCTGACCCGCTGTTGACTCACCAACAGTCCCATTCACTTTAATGCTCTTTAAATGTAAGAACTTATTCTTGCTGGTAGTTAGAATCTTTAATATTTGCAAACAAAATGAAGGTTTCCTGTTTAGAATAATAAGCCATCAGGTTAGTAAAACAACGATATCAGAACTGATTCAATCATACAGTTTGTAGTGTACATAGATTTTCAAAACAGTGGGATAAAGGAATATTCCTGAACTTTGGTTTATCTCATGGTTACTGTGACATTATGTGAATGCATTAATGTAGTGCATGTTATCTCAGCTTGCAGAGCTTGGATTAATTGAATGAGTTTACTAAAAATGTAAATATTGCAGAATATACAGCCTTGTGCTACATAACTAAGCTCAATTTCATGCTGAATGAACAAAATCATTAATGTATCCCAAATAGAAAACTATCTTTAGATAGATTTTTTACCCCAAAAGCATTTTAATAAAATAAATTTAGTAAACATCAAAAAAATCAATTTAGATCCCAAAAATATGTTTTTTTTAATTATCTTTTTCAAAAATCATTGATTTATGTCCACCCTGGTTTGGGGTTTTGTTAACCACTTGCCGACCGCCTGCCATCATTATACAGCGGCTGTTTGAAGAGGAATACTGTTGTTATGGCAGCAGGTAGCTGCTATAACCCCCCGGTATCCTCTTCTTCAGCGGGCAGTCAGCTTTCAGATAAATGTTGCCTCTCACTTTTAGCGGGGGCGGGAGAGGGCCCCCCACAGTGTAAAATTAAAAAATAAAAAGTAAAATAAATAAGAAAAAAACTAAATAAATTTTAATCCGCCCCGTTCCGCCAAGCTCGCGCACAGAAGCGGACACATATATAAGTCGCGCCCGCATATGAAAACAGTGTTTAAACCACACATGTAAGGTATCGCTGCGATCATTAGAGCGAGAGCAATAATTCTAGCCCTAGACCACCTCTGTAACTCAAAACTGATAACCTGTAGACATTTTTAAACATCGCCTGTGGAGAGTTTTAAGGGTCAAAGTTTGTCGCCGTTCCACAAGCGGGCTCAATTTTGAAGCGTGACATGTTGGGTATTAATTTACTCGAGGTAACATTATGTATCAGAATATAAAACAAATTGGGCTAACTTTACTGTTGTCTTATTTTTTAATTTAAAAAAGTGCATTTTTTCCCCAAAAATTGCGCTTGTGAGACCGCTGCGCAAATACGGTGTGACATAAAGTATTGCAACGACCGCCATTTTATTCTCTAGGGTGTCTGAAAAAAATATATAATGTTTGGGGGTTCTAAGTAATTTTCTAGCAAAAAAATCTTATTTTAACTTGTAAACACCAAATCTCAAAACAAGGCTCTGTCCTTTACACTAACACCCGCTGTGGATCTCAGACACAATGGGGTTGATTTAATGCAAAATCTGGTGCAGCTCTGCATAGAAACCAATCAGCTTCCAGTTTATTTTGTCAAAGCTTAACTAAACAAACTGAAGTTAGAAGCCGATTGGCTACCATGAACAGCTGCACCAGATTTTGCACTCTCCAGTATTACTAAATCAACCCCAATGCATTTTGAATGTTACATAGTTACATAGTTACATAGTAGGTGAGGTTGAAAAAAGACACAAGTCCATCAAGTCCAACCTATGTGTGTGATAATGTGTCAGTATTACATTACATATCCCTGTATATTGCGGTCATTCAGGTGATTATCTAATAGTTTCTTGAAGCTATCAATGCTCCCCGCTGAGACCACCGCCTGTGGAAGGGAATTTCACATCTTTGCCGCTCTTACAGTAAAGAACCCTCTACGTAGTTTAAGGTTAAACCTCTTTTCTTCTAATTGTAATGAGTGGCCACGAGTCTTATTAAACTCTCTTCTGCGAAAAAGAAGTGGGGTCACCAGTACAGTATTTGTAAATTGAAATCATATCCCCTCTCAAGCGTCTCTTCTCCAGAGAGAATAAGTTCAGTGCTCACAATCTTTCCTCATAACTAAGATCCTCCAGACCCTTTATTAGCTTTGTTGCCCTTCTTTGTACTCGCTCCATTTCCAGTACGTCCCTCCTGAGGACTGGTGCCCAGAACTGGACAGCATACTCCAGGTGCGGCCGGACCAGAGTCTTGTAGAGCGGGAGAATTATCGTTTTATCTCTGCAGTTGATCCCCCTTTTAATGCATGCCAATATTCTGTTTGCTTTATTAGCAGCAGCTTGGCATTGCATGCCATTGCTGAGCCTATCATCCACTAGGACCCCCAGGTCCTTTTCCATCCTAGATTCCCCCAGAGGGTTGCGGCAAACGCAAAAAAACAAAAAACGCAGGTTTCCCGCACCGCATTCCAGTGTGAACTGGCAGCTACACTTTGAAATATAAGGATGGAGAATGTTTATCTGTAAATAAGGCAGCTCTATGGCTTTCAATAATTAACTGTATGAGTCACCATCTAAACACCATAAATAGACTTGATTAAAAATGTGTAAATACATTTGAATATTCAGGTGGAAAAATGAAGCTTTTTAAAACTGGAGCCTTATCGAAATTTTACTTGAAGTGCAATCTAGAGAGCCTTGTTTTATATCACATTCTATGATGCATCAAAGGAGATTGACAGGCAGGTGCAATATATTTTCCAAAAGTGTATTTACATCACATTTTCCTAATATTCTATAATTAAATATTTATCCTACTTCCAGATTTAAAGTGGAATAAGCAAAACAAGAGTTACTAAAGTGAAACCTAATGTAAACTGGTTGCTGCCATGATAAGTGAGTGGAGGTCTCCTTTAACCACTTCAGCCCTGGAAGAATCTACCCCCTTCCTGACCAGAGCACTTTTTGCGATTCGGCACTGCGTCGCTTTACCTGACAATTGCGCGGTCGTGCGACGTTGTACCCAAACAAAATTGACGTCCTTTTTTTCCCACAAATAGAGCTTTCGCCTCTGCGGTTTTTAGTTTTTGCGCTATAAACAAAAAAAGAGCATCAATTTTGAAAAAAACACATTATTTTTTACTTTTTGCTATAATAAATATCCCCCAAAAATATATAAAAAAAAGTTTAGGCCGATATGTATTCTTCTACATATTTTTGGTAAAAAAAAAATCGCATCAAGCATATAGTGATTGGTTTGCGCAAAATTTATAGCGTCTACAAAATATCAGATAGCTTTATGGCATTTTTATTATTATTTTTTTTTTTTTATTAGTAATGGCGGCGATCTGCGATTTTTATCGGGACTGCGACATTATGGCGGACACATTGGACACGTTTGGCACTATTTTGGGACCATTGTCATTTATACAGCAATCAGTGCTATAAAAAGGCATTGATTACTGTGTAAATGACACTGGCAGTGAAGGGGTTAACCACTAGGGGGCGATGAAGGGGTTAAGTGTGTCCTAGGGAGTGATTCTAACTGTGGGGGGGAGGGGCTACAACACACATGACAGCGATCACTGCTCTAGATGACAGGGAGCAGTGATCTCTGTCATGTCACTAGGCAGAACAGGGAAATGCTTTGTTTACAAAAGCATCTACCCGTTCTACCTCTCCGTGACACGATCGCGGGCACCCGGCGGACATCGAGTCCACGGGACCTGCGGTCACGGAGAATGCAGCTGGTGCCCACCAGTGCCATTCTGCCGATGTAAATCGGCGTGCCCTGGTCGGGAAGTGGTTAAATGGAGCGTATAACTTTGTTAAAATGTATGTAGGCCATAACAATGTAATCATCGTATTTGTTTTTTGTTGATCTGTTTTATTTACCTTTGAAAGAGTTTTGTTATATTCTGTATGATAAGTTAAAAAAACGGTAACCCGGCCATACACTAGTAGATTTCTGAACAAATGATTTTATAAAAAGTTGTACGCACATATGGTACAAAAATTCTCATTCAAAGACTTGACAAATGTCATTTGAAAGTACTTCAAAACTTTGTTTGCTTTTAACATTTGATCTTGGATTGAATAGACTTTCCTGAACCAAAACCACATTCGCTGTTAGAAATTCATTTGTTCGAGATTTTTTTTCCATCCTGCTACTTTGAATTTTCTTGCCACTGTGGTCGAAAACGAATGCTGATTTGGCCCCACTAACAATTACAAAACCTAACAATCTTCAAATTAAACATTTCAAATGAAATTCTACTAATGTATGGTCAGCTGTAGTCCTACCAGAATTCCAATGCTGTCCTGTGCACTCTTCGGTCTTATAAGGACTACTAAACACCCCCACCTATGTTACAGAGAAGAAGAGAATAGGGAGGGGTTCTCAGGGGTTCTGTAGCCATAAAACACTAGCCTTGTCCCCCTAGCATAAGAAGTGTTTTATTGGCAAAATTACCAGGTGGGAAAAATAGCCTGAGGAAGAAAGAAAATGACCATATTGAACACATCAAAGGACGGGTAAGGTAATATATACAGTGCCTTGACATTGTATTTATTCATACCCCTTGACATTTTCCACATTTTGTCCTGTTACAACCAAAAACGTAAATGTATTTTATTGGGATTTTATGTGATAGACCAACACAAAGTGGCACATAATTGTGAAGTGGAAGGAAAATGATAAATGATTTTCATTTTTTTTTTACAAATAAATATGTGAAAAGTGTGGCGTGCATTTATATTGAGCCCCCCTGAGTCAATACTTTGTAGAACCTCCTTTCACTGCAATTACAGCTGCAAGTCTTTTTGGGGATGTCTCTGCCAGCTTTGCACATCTAGAGAGTGATAATTTTGCCCATTCTACTTTGCAAAATAGCTCAAGCTCTGTCAGATTGGATGGAGAGCGTCTGTGAACAGCAATTTTCAAGTCTTGCCACAGATTCTCAATTGGATTTAGGTCTGGACTTTGACTGGGCCATTCTAACACATGTATATGCTTTTGATCTAAACCATTTCATTGTAGCTCTGGCTGTATGTTTAGGGTCGTTGTCCTGCTGGAAGGTGAACCTCCACCCCAGTCTCAAATCTTTTGCTGACTCTAACAGGTTTTCTTATAAGATTGCCCTGTATTTGGCTCCATCCATCTTCCCATCAACTCTGACCAGCTTCCCTGTCCCTGCTGAAGAAAAGCATCCCCACAACATGATGCTGTCACCACCATATTTCACGGTGGGGATGGTGTGTTCAGGGTGATGTGCAGTGTTGGTTTTCCGCTGCACATAGCGTTTTGCTTTTAGGCCAAAAAGTTCAATTTTGGTCTCATCTGACCAGAGCACCTTCTTCCACATGTTTGCTGTGTCCCCCACATGGCTTCTCACAAATTGCAAACAGGACTTATTGTGGCTTTCTTCAACAAGGGCTTTCTTCTTGGCACTCTTCCATAAAGGCCAGATTTGTGGAGTGGACAACTAATAGTTGTCCTGTGGACAGATTCTCCCACCTGAGCTGTGGATCTCTGCAGCTCCTCCAGAGTTCCCATGGACCTCTTGGCTGCTTCTCTGATTAATGCTCTCCTTGCCCGGCCTGTCAGTTTAGGTGGACGGCCATGTCTTGGTAGGTTTGCAGTTGTGCCATACTCTTTCCATTTTCGGATGATGGATTGAACAGAGCTCCGTTAGATGTTCAAAGCCTGGGATATTTTTTTATAACCTAATTCTGCTTTAAACTTCTCCACAACTTTATCCCTGACCTGCCTGGTGTGTTCCTTGGCCTTCATGATGCTGTTTGTTCACTAAGGTTCTCTAACAAACCTCTGAGGGCTTCACAGAACAGCCATATTTATACTGAGATTAAATTATGCACAGGGAGACTCTGTTTATTAATTAGGTGACCTCTGAAGGCAATTGGTTCCACTAGATTTTAGTTAGGGGTATCAGAGTTAAGGGGGCTGCATACAAATGCAAGCCACACTTTTCAAATATTTATTTGTAAAAAAAGTTTGAAAACCATTTATCATTTTCCTTCCACTTCACAATTATGTGCCACTGGTATCACATAAAATTCCAATAAAATACATTTACGTATTTGGTTGTAACATGACAAAATGTGGAAAATTTAAAGGGATATGAGTACTTTTTCAAGGCACTGTATATATAAATATATATATATAGATCTCTCTCTCTCTCTCTCTCTCTCTCTCTCTCTCTATCTATATATATATATAGATAGATAGATAGATCTATCTATATATATAGATATATATATACATACATATATACAGTTAGGTCGATATATAATTGGACACTGGCACAATTTTCGTTTTTTCAGGTAGTTACCAAAACATATTCAAGCTATAGTTATATAATGGATTTGGGTTGAAAGTGCACACTCTCAGGTTTAATTTGAGGGTATGTAAATCTTGGAGGAATTACAGCTCTCAAGAATAGCCACCCCCTCCCCTTTTCAAGGGACCAAAAGTAATTGGACAATTTAATCAAAAGCTGTTTCATGGCCAGGTGTGGGCTACTCCTTTGTTGTTTCTTCATCAATTAAGCAGGTAAAAGGTCTGGAGTTGATTCTAAGTGTGGTATTTGCTTTTGGAATCTATTGCTGTGAACCTACATCATGCGTTCAAAGGAGCTGTCCATGCAAGTGAAACAGGCCATTGTAGGACTTCAAACATGAAACATATTCATCAGAGAGATAGCAGCAACATTAGGAGTGGCTGAATCAATAGTTTGGTACATTCTGAGGAAAGAAGAACACACTGGTGAGCTCAGCAACATAAAAAGGCCTGGTCCACGGAAGACAACAGTGGTGGATGATCGCAGGATCTTCTCTATGGTAAACAAAAACCCATTCACAACATTCAAGTGAAGGACACTCTCCAGGAGGTGGGCATATCATTGTCAAAGTCTAAAATCAAGAGACGACTTCACAAGAGCAAATACAGAGGGTTCACCACAAGGTGCAAACCATTTATAGGCCTGAAGAATAGAAAAGCCAGATTAGACTTTGCCAAAAAACATTTAAAAAAAGCCAGACCAGTTCTGGAAAAACATTCTTTGAATGGATGAAACTAATATTAATCTGTACCAGTATGACAGGGAGAAAAAAGTGTAGGGAAGGCTTGGAACAGCTCATGATCCAAAGCACACAATGTCATCTGTAAAACATGGTGGAGGCAGTGCGATGGCATGGGCATGCATGGCTTCCAGTGGCACTGGGTCATTGGAGTTTATTGATGATGTGACAGAAGACAGAAGCAGCCGCATGAATTCTGCAGTGTTTAGAGCTATACGGTCAGCCCAGATTCAGCCACATGCAGCAAAGTTGATTTTACGGCGCTTCACAGTACAATTGGACAATGATCCAAAACACACTGCAAAAGCAACCCAGGAGCTTTTGAAGGAAAAGAAGTGGAATATTCTGCAATGGCCGAGTCAATCACCTGTTCTCAACCCAACTGAACATGCATTTCACTTGCTGAAGGCAAAACTAAAGGCAGGAAGACTTACAAACAAAGAACAACTGAAGACAGCTGCAGTTAGAGCCTGGCAAAGCATCAAAAAGGAGGAAACCTAATCTTTAGTAATCTCCATGGGTTCCAGACTTCAGGCAGTCAACAAGGATTCTCAACAAAATATTACAAATGAACATTTTATTTATGATTATAGACATTTGTCCAATTATATTTGAGCCCCTGAAAATGGGGGGACTGTGTATAAAAATGGTTGCAGTTCCTAAAAATTGTACTTGATACTTATGTTCAACCCCTTGAATTAAAGCTGAAAGGCTGCACTTCAAATTCATTTGGATTTTTCCATTTTAATTTTAACTGTATATATATATATATATATATATATATAAAGCTCCAGTACCACTCTTCTGATTCATCCAACATTGCATGGAAGGACAGATAACTAATTAAAACACTGTAAATATTATTCACACATTCTTCATGCCTAAACAAGCTTTTGACATTTTCCATATTTCAGATTTCCATTTGTAGATTCCAAAGTAGAATCACAATGTGAGAATTGTAGACACAGTGGTCTATTATTATCTCCAGTTTACTATAGATTGTACACACTGATATAGCCCTCCATCAAACGTCCAGTATTTATTAAGGCAGTGCAAAGATCACTAATGGTGTGTAAAGGGCAGTAAGTAATAGTAACTAATTAAATGTGATCTCACTGTAGACGTGTCATTTATAGAAGAACTCCATTAAAACTCCTCCATAATTTGTAATGACAGGGCTGGTTAGACCTCTAAATATAGCCTATTAACAATTTTGTTTCTGTTCCTCAGCTCTGCAATATGTTGATATCCACATACAGGCTTAGAGTAAGAGACGCCGCAATGTACATTTTCTAAAAAAAAAAGTACCACCAATCTATGTAACCACTTCAATACCGGGCACTTACACCCCCTTCCTGCCCAGGCCATTGTTCAGCTTTCAGCGCTGTTGCACTTTGAATGACAATTGCGCGGTCATGCAACACTGTACCCAAACAAAATTTTTATAATTTTCTTCACACACATAGAGATTTCTTTTGGTGGTATTTAATCACTGCTGGGTTTTTTGTTTTTTACTAAAAAAAAAAATAGACTGAAAATTTTGAAAAAAAAAAAAGTTTTTCTTAGTTTCTGTCAGTAAATTCTGTAAATAAGTAATTTTTCTCCTTCACTGATGTGCGATGATGAGGCTGCATGAATGGGCACTGATAGGCTGCACTGATGAGGCGGCACTTATGGGCACTGATAAGGTGGCACTGATGAGGAGGCACTAATATGCCGCACTGATGGGCACTGATGGGTGGCACTGATATGCAGCACTGATGAACACTGATGGGTGGCACTGGTAGGCACTGATAGGTGGCACTGATAGGTGGCACTGATGGGCATGGATAGGCAGCACTGATTAGCACTGATGTGTGGCACTGATGAGCAGGAACTGATGGGCACTGAAGGGCAGCACTGACTGACATTACTAATGGGCACTGATTGGTGGCACTGGGGGGCTTTACTGTAATCAGGGCACTGATGATTAGTGCCCTGATTACCTGTCCAGGTGTCCCCTGCGAGAGGATGCCGCTGATCGGCTCTCCTCGCCATACACTCTGTTAGTGTGAGGCAAGGAGAGCCGATTACCGACACTTCTGCACTTACATGTGACCACCTGTGATTGGACACAGCCGATCACATGGTTCCATGCCGTCGGCTCTTTACAGAGATTGGGGTTGCGCCGTATCCTAGGAACACGGCGCGGCCACGATCCCCATGCTGCGCACACCAATATGACATCCACCCAAAACGTGAGCAGCACCAAGAAAGGGAAGGGCATAATAATTTTCAGGGGAGACTAAATTAATAAGATGTTTCTTTTTAACTAAAGTTGAAATTTGGCTGGTTCAGCAGAAACTAGCTGAATTTTGATCCTTCTATTGGCTGGCTGGTTGTACTGAAGTCTATCAATAGATTGACTTCGGTACGACCAGCCTGTCTGGGGTTTTTTTGCATGATCACTGCTGGTGGGTACAGCCACCAGCAGTGATTATTGTGTTTTGATGGCTGGGGAACCTCCCGCTGTCAGGATACAATAGTGCAGTGGAAGGGGTTCCCCCATCAACACTGACTGTGTTGAAGGAAAAAGTGGGCCAGGAAAGGTCTATTTAAGCCCCTGGCTTCCAGGCTTAGTGCACACATACACAAGCCAGGTCCCTAGAATACCCCATGCTGCCAGACAGACCCAGTATTGGGTTCCAGTCACTAGGGACGGAGCCTAAGCACCAAGCTCTTTCACTACCAGGTCCCTCTGTCACCTATGTCAAGTCACCACCGCTTCCCGACCGTCTGGCTGCTTATGCAGTCGAGAATAGTACTGCAGTCACTGCCAAAAGCAATAAAGCCTCCTCCAAATAGCTTCACTGACATTTGTACTGCATCTTCTCTATTTCGTCTTGTTCCCTCTTGAGAAACCTTTTCTGAGATTTGCCATGCATGCACCCCTTTAAGATTATCCTGCAGTGACTTCAGACCAGTAAAGATATAGATAGCAAAGTCCTTTACTGAAGTTATTCAAATATAACAAATACATAGTTCAACACAGATGTTTGCAAAACATATTCTTATAAGTGCCCCTTAGTGTTTCCTGGTTCCACTGCCCCATAAGTTAGTCACACCTTGAATAGGTGTGAAAGTCTTTTAGAGTTCTTAGGCCAAAACCATGATGAGCCATACCCCTGGATCCCCGGCCGAGTTCCCAGAAGGGGTGATTAAGTGGAAAGTAAGCAGCATACTTGTTACTTGGATAGGATAACCTGGAACCAAACCTCCAGACTACTTATTAATAGTGGCCGGTTCCCTCCCTTTTTATGTGTTTTCCCCAGCAGAGGGTGGTACTTCACCAAAAAGCCCAGGAAGACCTGCTGGCAGTGTTAACCCTTACCTCACAGGGATACCACCTCAGCAGGGCAACACAAACACACAATATGAAACACTTATGCCTCGTTTCCACCGAGCGGATCGGTTCGGTTCGGTACGGTACGCTATTTTGGGTGTTTCCATTATGAAAGCGGCCCATACAACCGAACCAAACCATTCCATCCAGGGTCCTGCTTCAGATATGGGGCCATAGAAAATGGAACGGTTCGGTTAGGGCGGAGCTACGATACTTTACACTGATTGGTGGACGTGTGACGCCATGACGGCATTTTTTCTAAACCCACGTATGGCCCCTGTCGGTCCCACCTGCAGTGGAAACGCTCGCCTGAATAGGCTGGACCATTCTAGGCCGTCCAAACCGATCCGATCCGACCCGAACCGATCCGCTCGGTGGAAACGAGGCATTATATACTGTAATACCCATGTGTATTAAGGTGGAACTTTGGAATTTTTTTTTAAGTCAGCAGCTACAAAAACTGTAGCTGCTGACTTTTAATAAGCAGACACTGTCCAGACACTGTCCAGGGATCCAGTGCTGTCCTCGCCCAAACCTTGGTCTTTCTTCACTGGTCTTCTAGTCCATGTTAACTGTGGGCAACCAGCTGTAACTTCTTGCGGCTTTGCAGCCGGCTACCCATGCCCTTGTGCAAGCCATGCTGCATCCTGTGAGTGGTCCCGCAGCTTTCTGGGACCTGTGATGTGTCCCAGAAGGCTGTGGGTGGGTGGAGATATCCCATTCAAATCGCTTAGGCGATCCAAGCGGAAGTGGGAGCATAACCAGGTACCCGCTCCACTCCAAAAATGTTTACGTCTCAAAAGTTGAAGAGGAGGGGGGAGGAGGAGGACAAGCAGAACATACCCTTTTGGATGAAGTTCCGCTTTAACTTGGAGACAATTTAAACAGTTTAACAAAACACTCTACATCCACCTGATTATGCCCTTGCAGAGTTTTTGCCCATGAAAGTATAGGGGATTTTTTACCAATATTTTGGCTTAGATCTTGATAAATTCTCTATGAAATGACTAAAACAAAGATGTAGGATCATTGTAAAGATGTATGATTAATTGCATTGCAGAGTTTCGGTGACAAGGATCATTATTGAATGTTCTCTGCAGTCTTACATTTATCTTGCTTTGTTGTAAACTGTCTAAATTGCATCCTTGCTAATAACTTGAAAAGCACATCTGTATTTTAGTTAAAAAAAAAACTTAAAAAAGAATGGAGTAGGAAAGATTAGCACTGAGCTCGGTTTTTGCATAAACTACATTTCACGGACATCTTGGACATGTCCCCTAGCACTGCACACCCCCATATTAAATATCTGTTACCACTGAAGTACTAGCAAGTAAGCCTGGGAATAAGTTAGTTGCAACAGGCTCAACTATGAGGCAGGAGCTACCAGTCACGGTGTAATTTTAACTCCTTCAGGCAGGTGACAACGAAGTAAAGCAGTTTCTGAATTTCTCTCAGGGTTTTCATACAAGACTAAAAATCAATGCCATCATGCTGCCTGTGCTAGTATGGGTAGAGCTGTTATCACAGCTTGGACCTGTTCACCACAGCTCAAAACAGTCTAACCCACCTACCAGAACTTGAACCTGCCTAGCCCACCCACCAATGGATGGACCTGTCCACCCTACCCACCAACCCACAAACGCATGGATCTGTCTACCCCACCCACCAATGCATGGATCTGTCCACCCAAACCACCAATGCATGGGTCTGCCCACCCAATCCACCAATACATGGATCTGTCTACCCCACCCACCAATGCATGGAACTATGGAACTGTCCACCTAACCCGACAATAAATCCACTCAACCCACCAATACATGAACTCGCCCGCAAAACCCACAAATGCATGGATCTGTCCACCCCACCCACCAATGCATGGATCTGTCCCACCCACCAATGCATGGATCTGTCCACCCCACCCCCCAATGCATGGATCTGCCCCCATCCACGCATGGATCTGCCCACCCAATCCACCAATACATGGATCTGTCCACCCCACCCACCAATGCATGGATCTGTCCACCTAACCTGCCAATGCATTGACTCATCCACTCAACGCACCAATGCATGGACCTGCTGCAACAGACCCAACCAGGACAGGGCCTTTTGGAGGGAACTAGGGGCTTGACTCCTACCCACTAATGGCCCATGGGGAGGGCAGATCATCCTCTAATGATGGATAACAATGTGATGAATGCTGAGAGCGAGGCTTGGATTAATTCTCTGACTAAGGACAAAAAAGCTTCCCTTCTTGAGTGGATGGAAAGATGTAATATTAGTCTTGTACAAGTTAATGGTCAGAGGGAATATGGTGGCCCTCCTGCAGGGTGGGATAGGCTCCTTCAAATGGGACAGAAATATTTATCAACAGAATCCCTCCAGAAATCTATAAAGATAAATGAATTCCACTTTATCAGACTGCTGTAATATTGTTTGTCTTCTGATGACTTGTCTAGTGGACAGAATACACAAGTTTGTGTCTCCCCCATTGAGTGCCTCCTAGGTGTGAATTCCCATTGTTAATTGGGTCAGCTATTGTTTTTGTCTGTCTGCTGGTATTGTGTCCACTTCACCTTGTTACCAAACTATTGTGGGATGTTATATGTTTGTAAAATTAGATTGCTGTTTAATTAAGATCACTGTTAGTTGTTAGCTGTTAATTGGATTGGTGTTTGAAGTTTGCATTGTCATGCTAATATCCTCAAGAGGGGAATGCCCTCCTGTGGGGTATAAAGTATGTGTCTGAGTTTTAATAAATAGTAATTTCTTTGGTTCTACCTCAACATTTTGTCTGTGTACAATGCTTGGGGTAAAAGGGCTGGTATTAGCTTTTGGTCTGCTTGGAGAGCAGGAGGCACTGTTTGGCGGAAGCACTCAAGCAGGGTGCTAAGGCGTTCCCTCACACCTGCTAAGTGCTGCCCCTGTACTCTAATAAATGGTGCAGGGAAATATGAGAAGTCATAGGAAATGCAATGCAGTCTCAAAGTTGACCTTCATGTGCCAAGAAAGGGACATGCTGGCTTTTGATCACATGATTTTAAGGGGAACTTCAGCCAATTTGAACTCTGTTCTTCACATTTCTGGATATCACATGACCCAGTGCCTAGGTCCATGTGATCAGCACTAGAGGGAACCTGGAGAGCAGCATTTTCTCCAGCCCACCTTTTGCTCTTTACAGCTATCTCAGTATGTCCCTTAACATACCTTTACATCAGTATTTCAGTATGTAATGAGAATATTATTGAAAGGAACTCACCGTTTCAGGTGTAACTGATACACCCACTGGAACACACACCTGAGTGCTAGCCCTGGCTCGCCTCCGTGGTAAATTATCAAAAAAAGAAACGGCTGCACCTCGCATGGACTCCAAATAAAATGTATTGGAATATGAAAATATCCAAAATGACATCAGAGGACACCAGAAGTGGTCAAGGTAGACGCATTTCGCACAAGAGAAATGTGCTTAATCATTTCTGTTGTGTGAAACGCGTCTACCTTGACCACTGCTGCTGAAATTTTGGATTTTTCCATATTACAAAAAACTTTACTTGGAGCCCACGTGAGATGCAGCCGTTTATTTTTTTGTAATGAGAGTGTAGCTGAGATTGTTCGGATTGCATAGTTCTCACCAAGGCATTAATTGTACATTATCCGCTCTGCAAGATGACCCTTAGCTGGTTAATGCTGCATAATCGTTACTACTAATTCATCAATTATTTATCTTGGACAAGGACGATGCAGTAAGCTTTGATACAGCAATACATATGAAACACATCACTTTCTGTGTTATAATCTGCAGCACGTCGTAGATACAAGCAAAGCCCCCCTTAGAAGAAATCACAATCAAATGGTGAATAAAACCATTTAAAGGTCAATGAAGGGTTGAGATTTTAGGTTCAATGACATAATGCAGGGTATCTTTAAAGAAATAGGCCATAGGAAATCCAGCACAATAACGTTATATAATATTTTTCTTGCAGTACGCGCTATCGCCAGACAAAACTCACACTCATCAAATGTCCGTTTCTCTCAAGTCACCAATGGCATGCAAACCTTTCCAAGGCTGAACGACTCAAGCATGATGCCTCGGACAAGATTCTCCATCATCTCCATCATCTCCAGCATCCTTTTCAAAGCACCTGATGGAGTCACATAATCACACACTTCGGGCTTTAGGAAGAGCATGCTAGGCTGTTGCTATATGTTTTTTTATCTTGACGCACATGACCTTTAATGGCATTCCAGTCTTAGTCCGTAGGGTTCAATATTGAGTTGACCCACCCTTTGCAGCTATAACAGCTTCAACTCTTCGGGAAAGGCTGTCCACATGGTTTAGGAGTGTGTCTATGGGAATGTTTGACCATTCTTCCAGAAGCGCATTTGTGAGGTCAGGCACTGATGTTGGACGAGAAGGCCTGGCTCGCAGTCTCTACTCTAATTCATCCCAAAGGTGTTCTATTGGGTTGAGGTCAAGTTTCTTCAGCCCAAACTCACTCATACGTGTCTTTATGGACCTTACTTTGTGCACTGGTCCAAATCATTTGGTGGAGAAGGGATTATGGTGTGGAATTGTTTTTCATGGGTTAAGCTTGGCCCCTTAGTTCCAGTGAAGGGAACTCTTAAGGTGTCAGCATACCAAGACATTATGGACAAGTTTGGGGATGGCCCCTTCCTGTTCCAACATGACTGTGCACCAGTGCACAAAGCAAGGTCTATAAAGACATGGATGAGTGAGTTTGGGGTGGAGGAACTTGGCTGGCCTGCACAGAGTCCTGACCTCAACCCGATAGAACACCTTTGGGATGAATTAGAGTGGAAACTGCAGGCCAGGCCTTCATGTCCAACATCAGTACCTGACCTCACAAATGCCCTTCTGGAAGAATGGTCAAACATTCCCATAGACACACTCCTAAACCTTGTGGACCGCCTTCCCAGAAGAGTTGAAGCTGTTATAGCTGCAAAGGGTGGGCCAACTCAATATTGAACCCTACGGGCTAAGACTGGGATGCCATTAAAGTTCATGTGCGTGTAAAGGCAGGTGTCCCAATACTTTTGACAATATAGTGTGTATGTCCGTATTGTCATGGAACCCCTCCGATATCTGCATACCACATACTCTTCTTGGGATTGGGATGAAATCAGAACAGAATCGGGATGGCAGAATGCTTTGCTCATTTTAGTGCTCAAAAAGCAACGTGTATAGAACAAAAATGTTAAACTTATTGAAATGAATTACGAGCAGTTGATAAGGGGAATTATTTGTGTGTTTGGCTCAGCTATTACACTGGTGGTGATCTGTATTTTGGGTTTACTAGGCCTTTAACAACCTAATTGGGGAATGAGTACGGCTTCAACCTCAAAACTCTCAATCTTTGCTAAAGGCAAAAGTCTGAAATATATACATTGTGACAAATGCCACTTTATTTACATTATCTGCAAGAGCACATTAGGATCTTGTGTATCTCCACCACCCCCAACTATAAATGGAAATGAACAGTGTTTTTTAATATATTTTATTGATTTACTTATGTTCATGGTTTAAATAAAAATAAGTACTTTTTTTCTTCTGATGGGGTAAATATGAAAAATCACATACAAATATTCCATCTTTACCACTTGCAGCCAGCAGATGGTGAACTCTGGGCAAGAGCACATGGATGTTTATGAATAGCTGATCATGTTCTGACCTCAACAGCACGCAAGATAAGACTACACAGACTGATGAGATGAGGTGCACAAACCTTCCTTCCAGCAGGGACATAGTTATATGCAGATTATCAATAAGCATGCATAAAGTGCTGGGCTTTCCGATCAGAAAGCCCAACATGCTCTGAAAACTAAGAATCGTACAGTAACTTTCATTAGAGATTTGTAGAGTAGAGGCACTGATTATGCAATGTTATACACAGATTATCAATAGGCATGCATGAAGTGCTGGGCTTTCCTATCAGAAAGCCCACCATGTTCTGAAAACGAAAAATCTTGTAGTAAGTTTTATCAGAGGTTTGTACAGTAGAGATGCTGATTATTAACCACTTCAATACCAGGCACTTATACACCTTCCTGCCCAGGCCAATTTTCAGCTTTCAGCGCTGTCGCAATTTGAATGACAATTGCGCGGTCATGTTACACTGTACCCAAACAAATTTTTTTATCATTTTGTTCCCACAAATAGAGCTTTCTTTTGGTGGTATTTGATCACCTCTGCAATTTTTATTTTTTGCGCAAATAAAAAAGGACCGAAAATCTTGAAAAAAAAAAGGTTTTCTTTGTTTCTCTTAAATTTTTTTGTAAATAAGTACATTTTCTTCTTCAATGACGGGCACTGATATGGCTGCACTGATGGGCACTGATAAGGCGGCACCGATGGGCACCGATGAGGTGGCACCAATGAGGTGGCACTGATGGGCACTGATGATGGGCACTGATAGGCAGCACTGATAGATACTCAAGGCGGCACTGATGGGCACTCATAGGTGGTACTGATAGGTACTTATGGGTGGCACTGATGGGTACTTATGGGTGGCACTGATAGGTGGCACGGATGGACACTGATGGTAACTGATAGGTGGGCACTGATGGGCACTGTAGGTGACACTGAGGCACACTGATGGGTGGCACTGATTACACTAGTGGGTGGCATTGCTGGGCATCACTTATTTTTTTATTTCTGTAATGGTGCCAGTCAGTGCCCAGTTGTGGGCACTGATTGGCATGTATTGGGCATTTTTTTTAATATGTGGATGGCCATGGGGTACATACCTGGCCATCCACATGCTGGGGGCTTCCCTGGTGGTCCTGGCGGCTTCCCTGGTGGTCCAGTGTAGGCATCCATAGGGGGGCTGCGCTGATAAACAATCAGCGCAGACCCCCCTGTCAGGAGAGCCGCCGATCGGCTCTCCTCGAATCGTGTCTGTCAGACATCGTGATCTACCGTGATTGGACACGGCTGATCACGTGGTAAAGAGCCTCCGCCGGGGGCTCTTTACCGAGATCAGTGTAGCGGTGTGTCAGACTGGCGCGCGGCAGCTTTTATCCTGCAGGGCGTTATATGATAACTGAACCACCGCCCGGCCTTCATTCTGCTATAGGCCGGGCGGAAAGTGGTTAATAAGCATGCATTAAGTGCTGGGCTTTCCTATCAGAAAGCTCAATGTGTTCTGAAAACTAAAAATCTCGTATTAACTTTTATTAGAGATTTGCATAGCAGAGGCGTCGATTATATCCAGATTATCAATAAGCATTCATGAAGTGATGAGTTTTCCTATCAGAAAGCTCAACATGTTCTGAAAACAAAAAATCTTGCATTAAGTTTAATCAGAGATTTGTAAAGTAGAGATTCCAATTATACGCAGATTATCAATAAGCATGCATGAAGTGCTGGGCTTTCCTATCAGAAAGCCCACTATGTTCTGAAAACTAAAAATTGTGTAGTAACTTTCATCAGATGGAGAGATGGGGCGGAGTGTCGCTACGTAGGAGCGCTCCGTAGGAAGCCCGGCGCCACCGCCCTCCCCGCATATCCGCTCAAACAGTGAGGAGGAAGCTGGGAAACCACAAAGACGCCGGCGCAGAGAGATGATGCCGGTACGGAGCGGAGTGGGAGAAGAGAGAGACAGCTGCTAACCCCTACCGCTGCCGCCGCTACTGCTGAGATAAGCCCTCAATACCGCAACCAACGCGGATATCTGGAGCTGGAGCTCTGAAGCATCGGAGGGGGGAGAGAACCCTGGGAGTAGGAGCTGCTAAACAAGCAATAAGGTAACGCCGCAGCTGGAGGGGGGTAGCAGAGTGAAGCGAGAGCCGAGGAGAGGCCCCGTGTAAGCTGATACCCCCTTGTGTGTCTCCCCGGCCCCCCCCTGTGAAGTCTCTAGAGAAGCAGCTGGAAAACAGGGTGAGAAATCAAATTCTACTCTGCATTTACTCTGCATTACTCTGCGTTACCCTGCATTTATATTCTCCGGGTAAGAAATCAAACGTTACTCTGCATTTACTCTGCATTACTCGGCGTTACTCTGCATTTATATTCTCCGGAAATTAACCCTTCTTGTTACTGCTTGAACTACCTGGATCTAGGACTTACAGTAAGGGTTGAGGGAAATATCCCCAGATCAGCAGCAAGTAGTAGAGAGGTGTTTTGGGATGTATTTATTTACATACAGGTACCCGGGACAGAGGAACTGATTACCTACTACCCGATTTGCATACTACCTGTTTTTCCTACCTGTCTAATGTGAACACCTGTGCGCCCTTACACTCATCCATTTTTGTGACATTATAAACCTCAAAAAGAACTGAGTTGGCCCCATACCTAGAGGAGTAGTCTGAGCGAAAGAAATAAGGATTTTAACTTTAAGTGACATTCTCTATAACAGCGCTAACTGTGTTAACCCTCTAGGACACATATAGTAGAGGGCAGATGATCTAAAATAGAAGGCCTGACTGCCTTAGACTGCCTTAGCCCCTCTTTCCTATTTCTAAACGCGGGGACCACCTTCTTGACCCCCCCCTTTTTAAAGTATCGGGTAGAGATACCGGCCACTCTGGGCTACCTGGACTATATAAGTGAATACCCGACATAGGGACAGAAGGGTAGAGAGGCAGGAGTAAGATTAACTCAAAAAGAAACATATATCCTACCCTAAATTGGGGACTGGCGGTTAAATTCACTCGTCTCCCCGCTAGACAGAGTCTAGAAAGGATTAGATAACCGCCCTGTGATACTACTGGGAGGTAAACACACCCGCTCAGATCTGACGTATAGGGTCGGTGGCGAAGTACAGCCTCTACGGAGGACCCCCCCATAGATCCAAGTGGATCGAGGGGACTTTTTGTGGACCCTGCATAGGAGCGAAGGTGTGAGCGGGTGTGGGTGTTTGGCCCACTTATATTTGAGGGCCAGGAGAGGGAACCGAGGTAGTTGGCTCCGGGTCCTGCAAAGGAGCAACTTAGGTACAGCTAATTACATCTGGCTTGTACTAATTCTTTGGGGCAGGGCGGAGTATTCTGAGGCCCGGGGAGATGAGGGGGAAGGCAAATAAGGGCAGCAAAGGAACTATAACCGCTCCCAGCCCAGGTGGGATTCAGCGATATATGTCAACCGAGGCCAGTATGTTGGAAGAACCCCAGGGGAGCCCCAGATTGGGAGCACCCTCACGCCCAGGGATAAACAAACAGAAAGGGGCAACAGAAGAAAATAGAAGTAAAAGCGCAAGAGCAAGGATCAGTGGAAGCCAACAGACTCACGGCTTCGAGATACAGGAAGGCCCTCATGGGAGATATGAAGAGGAGGATCTCACCGGGGGGAACAAACCATCACCCCAACCCACACAGGAAGAGGCCCCACAGATCAGAGAAATGCTCACTGAATTACTAATGAAACTGGAGACCTCCCTCAAAAAAGAGATCGCGACTGTAAGGGTAGATATTGGGCATGTGTTGAAAAGGGTGGAAGAGACGGAAGACAGACTGGAAGAACATGAGCGGAGGCTGGAAGGTATGAACACGCAAATAAGGGATCTGCAAAGAGCGAATAGAAGCCTCCTCTATAAATTAGAAGATCAGGAGAATCGCAGCCGACGCAAAAATCTGCGATTCAAGGGCCTCCCAGAGAAAGCCGGGAAGGAAGAGCTGGTGCCGGTATTACAAAAATTGCTGAACCCATTGCTAGATAAAGAAGCGACGGCCCCCTTGAAGATTGACAGAGCCCATAGGGTTGCACGATACCCCAGAAATACATCGGAGAACCCAAGAGATGTGATAGTGAAGTTTCACTATGAGGAGGAAAAAGTCAAAATCCTGGGAAAGCTGCGACATCAACCAGGCTTAAACTTTGAAGGGGCAGAGATACAGGTCTATCCAGACCTTTCTGCAGAGACCCTCACAAGAAGGAGGCTACTAAAACCACTGACAAGCATGCTGAAAACGACAGAAATACCATACCAATGGGGGTTCCCGGCTTGCTTAATCGGAAAAAAGAATGGACGAACGGCAGTGCTCAGATTCCCAGAAGACCTCGAGGACTTTTGCTGCAAGCTAGATATTGCCCCCCCAAATATCCCGGGCTGGGGTAGGGGGGAGACTGTAACCCCAGCGCAAGATAAAGCATGGCGGAGGGAGGGTAGGGGCATGATGGTTAACGCAAGTTAGTATCCAAGAGGCATAGTTAAAGGGAGAAGGGCAATGCCGAGATGAGCGGTGCGGGGGGGAGGGGGGAGGGTGCTGGGGTGACACGGGGAACCCTCGCGACAGGAGCCCCATGGGGAAGATGGATGCGGGATGGCATCCAATTGAGGATGACCACCTGACCCATGTTTTGAACAAAGGAATCTGCCCCGCCAGAATAGGCGACCTGTTCCAGAGGGAGGGTGGGGGGAGGTGGGAGTGGAAGGTGGGGGTGGGGGGAGGGGGGTGGGTGGTTGTCTGGGTGGGTTTTCCTTTTTTTTTTTTTTTTTTTTTTTTTCTTTTTTGGGTTCTCTCTCCCTTTCTCTCTCCCCTGCTATGCCGCATGGGATTGGCCGGACGCTCCTTCCAGTAATATAAAATGGGAGTAATAAACCTTGTTACCTACAATGTGAGGGGACTGAATACGGAAAAAAAAAGGTATAAAATCAATCAAGAATTGCACCTTTTAGGTGCAAATGTGGTGTTCCTACAAGAGACCTATGTAACACACTCAAGTAGGGGACTTGCATCTTATTGGTTCCCAGAATGGCGCTATGGGGACGCTAGCTCAGTACACTCAGGGGGAGTGGCCATTGGGTTCGATAGAACAGTAAGGCTTGAAGAAGAAGAGCGACTGGCCGATCCTAGGGGCAGGTTTTTGTTTGTGAAAGGGAAGATGTTTGAGTCATGGATCACATTGGCAAATATTTATGCTCCCAATAGAAACCCGGAGAGCTTCCTAAAGAGAGTCTTGATGAAATTAGAATCTTTTAAAAAAGGGAGGCTAATAGTCGCAGGAGATTTGAACATGTGTATGGACCCTGAGGTGGATACATCAAGGAGTGAGTTAAGATCGGGCAACCAGGGAGGGACACTTAAGAAAATGTTAAATCGCATGCAATTGATAGATGCATGGAGGATAAGCCACTTAAATGATCGAGATTACACATTCTTTTCCCAGGTACACAAATCATTCTCGAGACTCGACTATATTTTAATAGAACATCAGCTGGTCCCTTTCTTGAAGGTAGCAGAAATAAAGGCTATTACCCTATCCGATCATGCACCGGTGAAAATCCAAGTGGAGATCGCCGGTGCAGACCGGTCTAGGATAAACTGGAAACTTAATGATTCCCTGATGCAGTACCCAGATGTAGTTGAGAAAATAGAACAGGAATTAAAAAGTTACTTTAAGATCAACGATACAGAGGATATATCTAGACCCACTCTTTGGGAAGCACATAAAACCTACATAAGAGGGATTTGGATTGCCATGGGAACAAGGAAAAAAAAAGAGAGAGGGGAAAACCTGAAACGATTATATAGAGAGATTCAGGAAGCGGAACAGAGTACAAGACCTAGGGGGCTACCCGAAAAGCGTGAATTAATTAAGAAAAGAAGAGACCTGAACGAGTTGCTGGAGAAGGAAAGGAAGTGTGCGTTCGACATGATAAATAGAGACGTTTATAGAGAAGGGAACAAACCAGGAAAGTGGATGGCCAGAAGGGTCAGGGAAAAAAAGAATAGGACTTTTATACCTAAAATAAGAGACGAGGAGGGGAACTTAGAATTCTCTACGCCAAAAATCGCTAAGATATTCCACTCTTACTACAGCGCCCTCTACGATGTAGGTCAGAGAGAGAGGGGGAGGGACAAGAGGAAGGAAAGAATAAGGGAGTACCTTCGGGGACTAGACCTCCCCAGGGCAGAGAAGGATATGGTTGAACGTCTGGATGCTCCCATATCCCAAGAGGAGGTAGAAAAGGCAATAAAAAACACTGCCCTGGGGAAGAGCCCGGGCCCCGACGGATTCTCCGTAGCTTATTATAAAAAATTTTCTGAAATACTCGCACCCAAACTATGTGACTATTTGAATGCTCTCGGGGAGAATGAAGAGTCCCGAGAAGAATCTCTATTAGCGCACATCACCCTAATCCTGAAAGAAGGAAAGGACCCATCCTCCCCCGGAAGCTATAGACCAATTTCACTCTTAAATGTAGATACAAAAATCTTTTCTAGAATACTCGCAGACAGGATGAAAATGGGTTTAAAACAATGGATACACAATGACCAGGTAGGATTTGTCCCGGGCAGGGAGGGGAGAGACAATTCCTTGAAAACACTTCTCCTCATGCAGGAAGTAATCAGGAGCAATACCCCAGCAGCCCTGCTATCTATCGATGCCGAAAAGGCATTCGATAGAGTGGATTGGGGATTTATGACGGAAACCTTGAAACACCTAGGACTAGGAGAGAGGATGATGAAATGGATACTCTCATTATATAGACATCCCAAGGCAAGGATTAGAGTAAACGGAACCCTGTCTTGTCCCCTTGAATTGTTTAATGGGACAAGACAGGGTTGCCCCCTCTCCCCAATTCTGTTTGTTTTATCCCTAGAGCCACTCCTAGCAGCTTTTCGTGGGAATGGAGACATTCAGGGAATCAAGGTGGGATCGAAGGAATACAAGATAGCAGCATTTGCTGATGACCTGTTATGCTTTATTACTTGCCCTAGAACAACAATCCCCATGGTGCTAAAGGAATTTGAGCGGTATGGAGGCCTGACAAACTTCAAAATAAACATGAATAAGTCAGAGCTCCTAAATATAACAATCCCAAAGCGAGAGCAGAGAGCACTGCAAATTGGGCTCCCATTTGCATGGTGTGAGAGGGAACTGGCATATCTAGGTATAAAAATACCACCTTCACCGAGGGATCTATTTGTCGCTAACTATATACCCCTACTTAACAAAGCTAAAGACCTATTAGGCAGGATGAGATACAAAGCCCTGTCATGGATCGGCAGGATAAACTCGATTAAAATGTTTGTGTTACCCATGTTATTATATACCTTCCAAATGGTTCCAATAGAAATCCCCCCTAATTTTTTTGTCAAACTACAATCCTTAATAGTGAGATTTATATGGGCACGTAGGCACCCTAGGATAGCATATGACACTTTAACGAGGGCGAAAGAAATGGGAGGGTTAGGTGCACCGGATTTAAAAAAATACTACCAGTCGGTGGTGATGGCTAGGATAATTGACTGGTTACACAATAAACAGGAGAAAAGTTGGGTGAACATTGAAGTAACACTGAGTGGGGCGGATATAGAAAAAATAATATGGAATCCACCACAACATAGAGATCTGGGTGATAGAACTAATTTTTTGACTAGAAACACTTTTAGAATATGGGATAGGGTAGGTAAGAGTAGCCACTGGGAATTCAATTCACCCTTATTATCACTATTAAACACGGATTATTTTCTACCGGGGAAGGAGGAACATTTCTATTTCACGAGATGGGCAAAAAAAGATACAATACAACTTAAAGATGTAATGAGAGGAAATAAACTATACACCTACACTGAAATCACACAGGCCTGGGGGAACAAACCACTAGACAAATGGAGGTACGCCCAGATACAGCACTTCACACGCTCACTACCACAACCACTGAGAGGAAAAGACCAGCTAAGGCCCATAGAAAAATTATTAAGCTCCCCAATGTGCGTGAAAGGAAGTATTTCAAAACTATACAACATCATAAGAGGGGAAGCGAGTAAAGGATATCCCACCTTCCTGGAGAAGTGGGAAAAGGAAATGGGGGGGCTAGAAGGTGTAGATCATAGAAACAAGATCTTAAAGATGGTGTACTTGACGACAAAAGACTCTCGGACATATGAAATGGCCTATAAAATGATAGCAAGATGGCATAGGACGCCCCAAAAGGTACACAAATACGATAAGGAGACCCCTCAAACTTGCTGGAGGGGATGTGGAAAAGTTGGTACTCTTGCCCACTTATGGTGGGAATGCCCTAAAATCCAGAAATATTGGGGAGAAGTCTTAAGTGAAATAAAACAGATAACGGGGAAACAGGTTAATAATAACCCCTGGGCGTGCATGTTTCACGACACGGAAAGAGAGATCCCCCAATATACAAAGTCAGTAATCCCATTCCTCTTAAACGCAGCCAAAGCACTGATCCCGTGTCATTGGAAGGATATAGAAATTCCAAGGATGAAGGATTGGATAGCAAGAGTAGAATGGGTTAGAGGAATGGAAGAAGCAAGACACTCGACGGAAGGGCGACGAGACAAATATATTAAGATGTGGGCAAGATGGCATGAGTATAGGAATACAGAAAGATACGTGACAATTATGGATGATTGGGGGGGAGAGAGAGAGGGAGGAGGAGAGGGAGGACAGATATAAATTTTGTGCTCCCCCCCCTCTTTTTTTTTTTTTTTTTTTCTTTCTTTTGGGGGAGGGGGGACGAGGGGAGAAAAATATAGATAAGTAAATATTGGTATTTTCAGTGGATGCAAGGGAAAGGGAAAATGTACCTTAAAAGTTTTGTATTAAAATTAGTATATCGCTTTTTAAGCCACAATGATGCGAAAAAGAGAGGGGGCGCAGCGTAAATGACGCAGCTGACTTAAAAACTCTCTAAAAGATTGCTGATGTGGTAGGAAAAAAAAAAAAGGGGGGAAAGGGAGAAGGGAAAAAAAAGAAAAAAAAAAGAGAAAAAAAAAGGAAAGGAGAGAGAAAAAGAAAAGAAAGGAAAAAGAAAAAAAAAAAAAAAAAAAAAAAAAAAACTTTCATCAGATATTTGTGGAGTAGAGGCCCTGGATCCAATATGCATTTTTTCTCACTGGGGCCCTTGGCTCAAATCTTGACCAGGACACTATGAAGGAGATTTACTAAAACTGGTGCCCACAGAAACTGGTGTAGCTCTGCATAGTGTAGCTATGGTGTTGCAGCTAATGCCGCGTACACACGGTCGGACTTTTCATCTACAAAAGTCCGACAGCCTGTTGGACAGACTTTCGACGGACTTTTGGCAGACTTGCGGCGGACTTGCGGCAGACTTTCTTACGAACGGACTTGCCTACATACGATCACACAAAAGTCCGACGGATTCGTACGTGATGACGTACACCGGACTAAAATAAGGAAGTTGATAGCCAGTAGCCAATGACTGCCCTAGCGTGGGTTTTTGTCCGTCGGACTAGCACACAGTCGAGCGGATTTCTGGGTCCGGCGTAGTTACGACGTAAAGATTTGAAGCATGTTTCAAATCTAAAGTCCGTCAGATTTGAGGCTGCAAAAGTCCGCTGAAAGTCCGCTGAAAGTCCGGGGAAGCCCACACACGATCGGATTGTCAGCCAGCTTTAGTCCGTCGGCGTCCGTCGGACTTTTGTAGACGAAAAGTCCGACCGTGTGTACGCAGCATAAGTCTTTTGTGAGCTTTGTTTTTGTTGTTTTATTGGGGGGGGTACAACTTGGATAGGGATAGGAATATGGGATGCCCATAGGATAAGTCTTTGCCATCATATTTGAGGATTTTAGTACACTTTGAATAAAGTTAGAGCCAAAAGATATAATGTGAATATAGGATTTAGTATTAGTTTCCTCCTGCATCTCCATGCAGACTGCTGCTCCTCCTGCGGCTCAACCCCCGAAGACTATTCCATCTAAGAGTTCTCTTAAAGTGGTGTTCCGGCCGAAATTATACTTTTTAAATAAAAATACCCCTATAATACACAAGCTTAATGTATTCTAGTAAAGTTAGTCTGTAAACTAAGGTCTGTTTTGTTAGTTTATAGCAGTAGTTTGTTATTTTATAAACTTACAGCAGGCCGTGGCCATCTTAAGTGTGGGCATCTGAAGCCAGACTGTATTTCTTCCTGGATCTCATCCTTGCAGATCTCGCACATGCTCAGTGCAGCACAAGCAGTGTAATAGGTTTCAGGTCAGGTTTCCATAGCAACGGCAGTTTCAGAGGAAGTTCCCGCCCTTTCCCAGAAGGCATTGCAAACAGGAAATGATGCGATGGGCCGCGGCCAGGGAAGAGGAAGTGAAAAATGAATACAGCAGATATACAGTAGGTGCTGAGAAAAAAAATAAAAAAATATCCAATTTGTTTACAGTGCACAGTTTAGTGAGGGATGCTGAAGAGTTGTAAAAGTGGGTGGAACTCCACTTTAACATCCGACCGTGTGGTGGCAGAGACATCACTAATGACCGTTAGACATGTGTGCTTACTTTCGTACGAATCGAGAATTCGTACGAATTTCCGTAAATTCGTACATTCGGGAGGATCCGAAATACGAATTGCTATGCTTCCGAATTTTGAACGAAATTTCGTTTACAAATTTCGGATCCAAATTCCTAACGAACATTCGTAATTGTTACGAAAAGTTAACGAACCTAAAAGTTAAAAACCCAGGAAGTCAGCACAGCACAGGGAGGGTGGGAGCCCCTCATAATGATAAATTCATGATAACGAACATTCGTAATTGTTACGAAAAGTTAGCGAACCTAACGAAAATTCGTATTTCGTACGAAATTTCGGACACGAATTACGAAATACGAATTAATTCTAATATGAAATGTAATGGAACGAAACAAAATAAATTTATTGACGGCGCACATGTCTAATAACCGTGTAAAAGCAATGTTCTTAGATCTCTTTCACCTCCTGCCCTTAACTTGTTTCCTCCTGTACACTTGGTTCCTCCTACACAAACTTGAAGTTACTACTTGAAATATGACACATCCTCTTCTATTGAATAGTAGGGGCCAGCTCTGAATAAGCCTCCCTCCTGTGGCTCTTGTTGCTATCTTCTAGGAAATATGGACTACTGTTCCCAGCCAGCCCAACTTGCAAATCATGAGCCCGCAGGCTACATTGACTTGACATAGATCCCCACAGTCTTTTTTCTGATTCAGGACTCCCCATCATCCACCATGTGTATTGATGAAGACTCCACTAGTGACCGAGTACTAGCAAAGTTCCCTTCACAGACTCCTTGGCACCTCCCGCCCCACTGTGGTAACACTCACCGACCTTCCAACAGCCCTGAGTCCTTGATGAGGAACTTTGACTGGACCATGCGTACCACCAGTTTCACCTGCCCTTCTGCTTCAGGAGTTCCCTGCCATCCGACCGTGTGGTGGCAGAGACATAGCCAATGACCGTGTAGAGGCAATGTTTCCTCACAGCTCTCCCCGGGCCTCTCCTGCGATCGGCGCACCCCCCGCAGATGGGGATGGCCTCCTGCGACTGACTAACATGCCATTCCTCACTTCACGCAGCCGACTTCTCTCTCCTGTGGAGAATCACTTTAGCTTATATATGAGGCCCATCCCCTGCCAATACCTGTTGGGGATTGGTCAGGGCTCACACACAAGCTGCCTGCCACTCCAGTTCCAGGCCCAGCCCCCTTTCCAGAACCTTCTCTCTGAAAACAGGGGGAGGCGCCCCAGAGCTAAAGCACAGGTGGTAACGCCCACAGCTCATCTGACCAATCCCAGCCCCCCAGATCAAAACAGACAGGCCTAGCATGCAGCATAAGCCTACCTAAATTTGCCTGTGCTGGATAACCTAGTAAAAATACCTTACTAGCACCTACCTATTGGTAAAGGGAGCTACATTAGTAACCAAAATTTAGTTTGGGAGGTACAGTGTTGTATGACTGTGCAATTGTCATTCAAAGTGTGACAGTGCTGAAAGCTGAAAAATGACCTGGGCAGGAGGGGGGTTAGTGTGCCCAGTAGGCAAGTGGTAATGTATTCCTTAAAGCAGGGGTCTCCAAACTTTATGAACAAAGGGCCAGTTTACTGTCCTTCAGACTTTGAGTGGGCCAGACTTTGGCCAGTGGGAATATTGCCCCATTGTTGGTATTAGGGGAAGAAATCATTCCCCATCATTAGTGTCTTCCGGTAGGAATAGTGCCTCACTGTTGGCATAAGGGGAAGGAATAGTGCCCCATCATTGATGTCAATATGAGGAATTGTGCCCCATTGTTGGCATCAGTGGGAGGAATAGTTTCCTATCATCTGTGTCAGTAGGAGGAAAAGTGCCCCATTGTTGGGGTCAGTGATAGTAATAGTGCCCTATTGTTGGTATCAGTAACAGGAATTATGCCTCATTGTTGGTGTAGAAGGAATAGTGCCTTGGGTGGGAGGAATAGTGTCCAAAGGGCCTGATGAAGTCAAGCAAAGGGCCACATCCGGCCCCCGGGCCGCAGTTGGAGACCACTGCCTTAAAGCACCATATAGGCCAGCCTTAAAGCTCAACACTCTGCCTGACACTACTCCTCTGACACGGAGAGAATAAGTAAGTAAATAATGAAAAAAATCAACTAATTCCTGAGAGGTAAAGCTGCAGTATTATTACAATTCAAGAGTGCCAGAGCAGCACTGCAGGTTGTATCATATGATTAGAGAGCTGTGTAAAGTACAGGGAACGCTCCACCATGTGCGCCAGAATTGACAATAATACATTGCAGACTGCTGGGTGACAAATAAAAAACCCTCCTTTGCTCGAGAGACCAAATTCACATTTAACACGCAATTCTGGATCTGTCTGGAAGCAGATAGAAGCACCGCAGCCAGGTGAGGAAAACATGTTTTGCTATGAAGAGTTACCGTTTCTATTTTTTCCTGCATACCACTTTGTCCATAAATCCCCGACACCTGAAAACGATGTAATTGGCATTACGTTTTCTACCAGAAAGCAATGAATACATTTCAGGCACTACAAGTATGTTTTCTCTAAAGAGCCCATAATGTACATTTCTCTAATCTACACTACTAGCCCATCATTGTCAGGCTAAGGGCTTCTATTGACAGCTTTTGCCTTCACATACAACTCTATGCAAATACAAAACCAACTTGAAGCAGGTCAGAAGAAGATCATCTACATCTACATCAGCCTTTTTCAAGCAGGGTGCACAGGCACCTTGGGGTGCTTTGAGGTCTCTTCAGGGGTGCCTTGGCAAAATGCCTAAAAATTTCCCAAAAATTGTATACAAGGCAGCGGGTTGCCTCGAGACTGCCCATCATTTTGGAGGGTGCCTCGAGATTTCCATCATTTTAAAGGGTGCCTTGACTACAAAACTGTATTTTCCCCTATAGAGAAATGTCTCTCAGTCACATAACCTCCTTTTGTGTAGTTTGTTGAAAAAAAGATGTGAGTAACCCCCACAGTTACTGATGGGACTATAAAGGCAACACAAATGAAAAAAACTAAATAAGTTAAATCACAACATTTTATACATGATAAAAAAAGGGATATTGTATTACAACATCAAATGTAGAAATAGATAACATATGAAAAATCATTGATGCATAAATGATGACACTCTCCCTATAGATAAATGGCCAACGCGTTTCAGGAAGATTTTAATACCTTCTTCAGGGAATCTTCCAGGAGGGGGTCATACAACAATGTATTCATACAGATGAAATGGATAAAAAAACCTTCAGAGTAAAAACAGAGATCTCATTGTGCTACCAAGAGGAATCGCCCCGAGTGACACAGGCCCCATGCGCTTCAATCAAGGATCTACTTGAGGGCCCTGGAATTGGCCACAGACGGTCACTATGTTATATCAATTGATCGAATGAGAAATATGACAAAGGCCACAACAGGTCCTAGGGTCTATCTTTAAGAGCCTAACTGAAGGAACTGGCTGTTGGAATCGTAGATTCCCAAGGTATCTGTTGACTGGGAATCCACACAACAGATCCTAAAGGAAAGACGTAGCTCAGGCCTCGGACCTTATCTAAGGAGGCAGATGACTACGGTCTGGGGTAGGGCTGCTGCTTCAGCTTGCAGAGGGAAGAGCCAGGGTTCTCCTCCCGGCCGAACAGGAAGTGAGTCCTAAGACTCCCTGGCCAATTATGTCTCAGGACCTACTTCCTGATTGGCCGGGAGGAGAATCGGGAAGTCAATAGCGAATATTAATTTGCTATTGTCACACAACTGGGTGGATTCAGGGAGCAGTTCTTTGTGCCCTGAGCTCACCCTTTCTCTAAGCCAATTAGAGCCTCAGGCTCTAATCATGTGTTTAAAAAAAGCACATGATTAGAGCCGGGGGGCGGTGCCCCTGCGCCATTTATAGATGGGCCTCCACTGCACACTTGTATACTTGTTGAAAAGTATCACTATTATTCATACAGCTTTTTTCTTTTTTACATGCTGACATCACACTTCCTTCTGTGGGTGGGTACGATTGCTGGAGCACTCGGTGGTGACCACCCACAACCATTGGCTGGCAGCTATGGTAATAGTTGATGTAGTCTACCATATCAGTGAATTCACATGCTATCATGGGAAATGGAGTTCAGTTTCTTACATAGGAAATGCTAATGACGTGCGTGAAATCTCCGGATCCCGTATCAGTACCCAGGTAAAGTGAATCCGAAACCTTAATCACTCAAAAGGGCATTTAAAAAAGAAAAAACTTCAAGGACATATTTATTGTGGATTGTGAGTCGTGGTTTAAACTGTATGGGATTCTGGAGTTTTGGAGTTCTGTAGGATTCATTGGTTCCTAGCAGTCTCCACCCCAAAATTGCTCATCCATGTCTTTATGGACCTTGCTTTGTGCACTGGTCCAAATCATTTGGTGGAGGGGGGATTATGGTGTGGGGTTGTTTTTCAGGGGTTGGGTTTGGCCCCTTAGTTCCAGTGAAGGGAACTCTTAAGGCGTCAGAATACCAAGACATTCTGGACAATTTAATGCTCCCGACTTTGTAGGAACAGTTTGGGGATGGCCCCTTCCAACATAACTGCACACCAGTGCACAAAGCAAGGTCCATAAAGACATGGATGAGTGAGTTTGGGGTGGAGGAACTTGACTGACAGGCACAGAGTCCTGACCTCAACATGATAGAACATCCTTGGGATGAATTAGAGTGGAGACTGCGAGCCAGGCCTTCTCGTCCACTGCGTTCATTCGGCCAGTCAACTCCCCCTCCATTGTTGGTCGGTCAGTCAAACCCCCCGCTCCCCCCATCGCTCGGTCGATCATCCGTCCATCCATAAGCCCTGCACTTACCACGTCCAGGCTGCGGGCAGCTTCGGCGGCTTCCCCCTGCTTCTCCTCCTCAGCGCCTCCCCCACTGCTCCCAGCCAATACGATCGCTTCTCCTCTTGGCCAATCGGGTCTTAAGAGCAGCTTCCTGATTGGCTGGGAGGAGAAGCAGTAAAACAATAGCGAATATTAATTCGCTATTGTCACACAAGTGGGTGAGCTCGCTCTACCCCCTTTTTCGAAGCTAATTAGAGCCTCTGGCTCTAATCATGTGCTTAAAAAAAACAAAACATGGAAATCCATGCGTTTGGCGCCCTGTATGTAGATTAGGGGCTGGGCACATGGATTAGGGGGGCGGCACCCCTGCACCCTGTATAGTGCGCCACCACTGCTCCAAAGTCATGCTGGTAAGTTAATCAGACCCAGGTATGTGTATGTATGACTGTGAGTTAGGGACTTTAGATTGTGAGCTCCTTGAGGACAAGGACTGATGTGACTGTGTAATATATATATATAAAATGCTGCGTAGATGGTTGGTGCTATATAAGTACCTTTAATCATTTGATCTCAATGGACATACAGTACAGCAGGGATATGCAATTAGAAGACCTCCAGCTCTTGCAAAACTACAAGTCCCATCATGCCTCTGCCTCTGGGTGTCATGCTTGTGGCTGTCAGAGTCTTGCTATGCCTCATGGGACTTGTAGTTCTGCAACAGCTGGAGGTCCTCTCATTGGATATCCCTGCAGTACAGTATCACTGGTGTCTAGGACTCTGCCTGGAGTCCCTAGTCCTCCCACATCTCTGTCCATGGTCCTGAACATGCAGCTCCTTCACAGACAATCATTAACCTCAATATTCCGTTCAACCATCTGCAAAATACTTTGTATACAAACAAGCAAAGACCGAAACAAATCTACAAAACATAATTAAATGCCGCTAAGTAACCTACTTAATAGCAAATTATACAGTTTCCATTAACGAGTTTTATCTCATAATTAACCCCTCCCCCATCAAAGTCTCCATGGTAACAAACAGCTAATGACTTCAGTAACAAGCATAGGTAATAAGGCAAAGAGCAACGTGCTGAGCCTGGGTTCACATCTGTGCCATGCGCGGGCGCACAATGCATTGCTGCGTGTTTTTATTTGCGTGGCAGTAGGGCAGCCCATTCATCTGAATGGGCATCTGGAGGACACTGAAGTAGCTTAATAATATTACACTGGGACCCTTTAAAAAAACTCAGGGGAGGCATGTGTGCAATACGCAAGAGCACATGCGTTGTGGCATGTTTTTTTTCGTGTGGCAGTAGGGTAACTTATTCATTTGAATGGACATCTGAAGTGCACCAGAGGCATGGTCCATTTTTCTTTTTTTTAATTGTGCCGCACAACAATGCATCGTAATACATTATCACACGTTGTGGTGCAATGGCTAGGAGCAATTGTGGTGCCGTTAGGAAATAATGGCATCCCAGTGCGCTATACAGTGTAACACGGGATCTGTTCACATTCCTGCATTGCATCATTTGAATGGACTGCCTAACGCATCTAAATTGCACCAAAAAAGTGCATTTAAAAAGAATCACAGCAAGTGTATATTCATACCAGAGCTGGGGTGCGTTTGTGAGCGCATTCCCAACCACTGGGGAAGATTTACTAAAACTGGAGAGTGAAAAATCTGGTGCACTTCTGCATGGAAACCAATCAGCTTCCAGGTTTTATTGTCAAAGCTTAATTGAACAAGCTGAAGTTAGAAACTGATTGGTTACTTTGCACAGCTGCACCAAATTCTATGTGCTCCAGTTTTAGTAAATCTCCCCCAATGGTTCCCTATGAATGCAGTTCACACCAGTGCCTTGCATTGCATTTGCGCAGTGCTGAAAAAAAAGTACAACTTTATATCAGTGCAACGTGTTCAAATACATAAAAACGCACACAAACGCGCATAAAGGCAACACACTGCAAGGCAAAATCAAGGGAAACAAGGCAAACCTCCCCCAAAAAGGCAATGCATGTAAAATGCACGCCAGCACATTACATTACACAAAACGCAACCCATGTAAAATGCACGCCAGCGCATTACATTACACTACACAAAAAGCAACCCACTGCGTTGGGTGAACGGATGTGTTGTGGTGTGAATGAGCCCTAATAGGTTACCATACATTTTTGTACACAAAAAAAAGGAAGTACGCAATCACGCATGGCGCAGGAATGCTCGCATTCCTGTTCACATCATTTGAGCGTGCTGCCTAATGCATCTTAATTGCACCAAAGAAGAGCGTGACCACTTTAAAAAAAATTAACGCACAATAATACATTACCAATACATTGTGGTGCAATGCACGCATGTGCAATGGCTAGGTGCGTTGGGGCACTATAAGGAAGTAATAGCATCGCAACGCACAATAATACATTATCGGATATTGTGGTGCCATGCAAGGCATTTGCAATGGCTAGGTGCGTTGGGGGCAGTATTAGGAAATAATAGTACCCCATCGCACATTACTCTATTACCATACATTGTGGTGTGATGAAACGCATTTGCAATGGTTAGGTGCATTGGGGCACTATTAGGAAGTAATAGCATCATAACGCACAATACAATGTAGCATGTGATCACTCGGTCTCACGCATTGCAGAAATTCTCACATTTTTGATTCAGATCATTTGAATGGGCTGCCTACCGCATCTTAATTGCACCAAAGAAGTGCATGCCCACTTTATTTCTAAATCACGAGGCACCGAAACCCACAATAACACATCACCATATGTTGGGGTGCGATGCAACGCATGTGCAATGGCTATGTGCATTGGGGCACTATTAGGAAGTAATAGCATTGCAACGCACACTACAACGTAGCACGTGATCACTTGACCTCGCGCGGTGCAGGAATGCGCACATTCTTGCTTCAAATCATTTGAATGGGCTGCCTACCACATCTTATTTGCACCAAAGAATTGCATGACCCTCTTTTCTGCGTCGTGGTGATATGCAACTCAGGTGTGTTGGAAATGATGGCATTGTGGCGCACAATACATTGTAACACTCGATCTCGCACGCCGCTTTTACGCACGCATTCCTGCATCTCTGAGACAGGGTTGCCAACCTCCCGCAGCATATTTTACTGACAAAACATGGAAAATTTACTGGCGGAGCACATTTTTTTTACTGGTGACCTGAGAAATTACAGAACTCCTATTGAAAACGAACACAGTGAATATTTGAACAGTATAAACATGATATGGAAACACTGACAATACCTAGAACAAAGTCATTTGCTTGATTTACATTTAAAAAGTCAACACAGCATGAATTGATCAGCCCCTGATATTTATTGGCAGTTGTAAAAAAAAATCACAGATTTTTACAAACTGCCAGTAAATTTACCCTGCTCCGAGATCCAAACAGAGCCTGGAATGCAAAACTACCAATCAAATCTTATCTTCCACTGATCTCCAGCTAAAATCTCATTGGTTCGTTGGGTTGCTCCGGTTTGGGGTATGCATTACCGCATTCGGCATTGCACACGAGCAACAAACAGGAAATAATTCCTAGTTACACTGGGGCTGATTTACTAAAACTGGAGAGTGCAAAAATCTGTAGTAACCAATCAGCTTCCAGGTTTTATTGTCAAAGTTTAATTGAACAAGCTGAAGCTAGAAACTGATTGGCTACCATGCACAGCTGCACCAGATTTTACACTCTCCAGTCTTAGTAAATCCCCCCCATAGATACATAGTAGATAAGGCTGGAAAAAGACACAGGTCCTTCCAGTTCTACCTAAGTATGTGTCATCTACACAAGTGACAGTGACAGAGTTAACCAAATATCTGGTCGGGTTTTATAAAAAGTTCACGGCGGTTGCTCTCGAGCGACGCAGAGTCCAGGGTGAGATCAGACGAGTCACAAATGTCTTTCCCTTCTGGGGCGCCCCTCCCCCAACTTACATAATAAAATGATATTTAATGATATTATTAACACTCTGCATCCATTGCAACATTTTTTTTTTTTAATCTCCACTGAACTCTCCATCGTGCTTAATACAGCGTATGCACACCAAAGTTGTTTTTCTATTTTTATTTTTTTTGTGCAGATTTAATTGCCTTTTTGCTTATTTTACCCAGCATGCAACTTACACATTTTCATTGCATGGAAACAAATGTTACTTCTTTCTATGGGGAATTATTAAGGATCAGATGATGTTCTTTTAGTATACAGGAAAAAATAACTGATGGCTTGGCCAATATATTGCACAATAATAAATAAGATCTGACGCAACCCCAAGGATATTGGATAATATTTAAGTTTCTATTATTTTTTTTTAGCAAGAAATACATACAGGCTGTTGTTATGCAATGGACTTTTCATGTATATTTTTTTTTTTACTTCCTCCAAGGCAAAGAGGGGTCATTGGGGAAGAAGTGTAAGGTAGGTGCTCATTGACAATTACCTTCTTTGGGTGTCTGGGCTCAGATCCTCATGTTGCTCTATAGGGGATGCTGGCTGATGCTGATGCTGTTGCTCCAGGTTATAGAAAGAGATGCAAAAAGCCCTGAATCAAAGCTTGTTCTTCCTCAATGGTCCTCCATCCCCATCTCCCAGCATTGCTCCCCCCTTCTTCCAAAATAATTCAACCACCAGTGGGATTCAAGTCCTCGTCAGCTTGCTGGGCTGCTGGAAAACCCCAAAAAACCAAGGAGGATCAGGCGGCTGGCGTGCAATGAAAGCCCAGGCAGAGGTAAAAGTGCTGGAGATCAACGTCAGGGAACGTCATGCAATCTGCAGCCTCAATGAATCGGGCTCATTCTGCCTGCGCTGGGGAGAGAGCCAGGGGACCAGGCACTGCGAGCAGCGCCACCTAGCGGCGGAAATTGAGAATGCGGAGATGTGCAGGCGACGAGTAATCCCCCCTCCAGTGCCTGTGTATGCGAAACGCTTAATAAGTTGTCACTGAGACCTCGCATGTCACATCGATTAGGGCTGTGTCGCTTTCATCAGCAAGAAAAAAAAAGTGACATGCGTCTTTGTGACTTGAGCTGCTTGGATGAGACATACATTAATGAATAAATTACATTCATGAATCATAATAGTCTATTTATATATATTACAAACAAGCTTTTCATATAATTGAGTGCAAAACATGTAGATTTTGTGTGGATTTTAACGGTGTTATAAGGGTGCTCAGCCAATGTAGGAAACAGTAAAGGGCTCTCTCCCATTCTCTGCTTTTCTCTTCTTCCTTCTCTTCCTTTCCTCCATCTCTCCCTCTCCAACCACTTCCCCTCTATCTCTCTTCTTCCTTCTCAGTGCACTCTTCCTTTCCTCCATCTCTCACTCTCCAACCACCTCCCCTCTATCTCTATTCTTCCTTCTCACTCTTCCTTTCCTCCATCTCTCACTCTCCAACCACCTCCCCTCTATCTCTATTCTTCCTTCTCACTCTTCCTTTCCTCCATCTCTCACTCTCCCTCTCCAACCACCTCCCCTCTATCTCTATTCTTCCTTCTCACTCTTCCTTTCCTCCATCTCTCACTCTCCCTCTCCAACCACCTCCCCTCTATCTCTATTCTTCCTTCTCACTCTTCCTTTCCTCCATCTCTCACTCTCTCTCTCCAACCCCCTCCACTCTATCTCTCTTCTTCTTTTCACTCTTCCTTTCCTCTCCCTCTCCAACCACCTCCATTCTATCTTTCTTCTTCCTTCTCACTCTTCCTTTCCTCTATCTTCCTCTCCAACCACCTCCATCATATCTCTCTCCTTCCTTCTCACTCTTCCTTTCCTCCATCTCTCACTCTATCTGTTTTCTTCCTTCTCACTGTTCCTTTCCTCTCTCTCTCTCTCTCTCCACCTCCACTCTATCTCTCTTCTTCTTTTCACTCTTCCCTTTCTCTCTCTCTCCAACCACCTCCATTCTATCTCTTCTTTCTTCTCACTCTTCCTTTCCTCTATCTCTCTCACTGCCTAACCCCCTCCACTCTATCTCTCTTCTTCCTTCTCACTCTTCCTTTCTTCTCTCCCTCCAACCACCTCCCCTCTATCTCTCTTCTTCCTTCTCACTCTTCCTTTCCTCCATCTCTCACTCTCTAACCCCCTCCACTCTATCTCTCTTCTTATTTTCACTCTTTTCCTTTCCTCTCCCTCTCCAACCACCCCCATTCTTTCTTCTTCCTTCTCACTCTTCCTTTCCTCTCTCTCTCTCTCTTTCCAACCACCTCCACCATATCTCTCTCCTTCCTTCTCACTCTTCCTTTCCTCTCCCTCTCAAACCACCCCCACACTATCTCTCTTCTTTTCACTCTTTCTTTCCTCTGTCTCTCTCTTCAACCACCTCCCCTCTATCTCTCTTCTGCCTTCTCACTCTTCCTTTCCCCTCTCTCTCTCTCCAACCACCTCCACTCTATCTCTCTTCTGCCTTCTCACTCTTCCTTTCCCCCCTCTCTCTCTCTCTCTCTCTCTCTCTCTCTCTCTCTCTCTTCAACCACCTCCCCTCTATCTCTCTTCTGCCTTCTCACTCTTCCTTTCCTCCATCTCTCACTCTCTAACCACCTCCCCTCTATTTCTCTTCTGCCTTCTCACTCTTTCTTTCCTCTGTCTCTCTCTTCAACCACCTCCACTCTATCTCTCTTCTGCCTTCTCACTCTTCCTTTCCTCTCCCTCTCCAACCACCCCCACTCTATTGCCACGTACACACGAGCGGACTTTACGGCAGACTTTGCCCGGCGGACTTTTCGATGGACTTTACGACGGACTTTCTGAATGAACGGACTTGCCTACACACAATCCACCAAAGTCCGTCGAATTCATACGTGATGACTAAAAAAAGGAAGTTCATAGCCAGTAGCCAATAGCTGCCCTAACGTGGCTTTTTGTCCGTCGAACTAGCATACAGACAAGCGGACTTTTCGACCAGACTCGATTTCGACGGATTGATTTAAAATATGTTTCAAATCCAAGTCCGTCCAACTTTTGAGAAAACAAAGTCCGCTGGAGCCCACACACGATCGAATTGTCTGACGAAATCCCGTCCGCCGGGCAAAGTCTGCCGTAAAGTCCGCTCGTGTGTACGTGGCATAACTCTCTTCTCTTCACTCTTTCTTTTCTCGGTTTCTCTCTTCAACCACCTTCCCTCTATCTCTCTTCTTCCTTCTCACTCTTCCTTTCCTCCATCTCTCACTCTCTAACCCACTCCACTCCATCTCTCTTCTTCCTTCTCACTCTTCCTTTCCTCTCTCTCCAACCACCTCCACCATATCTCTCTTCTTCCTTCTCACTCTTCCTTTCCTCTCTCTCTCCCTCTCCAACCACCTCCACCATATCTCTCTCCTTCCTTCTCACTCTTCCTTTCCTGCATCTCTCACTCTATCTGTCTTCTTCCTTCTCACTCTTCCTTTCCCCTCTCCCTCTCTAACCACCTCCACTCTATCTCTCTTCTTCTTTTCACTCTTCCTTTCCCGCTCCAACCACCTCCATTCTATCTCTTCTTTCTTCTCACTCTTCCTTTCCTCCATCTCTCTCACTGTCTAACCCTCTCCACTCTATCTCTCTTCTTCCTTCTCACTCCTCCTTTCCTCTCTCTCAAACCACCTAAATCATTCTAATAATCGCTTTCCTATTGGTCAAAACTTTTGGGGTGGCCGTGCCCCTGTGCACCTTATGGACCAGCTGCCACTGCCTCTATCTATCTCTTATCCCTCTCTCTCTTCCTTTCTCTCTTTCCCTCTTCTGCCTTTCTCACTCTATCTCTTTCTCCCCCCTTCTCTCTGTGTCTCACATTATTGTCAAGCATTTTTTACAAAGTGTGATCTGGTTTTGAACTATGAGTATATGTTTTTGGATATACACTATATTGTCAAAAGTATTGTGACACCTGCCTTTACACGCACATGAACTTTAATTGCATCCCAGTCTTAGTCCGTAGGGTTCAATACTGAGTTGGCCCACCCTTTGCAGCTATAACAGTTTCAACTCTACTAGAAAGGCGGTCCACAAGGAGTGTGTCTATGGAAATGTTTGACCATTCCTCCAGAAGCGCATTTATGAGGTCAGGCTTTGATGTTGGATGAGAAGGCCTGGCTTGCAGTCTCCGCTCTAATTCACCCCAAAGGTGTTCCATCAGGTTGAGGTCAGGACTCTGTGCAGGCCAGTCAAGTTCCTCATCCCCAAACTCGCTCATCCATGTCTTCATGGACCTTGCTTTGTGCACTGGTGCACAGTCATGTTTGAACAGGAAGGGGCCATCCCCAAACTGTTCCCACAAAGTTGGGAGCATGAAATTGTCCAAAATGTTGTGGTATGCTGATACCTTAAGAGTTCCCTTCATTGGAACTAAGGGGCTAAGTCCAACCCCTGAAAAACAACCCCAGACCATAATCCTCCCCTCCACCAAATGATTTTGTCAATGATTTGTACAGGTCTTCCGGCCACGGCTGATCGCACCCATGATCCCCGCTGCAGAAATACGCTCATTATTGCCAGTGCATGGTCCTGATCAGCTGTTTGAATGAGGCCTTAATGAGAAATATCAAATCATTTTGTACACTATTCATCTTCTGGGTCACTGAAAATGGCTTTGCATGTCTTAGGTTGCTAATCCCTGCTTTATTGATTTATTTAAAATTGAGTTAAGGCACGTTGGGGCATCATTCAGGCCTATTTGGGTCTTGTTCTCTTTATATTATACAGTGAAACCACCTGCTTATTGTAAATCACCATTTGTTGATAACCTGACATCTAAAAGCAGCTATCCTTCCATTGTAATCATTGTATTACTACTGCTGCTAAATGTGACAGCTTCTGGCTCAGGCTGGTTGTTAGGGACTCAGTGGCTGTCGCCGGGAAGTAATGAGACATCTCCTACTGGCTTACAGCTGAATGTAAACAAAGTGGGTGGGATGGTGGCTGACATCACTGGCTAAATCAGTTGACACCTCCACCCCTTTGTTTTAGAAACAGTAGTTGGAGCATCTGTTATTGGGCAAGAACTAGCATCGGAGCAGATGTGTTGGCATTTTTCTTTCGACAGGTGTCGTTCATGGTTAAAAAAAAATAAATTGCGTGCCTCCCTTCCCCAATTCCACATGCTCATCCCCCTTTCCCAGCCAGTTGGGCTGCATGCTTGGATAAAAATCTGGCATAGAATTGAGAGGGACCTTAGACTTTTTTTCTTGTGTGGGGTATCCCCTTGAAATCCAGACCCCAGTAGTCTGGTATGCAGGGGCGACCCGTCCATTAAGGGCGCACGGGCGCCGCCTCCCCTTTCCATTGCTACCGCCACCCCTTTTCGTGCGTCCGGTCCCTTTCAGGATGCCGGGCGCATGAATTACAACGGCTGGTTTATTTATTTTTTGAAGCACCCAATTAGAGCAAGAGGCTCTAATAGGCTTCAAAATTGGGCACCGGGCGCAGAGCATTGCATTTGGAGTCCACCCAGGTGTGTTAGAATAGCGAATATTCATTGAATCACCTCTCCGCCAATCAGGAAGCGTGGGTGTGAGACGCGCTTCCCGATTGGCCAAAAGGAGAAGCGTTCTGATTGTCTGCCAAGGAGGAGGGAGGAGACGGAAGCCGCCAAGCAAGGGAAGGAGATGCCCACTCATGATGCACGCGGAGGAGAGCCGGGGAAGCGACCTGTGGTTGAGGTAAATGCACCGACCGACTGACTGACCCGGGTCGGTGGTTGTGGCGTGTGCACTGTTTGCCGCCTTCCCAAAAAAAATTACCACCAGCCGCCACTGCTGGTATGAATTTTGGAGCTTACCCCACAGCACTTTTTTATTCACATGGGGTTTCCTTTAAAATCTATAAAAAACCCTCCTCAAACATAAGGGTTTCTAGTATGAATTCTGGGGGAGACACCATAATTGTGGGCATGAGAAATGCACTAGAGCAAAAATGACAGTTGAGAAAGAAAAAAATGCTGGTAATTTGCATTTTCCTGATTCTTTTTTTTTTTTTTTGCAAAAGAAAAGAATGGGGAGCTCCCCAAAATGTATACCAGAACCTTAAAGTGGTTGTAAAGGCACAAGGTTTTTTACCTTCATGCATTCTATGTATGAAGGTAAAAAAACCTTCTGTGTGCAATAGCCCCCCCCTAATACTTACCTGAGCCCCCTCTTGATCCAGTGATGTCCATGAGAGCCTTGCCTCTCCAGGGACTCGCACTCCTGTCTTGGCAGCATGGAAACACAGAGACGCTTGTCAGGAGCGCACCTGCTTGAGTGCCCCTAGAGCAAGCTGCTTGCTATGGGGGCACCCTGCAGGAGAGAGGAGCCGGGAGGGCCGACGTGGGACCCGAGAAGAGGAGGATTGGGGCTGCTCGGTGAAAAGCCATTACATAGAGCAGGTAAGTATAACATTTTTTTTTTTTAATAAGACTTTAATATCGCTTTGAAGTGGTTCTAGAGGCAAAAGTGTTTTTGCCTTAGTGCATTCTCTACATTAAGGTAAATAACCTTCTGCATGCACCCCCTCAGCCCCCCCCCCCCCCCCTTATACTTACCAGAGCCCGATCTCATAGCTCCTAACTGTCCCTGATTTTGAGGGCCTGTCCCTGATTTGGAGCAATGTCCCTCATTCCTCCTCATTTGTCCCTCACTTTGGTCTGATCTATATAGCTGTATATAAAATACACTTTTTACCTCTCAAAAAGTGTTTCCCAGTGCTAAACCATGTGCTGCATTTGCACATTTTAAAAGCCAATATAAAAGGAATAGTAGTGGTAAAAAAAAAAAGTCCTTGTGGATTTAATTAACCTTTTTTTTGTTTAATTCTCCTTTAAGGGGGTGTGGCAGGGGGCGTGTCCTATACCTACATACATTTGTTAGCAGGTGTCCCTCATTCCCATCTCAAAATGTTGGGAGGTATGTGATCTCAATCCAGCGATGTGCACAAGAGCAGGGGCTCTGTCGGGTCTCTCCCTCCTCATTGGCTCAGACACAGCTGTCAATAACAGCCAGTGAGGAGACAGCGGAGGGTGGGCCTGAGCGGCTTGCTATGGGGGGCACTCAGCAGGGGGGAGGAGCCAGGAGAGCTGGTGGAGGGCCCCACCTGAGAAGAGAAGGATGGGGGCTCCTCGGTGCAAAACTATTGCCCAGAGCAGGTAAGTATAACATGTTTGTTATTTTATTTTATTTTTTTAATTTAGCATTTACAGTCACTTTAAGGGGTGTTTTGGGGGGTCCTTTTTTGTTTTAGCCAAAGAAATCAAGCTGGCAGGGAAATGACTTTTACCAGTAATTTAAACAGCTTTTTTTTCTTTGTTAATGTCAGTTTTGCTGTAGTACATTGTGTATTATCCATCCAGTCAGTCTCATAGGATACAATGTCTCTCAAGAGTTTGGATTATACTGAGCTGTTTTACCTAAATTAACAGCTAGGAATGGATGTTGGGAATAGGTATTAGCCATACGAGATAACCTAAAAAATCAATGTACACATACAGTATGTTCACTCAGATGGTGAGCGTTACCCAACCGGGGCTCTACAATCCACATAGACAAGTGCTAAGCCGCTCCTAATAACTGGCTCTCTACTTTCTTCATTCCTTTCGATTTTTCTTCCTTCATCCCTACTGATCAATGTTGTCAATAGTATACAGGATTAGAGGAGTGTTTAAAATATAATTCAGTCCATATATCTGAGATGAACAACCTTCAGATCTTTTCCAGAGTGAGGCTTTATTCACAGACCTGAGCCAAAGCATATCAAAGACAGAGAAAAAGTACAATAGGGTATACAGTATATAAACTAATATAACGATCAGATGCCCTATGAGTCTGCTCAGAAGTTCTTCTGCTCATAAGGCTTGGTTCACACTGCCGTGACCTGCAAGACGCGTGACTTACGGTGCGACTTTGCCAGGCGACTTCCTGACAATTTGCTGGCGTCTTGAGTACTGCTTTGATGCGACTTTAGAGGTGACTTTCGGGTAATCTTCCTTTAAAGTGTTACTAAACCCACAACAGTAAAATCAGTCTGTATATGCAGTAAAGCACGCTTGTTATATCCTCACTGTGGAACGGGGTTATTCCTCTGCATTGTGTGAAAAGGTTGTTTGATCCTGTCTTCTCTGATCCTCCCCTTCTTCCACGGTCCCCAATCATCCATCTCCTGAGAGTACAGAGCCTTGGAGGCACTCTGCACATGCTCAGTGTGGTGTGTATTGCTACCCTGTTTCCCCGAAAATAAGACCTAGCGTGACTGTCGGTGATGGCTGCAATATAAGCCCTACCCTCCAAATAAGCCCTAGTTAAAGTGGGGTTCCACCCAAAAAAACAAAAATACCAGAAAAATTCTAAAATAACAAAACAAAAAAACATTTGGATATTTTTTTTTACTTACCTCTAAATGCCTGTTGCTAGGTGGTCCCTCGTAGTCTGCCTCTTCCTTTGCCTGGGCTGGTGACATCACTTCCCCCTCGGCACAGGAAGGGCTCGGATCTGCTCCCTCCCTCCTGTCAATCATCTGGGACCCATTACAGGTCCCAGGTGATTAAGCGGCCAATCACGGCGCGCGGCGCCGCTCGCGCATGCGCAGTGGGTGCCAGGCTGTGAAGCCACAGCCCGGCGCCCACAGTTGAAATGCCGGCGCCTACGAGCGGAGGGGGGGGGGACGAGCGGGGATTCGATCCCCCGCATCGCTGGACCCAGGGACAGGTAAGTGTCCAACTAAAAGTCAGCAGCTGCAGTATTTGTAGCTGCTGACTTTTTTTTTTTTAATGGACCCCCTGGGTGGAACTCCTCTTTAAAGTCCTTGTAGGTCTTATTTTCAGGGTAGGGCTTATTTTCAGGGAAACAGAGAAGGCCTTTTTGGGGGGTAGGGCTTATATTGCAGCCATCACTGACAATCAGGCTAGGTCTTATTTTTGGGGAAACAGGGTAGAGAGGTTTTTTTTTTTCCTTGGAAAAGTGCATGTGCTCAGCACAGGGCCAATCAGCACTGTCCAGACAGAGGGTCAGGGGTCCTGTAGTCTCATAGGACAGCTCAGTGCAGTATGAAAACTCCACCTACAAGCTTTAACCAGACACTGATAGAAGTCACAAGACTGCTCTAATTGCTGATGAGAAAAGGTATTTAGCAGTTTGTATTTACTAAAATAATTGCATTTCCAGGTTCTGTGTTTTGTGGGAGATCAGATATAGTAAATGCAGGGTCCTGGGTTTAGTATCACTTCAGGCTGGGTTCACACCTAAGACGAATGTGGCTGACAGCAGGGGTCCGGTGCGTCCCTGTTTTCCGTTTCAGGGACGAACCAGGCCCACATTTGTGCCTGAATTCTGACCTGAAACAAAGTCAGAGAGGCACAGGACCTTTGTGCAATTCATTCTGCAGCCACCCGGAGATGTGTGAACCGGATCCATTGACAGCCGGTCACAATCTCCTGTCATGCGAATTGGATGCGGGGAAAACAGCATTCCAATTCGCATAATAAGTGTGAACCCGGCTTCAATGTCGGATTCAAATCACATCAATATAGATGAGGATCCGACTTGGAGGCGACTTCCATTAAAGTCTATGGGCACAAGTCAGATAGAAGTCGCCTTGAAGCAGTACAGAAAGATTTTCTAAAGTCGGAGCGACTTTAGTAGTCCTCATTGAGACAGCTCTCATTGACCAACATGGGATTTCACATGTCATGCAGTTTGGGGTCTCACAAGTCGGATCCCAAATCGCAGGAGTGTGAATCGAGCCTAAAAATCCTGAAATGATATAGACATTCCATACATCCAGCATGCCCCATCTATACATGTGACTTCCATGCATCCCTTAGTCCTGTCCCTGAGCTACTTACTTACTATATCCAAAATAAAATAAGAAATATGTTTTTTTTTTTAATATTATCTACCTTCACATTGCATATTGTACTTGTTTGTGGCCTAAATACTGAAATTTGCACTAAAAACTGTAATTTTGTAACTTTTGGAAATGCCAGTAAAAACTTGGCTGTGCCAGGAAATTTCGAGTGTTGTGGCAGCAAATTTCAATCTGGCAGTTTGGCAACACTGCTTCGGAGTGAACCCCTTAAAGGGGACTGCATACTTGACCTATTTTTAGTTAACCACTTACGGACCGCCCGCCGTCCTTATACGTCGGTACTTTGAAAAGGGATATCGTTGTTATGGCAGCATCTAGCTGCCATAACCCCAGTATCCTCTTCTTCAGCGGGCGGTTCGCTTTCAGATAAAAGTGGTCTCTGCAGTGGATTCGCCGCAAGATTACTTTTATCGGCGGCGGGAGAGGGCCCCACCCTCCTGCCATGCTCCGGTGCTCTCCGCCGCTTACCGGAGCCGTCGGTAGCGGCGGAGGCATTCGGGTCCTGTGTCCTGCCCCCACCCGTCTCCATACCATTGCAGGGCGGAAGCGACGTCAAAACGTCACTTCCGCTCATGGGTCTTTTTTTTTCAAATGACATTTAATTTTATTTTTATTCTTTATTGCATTTTAGTGTAAATATGAGATTTGAGGTCTTTTTGATCCCAGATCTCATATTTAAGAGGTCCTGTCATGCTTTTTTTCTGTTTACATTCCTTGTATTAGGAAAAAAAGTGTCACTTTTTTTTTAAAAGAACAGTGTAAAAATAAAAGGTAAAATAAATAAGAATTTTTTTTTTTTTTAAATGCGCTCTGTCCCGCCGAGCTCGCATGCAGAAGCGAACGCATATGTGAGTAGCGCCCGCATATGAAAACGGTGTTCAGAGGGGTTTGGCGCGAGAGCAATAATTCTAGCCCTAGACCTCCTCTGTAACTCAAAACATGCAACCTGTAGAATTTTTTAAATGTCGCCTATGGAGATTTTTAAGAGTAAAAGTTTGTTGCCATTCCACGAGCAGGTGCAATTTTAAAGCGTGACATGTTGGGTATCACTCAGCGTAACATTATCTTTCACAATATAAAAAAAAAAAATTGGGCTAACTTTACTGTTGTCTTATTTTTTTATTCAAAAAAGTGTATTTTTTTTTTTTTTAAAAATGAGCTTGTAAGACCGCTGCGCAAATACGGTGTGAGAGAAAGTATTGCAACGACCGCCATTTTATTCTTTAGGGTGAAAAAAAATTATATAATGTTTGGGGGTTCTAAGTAATTTTCTAGAAAAATTTTAATTTGTGAACACCAAATCTCAGAAAGAGGCTCGGTCCTTAAGTGGTTAAACAGGTCCATTTACTAAGATGAGAGCAGTTTGTAAATGGTGGTGGGACCCTTTGCAGTTTCTTCGCACATTTATTGAATATAGCAACAGGATATTCAAAATAGAAGGTTTTGAGGCACTCAGGACTTTCATGGTACCACTGAACTCACAACATCTAGATACTGTTTAAAATCATTACATTTATTGCACAAATCTTATCAAAAATACATACAGTGCCTTGAAAAAGTATTCATACCCCTTGAAATTTTGCCATGTTACAACCAAAAATGTAAATGTACTTTATTGGGATTGTATGTGATAGACCAACACAAAGTGGCACATAATTGTGAAGTGGAAGGAAAATGATAAACAGTTTTCCAAATTTTTTTTCTAATAAATAGCTAAAAAGTGTGGCGTGCATCTGTATTCAGCCCCCTTAACTCTGATACCCCTAACTAAAATCTATTGGAACCAATTGCCTTCAGAAGTCACCTAATTAGTAAATAGAGTCCACCTGTGTGTAATTTAATCTCAGTATACATGCAGCTGTTCTGTGAAGCCCTCAGAGGTTTGTTAGAGAACCTTAGTGAACAAACAGCATCATGAAGGCCAAGGAACACACCAGACAGGTCAGGGATAAAGTTGTGGAGAAATTTAAAGCAGGGTTAGGTTTTAAAAAAATATCCCAAGCTTTGAACATCTCATAGAGCACTGTTCAATCCATCATCCGAAAATGGAAAGAGTATGGTACAACTGCAAACCTACCAAGACATGGCCGTCCACCTAAACTGACAGGCCGGGCAAGGAGAACATTAATCAGAAAAGCAGCCAAGAGGCCCATGGAAATTTTGGAGGAGCTGCAGAGATCCACAGATCAGGTGGGAGAATCTGTCCACAGGATAACTATTATGCCCCGTACACACGGTCGAATTTTCCGATGGAAAATGTGTGATAGGACCTTTGTTGTCGGAAATTCCGACCGTGTGTGGGCTCCATCGGACATTTTCCATCAGATTTTCCGACACACAAAGTTTGAGAGCAGGATATAACATTTTCCGACAACAAAATCCGTTGTCGGAAATTCCGATCGTGTGTACACAAATCCGACGGACAAAGTGCCACGCATGCTCAGAATAAATAAAGAGATGAAAGCTATTGGCCACTGCCCCGTTTATAGTCCCGACGTACGTGTTTTACGTCACCGCGTTTAGAACGATTGGATTTTCCGACAACTTTGTGTGACCGTGTGTAGACAAAACAAGTTTGAGCCAACATCCGTCGGAAATAATTATAGGATTTTGTTGTCGGAATGTCCGAACAAAGTCCGACCGTGTGTACGGGGCATTAGTTGTGCTCTCCACAAATCTGGCCTTTATGGAAGAGTGACAAGAAGAAAGCCATTGTTGAAAGAAAGCCATAAGAAGTCCCGTTTGCAGTTTGTGAGAAGCCATGTGGGGGACACAGCAAACATGTGGAAGAAGGTTCTCTGGTCAGATGGGACCAAAATTGAACGTTTTGACCTTTAAAAAAAAAAATTAACGCTTTGGCCTAAAAGCAAAACGCTATGTGTGGCGGAAAACTAACACTGCACATCACCCTGAACACACCATCCCCACTGTGAAACATGGTGGTGGCAGCATCATGTTGTGGGGATGCTTTTCTTCAGCAGGGACAGGGAAGCTGGTCAGAGTTGATGGGAAGATGGATGGAGCTAAATACAGAGCAATCTTAGAAGAAAACCTGTTAAAGTCTGCAAAGGACTGTGGCAGAGTTTCACCTTCCAACAGGACAATGACCCTAAACATACAGCCAGAGCTACAATGAAATGGTTTAGATCAAAGCATATTCATGTGTTAGAATGGCCCAGTCCAGACCTAAATCCAATTGAGAATCTGTGGCAAGACTTGAAAATTGCTGTCACAGATGCTCTCCATCCAATCTGACAGAGCTTGAGCTATTTTGCAAAGAAGAATGGGCAAAAATGTCACTCTCTAGATGTGCAAATCTGGTAGAGACATCCCCAAAAAGACTTGCAGCTGTAATTGCAGTGAAAGGAGGTTCTACAAAATATTGACTCAGCGGGGCTGAATACAAATGCACAATTTTCACATATTTATTTGAGAAAAATTTTAAAAACCATTTATCATTTTCCTTCCACTCTATCACATAAAATCCCAATAAAATAAATTGAAGTTTTCGGTTGTAACATGACAAAATGTGGAAAATTTCAAGGGGTAGGAATACTTTTTTCAAGGCACTGTACAATATTAAGTATTGAAGCCGGAGGGTTAGAATGACAGTCAGACACAGACTCCACGTTCCTGTGACAGGTAACCTATACATCCACAGTAATGTGTCCGGATGATATTTAATTGCAAGATCTAGTATATCGCTGAATATTTTCTACGAAGCATCCTGCATTTTATCAGTCTGTGCACATCAAGTTTATAGAGTGTTCCATCTCTCCATCTTTGTAGTTATTATTCTGTTTTTGTCCCCCCCCCCTTTCCCCTGTTTCCTTTTATGCTGATTATGATTATGTTTGTTCTTTCAGCCTGTAAGTTAATTAATTTTATATACCTCTCGTTCATCACACAGCAATGATAGCGAGCTTGTTACCGCCTGAATAGAAAACAACTTTATATTTTCCTTCTTCCCTCTCCAGCACAAACGCATTGGATGGTTAGTGGGTGTTGTGTATACACTGCATGGTGATTAAACAGCCACACACTGAATGACCTAGTTATGGAATATGAGAAACGTTAAAGCACAACTCCAGGCGAATAAAGAGCACTTAAGTCCAGTAAGAGAGAAATCATTGAAGCCCAACTGAACTTTCAGTTTAAATCCGCTAATATCATTCCAGGTTTTACAGTCCTTTTTCTTTATAAAGCAGCCACAGCCTGAGTAGAAAAGCCTCTCCCCGTGCCAGCATGCTGCAGAGAAGGAGCTTTGCTCTCCATGTGGAAGCAGTGGTCTCCTGGCAGAGGTCCGACATGTCTGTAAGAGAGGCTTGAGAGTGGCTAAAATTGGATGCCAAGAGCACAAAGCCCTGTCCTGGTTTCTATGCAAGAACAGCGAACCCTCCTGCTTGAGGCTTTATTTCCAAGAATTGTATTCAAGTTTATGGAAAAACAAACTATGACATTACAATAGTATAGTTTGACAACTGAGGTCAAACACCCCCGTTAGGAGCTCAATTACAAAAACTGAAAAACATATAGATAATACAGATATAGTGGTACTCATATCATTTATCTATATATGCGGGTCAAACTCCGCAATAGAAACTTTCAAAATAGACTGAAGATACTGGTTGAGGCTTTAACCCTTTGCCATGTTGCCCCCACTCCATGCCAGAGGCCTCCTCCCGACATTTATATCACCAAAAGAAGGAATGTCCACACAAAGAGAGGGTTGCTGAACTTTACTGATGGAATTTGGAAGATATCACAAACATCACATCGACATACTATCCAGGGTCACTTGACAGTATATTGTCAATCACATTTAGGGGATGGCCTGCAGTAGTCATATGTGAAAGCATCATTCACCACTTTCAATAAGTCATCTTCACTTAGTGTCTCTCCACCTGGGATCATTAGTACTCACTGAGATGGGATCTCTGCAGTCACCTCCTTAATGGGTACACCTCACCTGTGTCCATCCAGGGGATAGCCTCACTCTAGGGAACGCTTCGGCTGGCCTCAAAGGCCTTTCTACAGCCCACCCTAGCCCCCACCTCCATATTGGTCAGGAAGTCTACAGCTGGCTCTTCTGAGTGCTGGTCTACCTCTCTCCGGCCTCCAGCCCTGTCCATGGCCTCCATTTGCTGGCTACATCTGCCTTACGGTAGGGTCTGCGGGACTCCGGCTTCCATGCCCCAACTGGACAAGGGCTCAAAGGGGTACCACTTATTCACAATAAAATGTAAATAGTAAAAAAAGCACAAGTCTCCCAATGTACATCCTTTCTAAGTCACATTGTTCGACAATAGTACACTCCACGGGAAAAATAAGGGGCAATCGCTCCACGGGATGGTTCACATCTGTGCGGCACAACACACTAAAGTGTAGGTGCGTTGTGCTGCACTGTTTATGTGCACTGGGGTGCCATTGAAAATGAATGAGACAATAATGCATAGCACTCTGATTACTGTAGTATGGTAAAACAATTGTGCAAATGGACCTTAATATCCATACTTAAAGCTGGCCATAGACCTATAAAATTTGGTTTAAAAATTGTACGTTTATTCAATTTTCTAATGGTTAGCAAGATCAAATCAATATTCATTTTTGACTGTAGTAACAATATTTTTCTCGAAGGAACAAATTTCTAACAATGAATGTAGTTTTTGTTCAGGGAATTCAGTTCATGCCAAAATCAAATGTTACAAGCAATTGAAATTTTGAAGTACAAAAGTTTCAATTTACATTGGTCAGAACTCTTTTGGCATTATCAAATGTACTGATAAGAATTTTTAACTAAAGAGAGAGAATCCAATATGGTGTAGTACGTCTTGTTTATTAGCATAAGGGAATTAAAATCACACTTACAATTTCCCAGAGAAAATATTGCATTGGGCAATAATCCTAAAGGTATGACCATGCACTCGCTTGCGTTCCGCTGCTCGCCAGACGTAACGTCGCTGAGAACTGGAATCTACGTCGACGCGTTTCGCCCCTCCCACAGGGCATTATCAAAGACCATGCCAGCCCGTGTCATAGAATAACAGGGATGTGAAGCAACCATTAATCTACATGTATTATCCCGCCCCCATTGTGTTTAGCTGGTTAGTGGGCATGGAGGAGGAGGGAGGGAGTGGGCTGTCATTTACCACTGTGTATACGCCCAAATGTGACTCTATAGTCACATGGGCTGCTCAGATGTGATGGGGAGGAAATGCTCAGCTTAGAAACTCACTGAAAACTGAGCATGTGCAGAGTTGCCACAACAGCCACAAAATCCCTAGCTGAATTGGGGGCATGGACAGAACTAGGAGATGGAGAACAGCAGGATCAACCAGTTTTTTTGCAGAATACAGAAAATGAATCTCATAGTGACTGAGTGAGTATGAACAGCATGTAATACACCATTTATTGATAGTTTTTTATGATGTGGGTTTAGTGACACTTCAACAACTTGCCGGCCGCATAACTTAGTTATACAGCTGCAGAGGGGATCTCCTGCGCCGGATCACGGACCTAATACGTGATCTGGCACTTCCGGTAGAGGGCGTGTGTGATGGATGTCCGCCGATACCCACTGATCAGCGAGAAGAGACACAGAACAGAGCTCTCTGTTGTAAACAAGGCAGAGCTCTATTCTGTCAGCAGGGATGGGATGGATTTTCTTTCCCTGCAATGCAGGGAAAGAAAATCCATCAGTTCCCTTAGTGAAAACAGCACACATAGTACACTGGATAGGCATACATGTAACCCTTTGATCACCCTAGATGTTTAACCCCTTCCCAGCCAGTGTCATTAGTATAGTGACAGTGCATATTTTTAGCACTGATCACTGTATTAGTATCACTGGTCCCCACAAAGTGTCAGTTAGTGTCAGAGTGTCTGCCGCAATATCGCAGTGCAGCTAGAAGTTGCAGATCGCCGCCATTGCTAGTATTAAAAAAAAAAAAAAATTCCAGTATATATCCCATAGTTTGTAGACGCTATAACTTTTGTGCAATATACACTTATTGGGATTTTTTTACCAAAAACATGTAGCAGAATACAATAGACATGTGCAATTCCTTCCGAATTAGTTTTTTAATGAATTTCGACAAATTAGGTAATTCGGAAATATCCGAATGAACGAAAACCCATTCAACTAATTTTTCCCGAATATTCATTAATTTGTAAATTCGAAAATTAAAAAATTCGTAAATTCAGAAATTCGTAAATTCGAAAGTCTGAAAACCTGATTCTAACTAACTAACTAATCATAACTTAACTATTACTAACTATTAAATTATAGGTATTGGAATTTCCTTTCAAATTTGGCTGTTAGTGAACGTAATGCCGCGTACACACAGTCGGACTTTACGGCAGACTTTGCCCGGCGGACTTTTTGACGGACTTTCTGAATGAACGGACTTGCCTACACACAATCCACCAAAGTCCGTCGAATTCGTACGTGATGACGTACGACCGGACTAAAACAAGGAAGTTCATAGCCAGTAGCCAATAGTTTCCTAGCGTGGCTTTTTGTCCGTCGAACTAGCATACAGACGAGCGGACTTTTCGACCGGACTCGATTTTGACGGATTGATTTAAAACATGTTTCAAATCTAAGTCCGTCCAACTTTTGAGAAAACAAAGTCCGCTGGAGCCCACACACGATCGAATTGTCCGACGAAATCCCGTCAGCCGGGCAAAGTCTGCCGTAAAGTCCGCTCGTGTGTACGCGGCATTACACATTTATCCAAAGTTATGAATTATCTGAAATAACGAATGCCATATCTAAACGAACAAATTAATAATAATAAATAATAATAATAAAAACGTTTTATTTGTATTATTATTAATTATTAATCTGTTCTGTTCCATTCGTTTAGATGCAGCATTTGTTATTTCGGATAATTTGTAACTTCAGATAAATTCGTATTCGTTACGTTCACTAACAGCCAAATTTGAAAGGAAATTCCAATACCTATAATTTAATAGTTAGTTGTTATTAGTTAGTTAGCTACATATACATATTGGCCTAAATTTATGAAGAAATTCGATTTTTAAATATTTTATTTTTCAACTTTATATATATCTATTTATAATACAAAGGCAACCAGCACATCACATCAATATCTGATTAGCGACGACGTCACATAAACGAAAACATAAATATGAGTGCAAAGGTAACGAACTACGTCACCAAGTCACGAGATTGCACAGATATGGATAGCACTATCAAATTATATAATATGAGACCACAGAGCAGGAACGAGATTGGGTACCCAGGTTTTTGTTATACTGAGAGGAAAAGAAAAAAAAAAGAAAATTGAGGGGAGAACCTAGGAAACCAGAAGAGGAAAGGAGAAAAAAAAAAAAAGGGGGGGGGGGGGGGGGCGGGTGGTGTCGGGGACTAACTGGCCTATGTGTAATCATTAGGGCGACAGGGAGGAGTTATCCAGCAGGGACCTGCCTTCGTCTGAGTATATGAACATACTGCACGGGAGCCATGTTTTCTTATAGCGTACGCTCATGTTTTGAGCAAATATTTTTTACATTGTTTATTAGATATGTTTTATAGCAGAAAGTAAAAAATATAGTTTTTTTTTCAAAATTGTCTTTTTTATTTATAGCGCAAAGCATAAAAAAAAACACAGAGGTGATAAAATACTACCAAAATAAAGCTCTATTTGTGGGGAAAAAAGGACGTCAATTTTATTTGGGTAAAGCGTCGCAGGACCGCGCAATTGTCAGTTAAAGTGCCGTATCGTAAAAAATGGCCTGGTCATGCAGGGGAGGTAAATCTTCTGGAGACCAAGTGGTTAATGATTGCATAGCTGCATCAATTTGATATACAGTATCTGCCTGAACTGTACCCTGCTCCAGCAGTAGACTGAAAAAGTTCTCGAACAAAACCTTCGATGGCTCGCACTGATCCCCTCATGGTTTGTAATACAAAAAACACATTAACATCAAGGTAATAATCGTTCACTTCCCTCGTAGACAACTCCCAGCCTGTTATACTGAATGCCTCCCCTCATTAACATAACCTGATAATTCTCCCCATACAATGAACGTCTCGTTGTACACCATACACCGACATAGCACAATGCACCATACAGATAACCATCTTTAGGTTCATTGTGCTCGCCGACCCCCTTCACCATTGCCATCCATGTGACACAGAGATTAGACGGGCCATCTCACAATTCCTAGCAAGTCTTAGAAGCAGGACGTCATTTCTATGTAACGGAACAAATTTACAGCGTGGGCAGAGAAATGTCAGATGAGATTTGACAGAGATAGATATACATGTTGAGAAAGTAACAATAAACACGACTCTGCTGAGCCCCATTAATGTGGGGTCGCTATTAATACCTTCCCTGATGATCAATGTCGATGTACAGTATTAGAGGCGGACTGACAACTCATGGGGCCCCCGGGCAATAGGAGATTATGGGGCCCCGGGGCAATAGGAGATTATGAGGCCCCCGGGCAATAGGAGATTACGGTGCCCCCGGGCAATAGGAGATTATGGGGCCCCCGGGCAATAGGAGATTATGAGGCCCCCGGGCAATAGGAGATTACGGTGCCCCCAGGCAATAGGAGATTATGGGGCCCCCAGGCAATAGGAGATTATGGGGCCCCCAGGCAATAGATTATGGGGCCACACAGTATACACACACACACAGTATACACACACAGAGACACAATATACACACACAGTATACAAACACAGAATACACATACACACACTGAAAAGGTACTGGAGAGGCGGGGCAGCTATAATCTTGGGATTTTTAAAAAAAACACAAATTTTTACATATTGTCCCTGCTTTTATTGAGGCTGATGGGGCCCCTTAGTGGCATGGGGCCCTCGGGCATTGCCCGAGGGCCCGAATGGTCAGTCCGCCCCTGTACAGTATCCCACAAAAGTGAGTACACCCCTCACATTTTTGTAAATATTTTATTTTATCTTTTCATGTGACAACACTCAAGAAACAGTTTGCTACAATGTAAAGTAGTGAGTGTACAGCTTGTATAATGCCCTGTACACACGACCGGTTTTCCAGTCGGAATAAACTCTGAAGGCTTTTCCGACGGAGTTCCGACGGAATTCCGCTCAAGCTGTCTTGCATACACATGGTCACACCAAATTCCGACCGTCCAGAACGCGGTGACGTACAACGCTTACGATGGGACTAGAAAATGGGAGTTCAATAGCCAGTAGCCAATAGCTTCCGTCTCGTACTTGCTTCAGAGCATGCGTTGTTTTTGGTATGTCGGAACAGCATACAGACGAGCGGTTACATAGTAGGTGAGGTTGAAAAAAGACACAAGTCCATCAAGTCCAACCTATGTGTGTGATTATGTGTCAGTATTGCATTGTATATCCCTGTATGTTGTGGTCATTCAGGTGCTTATCTAATAGTTTCTTGAAGCTATCAATGCTCCCTGCTGAGACCACCACCTGTGGAAGGGAATTCCACATCCTTGCCGCTCTTACAGTAAAGAACCCTCTGATTTCCTGATAGGAATTGGTTCCGTCGGAAAAATTTAGAACATGTTCTCTTTCTTGGTCCGTCAGAATTTTCAACGTAAAAGAGTCCAATGGGGCATACACACGTTTGGAATATACGATGAAAAGCTTTCGTCTGACTTTTTCTGTCGGACATTCCGCTCGTGTGTACACGGCATAACAGTGTAAATTTGCTGTCCCCTCAAAATAACTCAACACACAGCCATTAATGTCTAAACCGCTGACAACAAAAGTGAGTACACCTCTAAGTGAAAATGTCTAAATTGGGCCCAATTAGCCATTTTACCTCCCCGGTGTCATGTGACTCGTTAGTGTTACAAGGCCTCAGGTGTGAATGTGGAGCAGGTGTGTTAAATTTGGTGTTATCTCTCTCACTCTCTCATACTGATTTTTATTTTTTGGGGTTTTTGAGTTTCTAGTTTTGGCAGATCACAAGGTTTATACATACATGTAAATTTGCTGTCCCCTCAAAATAACTCAACACACAGCCATTAATGTCTAAACTGCTGGCAACAAAAGTGAGTACACCCCTAAGTGAAAATGTCCAAATTGGGACCAAAGTGTCAATATTTTGTGTGGCCACCATTATTTTTCAGCACCGACTTAACCCTAGAAAAGAATAAGAATTGGTTGCACACTTGAGCCCAATGGATGCTGCTGAATATTTATTTATTGTCATGAGCCAGACAATCTTGCAAGGTTACAGTTAGTCGCACTGCCTTAACCCTCTTGGGCATGGAGATCACCAGAGCTTCACAGGTTGCCATCGGAGTCCTCTTCCACTCCTTGATGATGACACCACGGAGCTGGTGGATGTTAGAGACCTTGTGCTCTTCCACCTTCCATTTGAGGATGCCCCACAAATGCTCAATAGGGTTTAGGTCTGGAGACATGCTTGGCCAGTCCATTACCCTTACCCTCAGCTTCTTTAGCAAGGCAGTGGTCATCTTGGAGGGGTTGTTATCATGTTGGAATAAAAATATGCACTGTCACTGTACTAATGACACTGACTGGGAAGGGGTTAACATCAGGGGCGATCAAAGGGTTAAATGTGTGCCTAACCAGTGTTTTTGTATACTGTGTGGTGCTTTCACCAAGGAATGTAATGGATTTTCTTTCTCTGCTTTGCAGGTTTAGCGCCACCCCCGATGGAGCCGCTTGGTGATTTTGGGTTCTCTGTTCTGTGCCTCAACTCCAAGAATGGCCACACCCCCTCTGACACACCTGGTTAGATATAAAATTACTGCAAACACTTTTAAGAATGCAAGTAAAGAAAATACCAATATCCTGGCTGTGGATTGATACCGGAAACAGACAGACACAACTGGTAGTGATAAATGAGCTGAATATATTATCACAAAAAGAATACTTGGAAACTTACAGCACTGTTGAACATTGCTGCAGAGTATCAATACAATAGAAACAACAATCTCTTAGCAACTGTAAATATAGAAACAAAGCACAATAATCTATATGTCCATTGCACAGGCGCTGAGAGGGAGGAGAGAAGTTTTGTCAACTTCTCAGCTCCTTCTGGGCCACAAACACAATTGAAAGTAACAACATTAAAAGAAGAAATGGGTTAACAGATACAGTAAGCACAGTTTTGTATCGTTACAGGTCCTGGGTTGAAGAGTACTGGTGTCTTCTGCTAGCAAACGTTGGGGCCCTTTGTAAAGAGAGTAGATTTATTCAAGCAAAAGTGAGACAGTAATCCTCTAGGATATCCTGTTAGGTAGTGGTTTGTAAGAACAGAATGGCTAAAAGTGGCAGCTCCAAACAAGCATCCTCTGACACTAGAAAGGGGAATAGGTGTCTGCATGCAGTGTCTGTACCATGTTAAGAAAGAGGTTTGGGTTTTCACCCGCTCACCAATCCTCTATGCGATGATACCATGGAGATTCCAAAAGCTGATTTAGGCTCCTAGCAATCTTGTAAGGCACCGAATCACCTCCTGTTGGCCCGATCAGGATGGCTGGTAGCTAACCTGGCAAGGAGACCGGACAGTGGCCGACTGGACACCTGGATGGGTATTGCGATCCCTGAAGTGGTGTGGGTCATCTCTGCTGGGCGCAACTGGGTTGCTGAGTAAGGTCCCTTGGCTGAACAGTGGAGAACCGTGTGGGTGTCACTGTTTCTGGCTCCTCTCAGCCGTCCTCTCTCCTCAGTCTCCTGACAGCAGTCTCAGGAAAAGCCTCGGGAAAATGTCTCTCTCTCTCTCAGATGCTGGTAGACAGTGCGGCTCTCTCTCTCTCAGGTGGAGTTCCACCACACAGTCCCGTCACCTCACCACTCCTGTCCTCTATCCCCTCTCCTCTCCTTGTGATTGCCCCCCCCCCGATCCTATGGTGTCGGTTATTAACTGGCTGAATCACTGCAGGATCCCTCACCAGTGATGGACGACACCTTTCTGGTTCAGTCATAGAAGGAGTGATGCTGTAGGAGTAACTGAGTGTTTTTGCTGCTCTGGATTACTAATGTGCCATGGGTTCAACTCCAAGTTGGGGGTACCCAACTTGGATTTAGGCGTTAAAGTATAACGTATGTTTGCACATTTCCCTAACCGCGACGGCACTCAACATAAAGATTCCAGTTATATTCAATGGTCTATTCACATACAATGGGTATAGAAAATAATCACCCCCCCTCTTTAAAATAATCACATGCTGTTGCTTTGCAGCCTGAAATGAAGACAGACACAGTTTTATATACCTGTAACACCAACATTTCAGAAGAAAATAAGAAACATTCAAAAACAGAATACTGAGTTGGAAAAAGGATCCCCCTCTTGTGTCAGTATTTTGTTGAACCACTTTTTGCTTGAATTCCAGCCTTTAGTCTGTTGGGATGTTTCTACTAACTTTGCACATCTAGACGTTGCAATATTTGCCCACTCTTCTTTGCAGAACTGCTCAAGTTCAGTTAAATGTAATGGTGACCATTTGTCGACTGCAGTCTTCAAGTTGTTCCACAGATTTTCAATAGGGTTTAATAGGGTTTAATTCTGGGTTCTGACTAGGCCATTGCTACTTGTCACACAAAAAAGTACATGAGATTTTTTTGGACAGATTCATGCATTTTTAGCCCTATAGACTTCATTGGGAGCGCCTGAAAGTAAATGACAATGGAGGATTCAGGAAAGTCCATCCTGGATATGGAGACTTCCATCTGCCTGTTTAGGGCCCTTAGGAACCCTTAGGACTGCAGGGATGCTCATTACAAGACGTGTGGCAAGTGGCAGAGGGCCAGCAGAGAAATTGGCTCAAGAGCTCCAATGGCACAAAATACCATAATACCAACCAGAAGGACCTGGAAGTAATTACAAGGACAACCATGATACACTATATATTCAAAGGTATTGGGACACCTGCCTTTACACGTACGTGAACTTATAGTGAAAAGGAAAAAAACTGCGCTCAGTAATAGTAAATAAAAAGTATAAAATATAAACACCAGCTGCGGTTACAAGGGTAGTCCACCAACAAGAATCAAAAAATAAGAAACCGCGCTAAAAAAGTGATGCATGAGTCCAATAAAACAGTCCTATGATCATGAATGTGTGATCCCGATATCACTCCGGGTCAGAAGATTATTTCCAAAAGAAATAATGATGGATAAAACAGAACCAGCAAAAGACACTCCAACTTCAGTTGTGCTTACCAGAAGTAAGATTATGAGGGCGAGTGGCTTAAACCCAGCCTGGGTCTTTAGATGTATACTCCAGATGGAACAGGAGGGGCGCCATCATCCCGTGTATTTCGTGGATATAGTACAGACAGGAAAGGCACATAAGCAGATGTATTAGGTACACAAACACTCCCAGCCAAAATGGTATGTCACATCCTGTCTTCTCCGTCCCGACTCGGCGGCATGTGAATAATGGAGAGCCAGATAGTGTAATACTGACTAAATCACATTTATTAAGAAACGAAAAAGCACTTACAATGGTCGAATAAAAGCAATCGAATAAAGAAACGAAATACGGAGCCGGCCGGCCTCCGGACACACTCCCGTCCTCAATAACGTAATGTGGTGACGTTAGCACGCCCCTCCCTTCCCACGTGAACTTATACCCCTTAGATCCGCGCTATAGCCGAATGATGGCTACAGCGTGGATCTGCTTTGCCAGGAGTACGTCTGTTGATGTCCTCCCCTTTGCATGCTCGCCACGCCCCTCTGAAGGGCGAGCGCTGTGATCACCCTAGTCAATGAGACTCGGGTGATCACAGATCGGAGTAATTGGTCGATCCCGACTCCTTACCATGTGATCAGCTGTCAGCCAATGACAGCTGATCACGTGATGTAAACAGAAGATCGGTAATCGTTTTGTTTTTTTCGCATGCTGACAGCGTGAGGAGAGAAAAAAGCCGATCACTGGCTTCTGGGGACATCGGTCCCGAAGAGGAAGAGGCAAAGCCGCCTTATATGTGCCCACCAGTACCGCCTGCCAGTGCCACCAGTACCGCCTGCCAGTGCCACCTGCCAGTGCCACGAATCAGTGCCCACCAGTACATGAGTGCCAGCAATCAGTGCCACCTATCAATGCCCACGAGTTCCACCTATCAATGTCCACCAGTGGTGCCAATCAGTGCCTCATAAGTGCCACCTAGCAGTACTGCCTATCAGTGTCACCTACCAGTGCCGATCCGTGCCCATCACTGCCACCCATCAGTGCCCATCACAGACACCCATCAGTGCCAGCTATCAGTGCTACCTATTAGTGCCCTTCAGTGCCACCTATCAATGCCCTTCAGTGCCGCCCATCAGTGCCACCTCTCAGTGCCCACCAATGCCACCTATCAGTGCCCACCAGTGCTGCCTATTAGTGCCCATCAGTGCTGCCTATAAGTGCCCATCAGTGCCGCCTTATCAGTGCCCATCAATGCAGCCTATCGGTGTCCATCAGTGCAGCCTATCGGTCCCATCAGTGCAGCCTTATCAGTGCCCATCAATGCAGCCTATCGGTGCCCATCAGTGCAGCCTATCAGTGCCTCATCAGCGTACATCAATGAAGGAGAAAAGTTACCTTTTGCAAAATTTATTAAAAATATAAAACGGTTTTGTATTTTTAAAAAAATAATTTGGTCTTTTTTAAATTTTTTAACAAAAAATAAAAAACCCAGAGGTGATCAAATACCACCAAAATAAAGCTCCATTTGTGTGAAAAAAATGATAAAAATTTAATTTGAGTACCGTGTTGTATGACCACGCAATTGTCATTCAAAGAGTGACAGCGCTAAAAGCTGAAAATTGGTCTGGGCAGGAGGGAGGTTTAGGTGCCCAGTAAACAAGTGGTTAAAGTGATTGTAATGCCCCGTACACAGGGACGGATTTTCCAATGGAAAATGTGTGATAGGACCTTGTTGTCGGAAATTCCGACCGTGTGTGGGCTCCATGCCACATTTTCTATCGGATTTTCCGACACACAAAGTTTGAGAGCAGGATATAAAATTTTCCGACAACAAAATCCGTTGTCGGAATTTCCGATCATGTGTACACAAATCCGACGGACAAAGTGCCACGCATGCTCAGAATAAATAAAGAGATGAAAGCTATTGGCCACTGCCCCGTTTATAGTCCCGACGTACGTGTTTTACGTCACCGCGTTTAGAACGATTGGATTTTCCGACAACTTTGTGTGACCGTGTGTATGCAAGACAAGTTTGAGCCAATATCCGTCGGAAAAAATCCTAGGATTTTGTTGTCAGAATGTCCGATCAATGTCCGACCGTGTGTACGGGGCATAAGGCTGTTTTTTGTTTTTTTTTAAACTAACAAATATCTCATACTTACCTCCACTGTGCAGTTCGTTTTGCACAGAATGACCCCGATCCTCGACTTCTGGGGTCCCCTGGCGGCGCTGGTAGCTCCTCCCCCGCATCGTATAACCCCCTAGGGGAAGCGCTCTCCCAGGGGCTTACCTTGCAGGCGCGCTCCCGAGTTCATCATTTGCGTTCATAGACTCAGAATGCAGGACTCGGCCCCGCCCCCCAGTGCCCGTGTCATTGGATTTGATTGGCAGCAGCGGGAGCCAATGGCTGCTCTGCTATCAATCTATCCAATCAAGAGCCGAGACAACTGGCAGAGGGGAAGAGAGCATCTCTGGCAGGGGAATACAGGACTCAGGTGAGTAAACAGGGGGCTGGGGGGCCGGTCAGTGACAGAAATTTTTTGATCTTAACGCATAAGATGCATTAAGGTGAAAAAACATGAGGGTTTACAACCCCTTTAATGGTATCCCAGTCTTATGCAGGCCATACACTATACGAAAAATCGGCCGAAATTTGGTCATTTAGACCGTTCTTTGGTTTTTCGGCTAGTTAATGGGCACAAAATCGATAATCGTTTGCACGTTTTTGAGCCGAAAAAATGAAGGACAAGTTTGGAAATTTTCTGCCCAACGAACGATAAATTGAAAGGTTAATGTGTTTCCGGTCCGAACTGTCTGCACTAGGTATATGTAAAAAAACAAACAAAAAATGTATTTCTTTATGTCCACTGAACGATTTATCGGTCATTACATGATGGCACCATGGTTTGCGCTCACGGCTGAACTTTCGTTTTTCGAAAATGAGTTTGGACGATTTTTCGTATAGTGTATGGCCAGCATTAGTCCATAGGGTTCAATATTGAGTTGGCCCACACTTTGCAGCTATAACAGCTTCAACTCTTCTGTGAAGGCTGTCCACAAGGTTTAGGAGTGTGTCTATGGGAATTTTTGACCATTCTTCAAGAAGAGCATTTGTGAGGTCAGACACTGATGTGGACGAGAAGCCCTGGCTCGCAGTCTCTGCTTTGATTCATTTAAAAGGTGTTCTATCGGGTTGAGGTCTGGACTCTGTGCAGGCCAGTCAAGTTCCTCCACCCCAAACTCGCTCATCCATGTCTTTATGGACCTTGCTTTGTGCACTGGTGTGCAGTCATTTTGGAACAGAAAGGGGACCATCCCCAAACTGTTCCAACAAAGTTGGGAGCACTGTTTTTTTTTTACCACTACTATTCCTTTATATTGGTTTTTGACTAGGGATTAGCCCAATGTTCGAGTTGAACGTAAGTTCGACTCGAACATCGGGTGTTTGTTTGCTCGCAAATGTTCCGAACCTATGGGGCGTCACGGCAAATTCAAGCGCCGCGGAACACCACATAATGCACTGCGAGATCTGAAGATTGGCCAAAGCATTCACCTGACCTGTATGCTTTGTCCAAACACAGCGTGCTCTGCTGCAAAAGTCATACTTGGCCAAAGGCAGGGTGCCTTTGGCTAATCATGGCTCAGGGGGACTAAGTCCACGCCCCACACTATATAAGGCTGCTCACATAGCGGCCATTTATAGCATGTGGACAGAGATAGATTGAGCTAGATTAGGCAGGCAGGTTAGTTAGTGGCGTGCAGGCAGTGTATTTAATATATATAGGGGTGCTGTGTGTACATTAATGAGGAAAAAAAATTAACCTAAATGATTTTAGCAAATGGCTGCAATATAACAAAGAGTGAAAGATTTAAGGGGGTCTGAATACTTTCCATCCCCACTGTATATACAACACTGCCTGTATATATATATATATATATATATATATATATATATATATATATATATATATTCTGCATTTAGTGTAGACTAGATATTCAGTCAGTGCAGGGAGTGTTGTATATACAGTATAACACAGTGTATTGAAGTGGTTAAGGGGAACCCCACGCCAAAATTTTGATAAAAATGGCATGCCCCCCCCCCCCAAATCCATACCAGGCCTTTCGATTCTGGTATGGATTTTAAGGGGAACTCCGCGCCATAATTTTTTAAAAAATGGCGTGGGGGTCCCCCCACAATCCATACCAGACCCTTATCCGAGCATGCAATCTGGCAGGTCAGGATAGAGAGGCGACGAGTGCCCCCCCCGAACCATACCAGGCCACATGCCCTCAACATAAGGGAGGGTGTCTTGGGGTCCCCCAAAGCACCTTATCCCCATGTTGATGGGGACAAGGGCCTCATCCCCACAACCCTTGCCCGGTGGTTGTGGGGGTCTGTGGGCGGGGGAGCTTATCAGAATCTGGAGGGCCCCCAGATCCCGACCCTCCCCCTATGTGAATGGGTATGGGGGTACATTGTACCCCTATCCATTCATCAAAAAAGTGTCAAAAAAGTACAAACCACAAAAGTTTTTGACAATTCCTTTATAAAAAAAAAGTGTCCCGTGATGTCCATCCATCCATTGAAGGACCGATAGCTGTGATAGCTGTAACTGGAAATGTCAAAAACTGTCTTTTGTGGTTTTTACTTTTTGACACTTTTTTGGTGAATGGGTAGTGGTACAATGTATCCCAATACCCATTCACATAGGGGGGGCCAGGATCTGGGGTCCCTTTGTTAAGGGGGGCTTCATGATTCCGATAAGCCCCCCACCTACAGGCCCCCACAACCACCGGGCAAGGGTTGTGGGGATGAGGCCCTTGTCCCCATCAACATGGGGAAAACGTGCTTTGGGGTGGACCCCAAAGCACCCTTTCCATGTTGAAGGCATGTGGTCTGGTATGGTTCGCTCGCCCCCCCCCCCCATCCTGTCCTCCAGGCTGCATGCTCGGATAAGGGTCTGGTATGGATTTTGGGGGGACCCCCACGCCAATTTTTTTAAAAATTTTGGCGTGGAGTTCCCCTTAAAATTCATACCAAACCCGAAGCGCCTGGTATGGACTGGGATGGGGAACCCACACAGATTTTTTCATTGATTTTTATCTATATTACCGGGACCCGGCAATACATTACAGCCGCAAGCAAGTTTAAATGACTTTTTTCCCTTTAGAAATGTAATTTTGCTGCAGGACTGTAAAACACATCACACAGATGCGCCACTTTACAGGCACGCTATGGGGGCCCCCCAGGCACAATATTTAATGGAATATTTCATTCTTATTGTTTGTTGTTATAATCACTGCTCCTTTTTTTTTGTCCCCTGGGGCAGTATCCGGGTAAGCCTTTAAAATGAGCACTTTTGATTTTTCATGTTTGTGTCCCATAGACTTTAACGGTGTTCGCACAAATTTTTTGTCTGTTCACATGTTCTGGTGTGAACCAAACTGAGGGGTGTTCGGCTCATTCCTAATTTTGACATTTACAAATGCAGACATTTATAAATCTGATTAAATGTTTAGCACTAAGAAACACTTTTTGAAAGATGAGTAGTGCATTTTATATACAACTATATAGATCAGACCAAAATGAGGGACAAATGAGGAGGAAAGAGAGACAGAGGGAATTTGTTCCAACTCAGGGACAGTCCCTCGAAATCAGGGTTGTTGGGAGCTATGCTAATGCAGTCATCTCATCTAAAGACTGGTAAGTTGCAATATATTACATTTTAGCAGCCCTCATATTCCTCCTAGGAAATGTTTACTTTTAAGTAGATGTGAACTTCAATCAAACTACATTTATTAAAAGCACCGTGTGTCATCTTTTGTTGTATTTGAGTCCTGCTGACCTCCTGCGGCCTCTTTGCAACAACTTCTTGTCTACAGGTACTCTAGTGATGGCTGCATGACATTTCCCAGGACAGGTTTCCTGATGGTGACAACAGTGGACCATGCCTATGTATTGTTCATTGAAAGCCCATGATGCAGGGTGAGCATGCAGGAGAACAATAGGGACTCCCCGTTGTCACCTCATAACAGGAAGTGCCTGCACAAGGAGCTTTATGGCAGAATCACCACCTATGTGTAACTAGATAAAGGAATTTTACTGCCTCTGGTTTGACTAGTTTAGTTCTTTGGACATACTACATACGTCCAAAGAGTGAATTGTTCATCACAAGTAGCAATAGCAGCCATCAGCTTGTGCACCGCTTGTTCATCTGGTTTGAAAGTGATGCAGCGGCCTCCGTTGTTCCCAGGCTCTCCCGCTCTTACTGGGAGCCCGGGACTGCAACCACCGGCTTCAGGATGTAGAGCGGTGTGAGAGCAAAGCATATGCATGCCTGAATCTCACATGTAAATGAAGAAACTAGAAGTCACAATCAGTGGTGTCACTAGTGTTGGTGTCACCTAGTGTGGTAAAACATGGTGTCACCCCCCCATGTTAGTATGTGTGTGTGTGTGTGGGGGGGGGGGGGGGGTTTGATGGATGGAATGTACCGTGTCAGTATGTTGGGGGGTTGATTAAATATACCATGTCAGAATGTAGGAAAGTAGGGAGTTGATGAATGGATTGTACCATGTTAGTATTTGGGGGGCTATGAATGGATTGTACCATGTTAGTATTTATCACTTATTTTATCACCATGTCACTATGTAGGGGGGCAGTAGAGAAGGTGTGGGATGCCCCATGTCTCAGTGACATTAGAGGGGGGTGAGGCAGGGGATGGATATCTCCCCCTGGTGGTAGAGGAGGAAGTACACAGGACACACACTGAACTGCTGTCTCTCTCTCTCTCCCTCTCTGGCCTTCTCTCTGATCTCCAGCACTCAAGCAGCGAGAAAAATTCAACCCATCCTGTCCACAAACACCTTGACCCCTGAGTCTTCGCCTCCTGTCCCTGCTTCATGGGCGCTATCATCTTTCCAGCTCCCCCTATAGGGATGAACGGGGGGGGTTGGACTCCGGAAACATGGCAGCTCATCCCGGCCGAGGATCCTGGCCTTTCCGGGGCTGCAGTAAACATTTAAGAGGTGTCACTCCTCTGGCCGGTGTCACCTGGTTGTGGTGCACACCCCCATAGTGATACCACTGTGATTTTGTTGCTTCCAGCTTCAGGTGCACCCTTTCCTGGGGACTCACGTAACCAAGCCGATCTGTGATTGGTTAGATGGTGTGAAAGGCAGGGGGAGACATTGGGGTCTATCAGACCAAAAAGAGTACCTGTCACCTGCCCAGTGCTATCACACTGGGGCTTATTACCCCCTTGTGATAACAATCAAGTAAAAATAAATAAATAAAAGAAAAAGTAAAAAAAAAGGAAATTAAAAAAAAAAAAAAAATGTATTAAATGGTTTTGAAAAAATTGCCGTAACCCCCTTGCCCCACACACAGCCAGGGTGCGCTTGCATATGTAAACTGCGGTCGCCCCACTTGTGTCATGTATCGCCGCAAATATCAGAGTGAGAGCAATAAATCTAGCACAAAAGCTTCTGGTTAATGCTAAACTGATGAGCTGTAAAGGCTTTTAGAGAGTCACCTATGGAGATTTCTGGGTATCGTCATTTTTTGCGACATAACAGGCACACGCAATTTTAAGACTCGGCATGCTTGGTATCTATTTACTCGATGCAACCTCATCTTTTATAATTTACTAAAAATTGGATTTTATATTGTGTGTGTTTGAACTAAAATATATTTTATTATTTTTTTTGCATTTAATAAACAGTTACACATATATCATGTGACATGAAATTTGCAACTAACATCTTCTCTACAGTGCGTCTGCTTTCAGAAATTATATAATATTCTGGGGGTTCAAGTCATTTTATTGCCAATAATGAAGATTTTTACGTGTGCGCGAATTAAAAAATTTGCTCTGGAGCTCAACTGGTTAAAACTTGATTCATGGTTTTCCGGGTACAGTTTTTTGCGCTGTTTACTTTACATTTTTACTGCGCGAAAATGGTGGCATTGACTTTTTTTTTGTGATCCGGTTAATTGCCTCTCTCATAACGCTGCCACTGTAATTTTATTGTCAGAATGTCATACATTTCTAAAGCTATAAACGAGTATTGTAAATATCTTTGCATAAAGCATACATTAATGAAGAGAACCCCCCATTGTGCTGGATTTAACAAGCAGATTCCACATTGTTTCATGAACGTTCAGTTCTATCATACAGTGATTTATGGAAATGAAACCGCAGTGAGCCTAAATAAAGAGCAGCGCTGCCGCCATAAACAAGAAACCACAGATTTGGTAATACGCCCTCTCTACACACTGACTATGGAGTGTTCTGTGACGTGTATGTCTGCGATCAGCAGGATCAGATGTCAGAACGTGCTGTATCCATTAAAAAAAAAATATATAAAAGAAATGAATATAAAAAAGTTTATAAAAATTATATAAATGTAAAATGTATATATAAGTAGAAAAAAGTATTGTACATAAAAAAGTATAAATATAAAAAAATATATATATTCAAAACTATACAATATATATACAAAAAGTATAAATATAAGAAATATATCAATATAAAAAAGTTTACTAAAAAAACACACACCAATTAGCCATAGCCTTATGACCACTGACATTTAAAGTGAATAACATTGATGATCTCGTTACAAGGGCATCTGAAAGTGTATGGGATATATTAGGTAGCAAGTGAACACCTTGTCCCTGAAGTTGACGTGTTGAAAGCAGAAAAGATGGTAAAGCGTAACGATTTGAGCGACTTTGACAAGGAACAAATTGTAATGGCTAGACGACTGGATCAGAGCAACTATAGAACTGCAGTTCTTGTGTTCCCAGTCTGCAGTGGTCAGGACTAGAGATGGGAAGGCCTTTTTTTTTTTCAAAACCGTTTTTTGTTTTTTTTCCGGACAAATTGAAAAAAAAATTATGTGGAATATGTACTTTACAGTGATAAATGATATATCTACACTATGACATGGTTTCAAACTATATAACACGAAGGCCTTAAAGTGATACTAAACACACACTGCCTCAATACAGGGCACTTACACCCCCTTCTTGCCCAAGCCAATTTTCAGCTTTCAGCGCTGTCGCTGTTTAAAGGTGCGGTCATGCTACACTGTACCCAAACAGAATTTTTATCATTTTGTTCCCACAAATAGAGCTTTCTTTTGGTAGTATTTGATCACCTCTGCATTTTTTATTTTTTGATAAACAAATAAAAAAAGACCCAAAATTTTGAAAAAAAATAAGTTTTTCGTTTGTTTCTGTTATAAAATTTTGGAAATAAGTAGGTTTTCCCCTTCACTGATGGGCACTGATAAGGCGGCACTGACGGGCACTGATAAGGCGGCACCGATGAGGTGGTACCCATGAGGTGGCACTGACAATGGGCACTGATAGGTGGCACTGATGGGCATTGGTAGGTGGCACTGATATGCAGCACTGATGGGCATTGATAGGCGGCACTGATGGGCACTCATGGGTGGCACTGGGGGGCACTTATGGGCACTGATAGGCGACACTGATGGTCAATGAATATCAATATCAATAAACTGTTTTAAATTGTCATACAAATATATATTTGAAATAAAAATTTTTTTGGCAATAATATGGTATGGGCGGATTTCTGCCAGTCACAGACTGGAGAAGTCTCCATCAATCTACATGTATTATCCCGCCCTCATTGTGTTTAGCTGGTTAGTGGACATAGAGGAGGAGGAGGGAGGGAGTGGGCTGTAATTTACCACTGGGTATACACCCACATGTGTGACTCTATAGTCACACGGGCTGCTTAGATGTGATATGGAGGGAATGCTCAGCATGGGAATTTACTGAAAACTGAGCATGTGCAGAGTTGCCAACACAACACAGGATCAACCAGGTTTTTTGCAGAATACAGAAAAGAATATCATAGTGATGAGTATGAACAGCATGTAATACACCATTTATTGATTATTATTGATTATTATTGATTCATGGAGGCCCCAGCTCACAACTTATAGGACTTAAAGTGTAATTACATTTGTGTTGAGAAAAAAATATTCCCCTCTGGGTGATCTGTGTACAGTATATTGTAGGGATTTTTAACAAACGTAGCAGATTCCTTTTTTTAATATCCTGAATTAACAGCTGTTTGTTTTTCTGTGTCCATGTGGAAAGTGAATCTAATGGGAATGATTTCATAATTATCAATCAGCCGCTGCACTTGCAGGGTTATAGTGAGGAAAGTGGCAGGGTCTGCATCCCTTTAGATGTGATTTCCCTTTGGGGTATCTCACCAAAATGACATTATTGTTGCAGAGGATGTCCTAAATCTGACTTGCATCTTAGTGCAGACTTCTGGGAAAATCAGTAAGCCAATCACTCCAATCCAATCAGCCAATCACCACAAAATTATGTTTACACCGTCTGTACACAAAACATCTCCAAGTTGCCATATTGAATTTTACAGAAAATTACAGAGCTGCAGATTGAAAAGTACAGGTCATTTTAAACAGCATTCAATTATAAAATGACTTGTATGACAATCATATATGCTATATTATTATTCTTTTTTTTTACATTTTTTTTTCCACAAAAGCGGAGTTACCCTTTTAAAAATCTGCTACTGATGGCTTGGTGGCAGATACCACAGTATACCTTTAGAGGTCTAGTGGAGCCCATGCCTCAATGGGTCCGGGCTGTTTTGATGTATTTTTTTTTTTTTTAAAGACTTTGTCTTGGGTGATTTCTGTTTTTGCCTGTTTTTGTGTCTTTTGTTGTTTAAAAAAAAATGTATACAATACTTAAAAAAAGGAATCCTAAATGCAACTCAAAACGGAAAATTGTATCATACTTACCGTAATTTTCCTTTCCTGGTGCCTATCCATGGCAGCATACTAGTGATAGAGCTCCGCCTCGACTCCTCCCTCAGGACCAGTGAATAGCATAAATTAAAGACGTAGTCCCCCCCCCAACATTCTCCGTAAAATAGAATACCGAGGGTGGGAGCGTATGCTGCCATGGATAGGCACCAGGAAAGGAAAATTACGGTAAGTATGATACAATTTTCCGTTTTCCTGGTGCCTCCATGGCAGCATACTAGTGATAAATAACTAGCTGACACGGGTGGGATAATGCTTAACAATAAATGTTTAATTAGAATGAGACATCGCAGCCTGAACTGCCCTTCTCCTGAACTCAACCGTTGTGAGAGCTCCTGGGTCGATACGGTAGTGTCTGAGGAAAGTATTGCGAGAAGACCAGGTGGCGGCCCAGCACACCGTCTCTAATGACACGTTAGCCCTTGCTGCCCAGGAGGTTGAGACTGCCCTTGTGGAATGAGCACTCCCTCGGGATGGAGGTTCCATATTCTTTATCCTGTAGGCCTTCTGGATTAGCTTTACCACCCAAGATGCCAGAGTTCTGATGGAAGCTTCTTTGCCCCTGTATTTGCCGAATGGAACAATGAAGAGTCTTTCCGAGTTCCTGAAGGATCTAGTGGCCTCTAGGTAGGCTCTGAGCACTCTGGATATGTCCAGCTCGTGACATGATCCTGAATCTGCTTCAGCAAATACCGGTAGTGCCCAGGGCTCCAAAAGGTGGCTTGGAGTAGTGACCTTAGGTGTGAACCCCCGAAGGGGACGAAGTTCTACTCTATCGTGATAAAAAGAGATGTGGTCATCACCTATTCCCAACGAGTGGAGTTCTGAGATCCTTCTACCAGATGTAATGGCTAACAGAAAAACCGTTTTCAGTGTTATGTTCCATATTGTCAGTTGTTCCACTGGGGTAAATGGATGGTCAGAGAGGATTTCAAGGACCAGAGATAAATCCCACTTGGGAAAAAACCGTCTGGCAGGTGGCCGGATCTTCAGCACTCCTCTGAGGAAAGTGACTACTAAGGGCTCTTCCGCCCATCTTTTATTTGTTGCGGCAGAAATTGCTGCTACTTTTACTTTGAGAGAACTTAGGCCAAGACCCAGATCAAGTCCTGATTGGAGGAAGCCGAGAACACCTGATGTAGAAGGAGAGATTGGATTAAACTCATTTGAGGCAGCAAATGACAAGAACTTGTCCCATATTCTAGAATATATAGCATTGGTTGCTGGTTTCCTGGCTCCCAGGAGGGTTGTTATGACCCCTGGGGAGCATCCTAGGGACTCGAACCTTCGCCTCTCAACCTCCAGATTCGAAGGTTCAGCTTCTGAGGGTCTGGATGAATTAAACTGCCCTGTGTCAGAAGTTGAGGGAAAGGATGGATCCTGATTGGAGAGCTCACACTGAGACGCATAGCTAGAGGAAACCAAGGTCTCTTCGGCCAATATGGGATTACTGCCAGTACCTGGACTGTTTCTCTGAGAAGTCTCAGGAGGAACTTGAATATTAATGGCCGGGGAGGGAAGGCATATGCGGTGGTGAACCTCCAGGGGCATGACAGGGCATCTACTTCCTCCGCTTGCGTATACGGAAGGCGAGAGAAGAACCTGGTCAGTTTGGCATTCCCCGGGGTGGCAAATAGGTCTACTTGAGGGGGATCCCAGAGGCTGGCAATCTGATGGAAGACCTGGGGATGAAGAGCCCACTCGTTGTTGTCCAAGAATTTCCTCGACAACGTGTCTGCTTCCGTGTTCAACCTTCCCGGGAGATACATCGCCCTGAGGTCTAGGACGTTCTTCTCTGCCCAGAGCATAATCGGCTCCACTTCCCTGAGGAGTGATGTGCTGCGAGTGCCCCCCTGCCTCTGCAGGTATGCGACAGCTGCCCTGTTGTCCAGGCGTAGAAGTACTCTCTGGCCCCTGACCTGAGAAGCCAATGAAGTTAGTGCCAAGAATGCTGCTCTCATCTCCAGTATGTTGGATACTACTCCCTGGGTGGAGCAGGACCATCTCCCCTGTATCCTGGTTTCCCCGCAATGGGCTCCCCAGCCCTGTCCACTTGCGTCGGACGTAACTGTGATCCAGAAGAGGGAACCCAGATAGCGAGGTTTTGAGAGGTTTTCCGGCAGAGTCCACCAATGAAGGCTCCTGCGCATTGCTCCCGTCAGCTGAATTGTCTGAAAGAGTTGCTGTTTCTTCCACTGCGCCAAGAAACCCGTCTGAAAATACCTCAAATGCCAATGGGCCCAAGGAATCATCGGTATACAGGCAGACATTGTGCCAATGAGGCTCAGGCATTGCGATGCCGTTAGATACCGGCTCGCAATGGTTTTGACCATCTTCTGGATAATAATCCTCATCTTCAGGGATGGTAATGACACTGTCCCCTCCCGGGTGTTGAACATCGCACCTAGATAGATCATCCGCTGTGTAGGTGCCAGCTGACTCTTCTCTGAGTTTATCAACCATCCTAGTTCTCTCAGGGACTGGAGAAGAATGTCTCGGTGATACACCAACTGACCCGGACTGCTTGCTAGGAGGAGGATGTCGTCCAAATAGTGGTATATCCTCAAACCCCTCTCCCGCAGGGGAACCAAAGCGGATATTAGAATTTTGGTGAACACCCTGGGGGAGGTGCACAGACCGAAGGGCAGGGCTTGGAACTGCAGGTGGATCCGACCTACTGCAAATCTGAGATACCTCTGAAAGGCAGGTAGAATTGGCACATGTAAGTATGCATCCTGCAGATCGATTGATATCATCCAATCTGTTGGCTGTACTGCCTGAATAATTGTTTGTAGAGACTCCATCTTGAAGCTTTCTGGGTGTATGTGCCTGTTGAGTCTTTTTAGATCGATCACAGGCCTCCATCCACCCGTTCTCTTTGGAACCAGAAATAGAGTGGAATAGAAGCCTGCGAAGCGCTCCGCCAAAGGAACCGGCACAGCTGCTCCCTGAAGTTGGAGTGACGATACGAATTGTCTTAGGGCTTGAGCCTTCAGCAGAGAGGATGGAATTTCCGTTCGTGTGAACGAATTTTGAGGTGGAGGATGAGAGAAACTCCAAAAGTGTCCCCATTGGATTGTTGAGAGAACCCAAAGATCCTGGCATTTGCTGGCCCAGACTGGAAGAAAGAATTTTAGTCTGGCTCCCACCGGGAGTGTCTGGGCTAATCTGGCGTCAAAAGGACTGCTTCTGCTCATGCGGAGTCTGAGGGGCCTTCGACTTTCTTCCCAAAAAAGACGCCTGAGTGCCCCTCCAGGGTCTTCTGCCATCTCTGAACTGCCTTGCTTGTCTGAAATCTCTAGGGTTGGACCGGCGGAACCTGGAAGAACCCCCTCTGGATCTTCGCATCCTTCTGTCTTGGGGGAGCATACCTGACTTTCCTCCTGATAGCCTAGATATGGCTTTATCCATCCTGTCTCCGAATAATGCCTTCCCGTCGAACGGAATTTTGCACCAATTTTGTTTGGACGCCAAATCCGCCGTCCAGGGTTTTAACCATAAGGCCCTTTTTGCCATTACTGAGTGCAGCATAGATCTTGCTGAACACCTAATCGTGTCAATAGCTGCTACTCCAATGAAGTCTGCTGACAATCTAATTTCTTCCAGAGCTTTAATTATGTCTTCCTTGGGGACATCCTGGCGTAGAGCTGTTTCAATGTTATCCGTCCAAGCTCTAATGGCATTAGATACGGAGGTGAGGGCGATTGCTGGCTTACATGCCGCTCCTGCAGCTAAATAGCTTCTCTTGAGATCTAGATCGATTCTTCTGTCAAGAGGATCCTTGAAAGAAGCGGAATCTTCCATAGGCAGGGTAATATTCTTTGCGAGTCGCACTACTGATGCGTCTACCACTGGCATGGAGTTCAGTGACTGTGTTCCCGACTCCGGTAGGGGATACAATTTATTGAAACGGCCCAATGACAGTTTTTTATCAGTTCTTGACCATTCGTTTTGAATGATTTGCGTAATTTCTCCCATCAAAGGGAAGAAAGCCTGTTTCCTTTTGAGGAATGGGAAGTAGCTTTTTGCTTCCTGGGGAGGTTCTTCAGTATCCTCCCAAGCTATTGCTGCTCTTACTGCCTGGATGAATGGCTTTACCAATGAATGGCTGAAGCCGGAAGGATCCGACTCATCTGACGAATCGCCCGAAAGGTCTTCAGGTGGGGAATCTCTGGCCAGTCGGCCTGATGGAGGTAGAGGCGTACTGGCTGCGGAGGGACCAGGAAGAACAAGCTCAACATCCTGCGCTTGGGACGTCTGCGGGACTGGCTGGGCAGGAACCAAGGCCGCAAGCTCAGAGAAGGAGTCCTTCATAGTTCTTTTGAGCAGGTCCACCACCTGTTGGTTTTCTAACTCGCGGCTGGACGCATAGTCCGCGAAACAATCCTTGCAGACTACTTTATTCGGTAGCGGACTAGCCCCACAGGTCCAGCACTTCTTTTTGTAGGATCTAGGAGAGGAGGGCCGGTCCCGTCTTCTGGATCTTGATCTATGTCGCGAAGAATGGGATTCACGTCTTGACGAGCGGGACCGGTGGCGTGAAGAATGAGATCTGCGACTTGGGCTGTCGTCATCGCGGTGCCTTGAGGATTTTTCGGTCCTCTTGGAGTGGGCAGGGCTATGATTTTAAGAAAAAATCATGTCAGGCCAGCGAGCGCACTTTTTTATTTTTTTATTTTTTTTTTATACTCACGTATAGGTGGTCCCATACCTAACGGAAGTGTGAGGATCTTTGTTGCGAGATGAATGGCTCATTGCGGAGTTGGGCATAAGGATCAGCTGCGGAAAATAGCAAGAAAAGGTAAGGAAAGAAAAAAGAAGTTTTTTTTTTTTTTTTTGTTGTTTTTTTTTTTTTTTAAAAAATACTTACCACAGAGCAGCCTTTAGAGAAACCTAGCAGGGCACAGCCGAGGAGACTCTGACTGATAGCCCTCAAAGCTGACCTTAAATACCCTAGGGGTGGGTGGGGCAGTCCCATAAACCCCCAGTCTCTCTCTCTTGTTTTTTTTTTTTTTTTTAATTTTTTAGAAAGAAAAGGGCAAAACTGGCCCTTTTTCCAGAGACCAAGATGGCCGCCGGAGCGCCGAGAGACCGCGCATGCGCCTGCGCATGCGCAGTAGAGCCGAGGACGTAAAGCCAAGAGAAAACACCTGACCAAAGACGGCTGTAAGTTCCCCCGATCGCGCATGCGCAGTACGGCGGAGGGGACGCCGGACCGCGCTGCCGAAGGGAAAACAGAACACAAGGCCCCCCACAGCAGCAGGGCGACGGATGTCGATCCTAAAGGCCACAGCATGACAGAAAACATGACAGGTATCTAAACAAAAGGAACTTCTTGCACCCTCTTCAGTGTATAATCTCTTTTCATTAAGGAAAGAAAGGGGAGGACAGAGAAAGGGAAGAGGGGAGGGAAAGACATATGCATCTTCCTTTCCTTTTTTTTTTTTTTTTTAAATGAGAAATGGGAAAAAAAATGAAAAATCACAAGCCTGAAAGAATGGGAGCTGATCCTTTTGCGACTCCTTTTGCCTTCATCATAGGATATGGTGGCAGACTGCGTTCCTGTGAGGAAACTCTGCAAGAAGACCCCAACAGATCCACAGACGGGTTCCCAGTCTTATCAGCGCTGTGAGCGGCCCAAGAACAGGGACTGCGCACGGGAAAGGCTAAACCCGGCGGACGCTGCCGACTGCAGAGGTATGGACATACTGCTACTCTTCACCAGCACAAGAGGTATGAGGAAAAAAAGGAGAATGTTGGGGGAGGGACTACGTCTTTAATTTATGCTATTCACTGGTCCTGAGGGAGGAGTCGAGGCGGAGCTCTATCACTAGTATGCTGCCATGGAGGCACCAGGAAAACCATATACTGGCTCTTTAACAGTACAGTTTTTTATGGTGTGTTTTTCAATTATTTGATGATTTTATTACATATAACATTAAATATACTTAAAAAAAAAGAAATATGCAGAAAAAGTGTCTCTTTAAATATTTATGTTGCCTATGTAAAATAAAAAAACAAAAAAATAAAGCACACCAAAAAAGTGAAAAAAAACTCAAGCATTTTGGGGGCTTTTTTTTCCATGACAGTATGCATGATTATGATTACTAATCATTACAACCAATGTAATAATAATTTTAAAAAAATAACATAAAAAAAATACTCAAATAGGTAATTTTTTTTTTACATTTGTCTCTCTTTTTTCTTTTTCTTTGTGGGGGCTTTTTTTTCATGACAGTATGCATGATTATGATTACTAATCATTACAACCAATATAATAATAATAATTAAAAAAAAAAATAACAAAAAAAATACTCAAATAGGTAATTTTTTTTTACATTTGTCTCTCTTTTTTCTTTTTCTTTTAGTGTAGTTTGCAAAAATTGCACCATGAGCACTTTTAACACTAAAGGGATGTATGTATTACTACTGTACTAATGATTTCCAGTTTGCTATCTAGACTTCCTTTTTTTTAACATTTTAAATATTTTTATTGTATTTTGAAAGCATACTTAAAGAGATTGTAAAGCCTCGTCTTTTGTTTTTTTTTTTTAGTTAAAAATAACAAACATGTTATACTTGTATACTTGTAATGGTTTTGCACAGAGCAGCCCCGATGCTCCTCTTCTCGGGTCCTTCTTTGCTGCTTGCTGTGGGGGCACCCAAACCAAGCCACAGGTCCCTGTGCCCATTTAGAAATGGAGACACGGCCTGGCCCCACCCCCTTTCTCTCCTCATTGGCTGACTAACTTTAATTGACAGCAGCGGGAGCCAATGGCGCCATGCTGCTGCCTCAGCCAATCAGGAGGGGAGTCCTGGGCAGCCGAGACACTCTTGCAACATCGCTGGATCTAGAGGGACCTCAGGTAAGTATTAGGGAGACTGAGGGGGGCTGCTGCACACAGAAGGCTTTTTATCTTAATGCATCGAATGCATTAAGATAAAAACCTTCTGCCTTCACAACCACAAAAAATAAGGCTGGATATTGATACCACAATCTTAAACAACTGCAATAATTAGACTCTCTTTTTTACTAAAAAAAAACAATAACAACAGCAACAAGAAAGGAAAGGAAAAAGAAATATACGTATCATAACAATAATATTAATAATAATAATAATAATAATAATAAACAAATTGGTCAGAAACTGTTATATCTTTATATAATGTCTTTACTATGTAAAAAAACTGCCACTAGAGAGAGTGACTAAAAATTGTAAATGATATTTTTTCAAAAATTAATTATAAGCATGTAAAATTTGAAAGGTTCCCCAAAAATACAGCTCAAAAGGATATCTTAGTGAAAGGCCCTGGCATTGTCTCTTGCAGAAGATATTGGCATACGAAGCTGCAGCCCAACACTTTGGCACGTAGACATCCAAGCAGCTGAAATAAGCAATGCTTTAGTATATTAATTTAGACGGTGATAAATTGACCTTAGCAAACTCTCTCACTGTGTTAAACCACTAAGTATCCTTTAGGGAGAAAGCATCTCTATTTTCATAAAGCTGTTTATAGTCTGAGTAGATAAGCCCGCCAGTAGATAACGATCCAAGAACATGTACTGGATGCATACATTAAATGAAAGGAACAGCAATTAAAGGTATGTTGCATTCAAGCATGAACACTTTGCATTTAAATTCTCTCCCGGGACACAGGAAGTGAGGAGAAATCTCCCCAAGGGGGACACAGGCAGCAATAAAAACTCTTCCTAGTAGAGACGGGAAAGGTTGATGGTTCGTCAGGATTGTAGATCTATCTAGATAGCTTGATGCTAGCACCGACTCATCTATCTAAGTGTTAGCACGCTAGTCTGTTGGACATCAAAGGGGATGGAAATGGTCAAGAATAGTTAAGTTTGACTAAGTCCATATAGTCCATGCAATAGCACTTGGAGAGGCAGCTCAGTGAAAAGTAAGAAGCAACTTCTGGAACAGCTGGAGATAAAGCACAGGCGCCAATCTAAGTGTAGTATAAAAGTAAATGTAATACACAAATGGATGTAGGTACTCACAAAAGTGACGTAACAAAAGGCATTGGGCACATATTGCAGGGTGTCCGTGGAGAGGGTACATCCGGGAGGCTTCTTGCTGGTTTCTCAGAGCGGACCGCGCCGGTGGTTGCCGACACTTCCTAGATCTGGAACGCACAGGGAGCCAGGGGATGACGTCAATTCTGGAACGAGAAGAACCAATAGGTGATGTGCTTACGGAGGACGCGCTCCTTCTTTAGGCCTATCCGGGGCCATGTTAGATGTGGGCTTTTTTTGTTACACTTTAGGACATGCTAGCCATGATGGTGCATACTAAGAGCTATCTAACCGACTGGGCATTAATATGGATAAACTCAATAAGAACATTGTAAAAAACATTATAGATGCTTGAAAAACATGAAATTGACCATGAAACGTATGAATGAGAATTGAATATAAAGATGTACAGTATCTCACAAAAGTGAGTACACCCCTCACATTTTTGTGAATATTTTATCATATCTTTTCATGTGACAACACTGAAGAAATGACACTTTGCTACAATGTAAAGTAGTGAATGTACAGCTTGTATAACAGTGTAAATTTGCTGTCCCCTCAAAATAACTCAACACACAGCCATTAATGTCTAAACCGCTGGCAACAAAAGTGAGTACACCCCTAAGTGAAAATGTCCAAATTGGACCCAATTAGCCAGTTTCCCTCCCCGGTGTCATGTGACTCATTAGTGTTACAAGGTCTCAGGTGTGAATGGGGAGCAAGTGTGTAAAATTTGGTGATATCACTCTCACTCGCTCATACTGATCACTGGAAGTTCAACATGACACCTCATGGCAAAGACCTCTAAATAAAGATGGCCTAGGCTATAGGAAGATTGCCAAGACCCTGAAACTGAGCTGCAGCACGGTGGCCAAGACCATACAGCGGTTTAACAGGGCAGATTTAACTCAGAACAGGCCTCGCCATGGTCGACCAAAGAGGTTGGGTGCACATGCTCAGCATCATAACCAGAGGTTGTCTTTGGGAAATAGACGTATGAGTGCTGCCAGCATTGCTGCAGAGGTTGAAGGGGTGGGGGGTCAGCCTGTCAGTGCTCAGACCATACGCCACACACTGCATCAAATTGGTCTGCATGGCTGTTGTCCCAGTAGGAAGCTCCTTCTAAAGATGATGCACAAGAAAGTCCGCAAACAGTTTGCTGAAGACAAGCAGACTAAGGAAAAGGATTACTGGAACCATGTCCTGTGGTCTGATGAGACCAAGATAAACTTATTTGGTTCAGATGGTGTCAAGCGTGTGTGGCGGCAACCAGGTGAGGAGTACAAAGACAAGTGTGTCTTGCCTACAGTCAAGCATGGTGGTGGGAGTGTCATGGTCTGGGGCTGTATGAGTGCTGCCGGCACTGGGGAGCTACAGTTCATTGAGGGAACCATGAATGCCAACATGTACTGTGACATACTGAAGCAGAGCATGATCCCCTCCCTTCAGAGACTGGGCCGCAGGGTAGGATTCCAACATGATAACGACCTCAAACACACCTCCAAGAAAACCACTGCTTTGCTAAAGAGGGTAAAGGTGATGGACTGGCCAAACATGTCTCCAGACCTAAACCCTATTGAGCATCTGTAGGACATCCTCAAACGGAAGGTGGAGGAGCGCAAGGTCTCTAACATCCACCAGCTCTGTGATGTCATCATGGAGGAGTGGAAGAGGACTCCAGTGACAACCTGTGAAGCTCTGGTGAACTCCATGCCCAAGAGGGTTAAAGGGGTTGTAAAGGAAATTTTTTTTTTTTTTTAAAATAACAAACATGCCATACTTACCTTCACTGTGCAGCTCGTTCTGCACAGAGTGGCCCCGAACCTGCTTTTCTGGGGTCCCTCGGCGGCTGTTTCAGCTCCTCCCCGCAAGAACTAACCACCTTAATGCGAGCTCCCTCGCATGGTGGTTAGTTCTTGCGGGCGCGCTCCCGTGATACAGCCGGCGGCTATAGCCGCTCGCTGTATCACTCTGCCCCGCCCCCCGGCGCGCCGCGTCATTGGATGTGATTGACAGCAGCGCGAGCCAATGGCTGCGCTGCTTTCAATCCATCCACTGTAGCCAATCAGCGACCAGGCTGAGCGGCAATAGAGATGTCGGGAGCGAGCGGCTGAGTTTCGAGGTGTCAGGTAAGTAAAATGGGGGGGGGGGGCTGGGGGCGGCGGTATTGTCAAAAGTTTTTTCACCTTAATGCATATAATGCATTAAGGTGAAAAATTTTTTACCTTTACAACCCCTTTAAGGCAGTGCTGGAAAATAATGGTGGCCACACAAAATATTGACACTTTGGGCCCAATTTGGACATTTTCACTTAGGGGTGTACTCACTTTTGTTGCCAGTGGTTTAGACATTAATGGCTGTGTGTTGAGTTATTTTGAGGGGACAGCAAATTTACACTGTTATACAAGCTGTACACTCACTACTTTACATTGTAGCAAAGTGTCATTTCTTCAGTGTTGTCACATAAAAAGATAGAATAAAATATATACAAAAATGTGAGGGGTATACTCACTTGTGTGAGATACTGTATATGTGCGGTTGCACCATGTTGTGAGATACGAATATATATATATATATATATATATATATATATATATATAAAAAAAAAAAAAATATATATATATATATATATATATATATATATATATATATATATATATATATAATACACACACATATCTATATACCGTGTATATAGATAGATATATATATATATATATATATATATATATATATATATATATACACACTGTATATAGATATATATTTATATACATTGTAAATATATAGCTGGACCTAATGTAAAAGTATTGCAAAAGCTGCCTGCACAGCTTCTAGTCATAAAACGGAGAACGAAAAGTAATTAATCATAACCAAGGAAACAAGGAATAAATAGAACATTATTACAGGGAGAAGATATCATAAAGGGATCCTTAAAGATTCTCCAATACTCTGAGGGCTGGAAGAATCCCACGGTGGGAAGGGTTGCCATTTATATACTGCAAATGAAAACTTATAACAAACAACAGCTCTCTGCCTTCTCACTGTCCACAATGGAATTAGTAAAGATTTCCCAGCCCTAATATCTGGGGAACTATTGATCGTGGCCTCACGTAATGTGGGACTCTTAGCATGAAGATCACGATAAGGTTATCCATCAGCTGTTCAGATTAATCAAATGACTGATCTCTGTTGCTGCGAAGAGCCAGAGTCTTCTTAGTGATCTGCAGATTGATTGACCAATATTCAGTTAGTAATTCTTTTTATTGCTGCTATAAACACTAACTGGGCTTTACTGCACGGCTGAAATCAGAACATTCGGGTGATCAATATTTATAGTAGATGCACACAGATAAATTTAAATATGTTAACTGGTTTTGTTGCAAAAGGGTTCTCCGTTCTACTCAGCCAGTCATATGATCTTCACAGCTCTGCCACGCTGCCTACCCAGACAGACGACACGTATACACTCACCGGCCACTTTATTAGGTACACCTGTTCAATTGTTTGGTAACACAAATTGCTAATAAGCCAATCACATGGCCGCAACTCAGTGCATTTAGGCATCTAGACGTGGTGAAGACGACTTGCTGAAGTTCAAACTGAGCATCTGGATGGGGAAGAAAGGGGATTTAAGTGACTTTGAATGTGGCATGGTTGTTGGTGCCAGATGGGCTGGTCTGAGTATTTCAAAAACTGCTGATCTACTGGCATTTTCACACACAATCATCTCTCGGGTTTATAGAGAACGGTCCAAAAAAAGAGAAAATATCCAGTGAGCGGCAGTTGCATGGACAAAAATGCCTTGTTGATCTCAGGGGTCAGAGGAGAATGGGCAGACTGGTTTGAGATGATAAAAAGGCAACAGTAACTCAGATAACCACTTGTTACAACCAAGGTATGCAGAATACCATCTCTGAACGCATAACACATTGAACCGTGAAGCAGATGGGCTACAGCAGCAGGGGCCACTCCTGTCAGCTAAGAACAGAAAACTGAGGCTACAATTTGCACAGGATCACCAAAATTGGACAATAAAACATTGGAAAAACGTTGCCTGGTCTGATGAGTCTCGATTTCAGCTGTGACATTCAGATGGTCGGGTCAGAATTTGGTGCAAACTACATGAAAGCATGGATCCATCCTGCCTTGTATCAATGATTCAGGCTGGTGGTGGTGTAATGGTGGGGGGATATTTTCTTGGCACACTTTGGGCCCCTTATAGTACCAATTGAGCATCGTATAGACCCCACGGCCTACCTGAGTATTGTTGCTGACCATGTCCATCCCTTTATGACTACAGTGTCCCCATCTTCTGATGGCTCCTTCCAGCAGGATAATGCTCCATGTCACAAAGCTCCAATCATATCACCACTGGACAATGAGGTCTCTGCACTCCAATGGCCTCCACACTCACCACATCTCATCCAATAGATATATATACTTTTGGGATTTGGTACAACGGGAGATTTGCATCATGGATGTGCAGCGGACAAATCAGTAGCAACTGCGTGATGTTATCATGTCACTATGGACCAAAATCTCTGAGGAATGTTTCCAACACCTTGTTGAATCTATGCCACGAAGAATGAAGGCAAAAGGGGGTCCAACCCGGTACTAGCAAGGTGTACCTAATAAAGTGGCCGGTGAGTGTATATTGCCTGGTTTAGCCATGTAGCTTCCTACATCACAATTTCACTTCCAGTCTGCTAAATGGACAATAAATCCAAATTACCAGCTCTGTCCAATGAGAAGAGTTAACACAAAATGGTGTAACGCTAAACCAAGAGACACTAAAGTGAATTTCCTGCAATGTAGCAGAGCTGTGTGAATCACGGGACTGGCTGGAGAATATTGCAAATCTTTTTTTTTTTTTCACAGACACATATTGTTGTTGTGTATTTAGCTGTTTGCCTGGAGTTCACCTTTAAAGCCTTTTTCACGTGGAGTGCCAGGAAGGGGGTAAAAACAGGGGGTTGAGCCAAGGTTTTACTGCCCCCTCTAAAAGTTTACTTAAAGCAGAGTTCCACCCAAAAGTGGATCTTCTGCATTAAGCACTCCTCGCCCCCTGACATGCCACATTTGACATGTCATTGTTTTGGGGGGGAGGCAGGTACCTAGTTTTGACAGATACCCATCTCCCACTAACTGCTCTCGTCGCCTTGCCACCTAGGCGACTCCTCTTCTCCCCAAGGCTTCGGGCGGCTGCATCGCTGGATCCTGGGACAGGTGAGTGTCTGTTTATTAAAAGTCAGCATCTACACTTTTTGTAGCTACTGACTTTTAATAAACTTACAAAGGAGTGGAACTGAGCTTTAGAGCCTACTATATAGGCAGTGGGGTGTTCACATTCCATGCCTTACTGAGCAGCAAGGCTGGATTAATGTTGGGGCTATTGGAGCTTCAGCTCCAGACCTCCACCTTAATATAGGCCCAGCCACCCAAAAAGAACAGACTGCTCATGAAAAGCAATGGGCCAACATGGAAAGATCTCCCCCGACAGGCCCTGCATTCCGCATGCACTGCCTGGGCAGGGTGGTGGGATTGATAATGGGCGCCGCATGGGCAGTCCTTACGTAAGCCTGGGGCACGCCAATGCAGGACTCTTACAGAAATCTGGGACTTCCATAGTGTTAGGCATGCGCGGCTGCACTCTTTCGGCTCAGATTGCACGCCAATGCAGGGCCCTTACGGCAACCTGGCAAATCAAATGCCAGTCTTCCCTAGTGTTACGCCTGTGTGGCTGCGCTCTTTAGAGTTTGGGCACATGCCAACACAGGCTCTTGGAAACACAGAAGGGTGCCCAGTAAAAGGTCCACCAAAAATCCTCAGCGCCAAGCACATGATGCTCTTCATCTGGCCCTGCTGAGCAGAGCGGAGACGGACCCAGTCCAGCTCTCCTCTATGTGGAGATCGGGTGAAAACGGACCGCCTGTCCCTTTTCATCTGATCCTATCCGATCCGCCAGATGGATGGAAAATACGACTGTCTGGATTTTGCGGACAGGATCGGATAACGACAGACATGTGTCCGCTGACATCTGACGCTCCATATGGTTGAATAGAGGGTCCGATCAGGTCCGCCTGAAAAACCAACAAGCGGACCTGATCAGACAGCCCATGTGAAAGGGGCCAAAAAGTGTTCTCGGAAAAGAAGGAGCAGCACATGATTGCCGGTGATTTTTGCTTGCCAACAGTGGCGGTGCGTCCATAAGGGCGCACAGACGTCACCCCCTCTCTTCAGCCACCCCTCTAACACCAATAGATAGATTCATGCATTGCCTGAATCTATCTATGGTCGCCGCTGCCACCCCCTATTCAGGGACCTGGCCCCATTTTGGGGCGTAAGGCACCTGAATTACAGCGGCGGGGGGGTGGTGGATTTGAAGCACCTGATTAGAGCCATAGACTCTAATAGACGTCAAAAAAGCTGATTGGCTGAAATGACAGGGGCTGTGATTGGACGCCAGGTGTCCAATCATAGCAGAGGATGGGAAGAGAGGAGAAGAGAAGACATTGAGGGGCTGTCCCACCGAGACAGGTAAGTGCAGACGGCGGGCCGGCGGGGGGCACACTGGCAGCATTTGATATGGCACAGTAGCTGCGTTTGATGGGGAACAGTGGGAGCAATTGATGGGCACAGTGGCGGCAATTGATGGGCACAGTGGCTGTGTTTGATAGGCACAGTGGCGGCAATTGAAAGGCACAGTGGCGGCAATTGATGGGCACAGTGGCTGCATTTTATGGGGCACAGTGGCTGCATTTTATGGGGCACAGTGGCTGCATTTTATGGGGCACAGTGGCTGCATTTGATGGCACAGTGGTGGCAATTGATGGGCACAGTGGCTGCATTTGATATGGCACAGTAGTTGCGTTTGATGGGGAACAGTGGGAGCAATTGATGGACATAGTGGCGGCAATTGATGGGCACAGTGGCTGCGTTTGATGGCACAGTGGCGGCAATTGATGGGCACAGTGGCTGCATTTTATGGGGCATAGTGGCTGCGTTTGATGGCATAGTGGCGGCAATTTATGGGCACAGTGGCTGCGTTTGATTGGCACAGTTGCTGCGTTTTTATGGGCACAGTGGCGGCTATTGATCGGCACAGTGGCTGCGATTGATGGGTTTTTTCAGAATTTTTCAGTTTGTTTGCGCCCCCCAAAGGTTTTGAGCACCAGCCGTCACTGATTTTATTTGTTTTTGTTCGCCAAAGGAATGCATGATTTTTTTTAGTTGCTCTCCAAAGCAATGCATGCTGGATTTTTTTAGTTTTTTGAGCAACACATGATGGATTTTTGAGTTCAGCGGAAGCCAAGTATGAATTCCTCAAACAAAACAAGTCCCTTTACTTTTTTTGTGGATAATGGAATAATACAATTCTTTTATTGTACAGGATACAGTAAGTGTTATGAACGAATAATATGAAATAAAACGCCCGTGAACCCATCCAAAGCCATTACCCCGAATGTACTGTACGCCGAGGAATGTATGAAAAACGGAGAGTACTCTTTATTTTCTGCTTAGTAAAACATACACCATTCTGCAGAATAAATGCTGAGCTGGCAGAAATTAGTGATCTGTTCGAGATTTTCGCTCATTTCTAGAATATGAAGCTAATAGTCCATGTTATTATATGAGGAATAACTGCACATGAAATGGGCCAAACCCTCGCTTACAGCTTCCTAAATGACACGGGCGTGTATGGGAAAATGCAGCCGTGCTCTGAAGATTATTTTCTAGATATATTATAGGGAGGCGGGTGGCTTTATTCTGCTGATTCTTAAGAAAAGGCTCACAAGTGCTCTGTTTTGCCAGGCGCCAAACTTTGCAAGTGTAGCCCCAGCTTTGACTATTAAAATATTGTATTATCCATATAACCAACCATGTGCACTCTAACCTTTTAACCGCCAGGGGCCATTTTTGCATTTTTTTTTTGCACATACACTGTATTACCGAAAGTATTGGGACGCCTGCCTTTTCATGCACATGAACTAATGACATCCCAGTCTTAAGCCTCGTACACACGATCGGACTTTCGGCAAACAAAGCGTCAGCCTTTTGTCCGAAGGGTGTGTGCCTGGATCTTGTCTTGCATACAAACGGCACACAATTGTCGGCCAACAAACACGAACATAGTGACGTACTACGTGGAATTTCAGCTCTTGAGCACCACCCTTTGGGCACCTTCTGCTAATGTCATGTTTGGTGAGCATTGATTCCGAGCATGCATGTTTGTACTTTGGACTTTTGTGTGACGAACTTGTGTACACACGATACGAAAATCTGACAACAGACCGTTGTCCGCTGAAAATTTACTAGCCTGCCATCCAACATTTGTTGGGCGAAAGTTGGACAACAATTGTCTGATGGAGCGTACTAACGGTCGGATTTTAGGTAAACAGTCTGTCATCACACAATTCCCTGCCGAAAATCCGATCGTGTGTACGAGGCTTTAGTCCGTAGGGTTCAATATTGAGTTGGCCCACCCTTTGCAGCTATAACAGCTTCAACTCTTCTGGGAAGGCTGTCCACAAGGTTTAGGAGTGTGTCTATGGGAATGTTTGGCCATTCTTCCAGAAGTGCATTTGTGAGGTCAGGCACTGATGTGGACGAGAAGGCCTGGCTTGCAGTCTCCGCTCTAATTCATCCCAAAGGTGTTTTATCGGGTTGAGGTCAGGACTCTGTGCAGGCCAGTCAAGTTCCTCCACCCTAAACTCGCTCATCCATGTCTTTATGGACCTTGTATTGTGCACTGGTGCGCAGTCATATTGGAACAGGAAGGGGCCATCCCCAAACTGTTCCCTCAAAGTTGGGAGCATGAAATTGTCCAAAATGTCTTGGTATGCTGAAGCCTTAAGTGTTCCCTTCCTATGAACAAGGGGAACTAAGGGGCCGAACCCAACCCCTGAAAAACAACCCCACACCATAATCCCCCCTCCACCAAATGATTCGGTGCCTCCTTCCAATATCCTTGCGACACTTCCACCTTGTTATACCAGACTAGATCTTCAGATGACAGTCCCTCAGCTTTCAAGAACTTCCAGCAAAGCAGGCCTCCAGGTCGCCTACCTGTGGCCTCGACACACATGGCGGAATGGCATGGGGGGCTAGCAGCCCCCTAGGCTGCGATCTTCTCCCCAGGGAGAAAAAACCCACTGATCTCTGTCCCAGAGTATTTATACAGATTCCCAGTCACCATCTGGGCACATCTTCACAGGGATTGGCCAGGGCTGTATAAATATTCAGCTGCTGATCAGACTCTTCCTGCCCACTAACTTCCAAAATATTATCTAGACCAGTCAGGGGGAAGCAATCAATCCTGCAGCCACTGAGACATAAAACAGACCATAACAATCAACACAGCCACACTGATTACGGTGAGAAAAAACTACATGTGCTTAAATGGGTAAATCCACTTTTGTGGAAAAAAAATAGCAAATAAAAAAAAATAATAATATAGCGTATACAATTGCGACACAAGTCATATTGTAATTGAATGTTATTAAAAATTACCTTTCCTTTTAATCTGCAGCTCTGTCATTTTCTGTGAAATGCAATATGGCTACCTGGAGGTGTTCTGTACACAGAATGTGTACAGAACGCCCCCAGATATGTCATTTCCTGCCCGTGTGATTGGCTCACCGATTTTTCCAGATGTCTGCACTAAGATACAAGTCAAATTTCAGGCATCCCCTGCAACAAAAATGTCATTTTTGGGAAGACACTATGTATACAGTACATATATGATGACAAGGTGGCTCTCTCGTGCTGGATCACGTACCTAGTACAGGATCCAGCACTTCCCGGTTGGGGGCGTGCCGCCGGCAGCCCACTCCCACTGTGATTATTCACAGCAGGTACCGTGGACTCGATGTCTGCACTGATTATTCATTACACAGGCAGAGCGGCAGTCTGCCTATGTAAACAGGGCAGATTACCGTTCTGTAATACCCCTTTCACACTTTTCAGGCAGTTTTCAGGCGTTTTAGCGCTAGAAATAGCACCTGTAAAGCACCCAAAATGTTACCTCCAATTCTCTGCAATGGGTGCTTCACACCCGACCAGTGCGCTTGTGGAACGTTAGAAAAAGTCCTGCAAGCAGCATCTTTGGTTCGGTTTGGGAGCGCTGTATACAGCGCTCCCAAAATGCCCCTGCCCATTGAAATGGAAGCGCCACAACACAGGAGTTTTTAACCCCTTCTTTGGGGTTAAAAGCGCCCCTCTAGCGGTCGAAAAACGCCGCTTAGACAGCGCTAAAGTGCCCCTAAAACTAGCGCTAATGTGGCCGCGGCCCCAGTGTGAAAGAGTCTAAGCGGGGAAGACATCGATCCTGTGTTCCTGATAAGCAGGAACACTGATCTCTGCCTTCCCCTAGTACAAGCACCTCCCACTGTTTAGTAAAGCACAGGCTAGGAACACATTTAACCCTTTATTCTCCCCTATTAACCCCTTCCCAGCCAGTGTCACTAGTACAGTGGCAATGCATATTTTCTAGCACTGATCACTGGATCGGTGTCACTGGTCCCCAAAAAGGGTCAAAAGTGTCAGTTAGTGTTATTGTTTATAGCGCAAAAAAAGGAAAAAAGGACATTTTATTTGGGTACAGCATTACACAATCACGCAATTGTCAGTTAAAGTAATGCAGTGCCATATCGCAAAAAATGGTCCAGTCAGGTAAGGGGGGGGGGGGGGGGGGGGGGTCCAGTCCGGAGCTGAAGTGGTTAAGATAAAGTGAAGTGATCTAGGTAATCTCATTTTTAATTCTGAAATTGTTCTATGTCAGTAATTACCTTTCCTGTTTATCTTGCATTTTGTTTTGAAATATCAATAACCTGAAAATAATGCATCCCGACATGTCATGTACAGTCTATTTGCTATACAATTATCCTCTGTCAGTGTCATGACTCAATGAAGATGACTCACATGTAGAGTGACCTGGAGTTCGAGTATAAGTAATCAGCTCTGTTTTCATGGGAAGCATGCAATGGTTTTCTGTTATCCAGCCAAAAATGACTTTCTTCTGCAGTGTAAAAAATGATCTGGAATGAAGACAGAACAAAGTCTTTCCGTACAGAGATCCACACATTGGTAGGTGGCTCTGGTTTGTAGCATTGGGGTTGTCACCAATGGAGTCCTGGAAGGCGATAGGCACCTCTGACCAACCCATTCCTCCATGTTCTCTATCCCATTGTTTCTCAAACTTTTTGCAGCCAAGGCACCCTTTAAATTTCAACACAATCTCGAGGCACCCCATTCTAAAGTTTAAAAACAAAACTACAGTGGAACCTTGGTTAACGAGTAACACGGTTAAGAAGCGTTTTGAAAGACGAGCAACTTTTTTTTTTTAAATTTTGACTCGGTTTGCAAGTGTTGTCTCCCAAAACGAGCAGAATTCCAGCTAATGGGGTGTGCAGTACCGCATTTGGCCAGAGGTGCGGGGGCGCCGGTGACACGCAAAGCGGTTCGGAGCCATTCGGAAATACTCGGAATCACCAGGAAATACTCAGAAACACTCAGAAATACCCCATTCCCAAGTGTTTTCGAGCCTTTCCGAGTTCAGCGAGCTGTCCCTGAGTATTTCAGAGGCTCTCCGGCGCCCCCCCCCCACCCACCTCTGGTCACATGCGGTATTGCGTGCAATAGAAGTCAATGCGGAACAAATTAGCTTTGTTTCCATTGACTTCTATGGGGAAACTCGCTTTGATATGCGAGTGCTTTGGATTACAAGCATTCTCCTGGAACGGATTATGCTTGTAATCTAAGATTCCCCTGTTTCCACACGTAGGATGCCAAACTTTAGAGGATATTATTCTTCCAAAGCAAACACACTTTTACACTGTGGTACTGACTAGTATTCCAATGTTTCTCTCCCTCTTACTCAGCTAATGTGATGCCAGGGCTGATGGAGAGGGGCAGGAAAGGGACAAACAAGGATTCTGTGCAAGTGCCCAACATCCTCCTTATCAACCAATGATGTCATTGGTTGTTAGGACACTGGTGGCTGGAAGGTTGTAATGTAGGGTGCCCACGTGTCCCGGATTGCCCGGGACTGTCCCGCAATTTACATCTCTGTCTCGGGCATCTTCATTCCGGGACAATACAGTGTCCCGTATGAAATAGAGGACACACAGCCATTCTGCTAACCATATTGTCGGAAGTTCAGAACTGGTTCCTAGGGCCGCCCCACCTAGCAACCAGTTATGTCACACTCACAGACTCTCAGAGCGAGCCGGGTTGGGAGCGAGGCTCTTGTCTAGTGTTGCACTGGCTCCACCCACCTCCTCCTTCTCCAGTGCCCGCGGCTCGCCACCTGGTGGCATATTGCAGCAGAGGGACTAGTCTGGGTCCTGGGAGTGACAGCAGCAGCCGGGACTAGTGTCTGGAGTACTCTGTGTGAGTGTGATGATCGTCTGCGTTCTGTCGCTATGTGTACTGTGCGGCAGCTGGCTCAGATCGACGGCTGTCTGAGTTTGCCTCCTCCTCTGCTCTGCCTCACTTTGTAAGCAGTGCTTACAAAAATATATGTCCACATATATGTCTATAAATATGTTTTCTTCTTGCTTATGCCCCTGAGGAAGGAGACCACTTAGTGCTCTGAAACGCGTGGGGTGCAAGAAATCGAACTGAATTGTATATTTTGCATTGATGGTGACAATTGCAGATATGTTCAAACATTCCATGTTTTTATTGTTATACTTTTCTATATATTTTCTAAATAAATGTTTTTTGAAATTATTCTAACACTCAACCCAAAATATCTTTGCAAAATAGCGTGCCTTAAAAGTCCACCACATAGGGCATCTCTTTTTTTCCTTTTTCTTCTAAATACTGGATGTGGCACCACTTACTGCTCAACATCACTGGCCTAACAATTTCTTCATCTTTGGAAAGAGGAATAAATATGCAAACATAGGTAAGAAGCACATAAGCAGGAGGTGTCCCTGAATAGTGGTTTGGAAATATGGTCACCCTATTGTAATGGTGCACAATGAAAACTTGTGGTTTTATGTAACTAATAGGCAGGCTTGATCCGCCCACTGGCTTGTATACAATTTTTGGGCAATTTCTAGGCATTTTGCCAAGGCACCCCTGAAGGCACACCAGGGAGCCTGGGCACCCTGGTAGAAAAAATGCTCTATTCTACCACCCTCTCTTCAAGGGAGGATCCAGAGTATAGTCTCGGGAGGGGCACTGCCAGAAAATAAGGTGTTGCTTACAGCACGTGCGCATATGCGCTGCAAAGTTGTGGCTTTGACGTAGCAATCCCAGGAGGCAGCGGCCCAGCCTACTCTGAAAGCTAGGAAGTGTTGTCTTGCAGCACAAAAATGAGCCACAAGAAAAAACGTAAAAATACATATTTTTACAGTTTTATAGGAGAGAGTGACAAAATAAGAAGAATAAGAATAAGAAAATCAATATCCTGTATTATAGATTATTAGATTAAGATTGAACAAGATGAAAATGTCAATACTAAAAGGGGAGCTTTTTTTTTTTTTCTTCATAAATAATGGCATACTTGTATTCTGGGATTTTACACAATCATTAGTTTTTGTACTCACTTTAATTCATATTGGGGGGAGGGGCTTCCAAGGAGCAATAGAGATGAGCAGGATCTGGGATTGCAGGCAGCAATGCCATCACATGACACAGCCACAGCTTCATGCCTTCATCCTGTCTTCACGCTGCGCTGGAGCCCTGGAGAAGATCATGGAGGGAGGAGGTGGGTGAAGCCAACACTCTTACACTAGGCGCGGAGGAGGAAGAAGGCTCTGAATGCTGGCGCCTCGCTCTCCTCCTCCTCAGCAGCGGCTCGGACGTGACTGACGTTACTGGTTGCTAGACGCCAGGTGGCACAGGCGCTAGCAACCAGTGCAGAGGGAATTAGAGAGGCCAGGCCAGTGGCGCGGCTCCACCCACCTCTTCCCTCCATCTTCTCCAGGCTCCAGTGTGGCATGAAGACAACAACAGGGTCTTTCTCTCGGCGCCACTGCTGGCCTGCTGCTGATCTGAGATCGAGAGAAAAAGGAAAAAAAATACACATACACTAGGTTACAGCAGATCCAGGGAATCCCGTAGCTAAAAGAACAAAAGGAATGGGCAGGGGGATGGCATGACAGGGCTGGACATAGGACAGGCAGGGGGGTAAAGTAGATAGTTGTCCCTTTTAAGAAAAGGGGGGTGGTCTGGAGCCGGGAGGCATTCGGAGGAAATAGGTGGAGGAGAAGGAGGAAGTGATGTCAGTCGAGAGCGGAGGGGAAAAAGATTCCCACCCATCCTCCCGATGTTTGGTCTGTATTTCAGGGAGGCTGTCAGGACAGCCCAGCAGTGGTGGGTCTTTGGAGGAAGAAAAAATGGCTGGTAAATATACACAACATGGTTGGGACCCATCTGTGGTATGGGGTTCTCAGGTTCCTTCCGGTTAACGAGGGGTTAACCAGGAAGGGGTAAAAATGTAGATCACTGCGAATGTTGAGTACCGTCTCTGAGTCGGTGGCTTGTGACTGGAGGCCAAAAGTTTAAAAGAAGTTGGTCGCAGTTACCAAGTTGTGTGTCGTTGCCTTCAAAGTCCCCCAAAGTATATAGAGAAGTTTGGTTGATGGTTATTTAAAAAATGTTATTTATTTAAATCACGTTAATTGTTAATAACAGGCCGTAAGGCCATTTTACTCCAAAAACCTTGTTACGTAATTTTTGGGTAAGAGGAAGGGGTTTGGAGATTATGTTATAACAGGTTGGGAAAAGAGAACTGGAGGTTATGTCCTTCATATGTCATGAACACCCAAGAAGGAGGTGGAGTAATACAAACACGTCATCAACATACATTGTGTATTACAGATCCCGTAGTTAGCGTAGGAACGCAGACATGGTTCTAATCTATAAAGTAGACCATATGAATATGAGAGTTTTATATTCAGATCCAGAAAAAAAAGAATGAAATATCAGAACATGGCTTCCAATTTTTAGTATACCTAATGGTAGGATGGGAAGTTTTCTGCAATCTAGGTTGTACAACCAGACTACGTAATGACAAGAGAATAGTATAGAAAGGAAAGGGAAGAAATGGAGTAGGGTAGAGAGAAGAGGTGGGGTAGAGGAGGATGGGGGGGAAGAGGCGGGTGGCGAAGGTATGATCCACCCCACCAGACAATCCTATATGTCTCCAGGTGAATAAGACTTTGTATCGCTATCGATACAACTAGGTTTTTAGGAGGTGCCAGGGGTGCCAGATTTTGTTAGATTTAGGGTTGGCGTTTTGAAGTAGAGCTGTCAAATATTCTATGTTGTAAAGATTGTGAATACGTTTGTAGAGATCAGTTTGAGAAGGTGGCAATTGTTGTTTCCATTTCCATTCTTCAATTTATTATATCTCTCGTCCCATGTGAGCCATCATTCTTTGTGAGAAGTAGTCTCTCCTTATGCTATGTTACCTCTAGTGGCTAGCAGTAAGTAACAATGAGCATGTAAGCCGGTTGAAAAATGTACACAGTTTAGTTAGGCAGCAACTGGCCCAGGCTTGGGAAGGAGTTAGGTCTTTTAGCTCATTTCCCAGGCTTTTGGTCCTAGCCGGCCCACCTGTGCTATAAAAAAGGGGATCAGTTAAGGTCTGAGGCTGCCAGGTGCCGGAATGGGAACAGGAATGTAGTATCAGTGAATTTGAGTGCTGCTGATGGAAATGGGAATTGTGGAGAACATTCAAGCCATGGACAATGCCATAATGGACTCTCACCTCACAGAGGTATGCCTGGGCCACTATGTTATATTAGTTAGGATTAGGGGCAGGACCTTGTTTATATTGGACTGTATGCCACATCATGTTCAGTTCAGTAAAGCTCTATTAACCGTTATGAGCTTGGTCTGAAGTTATTCAGGGGTGCATGTTGGTTCTGGCATATTCCAAAAGAACCTGGGTTTGTAACAGCACTGCGGGGTATGAAGTAACACTGTTACACAAGGGTTAACTTGGTAAGACAAGCAGGAGGAGTAATGTAGTTGCTCAGAGTAACCAAGCACAAGTTCAAGACACCAAGCAACCAGTTGTTAGGCATGGTACCTGGTAAGGTGACCGGTCCTCTGGTAGTGAGGGGCTTAATGTTCTGACTCCCTCCCTAGTGTATCCAAAGGCAATCAGATCTGAACCTGCGTTACGGAGATCCATGGCCTGGGTATGAGGTATGGGAAGGAAAGAGTTAAGTGAGAGCACGGCAGGACCCATATCTGTTACTGGGAGTGAGGTAACAGAGGTATGCTGGAGTGGGTGCAGGCTCAGCACATCCCTCCTAATGCAACATCTACCAAGTTACAGTGTGTGACATGGGATAAGTCACTTTCAGAGGAACTCTGCATTTTATTATTGCACACATTGAAGGCTCATCTCCAAGTTGGGGAACTGCCTTGAAGTTAGACTCTTCACATGACCGCAGTCTCCGTCTGGTCCCGGGCATTGATGAGCGAGCTCCTCACTAGAGGTACCCCCACATGCATGGGCGCAGATGGTCCCGCCCACAAGCAGATCAGTTTTCTCAACTGGTAATCCCATTAAATTAGGTCAATCCATGGTCAATGCAACTTGATCATTGGTTTATCACTGAACCAGTCCAATCTGTCAGTTAGTAAAAGGGTCCCATGTTTCCTTAGCCCTACCTGACCTAACACACTTCTAAGTACAGAAATGGAGTCCTTTGCGTCTTAAAGTATCTGTGTTGGTCATTAACGTGATCCCAATATCTCCATACAACCCGCTATGTCCTGAGGAAGGATATGGACACTCAAATTTAGCTGAAGTCAAGACTAAGACTAAGCAGACCTCCTTAGCACTAAGATCTGTCCCATCAGTCAACTGTCAAATGCCAGAAAGTCAGTAGGCAATAGAGACTTTAGCATTTAATAGTTGGGCCATAGTAATGGGTCATAGTGCGAGGGGTCTTAATCACACCTTGGGCAAACGCTGAGGTCACCATGCAAAGCCTGGAGCTGGGATCCAGCAGGGCTCCCCAGGGTCATTAGGATACAAGCCAATCAATACAACTGAGTCAGGGCATGGAAAAATTCCAGGATTTTATCGCTTTAGAAATATGAACAGAAATTCTAGGATAGATGTCCGGTTTCTACTACTTTTTCCTATGCTATTCCTCTTTCAAGTGAAATTGGGCCGAGCAAAGTTATCAATAAGTTATTAGATCATATAGTATTTCACATACGTATGTGAACCCACATGATATAGAACCTAATATAAACACCACATATTTCTGGAACTCTTCTGCATTGCACTGCTTAATGACTGGCATGCGTTGACTTGTCAAGTGGGGCGTCTAATATACTGAGTAATGGTATAATGAGGTGATATATCAGCTACAGGTGCAATGGATGGCTCATCACTTGACATTTGCTGGAAGAAGTATTTTACACTGTCACGACTCCAATAGATTCTTTACAGAACTCTCCAACTTTCCAAACTTATGAATAGGAATTTCAGATTTAAACCAATTTGTTTATAAACCACAACTGAGTACATAAACAACCAATCTGATAAATATGCATGATTAAGTGAATGAAGGAAACATGAAGGAGATAAACATAGATAGTCTATAGCAGTGGTTCTCAACCTTTCTAGTGCCGTGACACCTTGATAAAATTTCCCAAGTTATGGGGACCCCTAACAGTAAAATTATTTTCGTTGCGAGGGTTGTCAGCACCCAAGGCAAGACAAGTAATTTGTGCCCCTAACCCACGGACATTTAGCGCTCCCTGAGTCCCTTCCACTCGTACAGTATTAAAACCCCTTATGGTACATTTTAGGATGTACCCCTTTATTTTTTTCTGTTCTCCTTTCTTTCCCTTTTATCTCTCTCTATCCTAATTTCTTGTTTTTTTTCCCCATCCCTCTCTCTAGCTGACTTTCTTGTTCTTTCTCTTATTCTTTCTCTCCCTTTTTCTTTGTTTTTTTTCCCCATCCCTCTCTCTAGCTGACTTTCTTGTTCTTTCTCTTATTCTTTCTCTCCCTTTTTCTTTGTTCCTCCCCCTCTTTTCCTCTCCCTTCTCTTACTCCTTGGTGGGGGGGGGGGGGGGGGGGGAGGGGGGGATGGGCTGAGTGGCAGTGCTGGGAGGGAGTTCTGATCAGCCAACTTAGGTGCTCTTGATCAGGGTAATCTGCTGATCTGAGAACTGTAGTGGGGACTTTTAATGGCAACTATAATCCCAGGTAGTGTCACTGTCTCCGACTTTGTGGTGTCTCGCAGCAGTGACACCTATGCCCGAAATCAAGAGATAGGGTCTCCTCCAGCCCCTCCCACTTCACATTCCTCACCAGTCAGCTGACCTCTAGTCTCTGCCCCCCTGCCATGCTGTGAACTGAATGGGCGGCTGCAAAGAGGCTGAGTGGGTGGCCACGGGTTTTGGGAACAGCCCAGCTGGGTGGCAGCAAAAAGGCTGGGAGAGAGGTGCAGGCTTTAGGAACAGCCCAGGATTCGGTGACCCCTGGCAAATCATCATTCGACCCCCGAGGGGATCCCGACCCCCAGGTTGAGAACCACTGGTCTATAGTCAGACAACAAAGTTAACGAAAAAAAAACCCACCAATAAAAACAAACGAAAAAAAAACAATAAAAACACGAGAAACAAATGGATGGACTACTCTGTCTTTTTCCGCTGTCACTTACATAAGATGACTCACAGGGACACACAGGTTAGATCTTTTCTACATTTGCCATGCCCTCTGAAAATTGATCTGTGGTGGATCGTTTATTAGAGGGAAGTTGACAGGCAACTCAAAGGCGACATGTTACCCTCTGAATAAATGTTTAAAAAACTGAAAGCCTGTCGCACCATGTGCATTAGACATGATTGCAGTGCAGTTGCAGCGTGGTCCTATTCACTTGAAGTGGTCGTACTTGGCCCGTTCTTGCCTGCCGAATGCAACGTGTTACACCCCCTACGGTCTCCATGTTAGGTTAAGGTGGGCAGTTGGGGGAGGCAGTAAAACCACAGCTGAAATACCTTTTTATACAGCCCCCTCCCAGTGTAAATGAGGCCCTAATGCTACATGCAGTCTTAAAATGTATTCATTCTCTAACAAGGAACTTCATTTCTCATCTTTGGTCTTTTTAAAGCAGAAGTATAGCCAAAGTTTGTTTGGCTGTACTTCACCTGTGGATGGCAGGAATGCAGTTTCGTTCTGCACTCCTGTGACCTGTTTTCAGCAGAAGGCTGACATCACAGAGCCGGTCCAGCCTGGGGAATGATCACGACCAAATGGTCGGGATCCACCCAGATGCCTTGAACAGCACTCGGCGCAGCCTTTCAGAGAACCTGAGCCAGCCTCTTCCGCCCCCTCCACAGCTCAGTGCTCCAGGGTGCGTGGGGGGTCTGAGAGCAAACAGTGGTTTTTGATTGCTCAGTTCTCAGTCTTAGAGCCCTTTCACACTGGGGCGGGGGCGGCGGTAAAACGCCGCTATTATTAGCGGCGTTTTACCGTCGGTATTCGGCCGCTAGCGGGGCGGTTTTACCCCCCGCTAGCGGCCGAGAAAGGGTTAAATACCACCGCAAAGCGCCTCTGCAGAGGCGCTTTGCCGGCGGTATAGCCGCGCCGGCCCATTGATTTCAATGGGCAGGAGCGGTAAAGGAGCGGTATACACTCCGCTCCTTCATCGCTCCGAAGATGCTGCTAGCAGGACTTTTTTTACCGTCCTGCCAGCGCATCGCTCCAGTGTGAAAGCCCTCGGGGCTTTCACACTTGATACACAGCAGCGGCACTTTCGGGCCGGTTTGCAGGCGCTATTATTAGCGTTATAGCGCCTGCAAACCGCCCCAGTGTGAAAGGGCTCTTAGAGCTTGCGAGGTACAGATGCAGCATTGCATGAGGCGCTTTGCCGGCGGTATAGCCGCGCCGGCCCATTGATTTCAATGGGCAGGAGCGGTAAAGGAGCGGTATACACTCCGCTCCTTCATCGATCCGAAGATGCTGCTAGCAGGACTTTTTTTACCGTCCTGCCAGCGCATCGCTCCAGTGTGAAAGCCCTCGGGGCTTTCACACTTGATACACAGCAGCGGCACTTTCGGGCCGGTTTGCAGGCGCTATTATTAGCGTTATAGCGCCTGCAAACCGCCCCAGTGTGAAAGGGCTCTTAGAGCTTGCGAGGTACAGATGCAGCATTGGACTGATGGCTGCATCCACCTAGGTAAGTATGATTTGAAAAAAACAAAAAAACACAAATGTCTCTTTTAAATATCTCATTTTTTTTATCTGTTCAATAAATTCAAGAAAATACCTGTTGATTCATGCCAATAATCTTGTGAGCTGATAATTTTCTGTGCTCTCTGACTCTGCTGACTGTTATCAGTTTCACCTTTCCAAGTTCTCACTATTGTTATGTTATAGAGATGAGGATAGGGGAGGTCAATCCCTAGTCCTGCTCCAGGGTGACAATACTGCTCCTCTATAGAGGAGAGTCACCCTAGCACAGGAAGTCGGTTACTAGTAGAATCACCAGATGAAAATAAAGGAAAAAAATGAAAAAAGAAAAACAAATGCAGCCATAAGATCTAAGAACAGGTAAGCTGCAATATGTAAAATTCATGTTCTTGAGTACAGATATACTTTAACATAGAAGTCCAGGTTAAAAAAAATCCCCAGCATGTATCGAAATAGCCATTAGGTGGTGTTCCTCCTCCAAGTTGAATGACAACCAACATCATTCAGTGCACTTCCTGTAGGCCCAGGCTGAAGAGGAAAGACCTGTGACATCACCGGACCAGCAAGAACACTGCTAGAATAAAGTAGAAGTTTACCCTAGAATTACTTGATAAATGCAGCCTAGAATTACTCAATGAATGTTAAACACCTATATAACACATGTACCCTAATAAATGTAGAACAACATGCTTGACTTCTATCTATGCTCCTGAGGGACCTCTATTTATTAGGGCACTGAGTGTACATTTGTGACTAGTATACATGGTGCAGTGGAGGTTATCAGGTCTACTGTGTGTAGAGAAGTGTAGGTTAGCAGGGCCCCAATTTGCCACCAGCAACGATCATGCTGGCCAAGGGACCTTCCCACCATTCTCCTGCTCAGGAACAAGGGCACACACACACCTGTAATATGGAGAAACCCTGCCATCTTTGGTCACCCACATTCTCCAGGCCCGAGGCCCACCTCCAGAGATAAGGAATGTCAACATGTTTAGCCTTTTAATAACTTTACTAAAGCAGAAGCAAATTGAACGGTTCTTGGTCAACACACACTTCACTTCCCCCCTTTCTGTCCCAACTTGGCCAAGGTGCTTGTGATAGGAGGGATCTTTCACATTTTTAAGCAAATCGGTGGCCAGGATTACCTGATTGGAGCTGGGGTCAGAGATGGGTGGAGCTGTAGGGGGTGGTCTAGCTGTCTGTTTGGGAAGTCTTCAATTAGAGGTCCTCTGTGAACTTCCCGCCCTTCCGCCCCTACTTTTGGTTCTTTAGAGCACTGGGGGTTGTGGGTTCACATTGTTTCATTTGTTAAGAAACCAGCGGGATAGAAGGTCCTCGTTAGGTTAATATGGGCACAAAATACACATGATAACAACAAAACCTGGGGAATGCCCAGGAAAAAACTCCAAGCGTACTTACCACCAGCTCGCAGACAACCAATTAACCCGTCTAACAGTACGCGTTAAAAACAGGGGTTCAGTCCGCACGCATTTACAAACGCATGCATAAGCCACAGAGCCACGTCACGGCACCCTGTAATCTGTGGTCCTAACATTAAAAATACACATGGTAGGGACCCCATCTGAGGTTTGGCTCCCAGTTGTTACGATGGGTACCTGTGATTGTTGAGTCGGTGGTGTTGTGGCTGATGGCAAGATTAGGTGGTACTTACCTAACAGGACCTTGTGGCTCCAATTTTTCTTGCACTGTGATGTTAATTGACATATTTTGTTATATATATATATATATATATATATATATATATATATATATATATATATATATATATATATAAAACACATACAGGGCTGGTGCAAGGATTTTTGACACCCTAGGCGAAACCTCATTTTGCCGCCCCCTCCCCTTGGCTCCGCCTCTGACTCCACCCACTCTCCCCTGCCCATGTTTACGGTGGAGGTGGCGGGGTGGAGATTTTTGCAGCGCCTCACCACTATTCTTCAGCCGTGGTCCGCAGGCCCGCACCTGCACCCCTGGACCCGGTCTATACAAACAGTGGTGACACCAGCTCGCTTTCTCACACCAGCCTTGGTCCACAGGTGTATAGACAGGCCAGGGTAGTATATGGACAGGCCAGGGTGGTATATGGACAGGCCAGGGTGGTATATGGACAGGCCAGGGTCGTATATAGACAGGCCAGGGTGGTATATGGACAGGCTAGGTTGGTATATAGCCAGGGTCACAGGGTGGTATATAGCCAGGGTCACAGGGTGGTATATAGACAGGGTCACAGTGTGGTATATAGACAGGGTCACAGGGTGGTATATAGCCAAGGTGGTATATAGACAGGGTCACAGGGTGGAATATAGTCAAGGTGGTATATTGACAGGCTAGGCCCTAGCCTAGTGGGGGAGAGAATGAGGGAGAGAGGTGTAAAGAAAAGAGGGGGGGGGTAGAGAGAGAAAAATAAAGGGGGAGGGGGAGTAGGTGTAGAGCACAAAGTGGTGGGAACAGAGAGGGGGGTTGTTCTGGGGATGGAAGTCACACTCACCAATTACTGTATGTCTCCCCCATTCAGTCTGGTGTCCCTCAGGGCTGTAGCAGATATTGTTTGAAAAGCGCCGCTCAGCTGTTCACAAAACTTCTCTCGCAGCACAGAGCAAGTGCATGGCATGCATGTGAATGGAGTGTGGATGGAGTGTGGGAGGGGTTGGGCGGGCACAAATAGGAGGCGGAGTATCGGATTGGAGAAGCAGCAGAGTGAGGGCGGGGTTAGGAGGACAGTGGAGACAGAAGACAGCCCTACTCCTGTGTAAGCTTTCCCCGCTCTCACTGTGTTACTGTGACGGTATACTCTCCATCTCCACACTACAAGTCATGGGGCCTGGGGGGACGACGCTCATCCCCAAGCTACCCACACAGACCCTGCCCGTCTCATCCTCTGGTTTATCACCTAGCATACTGCAATAGAGCGCCAATCTGCTCTATGCGGCGGAGGTGTAATAGCAGGGAGCGGTGCAGAGTCACTTTGTCACCAAGGATTTTACCGCCCCTCCCATCCTGCTGCCCTAGGCGGCTGACTGACCTGCCTAATGGTTACGCCGGCCCTGTGTATATATATATATATATATATATATATATATATTTTTTTTTTTTTTTTAACCTATTATTGGTTGAACTAGATGGACTTGTGTTTTTTTTCAGCGAGATTAACTATGTAACTAGGTTAATAAAAGGCTGCTATGGCCATTTAACTCCAGACTGGTGTGGTGTGGTCATTTGTAGGTGTTAAGATGGGTGATGGTCTACAGGCAAGCCACATTTAATACCCTTATCATGTACAGTGCAAGTCCAACATCAACATACTTAGGATGGCCGCCCAACTCTTTGTAGATCCCCATAGGTGGGTTCTCCAACAGAGCCTATTCCGGGCCTACCCTGTAGGGTTCACCCCTGCTTTCACGCAGTTTTGAGCATGTGCCTATATCAGTAGGACCTGACCTAGGGCACCTTGATGATTCCAGTTGCCCCTGCAGGAATTTTTTCAAGCCTGATGGTGACGTAACAGGCAGCAATAAAATCTATTTCTTGCTACAGGAACAAAGTAATAGAAAAAATGATCATAATGTTAGGACATGTTGTAGAAGGGGAGAAGGGGGTTTGGCGGTAAGGTCATGCCTGTACAAAACCCCATAAGAATGGACGTTACAACTAAAATGTTTCCTAGATAGCATTAAATGACTCATTTTTAATGTTAAGACCCATTGCCTGCTGTATATCTTTGTTTCCTGCATTAGAAAGTTGTAGCAGACTAGGCCTCACCAATTACTTATCCCCAAAACAGCTTGTGTGCAAAGTGCAGAGCCTATTAACTGAGCTTGACTAAGGGATGTGCATATTTACTGAGGCTCTCGTTATCCACCACTAACAACTCCTTTTTAAATTATTACTTAATCATTGACCAGACGACACAACCTGTTTTTCTTTGGAGTCGACTGGCCATAGCAGCCTTTTATTATAACAAAATAAAATACAGAAATTTTTTCGCAAAAAACGTACAACGTAAATGCATATAAATACATTTTTTACATAACCTTAAACCGAACACAAATCAGCTTTAAAACCTGCCTGATCTAGAGGTCTTTGAAGGGCAAAATATTTTCTCAACCAACATAGTTGTATCGGTACACTCCATAAAAGGCCCCCTGCCGTATATTACGCAAGCTCAAGGGACAAACCAGTTACTTCCTTCACGATACATCCAAAAAACGACACACCATTGTTACCTTAGTATTGTTCTTAATGGAAGGGACACCCATCCCTCCGGATGGGCCCAATCCCCCCTAAACCTCCCTTATTTTTTAAGCACCACCTTCAAAGACCCCATAGACCTACCGCCAAAGCACACGAACGTGACACCTTACGTACGTGTCGCCCTCCACAGCCTGACCGCCCGCTGAACGCCATCCTGCAAACCCAGCTGCCACAGGTCAATACCTATGGCATTTAGGTGAACACCATCCGCACGCAAAAAACGCCACGTTTCTTCTTCCAGATCCCGATGGCGTACAGCCAAACCTCCATTGCGTACGAAAAATTTGGCTACCGCTTTGTTTACCTTGACCCTTGCTCTGTTAATACCAGCGACAGAACGAGCCATACGCCAAGCAGTTCTAGCCACAATATCCGACCAGACAAAAATGGTGTCTGGGAAAAAAGACTGTAATCGCAACAAATCAAACTTAATATCCCGAATAAGTTCCCGTGCACAACGCAAACCAAGATCATTACCCCCTACGTGTAGTAAAACCACATCCGGGGGGCGATCCAAACGAGCGTACTTATGCATTTCGGGCACCACTCTGGACCAAAGCATGCCCGGAATACCAAGCCAACGCACAGTGCCTTCATCTACAGACAAACCCAGGAACCTGCCCCCTTGTCGGACATCCGCCCTCCTGGCACCCCAATACACATAGGAGTGTCCCAGGATCCATATCAAGCAGGCTTCTGATTCTGAAAGAAAAAAGGGGGGGGGGGGAAAACATACACATAACCCCCTAACTAAGACAGTGCCTACAAGACACGAACAACATGAATATGTGAGGAAATCAAGAGAGAGAGGAGTCACAAGAAAAAAAGGAACCCCCCCCCCCCCCCTTACCCGAAGACTTACAATAAATGAGGGCGGATATACGTTCGGAATCTAGCAGACTCCCAGCGTCCAATACTTTTTACCGCCTTCTCATCTAATCCCCAGCGAACAGCCTCCGTCGCCGCCCCAATGCGGAAAGAGTGAGACGAATAATTCTCTGCCCTTAAACCTGCTGCGACCAAACATTTTTTAAACACGGCCTGAAATTGAAAGCGAGACAAAGCCGTCCCATCTTCATGCTTAAAGAAAACCCCAGGACCCAGAGGCCTAAGTTTACAAAACTTCCCTACAGCCCAAACTGGACAAATTGGAGAGCGAGGAACCGCCCTCAAATCTACTCGAGCACCCTTACCCAACTGATCCGTCTTGGATCGCCTCAGGAAAACACCCAAAGTATCACCCTGTACCCACACGTCCTGAACTTCAAGGCCCCCTTGACCTTTTTTGTTCCGACTAACCAGTTCGCCCACCCGGAAAGCCCCAAAGAAGGCCAATACAAAAACCGCCCGAAACAACACCCTCTCGTACTCGGACACACAAACCTCACCCAACTGATCTACTACGACACCCAACACCGCAAAAGAAACAGGACGTCTCTTATCGGCAGCCACCCGACCAACGCGGTAACCCCGCATAGCACGCCGAACCTTAAATACCTTGGTCACGTCCTGCTGCCCTGTCAACTGAAACATAAAAGCCAGTCCGGCCAACTTCCGCGACATATACGAGGCCGAGACCCCGGCCTCAAAGTTCCTACCAATAAAATACAGTAACAAATCTACACCAAGCTCTGCTGGAGAGCCGTCCCCCACTTCCCTTAACAAGTCTTTCCATTCCTGCCAAACCTTAGTATACGCTGTCCACGTAGCCGCAGAAACCGACTTGCGCATCAACAAATGGGCAGTGGCAATACGATGCTCCATAACCTCTCGGGGCAAGGAATCCCGCGCTGCTCCGCTTCCGGTGCCAATTGACGAAATCTGTCCCACTGGAAACGAGACAACGCATCAGCCACCGAATTGTCAACACCAGGAACATGTACAGCAGACACAAAACAATTAATACGCAAACAGGTAAGAACCAGATGTCGCAGTAAGCGCACAACTGGAGGAGACGAAGCACTGTTATTATTAATGGCCTGCACCACCCCAAGATTATCACAGTGAAAACGTACACGGCGATTCCTAAAATCTTCCCCCCATAGCTCAACAGCAAGCACGATGGGAAACAATTCCAACACCGCTAGATTGCGTACCAAACCAGTTTCCTGCCATTCCGCTGGCCACTCTCCCGCGCTCCAACGCCCCTGCAAGAAAGCCCCAAAACCACCGGAACCTGCTGCATCGGTGAACAGTTCCAAATCAAAATTCGAAACCACCTGATCCTGCCACAAAGTTCGGCCATTATAGGAAGTTAAAAAGGAATCCCACACTTTCAAATCTTCCCTATGATCCTGCACCAGTCTGATGTAGTGATGCGGTGCCCTAACACCAGCCGTGGCAGCCGCCAATCGCCTGCAAAAAACCCGCCCCATAGGCATAATGCGACAGGCAAAATTTAGCTTGCCCAAGAGAGATTGCAGGGCCCGAAGTTGAATCTTCTTCCCCCGTAAGGCCCCCGCCACCTCCTCCTTCAAATCCTCAAGTTTATCCAGAGGTAAGCGGCACTCCATAGCTATGGTATCAATGATGATACCCAAGAAACGAAGTTCCGTGGCCGGCCCTTCGGTTTTGTCGGCGGCCAACGGGACCCCAAACACCTCGAAAACTTGCTGAAGTGTGGCCAACAGGGATGCACAAATCGCACTCTCCGCAGGCCCTATACACAAAAAATCATCCAGGTAGTGAATGACGGATGACAAGCCCGAAACATCCCTCACCACCCATTCAAGAAAAGAGCTAAACTGCTCAAACAAGGAACAGGAAATAGCACACCCCATGGGTAAGCATCTATCAACAAAAAACCTATCCTGCCATCTACAGCCCAAAAGATGGCAGCTATCCGGATGGACCGGCAAAAGGCGAAAAGCAGCTTCGATGTCCGTCTTAGCCAACAGAGCTCCCCTACCATACCGCTGGACCCAAGCCACCGCCGTATCGAATGACGTGTACGACACCGTACAGAGATCCGGAGCAATGGAATCGTTGACTGATCCCCCTCGCGGATGAGACAAATGATGAATGAGCCAAAACTTGTTCGGCTCCTTTTTGGGGACAACACCCAATGGGGATACCACCAGATTGGGTACCGGCGGCAATTCAAACGGGCCAGCCATACGACCCAACGAAATTTCTTTGAACAATTTTTCAGTAATGACCTCCGGATGTTCCCTGGCCGACCTCAAATTGTCAGCCATAGGCGGGGCCGCCAATAACTGACAGTGTAATTTGAAACCCTCGGTAAAACCCAACTCTAACAACTCGGCCGCTTCCCGATTAGGATAGCGCCTTAGAAACGGGGCCATCTTTCTTACCCTCACCGGCGTCATCCCTTTTTCCAGAATCCCCCCCTTTTCCGCGTCCTTGTTTAAAACACCGAGACTGGGGATGAAAACCCCCACAGGTGGAACACTCATGGCGGAAACGACATTTTGTCCCGAATTTGCATGTACCGGCATTAAATTGCCAGCAGAAACCCGGACGATTTCCGGCCGGTTGCCCGGCAGAGGCCGAACCCCCGGCCCCGCCCTGAAAGGGGGGCAACGAACTCCTGGGAGAGGACATCAGCTTCATCCATAGGCTAATATCCTTATGGTCCCACCGCAAAGAAGGGCGGACCGCCTTCCGTTGACGGAACTGCTCATCGTAACGCAACCACGCAGTGCCCCCATACACTCGTTGTGCCTCCCCGATGGAGTCAAGGTAGCAAAAAAGAGCTGAGCAGTTCTCCGGGGCCTTCTCCCCAATAACGCCCGCCAAAATCGCAAACGCCTGCAACCAATTTGCAAACGTGCGCGGAATCAAACGATAGCGCCGCTTTTCCTCCTCTTCTTTCTTGCTCTCGTCCGGCTTAACTTTGTCCAAGTTAAACTTCTCCAAGGGCAACAAAGAGAAAATCTCAACATATTCACCCTTCCAGGTGCGCTCTTTCACCTCCGGCTTCAAATGAGCACCCAAAGGACCCTCAAAACATACATATACTTCACATTTGGCGGCATCCGCCAAACGCACCCCATCTACCCCCACCGTAGTTTTTCCAGCCAGACCGGTATCCGCAACTGCCGCCGATGTACTGGCTGTCACCGACGCCACTGGCGGTGGAACTACAGGATTGTTCACACCTAACCCACCGTTTGCCGGGCCTGCGACCGTACCAGCATCCCCCACTGCCGTAACCTGGCCTAGAACCCCCAACGCAGTACCCTGAGCTGCAGGAGTACGGGCTGCTGCCCATACCCCCACCGGGGAAGCGTCCGCCACCGGCCGTGCACCAGCTTCGCAGCGCGCCAACACCTCCCTCAAGCCAGCCAACAAGGTGTGCATCACTCCCATGTCCTGTGCCACTGCTAAACCCAGGGGAGGGGAACACGTACTAATCACCGCACTACCTGCTCCATCCTTCTGAACCTCAGCACCCCCTGCACCCCTTACAGTAATCCCTGAGCCCCCAAAATTAAAAGCAGGAGAAGACATAGAAAAAACAGAAGACATGTCCCTACCTGGCTGTCGCTGCCCCACAGGACATCCAGCCGCAAGATCCGCTCCATGCGCTGCCACCTGGCTCTCTCCTTCCTCCGATTCGGCGATCTCCCCTTCCGACATGCTGCCATCCGAACTCCCAGCCTCCCTTCCGACCGAATGAGTAGGCCGCACTTCCGCACTTCCTGGAACCGTCGGGCGCCCTGCAGTGACGTCATCCCTGCGCGCCGTGCCTGGATACTCTTCCCGCTCCACGCGGCCTCTACGCTGAGCTCTGGGCCGGGCTGGGGAAGCCCGCCTAGCCGCCGATCTGGATCGCTCCACCAAAGTGTCCCCAGCATGCCGCCGCGTCACCGCCGACGATCCACTCCGCCCCCGTCTCTCCGGAACAGAGGCCCCGGCCGCTCCAGGCATCAGGCCGGCACCCGCCGATTCTTCTCTCCCCCGCCGAGCCACTCTCGAGGAGGCCGCACTGGAACCACGGTCAGTAGATAGGGGGGTGAGGGCAGGCCTAGCAGAAGCGCTCCCACCCCGGGTCCGCCGTGGGCGGGGATTCCTACCGGCCACCACGCTGGGCGAAGCAGGCGTCCGTTTGGCCGGTGGCGCCGAAGGGTCCTGTAAAGGGCTCCCAAAACGGTCACGGACGCTTCTCGTCGCCTCTGGGCTAAAACGCTCAGGAGGCCTGGACCTCCTAGCACGTGGGCGAGTCTGAGGAGGGGGGCCTGCGGATGAGCCAGAGGGTCCCTGGCTAGGGGCCTGAATCAAACTGGATACCGTAGCCTGTAGCCATTCAGTACCTCTGGCCGCCGCCTCCTCCCGTAGCTGGGACAATAAGGCCTCAAGATCCCCCATGGTAAAGTTTTTTCCTCAAGGAGCAAAGGAAAAAACTTTCTTCTCCTTCTTGGCCCGTGCTCCAACTGACCACTGCCAGGTTGCCACCCCCCACAGTTTTTCTTGGTAACACCCCCCAACTCCAGGCCCACCAATTCTAAGCAGATGCCTCTTTTTATTTTTCTACCCTCATTCTCCACTCCGCCTCATTGCCCACCCCAGTCATGCTGGCCCTCCTCCCAGTTTCACCTCTGCTCCGGGCCATTACTTTCCCGCGATTGTAACAGCTCTTAATAATGTAAAGCCGGCTTTCGCACACTGATAATAACAGAAGCGATAAGGACAAAGTGTTTATGTGGCACAGTCACTACAAATAATTACCGGGAACACAGCAATCTCTGAGCTCCCACTATTTGAGAGTACACGTCCTACCGACACGAATCACGTTAACGGGCTTAATATCAGACAAATGAACTACCTTTAAAAACAAACATTGCTAAAAAAGTAGGTTTATTAGGAAGCTCCGTGAGGTTTTATGTAATGTCTAAAGTGCACCAGTGGAGTTTTATTGTATGATAAAAAGAAGGATGCATTATAAACAGTTAAGGACTCTTGACATATACTGTATGTATATATATATATATATATATATATATATATATATATATATATATATATATATATATATATATATATATATACACTCCATGGTTCACCTAGGGTTGTCATATTTTAAACCTGCTTTCAAGTTATTGGCTACTTCGGACCTACCAAGGGAGGGTAACAAAGGGCGATTATGTAGCACTCTCCCAGAGTTAGGTTGCTAGCAGGTTAGGTAAATTTAGTTCCCATGGCTCTTTGGTAATCAGTGGAGCAGCCTGTGATTACTTTGGGCTGCCCTGGGGTGTGCATACAGCAGGTTTGATTGCTTCCCCTGTCTTCTGGAGGTTTCTGGGATATAGTGGGCAGGAGAGTCGAATGAGCAGCCTAAATATACTTTATATGTGGCTTCAGCCAAGTCGTGGGGGAGGATGCCCAGATGGTGGCTAGGAGAGGGCATACATAGTTTGGAGCCTTAGACGGCAAGGGTTTTTTTCCTGGAGGGAAGGTTCCCAGGCAAAAGGACTGCTGTTCTAGGTAGCCCAGCTGAAGGTTCACCCCTGAGCTCATGGAGGTCCTAGCTGTGCACAGCTGGGGGGAGGCTTATCCTGCTGTAGATTCTTTAAAGCCAATAGTAGGGTTTCCCATAAGATCTGGTCTGGAAGAATCACTGAGAAAATGATCAGCCTGAGCCTGGGTGGAGGCATCCAGGTAGCCAAGAACACTGAGTACAGACCTGAGTAAAGGATCTTAGTGACTGTTGCTGCTGTTAATACCTGGTGCACTAATACCAAAGCCTCGCACACACTATAACTTTTTTTTTGTTTTCAACCCAGCGGGCTGAATGAAAAAAAAAAAAAATGAAGCGCTCGGGAGGAGATCCTGTACTAACAATCCAATGGTAGTACAGCAATCTCCCCCTGCTGAGCTTTTGTGTTCTAACAGGGGGACGCACAGGTCAACACTCTCACCCATTGGATGCCAATCGGCAATCCTTTTTCGGTCATGCCCCTGCAACAGAAGCCGGATGTTCGGTCGGCTTCTGTCGGACCGGCTGCCGTACTCACAGGCCGAATGTTGGCCGGTTTCTATTAAACTGGCCAATACCGCCCAATATTCGGCCTGTGTGTGTGGCCCTCAAGGCTTGCCTGGCCTGTCCATTCTCTGTTCTATTGCAGAAAATGGCTTCTCATAGAGTATTAGCATTTAATTAATATATTTAAAAGCAGTAGGAAAACAACTCACATGGTAAAAGTGCTTAAAGTGTTACTAAACCCAGGACCCTGCATTCAATATATCTGGTCTAACACAGTGCACAGAACATGGAAATGCAATTATTTTAGTAAATATAAACTGCTAAATGACTTTTCTTATCAGCAATATATAGCAGTCTTGTGACTTCTAGCAGTGTCCGGCCAAGCACTGGTTAAAGCTTATAGGAGAAGTTTTCATTCTCCTCTGACTGTCCTATGAGGCTGCAGGACGCCTGACCCTCTGTCTGGACAGTGCTGATTGGCCCTGTACTGATCACATGCGCCACCCTCTCAAAACAAAAACTCTCTAGCAATACACACCAAACTGAGCATGTGCAGAGTGCCTCCAAGGCTCTGTACTATCAACAGATGGATTGGGGGCAGTGGAAAAAGGGGAGGATCAGAGAAGACAGGATCATACAGACTTTTTACACAATGCATAGGATTAACACATGTAAGAGAATACAAAGGGCTGCCCCAAACATGCCCCTGGCATATTAGAGAAATTAGGACTATCTTGGTACCCAAGGATTAGGCCAAATTTGTATTAAAATAAAAAAAAATTTTCTTAATAAATTGTTATTTTAATCTAAATTTGGCCTAATCCTTGGGTACCAAGATAGTCCTAATTCCTTTAATATGCCGGGGGCATGTTTGGGGCAGCCCTAGGCATTCTCTTCCAATATCCTACCACGCAGGATGATGGTACCCGCCCCTACCTCTAGATTAATCTGTTTGAGGCAACCCTCTATACCAGGGATATGCAATTATGCAATTAGCGGACCTCCAGCTGTTGCAGAACTACAAGTCCCATGAGGCATAGCAAGACTCTGACAGCCACAAGCATGACACCCAGAGGCAGAGGCATGATGGGACTTGTAGTTTTGCAACTGCTGGAGGTCCGTTAATTACATATCCCTGCTCTATACCTTAGGTTCCACAGTGAGTATAACAAGCATGCGTTACTGCAAATAAAGACTGGTTTTACTGTTGTGAATTTAGTAACACTTTAAGTTGCACTTAACTATTCACAAGCATTATAATATGGCTGTTGAGTGCCCAACAGATAAATGCCCATATGTGGGGGAATTACTATAATCTCACCAACCAACAGAAAGCAGAGTGGCAGGAGAGAGCCTCTCCAGTGTACCATGTGCGTGCGTGATGACGTCACACACTCTAACCATATTTGGTCCCCTTTAGTAGAAGGCAATGCCTAACAGATTTTCTTAAAAAAAAACGAAAAATGACACCTTCCCTTTAAATGTTCTATGAATATTTTTGTCTCCTAGAAAAATAGCAAAGAATAAGAAATGCCACAAGTCCATCACCCCACCGTCTACCAGAGATTCCAGACTCCATATCAGAGATTTATTCCCCACGAGCTAAAAACAGCAAGACATGAAATAATACGGGAACAATAAGTATTTTAGAACTGCCAAAAATAATTGTACTGGATGCACAATAAATGACACTTTCCGCTGCACTGTCAGAAGTTCTACTGTCTTTGTGCGGAGCTGTACATCCTGTGTGCACCAATATACCAGGAATGAATCATTTATGTCTCACCAAATAAAGATTTCTACAGTATCAGGAAATGAGATATGAGCTGCCGGGTTAATAAAGAGAAATTAGGATAATCAGGAAAGAAGAGACCCTGTCACCAAGTTAAAAAAATTGAAGGAAGAATTAAAATTAACCACTTAAGCAGCGGAAGATTTTCCCCCTTAATGACCAGGCCATTTTTTGCGATACGGCACTGCGTTTTTTTTAACTGATAATTGCGCGATCGTGCGACGTAGTACCCATACAAAATTTACGTCCTTTTTTATTTTATAACATCTAAAAAATAGGGGATAGATTTATGGCATTGTTATTATTAATTTTTTTTCTTTTACTGGTAATGGCGGTGATTAGCGATTTTTAGCAGGACTGCGACATTGCAGCGGAGAGATCGGACACTTTAGACACTTTTTTGGGACCACTGACAATTATACAGTGATCAGAGCTATTAAAAATGCACTGATTACTGTATAAATGTCACTGGCAGGGAAGGGGTTAACATTAGGGGGCGATCAAGGGTTTAAATGTGTTCGCTGGGAGTGTTTCTAACTGTGGGGGGAGTGTACTGAGTGGAGGAGGAGAGAGATCGCTGTTCCTGATCACTAGGAACAACAGATCTCTTTCTACTCCCCTGTCAGAACGGGCATCTGTTTGTTTACATTGACAGATCCCTGTTCTGGCTCTCTGTGGAGCAATCGTGGGTGGCTGGCGGACATCGTACGCGCACCTCCTATAGCTTCTTAAAAGAGCTGACGTATTCCTACGACGATTCGCAGGAACGAGCCGACCTGCCGCAGTATAATGACTAGACATGTGCACTGACAAAAAATTAGTTTGTTTTCGTTTCATTCTTTTTTTGCTTTTTTCGGAAATTCGAAAATAGGGAATTCGGAAATTCGAAAATTGGGAAATTGGAAAATTGGAAAATTGGGAAATATGAAAATTCGGAATTCGGAAATCCGAAAATTAAATTTTCACATTTCCAGAGTTTCCAAATTTCCGAATTTCGACTTTCTGAATTTTCAAATTTCCGAATTTCGAATTTCTGAATTTTCAAATTTCCGAATTTCGAATTTTCGAATTTCCAGTTTCCGAATTTTCAAATTTCCAAACTTACGAATTTTCAAATTTACGAATTTCAAATTTTCTAATTCCAAGTTTCCGAATTTTGAATTTCCGAATTTCCGATTTTCCTAAAAATGGCGAAATTCTGAATTTTCGAAAATTCGGAAATTCAAAATTTCGAAATTCAGAAATTCAAAATTTCGAAATTCGGAAATTCAAAATTTCGGAATTTGGAAATTCGAAATTCGGAAATTCGAAAATTCGAAATTCGGGATTAGAAAATTTGAAATTCGGAAATTTAAAAATTCGGAAATTTGGAAATTTGAAAATTCGGAAATTCGGGAAATTAACGAATTTGTCAAAATTTGTTAGAAAACGAATTCGGAACTAAACGGATTGCACATGTCTAATAATGACGGCAGCTGGTCGGCAAGTGGTTAAGGGCTTTAATTGCTTACACTCTCTCGCTCGCTCCCAAGATGGACTATGGGATCTGTAATGTGCATAGAACGGTGCACATGACCGCAACTAACATGCACTGCTTGTTCCAAACAAAAGGAAGTGGAAGGGAAAAGGAGAGGAGTGGGAGCTCATGGAGGACATTACAAGGAGGAAGAAAAAACGGAAAATTCCTATCATAATACTTACCGTAATTTTCCTTTCCTGATGGACTCCATGGCAGCAACGTGTGGGTTAAGTCCCGCCTCTACTACCCTATAGGACACTACTCCCATAAATCTTTGCTCCCTGCCCCCAGCCGTGTTCGGTAACTAGCCTACTTCAGCCATTCGGGGAGGGAACTCCTGCTGCCATGGAGTCCATCAGGAAAGGAAAATTACGGTAAGTATTATGATAGGAATTTTCCGTTTTCCTGACAGACTCCATGGCAGCAACGTGTGGGAAATAACTCGCCGTACACACCCGGGTGGGCTAAATGCTGAACAAAAGATTTATTTAACACTGTCAGCCGACAGCACATTTAAACCAAAATTAACAGAAGATAAGGTTGCTGGCTCAACACAATAATGGGTCATGAAGGTATGAATCGAAGACCAAGAAGCTGCTCTGCAGATCACATCAGGAGCAACATGACGTGAGGCCGCCCAGGACGTCGAAAGACTTCTCGTAGAGTGTGCTGTAACCGCCTCAGGAGGAGCCAAGCCTTTCTCTCTGTAAGCCCATTGGATGGCTTGAACCACCCAAGCCGCGATGGATCTGACAGAAGCCCTAGAGCCCCTGTTTCTCCCATGGAATAGAACAAAAAGAGATTCAGATTGACGAAAAGATGCCGTAACTTCCAGGTATTGATTGAGAGTAGCTCCCACATCGAGAGGGTGTGGATCTGGACCTCCAGTAGATTTGAAGGTAGGGAGTGTGATATCCTGGTTCTCGTGAAAGACCGAGGTAACTTTGGGATTTGTTCCAAGCATTGGTATTAGGACCACTCTGTCCGGGAAAAAGGTGATGAATGGTTCCTTGGACCCCAGGGATTGAATTTCCGAGACCCTCTTCGCCGAAGTTATAGCTATCAGGAATGAAGTCTTGAGGGTTAATTCTCTGACTGAGAGAGATCTGTTAAGTTGTGCAAAGAAATCCAGAACTAACGGAAGATCCCATTTGGGGAATCTGGGTTTCCTCTGTGGCCTAAGCCTGACTGCTCCTTTGAAAAATTGCTGGACCAGAGGGTGCTTGGCCCATGCGACTCCGGAGAAGGCTGAGATTGCGGAAACCTGGACATGAAGAGAACTGACGGACACTGAGATGTCCAGACCCGTCTGCAGAAAACTTAGAACGTCCTGAATCGCCAGATTATCACAGGAGTTGGACCTGGAAGACATATGGCTGATAAATTTCGGCCAAATCCTCTCATACACTCGGTTGGTACTATTCCTTCTCGAACTCAGGAGAGTGGGAATTACTTCATCCGGGCAGCCTAGCGCCTCCAACCTTCCCCTTTCAAAAGCCAAGCCCTTAGGCGCAGGTGATCCGGGCAAGGGTGTAGCCTCGAACCCTGAGACAGGAGGTCTGGTCTGGATGGAAGAGGGATCGGATCTCGGACACTGAGGAGTGTTAGGAGAGGAAACCAGGGCCTGTTGGGCCAGTAAGGAATTATCGCTAACACCTCTGCTGTCTCTGCTCTGAGCCTCTTCAGGAATTGGAGAATGATCGGAGTTGGCGGAAAGGCATAGGCTCTGTTGAACCACCATTTCTCCGTCAGGGCGTCCACCCCATACGCTTGAGGGTCCCTGTACCTCGAATAGTATTTTGCCATCTTTTTGTTGCAGGGGGAGGCGAACAGGTCGACTTCCGGAAGGAACCCCAACGACAGAATCCACTTGAATACTTCTTCGTGGAGAGACCACTCGTTGTTGTCTAGGAGCCTCAGAGAAAGGAAGTCTGCCTGAACATTCTGAACCTCTGGCACATATGTCGCTGTCAGATCCTTCAGGTTTTTCTGGGCCCAGGACATAATTGGCTCTACCTCTTGCAGTAAGGAGAGACTTCGAGTCCCCCCTTGCCTTCTTATGTATGCCACTGCTGTGGTATTGTCCAGTCTGAGTAGGACCGAGGAGCCTTGAATGAGATGCCGAAACGCCAGAAGTGCCTGGAAGGCCGCTCTCAGCTCCAGGATGTTTGACACTATCCTTCTGGAGGGGAATTCCCAAGTGCCCTGAGCCAGACAGTGGGCACCCCAGCCCCTGTTGCTGGCGTCCGTTGTTATAGTCACCCAAGAAATGGGAAGGATGGAATGGCAGTTGGAGAGGTTCTCCCGTTGGAGCCACCATAGGAGAGAGTGCCTCATGGATGCAGTAATCCGAATCAGCTGGGTCTTGCTGCCCTTCCACTGGTGAAGGAAGCCCTTCTGAAAAGGCCTCATTCTCCATTGGGCCCACCTCACCATCGGAATCGTCGCCACCATAGTGCCAATGATTCTCAGGCATTGGAGAGCGTGAAGATGAGGAGTAGAAAGAGCTGGGTGGATCCTGTCTCTGATTGTCGAGATCTTCTCTTCTGGTAACGAAATGGTGCCTCTGACCGTGTCGAAGAGGGCACCTAAAAACACCAGAGACTGGGATGGGTCTAACTGACTCTTCTCCTGGTTCAGAATCCATCCGAATTCCTGTAGTGTGGAAATCACTTGCCCTCTGTGTGCTATGAGTTGCACCCTGTCCTGTGCCAAAAGAAGCAGGTCGTCCAGGTAGTGATGTAGACGAATCCCCCTGGTTCTCAGGAGAGCTACTATTGCCAAAAGCACCTTTAAGAAAACCCGAGGAGAAGTTGATAACCCGAAGGGAAGGCATGTAAATTGTAAGTGAAGCTTGCCCACGGAGAAGCGGAGAAACTGTTGAAAGTTTTCCACGATGGGGACGTGAAAATAGGCGTCCTTGAGGTCTATGGACACCATCCAGTCCCCTGGTTGAACCGACTGTTGAATTGTGGAGAGTGTTTCCATCTTGAACCTCTCCTTTTTGATGAAGCGATTTAGATGGGTTAGGTCTATGACCGGCCTCCAGGCCCCACTCTTCTTCTGAACCAGAAAGAGGGGAGAATACATTCCCATGCCTTGCTGGCTGACTGGGACTGGGTTGACAGCGCCTTGGGCCAACAAAGATTCTATGTAGGCTAAAAGTATTGTCCTTTTTTCTTCTGATGCCGGAAGAGTAGTGGGTACCCACCTGAGTCTGGGAGGGTCGGTAAAGGTCCAGGCATGACCAGAGGAGACTGTCTTGATTGTCCAGAAGTCGTGAATCGAAGCCGCCCAGACATGCCGAAAGTGGAAAAGACGGGCCCCCACACGGTCTGCCTGAGCGGGCCCACTTTCAAAAAGATTTGGAAGGTTGCCTCTCCCCTTTCGACTCACTACCTGCAGCCTTCTTAAAGGACGATTGCCTTGATTTCCAGGATCTGGAGAATTCCCGGCCTGGCTTGTAAGTACGAGCCTCTCTGGATCGGTCTTGATATTGCCTCTTCGGGAAGGATCTTCTTTGGCCTTGCAGGCGCCTATCCTGAGGTAGGAACCCCGACTTCCCGCCAGTAGCCCGTGTAATGGCCTCATCCAACTTGTTGCCAAAAAGAGAAGAGCCCCCGTAGGGAATTCGGCACCATACCTGTTTAGAGGCTGGGTCAGCCAGCCAGGGGCGGAGCCAAAGAGCCCGCTTGGCGGTGACCGACGAGAGCATTACTCGGGCTGCCAGACGATGATATCAATCGAGGCCTCACCCAGAAAGGCCGATGCTAGCCTTAATTCTTGAATAGGTGAGTTCTTCGCTGTGTCATCTGAAATATTCCTTAGCGTATCTTGAACACTATCCGTCCACACCTCCATAGCTTTGGACAGGGCTGCCAGGGCTAAGGCTGGTTTGCAAGCCATGCCTGCTGTAAGGTACACTCTCCTCAGATCAGCATCAATCCGTCTGTCCAGAACGTCTTTAAAGGACACTGTGTCCTCCAAGGGGAGTGTCACGTGTTTAACCAGCCTCATCACGGCTGCATCCACCAATGGAGCTGATTCCAGATGCTTCACTTCTTCCTCCCTAAAGGGATAAAGCTTTGAAACTTTAGTAAGCATGGAGTTTTTCTTCTCCACCTTGCTCCATTCATCTGTGATGATCTCGCCCAACTCAGAAAAGAAAGGAAAGTTAACTCGCTCCTTCTTTAGCTGTTTAAAGAATTTTCTCTGTTTGGGAGGGACAGCCGTCGGATCCTCCCAATTTAAAGTTTCTCTAATAGCCTTGACCAAGGGAGGTAGCAGAGCGAAGTCAAAACCCACACAGGTATTATCTTCATCCGAGTCACTGTCAGAGTTGACCACTGAAGGGTGGCTAGGTACAGAGGACTCCCAGGTGTCCTGCAACTGAGTTTCCCTCACTGGGGAACGTGGTGGCTCTGCCTGAGGGGTAACAGGCCGGACTGCCTCAATACCCTTAAGTGATTCTTTCACAACCCTCTCAACTAGGGCTTTAAGTTGTTGGTCCGAATCACCTCTTTCCCTGGAAGCTTTGGCGAAGCAGGAATCGCACAGCGATTTACCGACAGGTACTTGTGATCTGCATCCCCAGCAGACACTTGATGAGTGGCTGGAGTGGGCCACTGAGGAGTGCGAGCGCTCCTCACTACGGTGTCCTGATTTTGAGGAGGAGCCGTAATGCTTAGATTTGGAAGAGGATTGCCGGTGATGCGATTTTGACGAATCACTTCCTTTGTGCGAGCTGCGACGCTGTTCTGACCTGGAAGGGCTAAAGCAAAAGATAGAGAACCACAGAAACAAAACAGAGCAGTGAGAAAGAACGATCACCTGCGGAAATACACTCCCCCACCCGCCTAAGGACCCTCGGCAATGGAACCTGCCCCTGTACCTTGTGAGAGGAGGCTGGCCAGAGGCAGGCGGTGGAGAGCTCATGTCTTCAGAAATATCCATCTGACTGCAAAGTTAACGGTAAGCAAACAAATTAACTTGGCTATGAGCCAGGGAGCGACAGCCCTGCTGTATGTAAAGCTACTTACCAGTAGCTGATTCACTGGAGCGTGGGGAAGACCCAAAAACAACCTGCAGGCATTCCCAGGGTCTGCAGGCTATTTTCCCAGTTTAAATAGGGCGCCCCAGTGATGTCACCGCCCGTGACGAGTGAACGCCAGTGCGCATGCGCGATTAGCGGCGATTTGCCGCTATCGCGCATGCGCGAAAACCAAGCCTCGGTTTCGTGCCGTCCGCGCATGCGCAGTACGGCCGAACACAAAGTGAAAGTAAAAACGGCGGCTGGAACGCAGGAAGAACCAGCCGCCATGCCTGCAACCACATAAACAGGAAGACGAAGGGGAAAGACACACAAGGGAGAGAAAACAATAAGGAATTCCAACAGAAACTGCTGCCATGATAGCAAGGAAACATCTCACCAATCCCGCCACGATCATCAAGGCCGAAGGTAAACACCGGACTTTCCAGGGGCAACAAGGGGTCACCTGCTAATAGCTGGCTATCCGACCCATGCGCGGCCTCGCCTGCCAGTGGCCAGGGAAACGGCTTCTTCCTGCGCCTCTTCCAACGCCCCACTCCATACCCTGCTAATAGCTAGGGCTTAGCGGAGTAATGCGACTATCCTGTTCCAAGTCGCAGCTCGGCCAACCTTGATCGTGGGGATAAACATCTTCAGGTAGGAAGACCAACACTAGGTCTTGCGAGGAGGACAAAAAAAGAACACGGCCGGGGGCAGGGAGCAAAGATTTATGGGAGTAGTGTCCTATAGGGTAGTAGAGGCGGGACTTAACCCACACGTTGCTGCCATGGAGTCTGTCAGGAAACACAGTAATGCCCCATACACACGATCAGAAATTCCGTCAGAAAAAACTTGGATGTTTTTTCCGCCTTGCATAGACACGGTCACACAAAAGTTCTCTGAACTTTCCACCGTCAAGAACACGGTGATGTACAACACTACGACGAGCCGAGAAAATGAAATTCAATGCTTCCGAGCATGCCTCGAATTGTTTCCAAACATGCGTGATTTTTTGCGCGTCCGAATTGCATACAGACGATCGCATTTTCGGATAGGAACTTTTTCCGACCGAAAAATAGAGAACATGCTCCCAATCTTTTGCTGGCTGGAATTCTGTCAGCAAAAGTTGGATGGAGCGTACACACGGTCCCAATTTCTGACCAAAAGCTCTCATCCGACTTTTGCTGGCAGAATTTCTGATCGTGTGTACGGGGCATTAGGCCCCATTTACATTTGCACGATGCATCACTTTTTTTGTGTGTTTGTCTTATGACACGCAACAAACGCAGTGTTCCTCGTGCGTTTTGTCATACGGCAAAGCATACGACTATTACAGTACCTGTGTTTGAGGAGGCATTAAGAATTAAGGCTAGGTTGTGGGTGGTTGCGGGCACGGGACAGCGTGTAAATCGCACCTATTCCTGCATCCAAAATGCGCTGCTCCTTTGCAGACGCGCAGGATAGCCATTCATTCTTAAAGGCCACGCAACTAAAAACAGCACATTTTTGGGTGTAGGAAAGTACATGGTGCAAAAACATCAATGCGATTTCCCCGCAGCCGCATTTTTTAAAAAAAGGGGCGGGAACCTTTTTCCTGCATTTCCCTCAGGTACAACAGGCCATTTAAATAAACGCCGCAGCAAACGCAAAGGTGTGAACTTTTGGTGCGTTTCCGGAAATGTGTGCAGAAACTCACATATCTGTGCACGTTCCCTAAACGCAAAAGTGTGAATGGGGCCTAAGAAACTATTTAGCTACTTCAGTTCGGGACGATTTTACCCCCTTCATGACCAGGCCATTTTTTGCTATTCAGCACTACACTACTTCAGCAGAAATTTAACAAAATGTAACGACATTTATATAATTTTTTTTCACACAAATAGAGATTTCTTTTGGTGGTATTTGATCCCCGCTGGATTTTTTATTTTTTATTACATAAATTAAAAAATACCGAAAATTTTGCAAAAAATTTTTTTTATTTCTAATATAAAACACATCCAATAATAATAATAATAATAATAAAATGTCTTCATAAATTTAGGCCAAAGTATATTCTGCTACATGTCCTTGGTAAAAGAAAATCCCAATAAGTGTATATTGATATACTAGTAATGGCGGGCATCAGCGACTTATAGTGAGACTATGATTGTGCGGCGAACAATCTGACACTAACTGACGCTGGGGGGCTGACTAACTGACACTGACATCTCCAGCGACAGTGTCTACAAACTATGGGATATATACTGGAATTTTATTTATTTTTTAATACTAGCAACGGCGACAATCAGTAACTTATAGCGGGACTGCGATATTGCAGCAGAAACTTTGTGGGGACCAGTGACACTAATACAGTGATCAGTGCTAATAATATACACTGTCACTGTACTAATGACACTGGCTAGGAAGGGGTTAACATCTAGGGGCAATCAAAGGGTTTACTGTGTGCCTAACAAGTGTTAATGTGTGTGCTGCTTTTACTAAGCATTTTGCTGGTTTTTACTCCCTGCTTTCCAGGGAGAAAAAAAAAAATGGCACATCACTGCTGTCTGTAGGGAGTCCTGTGTTGTTTACCGATACAGGTCTGTCTTCTAGGAAGAAAAGGGGTGATCCCTAATGCCGCACATCAATGAAATTCTATAGAGGAGAACAGAGTGGCAACCTCAGCCTGGACTCCTACCAGGTCACGTCTCTAGCGCATTTCGCTCCCCCCCCCCCTGAAGCTTAGTCATCGGGCTCGTTTCTGTCCTTCACTCAGCTGATCAGTGGGTCCTGGCCATAAATCATTGGATGGGACCCTCTGATCGATTTGTGCTGTAGCAAATAACAGCACAGCTGGGGCGGCAGGCGCGTGCCCAGAAAGGCAAATCACGCATATTAATGTGCTCATTCACAGCCAATCTGCAATGTAGCAGTAAAGCTACAGGAGGTGGTCAGCAATTGGTTAATGAGAAATAGATTGCAAGCTCATTAAGAAGTGGATATGTAGAGAATAAAGATATTATTATTATACAGGATTTATATAGCGCCAACAGTTTACGCAGCGCTTTACAAGATGAGGGCAGACATTACAATTTAATACAGGAGGGATCAGAGGGCCCTGCTCGTTAGAGCTTACAATCTAGGATATCATTTAGTGTCGCTGTAACCACTTAAGGACCGGAAGGATTTACCCCCTTAATGACCAGGCCATTTTTTTGCAATACGAAACTGCGTCGCTTTCACTGATAATTGCGCGGTCGTACGGCGATGTACCCAAACAAAATTGACAGCTTTTTCCCCCTACAAATAGAGCTTTCTTTTGGTGGTATTTGATCACCTCTGCGGTTTTCATTTTTTGAGCTATAAACAAAGAGTTAATTTTGAAAAAAAAAAACTTTTTGCTATAATAAATAACCAAAAAAAACCTAAAAAAAACTAATCTAATCTATTCATCAGTTTAGGCCGATATATATTCTTCTACATATTTTTGTTTAAAAAAAAAAAAAAAAAAAATAAAAAAAAAAATCGCAATAGGCGTATATTGGTTTGTGCAAAATTTATCGCGTTTACAAACTATGGGATAGATTTAGGGACTTTTATTTATTTTTATTGTTTTTACTGGTAATGGCGGCGATCTGTGATTTTTAGTGAGACATTGCGGCGGACAAATCTGACCCCAAATGACACTTTTTGGGGACCAGTGACATTATTACATTGATCAGTGCTATAAAAATGCACTGATCAATGTAAAAATGACACTGAAGGGAAGGGGTTAATACTAGGGGGCGAACAAGGGGTTAAGTGTGTTCCCTCAGCGTAATCTAGCTGTAGGGGGGGGGATGGGCTGCCAGAGACATGACAGAGATCACTGTTCCCGATCATGGGGATGTGTATAAAGGCAGATCCCCATTCTGCCTTTGTACTAGGCGTTCACCGGTCAGCGGCGGACATCGAGTCCGCCCATCCCGCGGGCATGCTCTCGCAGCGTGCAGTCGTACAGCTACGGTGATTCGCACAGGAGAGCCAACCTGTCCCCGTATAACGACGGCGGCTGGTCGGCAACTAGTTAAGTGCGTTCTGTACTAGGCGATCGCTGGTCACCGGCAGACATCGAGTCCGCCTGGCCCACGGGCACGCTCCTGAAGTGTGCAGCGAGCGCAAGTGCGATTCGCGCAGGAGAGCCAACCTGTCGCCGTATAACAACGGCGGCTGGTCGGCAACTAGTTCATTTCTTCATTTTCTAAAGGCAGATCCCCATTCTGCCTCTGTACTAGGCGATCGCCGGTCGCCAGCCGACATCGAGTTCGCCTGACCCGCGGGCATGCTCCCACAACGTGCAGCCGTCCAGCTTCGGCGATTCGCGCAGGAGAGCCAACCTGTCCCCGTATAACAGCGGCGGCTGGTCGCCAACTAGTTAAGTGCGTTTTTAGCATGCGTGAAAAAAATTAAAAAGTGGCTCCGACAGCGAAAGGGTCAAGCAGGACAGACACTAATATTCCTGTATTTTCCAATCCTCCTGCCTTCAACGTCATTGGACAGCTAGCTGCTTCAACCACCTCCTGCAGCGACTTTGTAAGGACCGTGCGTTCCCATACTCAGCGTGTTCAGTGTCCTGTCTGCCTGCTTACCGCCGTGTGTGACTCCATTCCATTTATAATACATGTACTATGCAGATGGAGGAGATCTGAACAGAGCCGGAGATGCTGGATACATTTCTCTCTGACATCTCCCAACCAATGGGAACCCGTCCACGCTGCCTACTTTTTTCTGTCCCCTTCACCGGAGAATTCCTTCGAGACCTCATTAGAATGTGGGAACGTTGACTTTGAGACATAATTTCAAGTAAAGTCGGAGTGATTAGTAAACAGCGCATTTCCCGGACATCGCGGCGTTCTGCGGTGGCGAGACGGGGACCGTAATGCCAAATGACAGCTTCACGATGGGATGTGGTAATTGTGGGACAGCCGGCTGGATGTTCTCCTTATTCAGCAGAGACCCTGCCTCATTTATGTTCTTTTCCTGACATTATTATTTGTCAGGTTTTGTGACAGGTCTGATGTGATGCAAAATATCTCCCTTTGGCAGCTAGCGAAGAAGACCGCCGTTTTATTGGTCTACGTTGTGGAGAACACAAAAAGAAAAAAAATAACTCCTATCTCAGGGTCACCATACGTGGCCTTACAATCAACTTTGCATTTACCAAAACGATGTAATATGAAAACCTACCTGACCTATTCAATCAGTTTTCTATCCAATCAGACGGGCCCTTGCACTATATAGTTGTTAGGAGACATATAGGAGATTGTATACTCAGATGCAGTGGCGGTGCGTCCATAAAGGGCGCAAGAGCGCCGCCACCTCTCTCCTATCACAAATCTTTAAACATAGATTCATGCATTGCATGAATCTATCTATGGTCGCCGCTGCCTCCCCCTATTCAGGTGTCTGGCCCCTTGTCAGGCGCCGGGCACATAAATTACAGCGGCAGGGTTTTTTTTTAAAGTGCCTAATTAGAGCCGTGGGCTCTAATAGGCTTCCAAAAAGGTAAACAGGGGGCGCAATGCTGTGCGTTCCTCTCAGCCAATCAGGTGCTCGGGTCTGGTTACCTGTCACCTGATTGGCTGAAACAACAGGCGATGTGATTGGACGCCTGATAGAGAGGACCGGAGACATCGAGGAGCGTGGACGTGGAGGACGCCACCGTTACCCGCTGCGAGACAGGTAAGTCCCGACTCCCGGGCGATGCACACTGGCAGCATTTGATGGGGCACAGTAGCGGCAATTGATGGGGCACACTGGCAGCAATTGATGGGGCAGACTGGCAGCAATTGATGGGGTACAGTGGCTGCATTTGATGGGCACAGTGGCTGCGTTTGATGAGCACAGTGGCTGCAAATTTTTTTTTTCAGTTTGTTTGTGCCCCCCCAAAAATTTTGAGTACCAGCCGCCACTGCTCAAATGGTAACGTGTAGTGGGCTTACAATGAGACACATAAAAGGAATGCACAGACTTCTTACCTATGGCTTATCAACCAGCTATTGGAGGCATAGGTGTGTGCAACCTATTGCATTAGGGTAGTGGTAGGCAACCTGGGGCCCTCCAGCTGTTGTGGAACTACATTTCCCATTAGGCATTGCAAGGCTGGCAGTTACATACAGTGGGGACGGAAAGTATTCAGACCCCCTTACATTTTTCACTCTTTGTTATATTGCAGCCATTTGCTAAAATCATTTAAGTTCATTTTTTTTCCTCATTAATGTACACACAGCACCCCATATTGACAGAAAAACACAGAATTGTTGACATTTTTGCAGATTTATTAAAAAAGAAAAACTGAAATATCACATGATCCTAAGTATTCAGACCCTTTGCTGTGACACTCATATATTTATCTCAGGTGCTGTCCATTTCTTCTGATCACCTTAAGATGGTTCTACACCTTCATTTGAGTCCAGCTGTGTTTGATTATACTGATTGGACTTGATTAGGAAAGCCACACACCTGTCTATATAAGACCTTACGTGCCGGTTCACACAGGGGCGGCACGACTTGCAGGTCGCTTCACCAAGACGACCTGAACACGACTTCAGCGGTGACTTGCAAAACGACTTCTGTATAGAAGTCAATGCAAGTCGCCTGAAGTCGCCCCAAAAATACTACAGGAACCTTTTTCTAAGTCGGAGCGACTTGCGTCGCTCCTATTAGAACGGTTCCGTAGTACAGAACAGGAGGCGACTTGTCAGGCGGCTAGGTCGCCTGACAAGTCGCCCCTGTGTGAACCGGCACTTAAGTTCACAGTGCATGTCAGAGCAAATGAGAATCATGAGATCAAAGGAACTGGCTGAAGAGCTCAGAATTGTGGCAAGGCACAGATCTGGCCAAGGTTACAAAAAAATCCTGCTGCACTTAAGGTTCCTAAGAGCACAGTGGCCTCCATAATCCTTAAATGGAAGACATTTGGGACGACCAGAACCCTTCCTAGAGCTGGCCGTCCGGCCAAACTGAGCTATCAGGGGAGAAGAGCCTTGGTGATAGAGGTAAAGAAGAACCCAAAGATCACTGTGGCTGAGCTCCAGAGATGCAGTTGGGAGATGGGAGAAAGTTGTAGAAAGTCAACCATCACTGCAGCCCTCCACCAGTCGGGGCTTTATGGCAGAGTGGCCCGACGGAAGCCTCTCCTCAGTGCAAGACACATGAAAGCCCGCATCGAGTTTGCTAAAAAAACACCTAAGGATGGTGAGAAATAAGATTCTCTGGTCTGATGAGACCAAGATAGAACTTTTTGGTCTTAATTCTAAGCGGTATGTGTGGAGAAAACCAGGCACTGCTCATCACCTGTCCAATACAGTCCCAACAGTGAAGCATGGTGGTGGCAGCATCATGCTGTTGGGGTGTTTTTCAGCTGCAGGGACATGACTGGCGGATACAGATGTCATTTTACCCCTAATACCAACCCACATACATCTTTACCCCAATAACTCAAACCACACCGAGCTTGGAGTATAAAAGGCCGTAGTGGCCTAATTTATTTAAACAAATACTCTTAAATATAAAAATATAACATATAAAACATTATCTATCATAAATAGAAAAAAACATCAATAACAAACAACAACATCTGTTAAAACAACCTGTTTAACCATCAAGCGTTGGTCTGAGCAATATCTTAAAAAATCCTCCGTGTCCATAACAGGACTAGCACTGCGGTCCCATCAAATCTATCAAAATAGGCCTCAAGCCGACAAGCTGGCTCAGAGACTAGCAATGACCGCAGTGCCCCATTATCACTTCCCGGCTAACCTCCGTTAACCGGGAACCACCATCATGAGCCATATCAACGCTAGCTCCCAAAAAGCCTCTTACTTTTTACCATCTACCTTCTTTTTGCCCAGGCCAACGCCCGCCACAGCGCCCAAGAATAATACCTTAATCTTGGGTGCCCCTCCACACCCGAAGTGCTCTCTATATGCCATCTTGTAGCCCTAAGGCCCACAAATCAATTCCAACCTCGTTCAAATGCACTCCATCCGCACGTAAATACCTCCATGTCTCAAACTCGAGTTTCAAATGCCTAACCGCCAGCCCACCATTATTCTCTACAAACTTGCTCACTTCCCTATTTATTTTTTTACGGGCCCTGTTGACGCCGTCCACAGATCTAGCCATCCTCCATGAAGTCCGGGCCACCATGTCTGACCAGACAATCACCATTTTTGGAAAGGCTTCCCTTAACCGCAAAACATCCAATTTGATGTCGCGCTTCAGGTCCACCATGGCTCTAATACCCAGGTCATTACCACCAGCGTGTATTACCAATACATCCGGCGGCCTATCGCGCTGCGCATAACGCTGCACCTCCGACACCAATCTGCCCCACAACATGCCTGGGATCCCCAACCACTTTATGCATGCTTCCCTCCTGCTAAAACCCAATTGCCTACCCTCAGGGCGGGCGTCCCCTCTCCGAGCCCCCCATGCCACATAGGAATGACCCATGATCCAGACCATCCCCGGCAGCGAATCTGAAATAGACAAACACAGAAAAAACCATACTATAACCAACAACCCTATTAACACTTACCAACCCCATCACCCATCTTTCTATTGCACATAAAATAATTGACCTACAAGCTAATAACCAGATTGGGCCGCACATAAGATTGAAACCTCTTGGATTCCCATCTACCAATCCTCTTCACAGTCTCCTCCCCCAATCCATTCCTGGCTGCTTCCGTGGCTGCTCCTATCCTGAAGGAATGTGACGAGAAATCCTTCTCAGTCAGCCCCAATCTCCGTATACATTTTGCAAAAATTGCCCCGAATTGGAATCTGGATAAAAATTCAACACCTGAATGTACCAAAAAGCGGCCCGTCCCTACCGGGCGAAAAACCAAAAACTCCCGAACTGCCCCAACTGGACACAACAAAGAACCCATAACCGGATACACCCCTGCCCCTTCCCAGTTGATCCGTCTTTGATTTTCTCAAATACAACTGCAAAACTTCCTCCTCACACTTCACATCCTGATAACCCAGCCCACCTTGTACCCTCTTAGAGGGGCTAACCAACTCACTTATTCTAAAAGCCCCAAAAAACGCTAATAAGAAGGCTACTTTAAACAACAGCACTTCGTAACCTGAGGAACACACCCGCTCCAGTTGCGCTATAACACCTTGCAAAATCTCAAATGTCACCGGCCTTCTCGCATCCTTCCTAACCCAAGCCTTTCTGTAGCCCTTCATTGCCTGCCGTACCCAGAAGTCTTTTGTAAAATCTCTCTGACCTTGCAATTTAAACAGAAAGGCCAACCCCGTTACATTCTTATTCACTACTGATGCAGACACCCCCTCCTCCATTTTTCTGGCAATGTAGTATATCAACAGCAATCTCACCTCACCACCAACCGGCTCCTCCCCAATTTCTTGCACAAAATCCATCCATTCCTGCCATACCCTCGTGTAAGCCGCCCACGTGGACCACTTACCGAGTTCTTTATCCATCCAGCGATGAGGCCAATGCTATCCCCCACAGCCAGTCGGGACAAGGAACCCCATGTTGCTCCGCCTCCGGCGCCAACTCCCGGAACCTTTCCCACTGGAAGCGAGACAACGCATCAGCTATAACATTTTCCACCCCCGGTAAATGGACAGCGTGAATGAAAACATTCAGTTGCAAGCAACGTAGTACCAGGTGTTGTAATAGCCTAATCACTGGCGGAGACGATGCTGTGCTCCTATTAATTACCTGTACCACACCTAAATTGTCCCCGTGGAAACGCACCTTCAGATCCCTGAATGATGCTCCCCATAACTCCACCGCCAGCACTACCGGAAACAACTCCAGCAGCACCAGGTTTTTTGTAAATCCTGCTTCCACCCACGACTGAGGCCAAGGCCCAGCGCTCCACTGTCCCTGAAAAAAGGCCCCAAAACCTGTTGAACCAGCGGCGTCAGTGAATAGTTCCAAGTCAAAATTGCTGACTGGACCAGCCATCCAGAAAGCCCTCCCGTTAAAAGCTTCCAAAAAGGTGTGCCACACCCTTAAATCCGCTCTGTGAGTTTCTCTTAACCAAACAAAATGCCTTGGCGATTTTACGCCGCTCGTGCTAGCCGACAGCCTGCGACAAAAAACCCTCCCCATCGGTAATATGCGGCATGCAAAATTAAGCTTGCCCAATACCGATTGTAGCGTCCTCAGCTGCACTTTCCGCAAACCCAAGAGCCCCGCAATTTCCCTCTTCAGGTCCTCCAGTTTATCGTCCGGCAACCGGCATTCCATTGCCTCCGTATCCAGCACAATGCCCAAGAACGTGATGACCGTACATGGTCCCTCCGTTTTGTCAGCCGCCAATGGAATGCCGAATTTGTCTGCGATGTGTTCCAGCGTAGCCAAAAGTACCGCGCAGATCCTCGAATCAGCTGGGCCCATGCAGAGAAAATCATCCAGGTAATGAATTATAGAATTCACACCCGACACCTCCCTGACAACCCATTCCACAAATGAGCTGAACTGCTCAAATATCGCGCATGATATAGAGCAGCCCATTGGTAAGCATTGGTCGACGTAAAATTCGTTGTTCCAATGACATCCCAATAACCGAAAGCTGTCCGGGTGTACTGGCAGCAGTCGGAAAGCTGATTCCACATCTGCCTTTGCCATGAGAGCCCCTTTTCCGTACCGTCGCACCCATCCCACTGCCGCATCAAATGATGTATAGGTCACGGAACACTCACCCTGGTCTATAGCATCATTGACCGACCCCCCTTTTGGGAAGGATAAATGATGGATCAGTCTAAATTTTCCGGGTTCCTTCTTTGGGACCACACCCAGCGGTGACACCACCAAATTATCCAACGGAGACCCCGAAAAAGGACCTCCCATCCGACCCAATGCAACCTCCTTCCTTAGCTTCTCTGAAACTACCTCCGGGTGTTGCATAGCTGATTTTAAATTAGGCGACACTGGCGGGATAACCGACAGATTGCACGGTATCCTAAAGCCCACTGAGAAACCCTCATCCAACAATTGCGCCGCTTTTTTGTCTGGGTACCTACCTAGAAACGGCCTCATCTTTTCCACTCTCACCGGGGTCCTCCCTTTTGTTTGCAGCTTCTCCTTGCCTACCCTTTCCCTATTTGAAACATCTTGACCCCGGGTGGGATCCCCCACATCCCGAACACTCGTGTTTATACTTACATGAGGCTCCAAACCTGCAGGTCCCGGTGTTGTATTGCCAACAAACCCCCTTTTTGTTTCCGACCGTATGTCCCTGGGCGGAAGGTCCACCGGTCCCACCTGGAAAAAACTGGTTGGGGGCCCTCGCCGTCGTCATCAATCTCATCCATAGGCTGATGTCCTTGTGATCCCAACGCAGCTCCGGTCTGATTGCCCTCCGTTGACGGAACTGCTCATCATACCTCAGCCACGCCGTGTCCCCATAAACCCTGTAGGCCTCCCCAATAGCATCTTGATAACAAAATAGCGCCGAGCAATGCTCCGGATGCTTCTCACCTATCACACTTGCCATAATCGCAAAAGCCTGCAACTAGTTTGCAAATGTTCTAGGGATTAGCCTGTACCTCCTCTTCTCCTCGTCCTCCTTCTTCGAATGGTCCGGTTTCACCCTATCCAGATTAAATTTCTCTAAAGGCAGTAGAGAAAATATCTCAACATACTCACCCTTCCAAAGTTTTTCACGCACCTCTTGCTTCAAGTGCGAACCCAATGGTCCCTCATAGCACACATACACCTCGCACTTGGCTGCATCTGCCAATCTGGTTATATCCTGCCTGCTTGTGGTCTCCGCTGTCTTGTCTGTCCCCTGCGCCCCTGTACTCACAGGCGTCACCGGTGCAGGCACGGCCACTGCTGCCGTAACCGATGGCACCGCTGTTGTTCCTCCCGTGGGCACTACCGCACCGGTGCCCCCCGCTGGCGGCACCCACGATGTCGCAGGGCCCGAGGGAACCGTCCCTGCTCCCTCAAAGCGCTGAAGTAGCTCCCTAATACCTGCTAAAAATCCCCCTAATGCTGTAGCCCCCCCCGCTGCCTGACGCTCCCGACCCACTGCTGACCGTGCCCCCCGCTGCACCCCCCATCCCCCCCACTCTGGCCTGACTAGAATTAAAGAATAAGACATTGGACTCACCAGGCTGCACAGGCGTAGCCTCATCAGCCGGACCAGGGATCTCCACCGCCGCTGTGCTCCTGTGATGGGGTGCCGATTCTTCCTCTGACCCGGACCATCCTCCTGCTCGATCGCCACTTCTTCCTCCTTCTTCCTCTGATGAAGGCCCACCCGGCCTGACCGCCGGAGTTGCCGCCGCGACTGTGGCCGTATGCCCCCGCCTCCGCGCGTCTCTTCCGCCCGCTGACTTGCTGGTTGCTTTGCCCGGACCGGTGTGCCTGACCTCAGTCCTGCCGCCTGGTACCTGGGATGCCCCGCTAGGCCGACCTCTCTCGATCCTCCTGTGTGCCCCTGCCGTGGAACCGGACGGCCCAGGGCTCCCTGCACGTGTCCTCTCTCTTGCTGCTGACTCTCTCCTGCAGGGGGCGGGGCTCTCGCTCCTCACTCTGCCCGCTCTGCCAGGCCGCACCGCTGCCCCCATGCCTTCCAAACGATCGCTCTGCCGGGTCCCCTCTGCGCTCGATCTCCCTCCTTCAGCTCCGGCCATTCTTTTTGGAGGTGGGCCCACCGCGGGACCCGAAAGAGTCCCGGGCTGCCGCTGTCCAGACCCACGCTGGTCGGGGGAGAACCGCTCAGGCGGCCGGGACCGCCGAGTTCTAGCGCCGCCGGATCTCCCCAGCACCTCAGGCTGACTGCTCTGCAATGCCGCTGCTATGGTTTGTTGCAGCCATGCTGCCCCACGAACCGCGGCCTCCTCCCTAAGCTGCTCCATCAGACCATCCAGCTCCATCTTCAAAGAACTTTCTTCAGCCACTGTTACTCCCCCCTGGGCGGGGTTAACCTATAAAGCCCTGTTTGGTACCTCCCCCTCGGTTACTTTTAGTACCAACCCCTTAAACTATTAACTCCCCTGTTACCACAGTCATGTATGCCCTCCGCTATGCATTACATGCTGTTGCTGCGGGCTTTTCTGGACGACTGGTTGCAATCGAGGGAAAGATGAATGCGGCCAAGTACAGGGATATCCTGGACGAAAACCTTCTCCAGAGTGCTCAGGACCTCAGACTGGGCCGAAGGTTTACCTTCCAACAAGACAATGACCCTAAGCACACAGCTAAAATAACGAAGGAATGGCTTCACAACAACTCTGTGACTGTTCTTGAATGGCCCAGCCAGAGCCCTGACTTAAACCCAATTGAGCATCTCTGGAGAGACCTAAAAATGGCTGTCCACCAACGTTTACCATCCAACCTGACAGAACTGGAGAGGATCTGCAAGGAGGAATGGCAGAGGATCCCCAAATCCAGGGATGAAAAACTTGTTGCATCTTTCCCAAAAAGACTCATGGCTGTATTAGATCAAAAGGGTGCTTCTACTAAATACTGAGCAAAGGGTCTGAATACTTAGGACCATGTGATATTTCAGTTTTTCTTTTTTAATAAATCTGCAAAAATGTCAACAATTCTGTGTTTTTCTGTCAATATGGGGTGCTGTGTGTACATTAATGAGGAAAAAATGAAGTTAAATGATTTTAGCAAATGGCTGCAATATAACAAAGAGTGAAAAATTTAAGGGGGTCTGAATACTTTTCGTCCCCACTGTATACTTCTAAAGGCATGATGGGACTTGTAGTTCTGCAGGGGAGGGCCACAGGTTGCCTACCCCTGCATTAGGGTGTGCACCCAGGGCCGTGACAAGGCAGAAGGGGAAGCTGCCCTGGGCACAGCGGAGCAAGGGTAAAGAGAATAGACACAGGGTAGTAAATTCATTATAAGGCATTATGCATTAAAAGTGGGGGAGGGGGCGCAGTTCCACATCCTTGCTCTGGGTGCTAGATGAACCTGTCCCGGGACTGTGTGCACCCCAAAGCTCAAACACACATGTCTTTCTCTGCAGCCTCAGCTGCACTTGACAGTGAATGAATGGGAAGTGCTCTGTGCTGAGCGGCATCCTGTTCATTCACAAACTCAAGCATAGTAAAGACAATTTACTATGCTTCAGTTATGAAGGAACACAGTGAGTAAGTGTGTTCACTGTGTTCATTTAGAAAAGGAAGGGGACGGTAAATTACATATTGATTAATAAAATACCGCGCCTATCTGATAATTGGAAACAGCTGCCAACACTACAGAACGACTGAGACTGTATAAAATGTAAACAAAAAGTGTAGCGCTAAAGTGAAAATAGTAAAGGGAGGGTTTTGAAGTAAGGAGAGGTGAAACCACAAACTCAGGTGGCCCGTAACCTCAACTTAGTCAAAACCAAATGTATGTGTACATTAACAACGTGATATTGTCACAAATATACCAACAAATTAAAGTGCTCCTTCTTTTGAAAAAAGTGTGCATATAAATGAAAATAAAAAATAGAGTGAAAATACATCAATAAGTGATAATCTTAAAAGTCCACGTTTGACTGGTGATGTAATAAGAAAACTGTCCAAAATAGTAATATGAGAGCATTACGCCAATATAAGTGATAAAGACTTGGTAATATAGTCCATGTATTGCAAGGTATGGTTGAAACACCGAGACCCAAGGCAGATATCCTTACGGTACAAAGACTCAAGAGCCGAGGCAGATATCCTTATAGAGACTCCAATTCAGGGGGGGGGGGGGGACCCAGGGCAGATAACTTTGCAGCACAAAGGCCCAGAAAAAAGTAAGGTAGAGTACTCTTACCGACTTTGGTGGACTCACAAGCCGTGGGCGGTGAGTCAAACGAGCTTGTACTGTCTTGTGACCCGTGACAGTATGGGGATGGGTTGTACACCAAAAGACCTCCTCATTGGATGGGGGAGCCTGGAACCTGTTCTTGAAGATCTGCGCGATCACCGTTTTTATCAGCATACATGGACCATAAAGAAAACAACGACAAGGAACCTCCACATAGTGTAAATCCGAAAAAGGAGCTTTTCTTCAATTGGCATTTATTAGATCATCATCAAAACAATCCATAAAAATCGCGGTTAAAATAGAATCGATTCAAAGCACAATAAAATAAGCGTGGTGTGGGTGGCTGGATACAGCAAGGAGACCCTTGCTGTATCCAGCCACCCACACCACGCTTATTTTATTGTGCTTTGAATCGATTCTATTTTAACCGCGATTTTTATGGATTGTTTTGATGATGATCTAATAAATGCCAATTGAAGAAAAGCTCCTTTTTCGGATTTACACTATGTGGAGGTTCCTTGTCGTTGTTTTCTTTATGGTCCATGTATGCTGATAAAAACGGTGATCGCGCAGATCTTCAAGAACAGGTTCCAGGCTCCCCCATCCAATGAGGACGTCTTTTGGTGTATAATCCATCCCCATACTGTCACGGGTCACAAGACAGTACAAGCTCGTTTGACTCACCGCCCACGGCTTGTGAGTCCACCAAAGTCGGTAAGAGTACTCTACCTTACTTTTTTCTGGGCCTTTGTGCTGCAAAGTTATCTGCCCTGGGTTCCCCCCCCCCCCTTGAATTGGAGTCTCTATAAGGATATCTGCCTCGGCTCTTGAGTCTTTGTACCGTAAGGATATCTGCCTTGGGTCTCGGTGTTTCAACCATACCTTGCAATACATGGACTATATTACCAAGTCTTTATCACTTATATTGGCGTAATGCTCTCATATTACTATTTTGGACAGTTTTCTTATTACATCACCAGTCAAACGTGGACTTTTAAGATTATCACTTATTGATGTATTTTCACTCTATTTTTTATTTTCATTTATATGCACACTTTTTTCAAAAGAAGGAGCACTTTAATTTGTTGGTATATTTGTGACAATATCACGTTGTTAATGTACACATACATTTGGTTTTGACTAAGTTGAGGTTACGGGCCACCTGAGTTTGTGGTTTCACCTCTCCTTACTTCAAAACCCTCCCTTTACTATTTTCACTTTAGCGCTACACTTTTTGTTTACACGGTAAATTACATATTTGCTAACCCCTTCCCCCACTCTCCATTCTGAAACATCCCCCACAGGAGGTAAGCCAGTACCACGGCGAGAGGGCGCAACGTGGGGGAAGCTCAGATAATAGGGGGGATTCAGCACAACATGCAGTGATTAGGGTGTGCCCACTCACACCTGGCACACCCCCTGCAAAAGCCTATGATAGGAGGAGATTTACTAAAACTGGAAAAGTGCAGAATCTGGTGCAGCTGTGTATGGTAGCCAATTAGCCTCTAACTTCAGCTTGTTCAATTAAGCTTTGGCAATAAAACCTGGAAGCTGATTGGTTTCTATGCAGAGGTGCACCAGATTTTTCACTCTCCAGTTTTAGTAAATCAACCCCACAGTGTACTAGGCCACTTCAATGCTTTAGCTTGGGTTCACTCTAGCGCGATCTCAGAGATCGCATGTGATTCGCACCCGCACCGTTACTACTATTGAGGTACATTATATTGTCAAAATTATTGTGACGCCTGCCTTTACATGCACATGAACTTTAATGGCATCCCAGTCTTAGTCCGTAGGGTTCAATATTGAGTTGGCCCACCCTTTGCAGCTATAACAGCTTCAACTCTTCTGGGAAGGCTGTCCACAAGGTTTAGGAGTGTGTCTATGAGAATGTTTGACCATTCTTCCAGAAGCGCATTTGTGAGGTCAGGCACTGATGTTGGATGAGAAGGCCTGGCACGCAGTCTCCACTCTAATTCATCCCAAAGTTATTCTATTGGATTGAGGTCAGGGCTCTGTGCAGGCCAGTCAAGTTCCTCCACCCCAAACTCGCTCATCCATGTCTTTATGGGCCTTGCTTTGTGCACTGGTCCAAATTATTTGGGGAGGGAGGATTATGAAGTGGGGTTGTCTTTCAGGGGTTGGGCTTGGCCTCTTCTTCCATTGAAGGGAACTCTTAAGGTGTCAGCATACCAAGACATTTTGGACAATTTCATGCTCCCAGCTTTGTGAGAACAGTTTGGGGATGGCCTCTTCCTGTTCCAACATGACTGCTCACCAGAGCACAAAGCAAGGTCCATAAAGACATGGATGAGAGAGAGTCCTGACCTCAACCCGATAGAACACATTTGGGATGAATTAGAGCAGAGACTGCAAGCCAGGCCTTCTCATCCAACATCAGTGCCTGACCTCACAAATGTGCTTCTGGAAGAATGGTCAAACATTCCCATAGACACACTCCTAAACCTTGTGGACAGCCTTCCCAGAAGAGTTGAAGCTGTTATAGCTGCAAAGGGCGGGCAAACTCAATATTGAACCCTACAGACTAATAGGGCGTACACACGGTCGGACTTTGTTCGGACATTCCGACAACAAAATCCTAGAATTTTTTCCGACGGATGTTGGCTCAAACTTGTCTTGCATACACACGGTCACACAAAGTTGTCGGAAAATCCGATCGTTCTGAACGCGGTGACGTAGAACACGTACGTCGGCACTATAAACGGGGCAGTGGCCAATAGCTTTCATCTCTTTATTTATTCTGAGCATGCGTGGCACTTTGTCCGTCGGATTTGTGTACACACGATCGGAATTTCCGACAACGGATTTTGTTGTCGGAAAATTTTATCTCCTGCTCTCCAACTTTGTGTGTCGGAAAATCCGATGGAAAATGTCCGATGGAGCCCACACACGGTCGGAATTTCCGACAACACGCTCCGATCGGACATTTTCCATCGGAAAATCCGACCGTGTGTACGGGGCATAAGACTGGGACGCCATTAAAGTTCATGTGCGTGTAAAGGCAGGTGTCCCAATACTTTTGACAATATAATGTATATACCAGACCCTGTTTGTGACAAACTAGGACAGCAGAGAGAGATAGCACAGGGAGGCAGATCACATGAAATGTGATGTGCGGCGTTTATTGGGGAACGGGGGTGTACAGGAGAGGCAACGAGACACAACACAAAAAAACTGTCCACCGTGCAGCAATATATCACAGCACAGAGACATAGTCCACGTATGTGGCATGGTGGTAGGGCACGGCAACGGGGAAGAGTCTGTAAACACAGAGCAATAATCCAAGTACAGCAGGGTATACAGTAGAGTTGCCACCTTTTCTTCAAGCCAAACCCAAACACTTTAGCTGTGGCATTTTTCTGGGGGGTATACACTATACGATTGTAAAAAACCTGGGACACTTTTAGTGGCCTAAAAGAGAGTAGTAATGTGGCACATAGCTCGCCGCAGCAAACAGTGCGTGTGGCTGAACTGTGAGTGTTCTGCACGGAATGCAGGGGTCCGATATGTCCCGGGGAGAGGGCTAGTGCTAGCATGGGGGTGGGGAGAGTTATGCCGCGTACACACTTGCGGACTTGCCAACGGGCTAAACTCCATGGGCATAACCGACAGAAAGATTTCGAACATGTTCTATATCTGAGTCCGTCGGAAATGCCGACAGAAAAAGTCAGATGCACGTCCCCGCAAGCGCACAGTTACGGGCGATTTGCCCAGGTGAGCCGACCTGCCGCTGTATAATGACGGCGGCTAGTGGTTAAGGGGGAGAGTTCCACCCAAAAATTGAACTTCTGCTTTAAGTGTTGGTGACCCCCCTGACATGCCACACTTGGCATGTTATTTTTTTTGGGGGGGGGGGGGGGGAGAATACCCAGTTTTTAGAGGCACCCAGCACCCACTTCCTCCCGGGGCTCCGCGGCGTCAGGAGGAAGATCACCTCTCACCCTTCTCTCCCTGCAATCTTCTGGGACACGTCACAGTCCCAGAAGATTGCCCAGCCATTCACAGCAGGCAGTGAGGCTCGCGCATGCGCAGTGCACAGCCGGGCGCCCACAGTTAGAAAGCCGGCACCCCCTCCTGCCCAGACTAATTTTCAGCTTTTAGCGCTGTCACACTTTGAATGACAATTACGCAGCCACACAACACTGTACCCAAATGAAATTTTTATCATTTTTTTCCCACAAATAGAGCTTTCTTTTGGTGGTATTTGATCACCTCTGGGTTTTTTTATTTTTATTCGTTCAAAAGTACAAAACCGTTTTATATTTTGTTAATAAATTTTGCAAACGGGTCATTTTTCACCTTCACTGATGTATGCTAATGAGGCTACACTGATGGGCACCGATGGGCTGCATTGATGGGCACTGATGAGGTGGCACTGGTGGGCACTGATAGGTGGCATTGGTGGGCACTGAGAGGTGGCACTGATGGGTGGCACTGATGGGTGGCACTGAAGGGCATTGATAGGTGGCACTGAAGGACACTAATAGGTGGCACTGGTAGGTGGCACTGATAGCTGGCACTGATGGGTGGCAGTGATGGGCACTGGTAGGTAACACTGATAGGCAGCACTGCTAGGTGGCACTGATGAGGCACTGATTGGCAACACTGGTGGGCATTGATACGTGGCACTCGTGGGCATTGATAGGTGGCACTAATTGCTGGTACTCATGGGCATTGATTCGTGGCACTGTGTGTACTGATTTGTGGCACTGGCAGGTGGCACTGGCAGGTGGTACTGGTGGGCAAGTGGCAATGTCAGGTGGTACTGGTGGGCACATATGAGACGGCTTCACCTCTTCCTCTTCGTGACCGATGTCCCTTCAACAGAAGCCGGTGATCGGCTTTATTTTCTCCTCACACTGTCAGCGTGAGAAGAAAAAAAAACAATTACTGATCTTCTGTTTACATCACATGATCAGCTGTCATTGGCTGACAGCTGATCACATGGTAAGGGGTCGGGATCGACCCCTTACTCCGATCTGTGATCACCCGAGTCTCATTGACTCGGGTGATCACAGCGCGCGCCGTGTGCTCCCTTCAGGGGGGCGTGGCAAGTGTGCAAAGGGGAGGCGTCTATTGACGGCCTCGCGGCAAAGCAGATCCGCGCTGTAGCCGTCATTCGGCTATAGCGTGGATCTGAAGGGGTTAACATACAATGCAGAACCCTATCCAATCACTCTGTAACCAATTAGACAGGCCCTTACACTACATTAGGGGTATCCAACCCACGGCCCCAGAGAGTTTAGACAAAAAAAGCGCACGGAACTGCATATGGTGTGAACTAGCACTTAATGAGTTCAGTGCAGGATGTGTGTGCTAATGCCGCCAGCTGGTAAATGCCTTCTTGTGTTCTACTGGGTTCTCTTCTTCTATATACCAGGAAGTCTGAAGCTTTTTAAGAAATACAGTAGAGTCTAAGGTGGGGGTCAGCAACCAGTAGAACGCGGTCAGGTGACTGGTAGATCTCAGTCTGGGTTTGCTGACCCGCCATTCCAGAGGGACTACTTGTAAACTTAGAGCTGTAGTAGGGAGCTAGAACCGCATAAGCTGATGTCTCCTCTGTAGTGTCGGCTCCCAACTGCACTTCACCTCTTATTTGTTAGCGGTCTCCAGAGTGGTGCCAGCAGCAGGAAAGAAGAGATCTTCAGGTCAGTGTGAAGCAATACACCGGGCATAATAGTATAGGGCTGCTTTCACACTGATGTGCTGCGGTCTACCCTCACCAGCCAAACATGACCCATTCAAGTGAATGAGGTCGCTCTGCAAATGCCCTGCAACCTTGTGCTTTCTCACCACCTGCTTTTTACCCCTTGGACCCTCCATAAGCATGCAGTTGAGGGGGAATTGCAGAGTGGCCCCGTTTACTTGATTGGGCCGCGATTGGCAGGCGACAGCACCCACCAGAAGCAATAGGGGATTTCATCCCTGCTGCGGCATGTGTACACCTTTGAGCAGCTAAAAGGGGTAGGGATTGGGCGTGGTAAATTGCAAATCAACCACAGGGTTTTACCACCCCCAACTTAGTGTGAACGAGCCGTAAGGGTGCCGTTGCCGAATGTAACTAGGAGCTCAATCACAAGTGCAGCAGGTACTGCTGCTCCCCTGAAAAGTGATCCAAGTGTGTTTGACAGTTGGTGGGGAGGTGATATGTTGCCTCCTCACCACCTGATTTAAAGTGGTTGTAAACCCTCCTTCCTAACTCTTACCTATAGGTAGTGGAAATATCTCCCAATCGTGCACTGTTTAGGAAAATGTTTTCCTTGTAGTGAGCTGACGACATAATCGGCGCACTACAAGGGAAAAATTTTCCTAATTGCGCTGTGAAGAAATAGACCTCCCAGCCATTTCTTCCCCAGCATGATCCGTTACTGACGGCTCCCGCGCGCATGCTCAGGAGTGACATCACGTGGGTCTGGCCAGTCACAGAGCCGGAGTCCCGCAGCCCCGGAAGGAAGAGGGGCGAAGATGGACGTGGCCTGCACAGGGGACAGCGCGGGAATCGTTTGCAGGTAAGTGTCACATATGCTTTTGGTTTGCAGGGAGCAAAAGAGGAAGTAAAACCCATCAGGGTTTACTTCCTCATTGAGGCCAAGATTGCCGTGCAATGCATGCGATTGTGACATGGTAGTAGGGCAATTAGAGGTTTAAATCAGGTGTGAGGAGGAGACACTGTGCCCGGGGATCTTTGACTTCTCCCACGTTATTCAGGTAGATCTCCTCCTCTTTAAGGTGGCTTACCCCTGGGCTAAGGTAAGGCCTTGTTCTAGAAAATCTAAGAAAGCTTGTATTTTTCTGTAACCGAGGTGCATTAATGATATATTGGTAAATAGGGGAGCTGGAATTTAGAAAAAAAAAAAAAAAAGATGAATTTATCCTTTAGGGGTCTCAAACTGGCAACCCTCCAGCTGTTGTAAATATGAAAG